>CM076253.1:8704237-9034237 GCA_038380765.1 Odontothrips loti
CGATAGGACAGAGTGCCACGGAGCGGCGTCAACCGGGCCAGCATCAACCATTGCGCCACGGCCGGGGGCGGCCGGGGGCGGCCGGGGGCGGCCGGGGGCGGCCGGGGGCGGCCGGGGGCGGCCGGGGACGGCCGGGGACTCCGGCGTGGCAGTCGCCAGCGACGTCCGGCGATATTACATTTTCTAGTCGGCGGGCTCTGGAAGAGAGCGAATATCTGCCCGGAAAATGGGACACAGCAGCCGCCAGCACCACTGCGCCACGCCGCGCGTCGACACGCGACCCGCTCAAGATGCGCCGTCGCAAGGCAGCAGTGACAGTAAGCCCGAATTTTTTGCAGTTAAAAATAATACTGTAAATTTCCTGTCAAAGTTCTTAACAATACAATTTTTTGGATTTTTTTTCTTCAGGTCTAATTAAGTCCTACGTTCATTTTGATTGGTTGAAATCTTCACTGAATTTTTCGATGAAGCACTTCTATGCCTTTGCATTTCCGCAGCCTGGACCTTCTGCATCAGCATATTGCCGCGAAAGTTGCCAAAATTTCTCCATTTCACGGGTTTGAAGTACGAAGCGTTTGAGTGCTTGTGCGCTGCTCTATTATTATGGGCGTGGTTGGAGTTGAACTCCCAGAGTGTGACCCGGGGCTACTCGCACACAAAGGGGTAGCGGCAAACAGTACCTGTGCCTGATCGAGCCTGGTTCAGCCTGCCCCGCCCCGCCGACTGGCAGTGGGGCTGCTGCAGCGCCCAGCGCGGCCCCGCGGGTAACGCGGCGTTGTACGTAGAATAGGCGGGGGACGTCGGTAGTACAATCTCTGTTTGCACAAGCTAGGGCGAGAGAGAGAGAGAGTGCGTGCGTGTGCGTGCGTGCGTGCGTGCTGGCAGCGCAATCAGCCGGCAAATCGAACGAGTCAGCGTGAGCACCCGCTGTTTGTACTATTATGTATGATCCAGTGCACGGCACCGGGCAGCACTCCTACATCCAGCGGTCAGCAGGCAGCCCTCTCCCCATGGGAACATCCACGTGGATGCGACGTGGTTGTTCCCATGAGGCTGCCCCCAAGTCAATCAGCCAGGCGAGGGGCAGATAGGGCACGGAGAAAAAAGATTAGTGTTTCGCAACTAACGTTTCGACTGACTTTTTACGGACAAGCAGTAACTGTGTCTCTGAGCACAAAAATTTTGTTTGGGGAACGATTTTGTTAGTTGTGTGTCGAATACTTCAAACCAACATCACCGGGTACGTGCGGAGGGGACTCGCCCGGAGACTACAGTAACTTGCTGTATGTATAACAGCAGCGCGAGCCAGAAAACGCCGTTGACCACTAGCGCCATCTCTCGGAGTCAACGGTGCTGCTCTCTGCGGGACAACAGTGGCTAAGGTATCAATAGCGCGCATTTGTCCTCCATCATAGCTCCGCAGCGTAGTGGGCTAGCGGACCGGTCGACGATCGCAAGGTTCGGGGTTCAATTCTTTGCCGGGGGAAAATTTTTTCTGAAGTCTGCCGCCCGAGGATGGTGGGTAAAATATACCAAATGAACTTGTTCAAAGTGTGTTGTCTGAGTGACCGCGGACGTTGGGCCGCGGCCATTCCCCGGAGATTGAATACACTGCTGAGGAACAGTGGTTCGACGCCCGAGCAGGGGAATGGTGCTTGCCAAGACTCGGCAGAAGTTAAATGTAGAGGCCTAGGGTTCGGCCTTCTACATTTTTCAAGCGTAAGGCCTCGGAATCTGGAGTATTCGGGCAACACCTACTTGGATACATGGCGTAGAAGAGTAGAGTACAATCGGCTTCGGCCGTGTACGATCTGGGCATCCTACCTCCCTCTCAATCCGCGAGGGAGTGGCCTCACGGCCACAGACCAACTGGCTGGTCGAAGGGGGCTGACTCCTGAAATCTGGTCAGCGGAAGGGGCGATGTTGGCCGTTGCGGAAGCCTGCCTACCAAGGTGGCTGCGTCGTGCCTGTGTCTTAGCGGCGGTCAACTCCTGGTACACCGGTTCCCATCCGAACACCGAAGTTAAGCAGGAACGGTTCCGGACGGAAGTCTGGGACGAGGTAGGACCCACCCATTTTTGCCGTTTTTTGTTGTTGTTGTATTTTTTATTTGCAGGGTCTGAATCTTGAGGATTCAATATACTTTTGAATTTAAAAAAAATTATTGAAATGAAACGCTTTCTACCAATGAATAGAGAAAAGAGGAAAACCGCGAAAAAACAAATTCGACCAATAGTGCATGAGTGTAACGAGCTCATCACTTTAAAAAAATCAAAACTTTTCATCATTCTATTTCACCTATCCCCTCCTCAAATTTTTTTTCGGACTTAGCCGCTGGCACTCCGCTAGACCGCGACGAACAAAGGTATCTATTGTTGACTCGAGGCGGCGCCTTATCCCAAGAGAAACGACCGCCCATCTACGTTCTCTAAATCCGGCTGCAAACGAGATTTTATTTTGACTTTTCAAAATGTCTTATGTCATTTTCAAAACTAAATCAACAACTGATCAAAACGTCGCGTTAACGCAACACTTGCGTTAAGCGGTTTGCGAATTGAAAGGGGGTCTTAACGGACAGGGCGAGTGCAATACTCGTTCTTTTTTGCTTTTACGTCGTAGCAGTAGTAGTAAGCAAAGAACGAGTAAAAATTGTTGTGGACACTAATCTTTTTTTTTTCTCCGTGTTCTGTGGCCCCCGCTGTTCGACTTGGGGGCACAACCACTGCCGGGGCCAGGTCCGGGCGGAGTCTGAGGGTGCGACGGCTGAATGCTGAAGCATTCCAAACCTCAGCGACACGGGGGCGGACGCGGGGGCGGACCGAGGGCGGACGCGGGGGCGGACGCGGGGGCGGACGCGGGGGCGGACGCGGGGGCGGACGCGGGGGCGGACGCGGGGGCGGACGCGGGGGCGGACGCGGGAGCGGACGCGGGGGCGGACGCCACACTGGAAGGAGGAGCCATGCCGACGGCAGCCAGAGCCGACGCGTCGGGAATGTAGTTTCGGCTAGTTTGACCCGATTATCCACCGGCCAAGGGCGTGATGAGCGACAGTGAAATATCTCCGCCGTCAGCAGCGCACGCACTAAAATAACATACGAGCAAACAAGCTGCCCGATTGAAGGGAGAAAAACGTCCCGGGCCTTCGGTCCGCGCGGCATAAAAATATTTAGTGCTTCGGCGACCGTATCATTTTTGCTCGCGTTGGCAACGGCGATGACGTCATTTGACGATTGTGATTACGATGATGGTGATGATGATGATGATGATATTGGCGTGATGGCGATGGACGCTGTGGTGCCATAACAGTGGCCGTAACAACACCCCATCGAGTCCGGACGGGGCGGTGACGCAACGTCGTCCGCTAATCTCTCAGCTTCCGGTCGGGATCAATACATCGTTGCGAATTTCGTTGCTGGACTAAGACCTTTTGATCCCTAATTCCTTTTGAATTCATTTGTGTTCGTCCTTCGGTTCGCACCCCGCCGTGGTACCGCACTGTTTCCACCGACAATCACCGTCTGGAGGGTTCTTCCGTGGGCGCTACGGTTACGTCGGTGCGGTGCGGTGGTCTGGCCCTGTGGCCTCGGGCCCCGGCCGCTACAGCTTCGGCTGGACTCTCTGGACTCCAGGCCTATCTTCCTGCCCCCCCCCCCCTCTGGCCCCCCTCCTGGCCCCCCTGGCCCCCCTGGCCCGGGGCGGCATGCTGATGACGGACGATCGCTGCGAGTGGAAACCATTCCGGATAGGCAGCGGCCGTAACGACCGAAGTTGCCACGCAAAACCCTCTCTCTGTCTCTCTCACCTCGCGGTGTCGGTCTCTCTCTCTCTCTCTCTCTCTCTCTCTCTCTCTCTCTCTCTCTCTCTCTCTCTCTCTCTCTCTCTCTCTCTCTCTCTCTCTCTCTCTCTCTCTCTCTCTCTCTCTCTCTCTCTCTCTCTCTCTCTCTCTCTCTCTCTCCCTCTCCCCGGGGTGCGGGGAGCAGAAGGGAGGGAAGAGGCAGGGAGGCCCACTGTGGCCGAGGCGACGCTTCATATTGGCCGAGGCGAACACGTTCGCCAGGGACTCCTCTCCAGGGAGCAAGGGCACCGGGCGACCTCCCTTGAAGAGGGCGGAGAGGGAGGGGAGGCTCCCTCTGCTTGTAGTCATGCCCGTCGGGCCCGGGGGACACATCCGCACCGGCCGCTGCTGCAGGCCTCGGAGCAGCGTTGGCGACCGTCCTGATGGTCGTCACCCTCATCCCCGCCCCCACCTACGCCTCCTCACAGCCACCACTGCTACTGCCGCCGCCGCCGCTGCCGCCTCTGCCGCCCCCGCCGCCCCCACAGACATAAGAACGCACTTCCCAGTCTCGAGTGGATACGGCGGGGCCTACTGCCCTAGCCTTCTGTCTGGCAGGGGGTCGAGTCGGGTTCGGGTTGGGCTCCCGGGGCTGCGCATGACGGCAGTGTGACCACTTCAGACCATTCGTCACGCGGAAAAGGGGGGGGGGAGTTAAACGTTTTTATATGACGTATAGACACCACCGACCCGCACACCGCACCCTTGTTAACCCCCTATTCGAAAACTGGTGGAACCCCGGAAATGGACCGTCTCTGTCTCTGTCTCTCTCCCTCTCTCTTTCTCTTTCTCTTTCTCTCTCTCTCTCTCTCTCTCTCTCTCTCTCTCTCTCTCTCTCTCTCTCTCTCTCTCTCTCTCTCTCTCTCTCTCTCTCTCTCTCTCTCTCTTTCTCTCTCTCTCGCTCTTTCTCTCGCTCCAAACAAGCACGCGACAGCAGGTGAGGTTGCGCAACGCGGCGCGCTTTCCAAAAAAAAAAAATGCCTCCCACATTTTATTTTAATTCTATTTCTTTTACATAGGTCCGTAGCGCTCGGTCTGCATGGTGGCCATACGTCCAGCCGTTCGGACCAGCGCCCCAGCCGGGGCCCCGCGGTGGCGGCGGTGGGGGACGCGCGCGATCCCAGTTCATTAAAAGACTATTCCCGGCCAGATAAAAGTATCGTAATTACGTTTCGATGGCGGCGGCGGCGCCGCGATATTGCGTTATATGTGTGTGTTTTGTGCGGTCCGAGAGCAGAAAAATGTGAGCGGACCGCCTCTCTGTATGTCGGTCTGTCACGTCTCTGTCTCTCTGTCTGTCTGTCTCTGTCTCTCTCTCTCTCCTCTTTTTCTCGACGCATTTCCGGAACGAGGGAGTGAGAATCACGTCATTGCCAAACGCGGGGAAACGATGAAGGGGAAATCACTACCGGCGCGGCGGGGCCACGGACCACCTCCGCCTCCCCCTTCCGAGTTCATTAGACCGGGGAGATTGTCATTACTCTAACGGGATCCATAGCTTTCCCGCCAAGCGCACACACACATGCACGCACACACACACACACACACGCACACACACACGCGCGCGCGCGCGCCCAGAGGGAGGGGGTACCGACGTGGATGGACGAGCGCCCTAACTACCGGCGCCTGACCCTCCCAATAGCCTTCATTTCCTGCCACAAAGTCGCCTCTGGCCGCCGCTAGGTCGCTACGCTGCTTCATACCGCGTAGGGCTGGGCGGGACTGACCCTTCCTGCTTCCCCCTCACGGCCACAGCTCTCGGACGCCATCGGCTCCGTCGGATGGCCCCACACACACACCGGGTGAGGCCGGAAGCAGGCCCCCGCGGCCCCCGCGAGCCCCCGCGGCACCCACACAGGCCTTCAAAGCCGCGCAGAACGCAGAACCTGAGCCGGGAGACCCGCGCCATCCCTGCCAAAAGCGGACCCCGCTGGCCGACCACAACCTCACACACACGCTGTCCACACTGTAAAAAAAAATTGTTTTAGAAAAGATAAACATTTTTTCAGGAAGTCGAAAAAAAAAAACAGAGAGGTTTGATGTGCAGCAATGCAATCTCCTGTGTCAAGTAAAATAATCCTTTCCAGTTTGCGATTTTCCAAGATTTATTAATTTTCAAAAAAAAAAAAAATGCTTTCAGTGCATGTAGCACAGAACGACGGGTACGCTAAGTGAAATTGCCCTAGCATATCGCGGTGTGCGCACGTGCGAGTGGTGAGAATTACCATTTTACCATATCGGCCGCGCCGTCGCTGCTTTCCTAGAGTTACAGAGGCGACGAGAGTCCCAACTCCCTCCCCACCCTTCTTTATCGCACAAGTCTCTTTTTGGTCGCGAGGAGGAGAACCGACTCAACTATTCCATTTATCAGAGCGGGTGGACCGGGACCTGGGGGGGGGGGGGACTGAGAGGGGGTGGTTGGGGAATTGGGAATTGAGGGGGGGGGGGGCAGAACCCCGCCTCTACATACCCACTGGGGGGGGAGGGGGCAGACGAGTTGGGAGCAGATACCCACAGGGGGAGGGGCAGCAGACGAGTTGGGAGCAGAGCCGGCGAGAGGGCCGGCGGCAAGGGATCTTGACTTACTCGGCTGGAAACGTGAGTAATGTATGTACAGGCACAGCAAGAAATGAAACTATGTCGCAATAAGGGTGAAGAAACGAGAGGTGAGGTGTGGTGGAGGTAGGATACCAAGCTCGGCATGCCACTCCGCAATATGCACGGGGACGTCCCATCCCCCGACCGCGCTGGCTGAAGACGCACCGCGCGCCACCGCCGTGTGATGCAGAGAGGGTTCTCACCCCCCCCCCCCCGAAACCTCTCCTACCATCCGGAGCAATCTCACGCTGCCACACGCACGCACACACACACACACACACACGCGCGCGCCGACCCCGCGAGCCTTTTTGACATTCCATAACATATTTTTACAGCCGCCGGCCGCTGCCGTATCGGCCAGACTCTGTTTACGTTTACTACACAATAAATGCTTTACGGTCCGTGCGCCCCGAACTCATTGAAACTACTGGGCAATTCCCCCTCCCCCGTCGGCCACCCGCGCCATGGCCGCGCGCCGATTCGAGTAAACAGCCGTAAAGCGCCGACGACGGCGCGCTCTGGCGGCGGAATATGTTACCACTCTTCCACATATCGAGACGCGCGTAGTTCGAGGGGGAGGGCGGGGGGTCCTCTGAAAAAACAACAAAAAGAAAAAGCAAGAAGTAGGCGGTTAGGATGCGGAGGGAGCTTCCGCTGCGAAGCCTCGTTGGGAACAAATGTACGTAATGTTCATTGTTTTCTACGTTTATCGCTTTGTATGATCGTGGCCCGTATTGTAGTCGATTCGCTCGGGTGGTCTGACCCGGCCCCTCGTTAGCGGGTGGGCGGGGCGGCGGCCGTCCGCTGACCACAAAGGCTGGCTGGCACTCCTGCCAGGACCCACCAACGACGGCGACCCTCGCGCGCGGCGCGGGCGACAACTTGCCACCGCGGCCGGGGAGATCTTCGCCGCGCGCCGGATCCGAGCAGCCACCGCCGCCGCCAAACTCACGCCCGGCCATAACTGTCAGAAGCCCCCGCCGCCCCAGGCAGCGGGCCGTGACGGCGGGGGGCCGGGCAGACCTAAAGTAGCCCAATTAGTACCAACTCCGGCGTGTCGGTCACTCCGTACGCCCGAGCCGGGCAGAGCGGGAGCCGTCGGGCCGCAGGGGGCCTGCCCAGAAGTTGCTGACCAGCGTTGGCCTTACCCCGGGCATGCCCGGGCCGTGTTGGAGCTATCCCCCCCAATGAAGAAGAGGTTCAAAGGATGCAAGTAGAGATGCGAATAGGGAGATTTTTCATTGAAAAATTGAAAACTTTCATTGTAAAATTGAAAAAAAAATTTCATTGAAAAACTGAAAACTTTCATTGAAAAATTGAAAACTTTCATTGAAAAATTGAAAACTTTCATTGAAAAATTGAAAACTTTCATTGAAAAATTGAAAACTTTCATTGAAAAATTGAAAACTTTCATTGAAAAATTGAAAACTTTCATTGAAAAATTGAAAACTTTCATTGAAAAATTGAAAACTTTCATTGAAAAATTGAAAACTTTCATTGAAAAATGGCAAACTTTCGAAGAAGAATTGAAAATATTCCTCAGGATTTACTTGTTTTGACTGGATTTATGGGAACCATTTCACGAAAAATTGAAAAATTCACAAACATTTTCAGTCAATTTTTAGATGCAAGACATACACCACTCTCTTCTTCTTTTTTTTTATTTTTATGAGGGGCCGTGTGATACTGCCGAGGCCGTCACTGACAGGCGCATCAGCTTTCGCGACTCCCTTCGGCGAGATAAAGTACACCCCGAAGTCGGTACGGTGCGATAAGCGTCCTGGCTCCGACCGACGATGTATCATGCTTCTTCTCCTCACACAGTCAGCGGGCCGGGCCCGGCTATCAATAACGGTAGTGCTGGGTAGGCAACCCGGACACGAGCGCGGCACGGCCGTCGTGCGGGCTGGCCTACCTTGGCTTCTGCAGGCGCTCAGCACTCACCGCAGCCGCAGCACCGCTGGCGGCGGCGACACCGAACGGCAGCGCGCGGCAATGGGCGACCTTTCTCAAATAACGAATAAACACAAACAGCACAGCACGGCAGCCCCGCGGCCCCGCAGCATACAAGCGACAGCCCAGCTGGAATGGCCCCGGCCGTCCCGTTCCTATCGCGTCACCGGAGCTGCTGCCATGGCTGCTGTGCTGACGTGGGGCCCCGCCGAGTCCCCGGTGAAACCCCAGCGGGGGCCTCGGGCCATGACAGGCAGCACTGGCCGGGACTTGACCGAGGCCTCCACCAGTCCTGCTGTGCCGTTTTCTACCGGGTGTTTTCAGCGCCGCAATAGATATATGTTTCCCCCCCCCCTTTACACCACACACACCCGGTGCACTAGTTGCGCTAGGTACACGACCACATAATGCGGACTGCAATAATCGACCGCTAATGAATATGGAGGGTCCAAGCTGCAACCCTAATTCTCACTGTCACACACACACACACACACACACACACACACACACACACACACACACACACACACATGCACACATGCACACTTACACTTCTCATGTACCTAACGCCGACCGGTATTAGTTTCACAGAAGCAAGGCCATTAATTTCATTCAATCATAGTCTGTTAATTTTATGGAGAATATGTGGGATTTTTGGTTGTTGTTTTTGAACGGAAGTTTCGGGTGTATTGTCTTGCGCTGCGCTGCCATGCATTGAGAAGCCCGTAGCCCGCCCAGCCATTCAGCGCGGACAATAAAATGTGTTGTGATTTTACCCCGCTGCGCCTTCCTTCGTGCAGAGAGAGAGAGAGAGAGAGAGAGAGAGAGAGAGAGAGAGAGAGAGAGAGGGGGGGGGAGAAAGAGAGAGAGAGAGAGAGAGAGAGAGAGAGAGGGGGGGAGGGAGAAAGAGAGAGAGAGAGAGGCAGGGGAGGGGGAGGGAGAGAGAGAGAGAGAGAGAGAGAGAGAGAGAGAGAGAGAGAGAGAGAGAGAAAGAGGGAAGCGCTCGCAGTCGGCGCTTCCTGTTTTGTCCCGACCGCGGACATGGCGGGGACCTCACAGAGAACTGCCGTCGTCCCCTCTACCCACCCCGCCCCGAATCGCCAGCGATCCTGTCACCTACTCACTCCCCGGGATTATATAAGCCCCGCGCTCCTCCCAAAGAGAAAAGCACTTCGTCACGAAAAAGAGGGACGCCGCCACTGAACCTTCTTTGACGCGGTGCTTCATCCTGGCCGGGCAGCGGTGCTGCGGCCTGAGGAGCATGAGGTCCGCGGGGCGGCGCGCGCTTCACCAGCCCCTTGAATACATTCCCCCGGATCCCGCTGTGCCAGCGCCTCTCTTTCAGCCCCAATTTCCTCGAAATTGAACACCAAACACAAAGCCGAATTTATGGTTCTAATCCTCTCCGAAAGTCGGCAAGGTCACGCGCGCCAGTTTAAATGGCACCGCGGTGAGGGTGAGGGACACCGCGGTGGCGAGAGAGAGAGAGAGAGAGAGAGAGAGAGAGAGAGAGAGAGAGAGAGAGAGAGAGAGAGAGAGAGAGACCGACACCGCGAGGTGAGAGAGACAGTGACACCGAGGTGAGAGGGAGAGAGCTGCGGCCTCTTTGCTGTAATGGCCTTACTGCCGCAGGGGAGGCAAACAAGAGCGGAGTGTATAAAGTGCAGTGCGAGCAGGAAAAAAAGTTGAGGAATAAAACCGGGCGAGGACGTTTGATGCTGACGCGAGAATTTAATCAACATGTTTGAGCAAAGGAGTGGATGGCCGCGTTGACGTCCAAGCGGGCGCGCCACTTGGCCTAGATAGGGGCCAGGCTGGGCGGCTAGCGGGGGCAGCGGGGGCAGCGGGCGCAGCGGGGGCAGCGGGGGCCACTGGGGGCACGGACCCGGTACTGCTGTGCCAATCTCGATGATTGGGAAACTAACAGCGGAATGATAGGCATTGCGTCGCAAAGCGCAAACAACATCCAACAGCATCGTAGCTAACAGGAAAAGAGGAGGGGAGGAGGGGGGGGGGGTGCGGTAATGTGTTTTATCTGCGTTTTCGTGATCTGGGATTAGCAAACCAACTGAAAACCACCTTCGTACACTGACAAATTTTTCACTGGAGTCGCGTGTTACGTAGAGTATGGACCACTCCCAGGGCGAAGATGCTGGCGGGGATTCCCTGTAGCTTGTCGGTAGACGGAACTGCAGCGGGGATAGGGGTCTGCCTCTCCACACGCCTCCCTCCCCTCCCCCCCTCCCACCTCCCACCCCGAGCTCAAATTGGCTCTTAGGGGGCGGGCCCTGTACCGTGGGTTTATTACCTAGTTGTGCCGCCTTCTTGTGTGTGAGCGAGGAAGATGGTTCGTATGTGTAGGGGAGGGGGAGAGAGACGGAGAGAGCCCTCGGGCAGCAGCCTGTGTCCTGCGGGCAGAGAGGGATGCGCGCCGGCCTGCCCTTTTGTGGGGCGACAATTTATATATGTATATACTTAAAACCGACCCCGGTGTTTGTGTGCGCGCGCGCGTGCGCGGGCCAAGCGTCCGGGACGCTGCTGCGGTGCGGCCAGAGTTATGAGTGGGGCGTCAGGTCGGTGCTGAGGCCGGGCGAGGGGCGGGGCGGGCGGGCGGGGGGGGCGGGCGGGCGGGGCGGGCGGGGCGGCCACGCGACCTCATATAATTCGATCCCCGCAGGACCCCTTTTGCGGAGCACACATAAGCACACATTCCACCTCTCGCTCTTCCATTATCATCGTATTGTAATAGAACTCATATATACGCACTGTAAAAATGTTTGTTGCAAAGTACAGTTTAAAAAAAAAATACGATTGAAAAAAATTAACACCCCCTAAAAAATAAAATGACCACTTTAGAGAAGAGTGAAAAAAAAATTCTGAATGTGATGGTTAGGATTGGGGCGGTATCTTAGCGCCTCTTTTGTTCCTGATCAACGAGAAAATTTCTTGCCCATTTACCTGCACTTACACTACTATTAGTTTTCGGACACATTTTCGCTATTTCTGTCAGTGTTGCGGGTGCCGGCGAGCAGCCTCTGTCGCCGAAACAGAGGGGGCAGGTGGGTGTGCGACGTGATAACGGCCAGTAATAACAAGGGAGGCAGTTCGAGGCTCTGTTCGGGAGCAAAGGACAGTCGGGGGAGGAAGGGAGAGAGGGAAGGGGGGAGAGAGAGGGAGGGAATCTGACCCCTAGAGAAGGCCGATCACCAGATTTAATAAGAGGCGCCTGGTTTAATGGGCAGTGCGGACAGCACCCTGCCGAGGCTGGCCCCCGAGGGTGCCGGTCCCGTCCCCGTCGGCTGCCGTCCACCGCCATCTTCACTCTTGAATTTCCGAGTGCCACCGCAGTGTGTCCGGGCGGGGCTGGGACCGCTCCTGAAACCCGACGGGACCCCCTGCCAAGCCGCACCGCACCGCAGAGAAGCCGAAGAACGTGGAACTAGTGCTCTGTGCAATACCTCGGAATGGTACCCCTCCGCTCCCCTCTGTGGCCGCTGTTTCCGGGTGCAAGCGTCCTGACCCCAGGGCTCCGGGCCGCTCCGGGCCGCTCCGGGCCCACCGGTTCCCTACTCGGCGTGCAAATCCAATTATGGACTTGGGGAATAACCCCGCCCGGTTAGTTTTCCCTAGCCAATAAGACACACAAGTCCCCGGCGTTATTGCTCAGAGAGGTTCGCCCCGCTAAGAAAGTGCCGCGAATCATGAGAACCGCTCCGACCGGCTTTGGGGCGGGAAAAACGTACCGCGTTTCTTGTAATTAAAGCCCGCATGACGATGCGTCCTAAGAACAAAGCGCGATCTCCATGCGCGACGCTCAACAAAGCGCGAAGTGTTTTAGGGTCACGTCAACAAGGTCCAATGTTTCATCGGGCTCCTCCTCGCCCCTCGCCTGTGTTCGGGTGGTGACGCGACCCTAAAACACTTCGCGCTTTGTTGAGCGTCGCGCATGCAGATCGCGCTTTGTTCTTAGGACGCATCGAAGAGGTCACCCCAAGGTCAGCGATCCAGCGCCTTTGCTTTGCGGGGCCCGGCGCGCGCGTATTCAAACATCGCAGCGTTGCTGCCCAGAGGCACAACATGGGCAGCAACTCCAGAACTTGACGTACCGCAGTCGTTTTTAAAATTATATTTTCCGCGGTCCCTCGACGTGAACCCCCGCGAAGGACTTCCCCGCGAGGCCACCGCAAACGTGCGTAGGGCGTGGCGCTGCGTGGCGCCGCGTGGCGGTGTAGGGCCGTGAATAAGGGCCGGCTGGAAGTAGACGTACACCTACCGCCTCCTCATTACACTTGGCGCCGCCTTTCGCCTAATTTGCCGCCGGGAAACTAAACGACGTGATAAAGAGGACGGCCATTAACATTTCTTGAGCCCCGATGGGCACACGGCCCCGCGCGGGGCCCTGGGGCGGGGCGCAGCGTCGAGAGTGTAGCGGGACGACGTAATGCGATTCCAGCAATAAATAAAAGCTATCATTGGTTGGTTTGCTGCTGCTGCTGCTGCTGCTGCTGCTGCTGCTGCTGCGACTGCTTAGACAACGAAGGCGGGAAGAAAGGGGAGCCGTTGACGGGAAGAAGGGCCGGCGGAGGCGGAACACTGCGCGGAGAGAGAGAGACGGCGATAGGGCGGCCCAGAGAAGGGCAGAGGGTCTCTCTCTCTCTCTCTCTCTCTCTCTCTCTCTCTCTCTCTCTCTCTCTCTCTCTCTCTCTCTCTCTCTCTCTCTCTCTCTTTCTCTCTCATTCTCCATTCGATCACTTGCCGTCTGTTTCACTGTCGCCAGCAGTTTATTTAGCAGACACACCCCTCCATCCCTTGAAGGCAACCTCTCCTTCTTCTCCGCCTCTACTACGACCCGTCTTGAATAAGGACAGAGAGAGAGAGAGAGAGAGAGAGAGAGAGAGAGAGAGAGAGAGAGAGAGAGAGAGAGAGAGAGAGAGAGAGGAGAGAGAGGGGTAGTGGCAACACCGGGAAGAGAGCAGACAACGTAGGCAGGGAGGTGAAGGAGAGGGGGAGGGGGCAGAGCAGGGCGTCCCCACTGATTGCATTGTCGGCTCTAGACAAAGAGTTATTCCGAAGCCGATCATTTCGACTCGCGATGCTCCAGCACCCACGGCAGTGCCCGAGCGAGACCCTCGGGCAAAAGATCCGGTTGGGATTGCTTTTGGAAATGCATCTCTGCTATCTCCATCTCTCTCTCTTTCTCTCTCTCTCTCTCTCTCTCTCTCTCTCTCTCTCTCTCTCTCTCTCTCTCTCTCTCTCTCTCTCTCTCTCTCTCTCTCTCTCTCTCTCTCTCTCTCTCTCTCTCTCTCTCTCTCTCTTTCTCTCTCTCTCCCTTCCTCCATCTCTCTCATCTGGACTACCGCGCATTGTGCGGGAGCCGTAAGCTGGCGTTGTGATGCTTGCATTCAAGGAGATGCACAGCTGAGCGGCACTGTTTCAACTCGAGCGTAGGATGGATTTGGTTAACGGATTCGGGGGGCGGACGAGGACGCTTCGCCGCCGATGTCGGTGGATTGTTTTTCCTCCCGCATCCTACTCTCTCTTCCTCTCTCCGCCTCCCTCACAACCCTCCTTGTCCTCTCTCTCTCTCTCCCTCTCTCTCCTCGTTGGCACGCGAGCGGGGTGTGCGCCTCCCTCGCATAGCAAACCACACCCCCACCTTACAGCCCACTCCTCGGATTTAGAGTGGCGGGCACTGCTTGGAGTTGTGCTGGACCGCGGTAAAAGCCTACACTATTTTACTTTTCTTTTCTTCTTCTTTTTTTTTTTCTTTTTAAATAGCACATCGCCAGCAAACGTTTCCGCAGTACCAGTGAAGACACCGTCAGCCCCCAGTCCGCACCCTCTGGCGGTTGGCACATGAACCACAGGCGGCGCCCCCTTGTTTCATAACCACGTTCCCTTTAACCCAGTCCGTCAGGAAATCGATCAATACAGCCACAACCACCACCACCACCACCACTGCAGCAGCAACAGCAGCCGCCGCCTCCCTCAAACTGTACAACGGCCCTTTTCCGCCCCAACGATGTTGTGTAACCAACCAGGCCCCGCGGCTACCACGTTACTCTTCTAACCCTCCTTTGGTCTCTCTCTCTCTCTCTCTCTCTCTCTCTCTCTCTCTCTCTCTCTCTCTCTCTCTCTCTCTCTCTCTCTCTCTCTCTCTGTCTCTCTCTCTCTCTCTCGCTCTCTCTCTCTCTCTCTCTCTCTCTCTCTCTCTCTCTCTCTCTCTCTCTCTCTCTCTCTCGCTCTCTCTCTCTCTCTCTCTCTCTCTCTCTCTCTCTCTCTCTCTCTCTCTCTCTCTCTCTCTCTTCTTCTCTCTGTCCACTTCAACGCGCGTCAAGGGTCGGCGTGACATTTATTCGCCGCCCGAGGGAACTGGACAACGTGGACGCACTCGAGCCAGAGGGGCGGGGCTCGGCGGGGCGGGGCGGGCAGGTATGGCACGGCCATAGCACCACACCACCACATGCACACAGTTCTTTGGCCCGGCCCCCGACCTCCCCATTCTCACTTCCCCCCCCCCCTCCCCTCCACCCCCTCTCTCTTCCTCTCTCTGTCTCCCTCGTTCTCCGTCGTAGGCCACCACAAGCACTCCATTTCACTAGGTCTATTGTCTGTTTTGAATTATGTACAGGGTGCGGCCGGTTGGGTGGGTCTCGGTGGCGAAAGGGAGAAGCGAGCGAGAGAGAGAGAGAGAGAGAGAGAGAGAGAGAGAGAGAGAGAGAGAGAGAGAGAGAGAGAGAGAGAGAGAGGAAAGATGCGAAGGGTGAGAAGGGCGGGTTAGAGAGGGAGGGGAGGACTCAGCGTCCCTCTCCCTCACTCCCGGCGTGTCCCGCTACAAGTTTCTCTCTCTACCTGGTGGGAGAGCGGCAGCGGTTGCGGCCGCGTTCCCGGCAGTCCCGCCCGACCGGACCGAGGCCCGCCCGCCCGCCCTGCCGCGATCACCCCCGCGTCAATGAGGCACTTGCTGTTGTTCGTTGGCGCTGCTGTAGCGAATTCAAACACCAACACAACGTTGCCAGCGCGCGCACATTCGCCAGCGGGTTGCGGAATACTTGCGCAGCAGCGGCCGCGGCCAGGGGATCGTGCATCGGCACAAAGCAGCACGATATGATTTTCTACAGCAGCAGTAGCAGCGGTAGCAGCAGCAGCAGAAGCAGAAGCGGCGGCGGTAGGAAACGGTTTGCTCAGATTTATATTCAGCGTGTTGTGGTGCGTCCAGGCGGCCGGATGGGAGCCGCGGATCCTAGCCGGGAGGAGACGGGCCGCGCGGTCCGCTATGGTCCGGTCCAGTCCGCTCTGGTACGGTCCAGTCCGCTTTAGTACGGTCCGCTTCGGTCCGCTGGCACCAACCGCACTCTACACTATTTGTTTTCCGCGATTGTTTATTTATCCCCCGCCAGGACACTGAAAATGCTGTCAGCTTCCTCTCTCTCTCTGTCGCTCGCTCGCTCGCTCGCTCTCACTCGCACACACCACGCCCCGGCCCCGGCCCCCTCCACGACCCCACTGGAGGCCACAATATTATTCGATCAGCGCCTTGCGAGGGCGCAGAGCGGCGGGCGCAGGCAGCTCTGGGCTGTGCCACACTCACCGCCCCCCACCAGACCACTCCTAGCCTCGCGGCGGCCCTTCCGCCACACACACACACACACACACACACACACACACACACACACACACACACACACGCGCGCGCATTCAGTGGGACCGAGTGGCGGCCGGAGGCAAAAAGGGCCCGAGCCGCCACGCCCGTAGTGGTATAGTCCTCTCTCACGGCCAACGGAATTCGATGTACGACCGCCACCTCAGCGCTCCCGGAAGGAGGCGGGGCAGCGGGGCGGTTAGAGGCGGGGATAGAAGGCGGCCGCGGCGGGGATAGACGGGGCCGGGCGGGGATAGAGGCAACGCCGCAGATGAGTGCGCGGTCCGGCCGAAGCCCCCTCGGGCCGTGAAGGGCAGTGCGAAATCCACTGGAGATTTGACCATCTTATTCGTCTAAGAAGACAGCGGCAGTGCGGCGAGGCACAGTGGTGGCGTTGGCAGAATAGGGGGTGAGAGTAGTGAGGGGGGGGGGGGAGAGAGAGAGAGAGAGAGAGAGAGAGAGAGAGAGAGAGAGAGAGAGAGAGAGAGAGAGAGAGAGAGAGACGCACACACACACACACACACACACACACAGAAGAGAAAAGGAAGGGGTGCGCGGTAGTGCGGTCCCAGGGGACTATCATTATTGGGCCCGGAGGACGGCCTATTACCGCACCGGTTAAGCCGACAGCGGCCGGCGGGCACGGAGGCATATAAAGAGCACAGGGGCGGCTCCCGCATACCCACCATACACTGGGCGCCTCACGCCTGCCAACACACACACACACACACACGCACGGCACAAAGCAGCAGGCCTGCCAACCCCACCAGCCCCGAGGCCGACATGATGGCGACTCAGAGCCAGCGTGAAAGTGTGATCCTCTAATCATGAGCATGGGTACGCAAACAGTAATTTTTTTTTAAGTCAGGGGGTTGGTGATGCTGGTGGCTGAACGCTGCCCCGCCCCGCCCGGTGACAACAAGGCGAGCCCACCGGCTTTCGCTACAACGTGACGAGGTAGGATGCTCCCCGGCTGGGTAGGCAGCCCCCCACGCAGCTCCGCGCTGCGGCACTGCCTCAGCCCCGGGGAGGCGTACATATCCCCAAGAGTGGCGTGGGTTATTTATCGAACACGATTTCCCATGAATAGAAGAATACTTTCCGTCGAGAGAAAATAGAAGTAGAATCCCCGGAAGTGAGAGGACGTAGTAAAATTGTCGAGCAAAGAAAATGGGAGTTATCGCGGGATTGGTCTGGCAGTTTGAATGGGTGTAGGAATGTGCGCTGACATCGCAGACGACCCGTTCGGATAGGAAGTGGGAAAGTAAAGATGGGGAGGGAGAGGGGGGAGGGGGGTTCAATCTCTTCACAATAAGGAAGCCATTAAAACCAGCTGAGTGCAAAGAATGGGTCAGCAAAGGAGGCCAAGCATGCAGCGCGCATGTCCCGTCCCGCGGAACACACACAGAGATTTATGTTGTTGGTGGGTGCTATCCACCAATTCATCTCAATGTGTGGTGCGGTTCTGCACCCGTCACGCGCAAACAACTGTTTTCCTTTTCGTCCTACTCGTCTGTTTGTTCGTGTCTCCTCCTTGTTGTTGTTGTTTTTGTTTTTTTTTTTTTTTTTTTTTGTCGTGTGAGCGCTCGCTTTGAATGCCGAACTCTGGCTTTGAGGCTTCAGTCCGCTCCGTACACGTTTTATGCACCATCTGATGGACCGATGCGGTGCTGCACGTGCTGCGACACACACACACATGCACATGCATGCACTGGCACGGGAAAGTCAGCGTGTTAAATGATTGTTCTCTAACACCACACACACGCACACATGCGCGCGCACGCGGGCCCCAATTAGAACATTGCAGGAAGTTTTAATTAGACGGCAAACGCGGGGAAGATTGCGAAACGAAAGCAAAAGAGAAGTGGAAAAAATATATATAACATTCCACCGCTTATTGCGATATGACTCGTGATAAGAGCAGCAAGCGAATGAGAACGCCTGGTGCACGCTGGCATGTGTCACTTTATTTCAATTATTTTTTTCAAAAGTTTTCGTCCCTCTCATAGGGGATGTGCGGTACTGAAGAACAGAAAGACCTCCGTACTGATATCGTCCCCGACACACTCCGGAGAGAAAACCCAGGCCGCCATCGGTCCTGCAGTCGGACTTAGACGAGACGGGCGTAGAGTGCACACGGATAGCGCCCCATACGCAGGGACGGGACGGAGC
This sequence comes from Odontothrips loti, assembly GCA_038380765.1. Taxonomy (NCBI): domain Eukaryota; kingdom Metazoa; phylum Arthropoda; class Insecta; order Thysanoptera; family Thripidae; genus Odontothrips; species Odontothrips loti. Next base: position 8,722,438 of record CM076253.1, read on the forward strand.
GGGGAGATATTATGAACGGTTCGCAAGCGATGTGGCACTGGATGCGGGCCAGAAATCCCTGCACCCCCTCCCCCAGTACCCCCTCCCCCTGCACCCCCTCCCCCAGTAACCCCCCCCCCCCCCCCCCCCCCCCCCGCCATTATTTGTCTGACGCGAGCGTTCCTCTCCCGCACGTCGCCTTCACCAAGGCCTGTGCCGCACCGAAGGCAAGAGAGAATATGAACGTGGGAAAGACGCCCGACAAACAATCTATTCACTTGTTATCTCGTCGATAAAAATAAAACAGCGGCTGCTGCTCTGAGTTTGGGTTTCAGGATGGGACGTTCTCAGTATCTGCACTTATCCAGCTCCTCCCGGCGTGGGGGTGGCTTCGTTTGTACTGCATGTCACTTCTCCTTCACATATTTTTTTTTTGTTAGGTTGCCCTCTCTTATTGCAGCAGCGGTGTTCCTTTGATTTACTTTTATTTATTTTTTTATTTATTTTGCACTCGAACAGTTCCAACAACGTGATTTGATCGCGGGAAAAAACGTATTTTGGGCATTCGCATTAAATAATAAAGAAGAATAAAAAAAGGTGAGGATCCCACGGAGACCTTCACGGGATCGTTCTCCGGCATTTCGGAGCAGCGCGAGTCCGTGGAGCAATACGTCCCGATCACAATAAAAAAGGCAGGCAGCGCAGCCAGCAGCCACCGGAGTGCTATGGCGTGTGACCATGGCGCGTCGTGAAGGGGGAAAAAACGCTTTTCGTGTACGTCCTTCTTCTTTTTTTTGTTATTTTTCGTTCCGCAAGGATATCATATCATATCTGCAGGCTGCGTGGCTGCGACCCCCATCCCGTGCCGCGACAAGTATTCCGACTGGGGCCTCGGTGGGGGCGGTGGGGGCGGTACCGGCGGCGGCCTCCACCCCCGTGCTCCCGCCGGCGGCACTCTGTGAGGGAAACCCTGTCGGGGGCGGGGCGGGGGCGGGGCGGGGGCGTTCCGCGAATCAGCCAGACCACGCCGCCAGGCCAGGCGCGCCGCAACGCGCAACGCGCCACTTCTGGCGCATTCAATCCGGGGTAAGTAGGTTCAAAGGAGCCCGGCCCGGCCCGGCCCCCGCCGGAGAGATATTCCGGGCGGCAATCGAGGAAGGCGGAGAGTCACATAACAGCCCCAGCAGCAGGCGCGGCCAGATGTTGTGGGAGAGAGAGGGACCGAGAGCGGGAGGGGGAGAGAGGGAGAGACGAAGAGTGGAACGGCGATGCGAAGGCCCCAGGGAGACATTGTGGTGCGGTCATGGCCCCCAACCCAACCCGACACCGGCAACTCGAACGCGTCCCGAGCAAAATAAAAGAGAGGAGAATCAAACCGACGTAACCGCATTGCCGATCCGGGGCACAAGCGTGATTTTGGGGCGCGCCCCCGGCCCGGCTCCCCGAGGCAGCCCCCGGCCGCCCCCGGCCGCCCCCGGCCGCCCCCGGCCGCCCCCGGCAGCCCCCGGCAGCCCCCAGTACCGCCACCGCCACCCGAACGGGGTCACCTTCCTGTCCCTTTTATTTTCCTATTCCTTTCTCGAAACACTGCGGCCAGAATAGATGCAACGGCAGTTCCGGCCGAGCAATGGGAGGCGAGCCGGAGGGGCCGGAGGGGCCGGAGGGGCGGAGGGGCCGGAGGGGCCGGAGGGGCCGGAGGGGCGGAGGGGCCGGAGGGGCCGGAGGGGCCGGAGGGGCCGGAGGGGCGGAGGGGCCGGAGGGGCCGGAGGGGCGGAGGGGCCGGAGGGGCCGGAGGGGCCGGAGGGGCCGGAGGGGCCGGAGGGGCGGAGGGGCGGAGGGGCGGAGAGCCAGACCATACAAAAGGCCATTCTTTGCCAATCTGTGACTACGATTATGTCTTCATCCGGTTTCGCGGGCGCAGTTTCTGTATGGCCTGCTGTGGGGGACGGCCGTCCGCGCGGAATGTGGGTCAGCATACATGGCAAGGCTTTATTGTTTTTTTGTTTTTTCCTTTGCCAAAATGCAGCGCGGGTGAAAACTGCATCTTCTATCGGACTCATATGCCACGGCAACTTTTATAGACTAGCTCTCTATCTCTATTCTTTTCTCTACCTCTGTCTCTCTTGCGCGGCGCTGATCTCTCCGCTGTCACCTGCAAAGCCCGCCAAAGCCCCTCCACAAGCTCGGTAACAAACAGCGGCTCCCACCACTGCTGCCTGCCTGCCTGCCTGGCTGATCAGTTTGCCCACCGAACTGCGGTTCAAGTGCAACAGCAGCCACCCTGACTGAGTGGCACAGCGAGTGGGTGCGGGCGCTGCAGCAGCGGGGGCGGTGCCGGGCGGTGCCGAGCGGTGCCGGGCGGTGCCGAGCGGTGCCGAGCGGTGCCGAGCGGTGCCGAGCGGTGCCGAGCGGTGCCGAGCGGTGCCGAGCGGTGCCGAGCGGTGCCGGGCGGTGCCGAGCGGTGCCGGGCGGTGCCGAGCGGTGCCGGGCGGTGCCGGGCGGTGCCGGGCGGTGCCGAGCGGTGCCGGGCGGTGCCGAGCGGTGCCGGGCGGTGCCGAGCGGTGCCGAGCGGTGCCGAGCGGTGCCGGGCGGCGCTGGCTGTGATTGAGCTCGTTAGCAAGCAGTCGGCTGCAGCGGTGCAGCCAGAGGACCGAGGGGCCGGGCCAGCTGATGGAGAGCGCGAGCGGAGCGGAATCACCACACGCTCCAGCGGGTGCGCCTGCGAGCGCCAGGGTAGGCCAGCCCGCACGACACGCCTGCGTGCAGAGGTAGTGCGGCTGCCTACCCAGCAGGCGCTATGTGCCGTCAGAGACTGCCCTGGATTATGAGGTCTTCGTCTCGCGGACACACTGTTCGTGGACGTGCTCCATGGATGATCCCCGGGCCCGCAGACCATGGCTGCCATGGGGCCACCGTAACGCGCGGACCGCCTGGTGTCGCTTTAAAAGTTAATCCTTGTTTCATGGCGCGCGGCGGCGGGGCTGTCGTCTGCTGTCGACTCCGGAGGGCTCCGGGGGCCCCGGATAACCGTCCCGGAAGTGATAAAGCTTATCCCGTTCCCGTAATGGCCGGCTGCTGTTGCTGTGGTAGCGGTAGCCGAGGCGGTAGCTGTGACCGCGGACCCCAATCACGACCCCCCACGAAGACCCCTCCAAAGGACCTCCCGCGAGGCCGCGTCTCGTGACACGGCTGCCTCGATGTTGTTTGCCCTGTGGCCGCCAACAAATCTCCCGTGCGCCGCGAGCACCGAACCAGCATATATAGCCTACAGCCCAAGCCCGTCCTTCACACACGCACACGCACACACACACACACGCACACACACACATACACACGCACACACACACACAAGCTGGTGCGTACACTCACACACACACGCCATGGACCGGCAGACTTCTAAATATGTATGCACGGAGCTCTGCTGGGGGTGGATGGGAAAGGGAAGGGGGTGAGACGGACGGGTCCGCAGGGTTATGGGGAACCGGGGAGCGGGGGAAGGGGGGGGGGGGGCCGGGGGCACATTGTGCAGCGCTGGTCCGTATGTACTAAAACTAGCCGGCTCGCTGCGGTCTATGCATAGTGTCCCCTCCCCCTCTCTATCCCTCTCTTTCTCTCTCACTATTTTCCTCTTTCTCCCTCCCCCTCTCTCTCTCTTTCTCTCTATGACCGTTTAGGTCAACGCAACACGCGGATCACACGGGCCGTGATCACACCCCGGGCGGTGCGTCGTATTATGCATAATGTTTCCATCGGGCACGACCCTCTGCCCCGACCCCGCCGCACTAACACACACACACACACACACACACCTGGCGTAATTATATTTCGGGCTCCGACCCGCCACCGCCACCTCAGACCGCTCTTATATGTGCAGCATAACCCTTTCCCTGGCCCCAAATCCTCCTCTGCTGAGCCCCGCCTCCACAACGACGCGTGCTCCCCCCCCCTCACTCTCTCTCTCTCTCTCTCTCTCTCTCTCTCTCTCTCTCTCTCTCTCTCTCTCTCTCTCTCTCTCTCTCTCTCTCTCTCTCTCTCTCTCTCTCTCTCTCTCTCTCTCTCTCTCTCTCTTCATGATCGGGGCCCATCTGCTCCGCCTCTTTATCCGAGTGGGTCGTCGCATGTGCGCGGTGGCGCGGCCGAAGGGTTCGGCGCTCGAGTCGGCAGACTTTGTCCTTACGGGAATAATTACCATTAGTGGGATTGCGTTTCAAGCGACGGCAGGTTGAGCCTGCTGCTGCTGCTGCTGCTGCTGCTGCTGCTGCTGCTGCTGCCACTGCCGGCGGAGGCGGCAGGAACCTTTGTGCCGTTTGAATAAAGGATGACGTGGGAGGGGAGGAAGGGCAGTGCGGTAAGTGTAACACACGCGGCCGGGTAATGCCGTGTCGTGACCTAATTAGCTTCCCGAGAGCCCCTCCTGGAGTCCCGCAGCCTGGAGGGCCTCCCACAGGCCGCTCCGTTCGCACGTCACATGACACGCGCGATTGCAACACGTACTCGAGCTCTTTGTGCGTTACGTATTTTATGAACGCGCGTTATTTGCATGTGCGGGTGAAATCTAACCCCTCCACATCGCATCTCCCTCCGCGAACCGCATCATCGTATCGGGTACCATACGGGAGCGCCCGGCATGCGGCGGGTCGGTGACGGGCACACACCGGTGCTCGGCGGGCGAGCCTACCTCCCAGGCGGCGTCCCTCCGGGCCGTGCCGCGCCGTGCGCGGCGCAGAGTCCCTGCTGAAGTTCATTTTTCTCGGCGCAGCAGTGCCGTAGAATGTCAACCGTAAATGAAATCAAACATTTACATCATTTATGTAAATTAGCGTAAATGGGCGTGAACGGCGGGAACGAAACGTTCGTTTCCGAGATATCGACAGGACCTAGCCCAGCAGCAAAGGAGTGTGGGTTTTAAGAGCCCAGGCCTCGAACGGGTCCCAGACGGCTCCCGGATGGCTGCCGGATAGAGTCTGGGCGCCGCGCCGCACAGCGCCGAAAATTATAAATGCAAATACGAAATACGCGCTTCCGGCTAATTAATGCAAAGTTTTTTTTTTCTCTTCCTCGCTCTCTCTCTGTCCCTCTCTCTCTCTCTCTCTCTCTCTCTCCGTCTCTCGGGTGACGGGAGGTGGCAAGCGGAGTGCAATTTCGAAGGCTACGGCCGCAGAAGAGCGCGTCCGGTAGGCGAGGTCCATCCATCTCAAACATGGGGGTAATGGGGGTACAGTTTCAGTTCAAAATATAATAGAGCTTTGAAAAAGGCGTTCTCCACATGAAACCAGTCTGGATCTTCGACTGTAGCCGAAAATTATTTATTCTTTTGGCCTAAGCGTGATTCTCTTTAAGAATTTTTCACTTGAGTAAATCTGGTTAGGAAGCAGAGCTGGTCGGAATCCCTCTTTTCTGTCTGTCTCCCCCCCCCCCTCTCTCTCTCTCTCTCTCTCTCTCTCTCTCTCTCTCTCTCTCTCTCTCTCTCTCTCTCTCTCTCTCTCTCTCTCTCTCTCTCTCTCTCTCTCTCTTTCTCTCTCTCTCTCTCTCTCTCTCTCTCTCTCTTTGTTTTTTCTCGTGGACCACCGAGAGTCGAGTGCTCGCGCTGCAATGCCATACCAAGGGCTGTGTATTGTGTATTACTGGCGTGAGAATCGATTCCCCCCGCGCGCGCTGCACTAGCCGGTTGTGGTTCAAATCCGGGGGCGAGCGGCGAGCGCCCGCCAGCCCAAGTACACACACTCTAACACACACACACACCACGCCGGTCTGTGTACACGCGGCGGCGGAGAGAGGGCTGCCGTGTGATCCAGATGAAAGCGGAGGGGAGGGGGGTTAACGCCGCTGTCTCTGTTAGTGGAATCAAACCAAATTATGTTACCCCCTCCCCGCTCCCCCTCCCCACTCTCCCCCTCTCTCCCGCCTGCTCCATTCCCTTTTCCATTCCATCGGTCCGGAGTGAGTTGCGCCCGTCCTCTGCAATTCAGCCAGCCGGGCAGTGCCGCACCTCCCTCCCCCCCCTTACCCTCCCTCTCCCTCCTATTCCCTTCCACTCGGACGGATACTTTCATGTGCCGCGCACTATTATCACGGTTTCGCTACCGGCTCCCGCGGTGGTCAGATACCATCGCGAGAGCCACAGGCCTGGCACGGCCGCACGCACCGACGCAATTACTGGCAAGACTTGAAACGGGCGGTTGGAAAAGGGGGCGGAGGAAAAACACGTTTGAGGTCCGTATTTGAACCCGGGACAGTAGCACTGGGCCCCGGATTCGTATGGTATCTGCTGGTGTGCGGCATGGAAATGGCCGCGCGCCGTGCAGATGCACTCGGCTTACCCGCTGTGTTCAACCGTCCGAGCGCACACGCACACAGGGGAGGGAGGGGGCTGCTGTCGTAACAGTGAAGACCCTCGCTGATTGTTGAGCGGGTCACCAACGTGTTCCAGTGCGCGCGCGCGTGTGTGTGTGTGTGTGTGTGTGTGTGTGTGTGTGTGTGCGTGTGCAGTGGTGTGGTGGTGTGTGGTATGGCCATGCCCTTTGTGTGGGTGAAGCGAATGGGAAGGAAACACAGAGGGGGAGACAGGGGGGAGGGGTGCGTACAGGGTGAATGGGCTGATTGGGACGGGGAGGGGGAGGGGCTGGGGGTGGCGGGGGAGTAAAGTTCGCCGATAGTGCAACTTGCCACATGAACTCTTTTCCCACCCCTGCCCGCCCCGTGCCCTGCTTCGCCGTCTCACCTTTCCACCCATTACTGCCACGCCACTCCACCCCCGTGCATCTCCGATGACGTAAACGACACCACCCTTTTCACTTAACCTCCCCGAAAAAGGCAAATGCACGCCACCCTCTCGAAGAGAGAGAGAGAGAGAGGTGGGGGGGGGGTCTGAATACATACACACAATGAGCTGTCCTGGGTGGGAGGAAAGTGGGTCCTTGTCACGTAGTAATAATAGGAACAAAATTCAAATGAATCTAGACAGGGCGAGATAAATAAAAAGTCTACATTCATTTCTGTGCGGGTGTGATGAAGTGATGTGTGTCTTGCTGCGGTCGCCCGGTGGGTGCCCTCACCTGTGACAGTGTCGGGGACTCATAAAATAAAAAAAAACACGGCAAACATGCATTGAGGGTGCGCAGCCGAGGCCCCCGCCGCCCCCAGCCCCCGCCGTCCCCGCTGCCCCCGCCGCCCCCCGGGGCACACTGCCAGCCACGCGATTGTTTGCCCGTCCAAATGCCCTGGCCGGCCACTGCAATACATCGGGTCACTGTGCGAATAAAACGAAAACAGTGCGGAGGGAAGAACGGAAAAAAAGTAAACAGAGAGTAGGCGCCGTACGTGACATTCGGGTCGAATTACAACATTCCAGAGCCCTGGTACCCGAGTCCCCTCTGTCATCATCATTCATTATGTAACGAAAATGGGTACGTTGGAAATTCCCCCCCCCCCCCTAAAAATGGTTAATTCCCACGTTCGTTTTGTCAAAATATCTGAAAAAACGGTTTCCTTTAGTGGATTAATTAAATTTTGCTGACCATTTTCTTAGAATTTACCAGATAAATTTTGTTCCAATTGTGATTTCTAATGGACTGCGTTTTGAGTGGAGTCATTTTTTTGCACCTCGTAGCTCATCTAGAGGGCTGACGAGGGGAGGCGTGGAGCGGGACAGAGACAGCAAGTCGGGATTAGTCACGAAATGTGTGCCAAGCCTCAGGTGGCTAGCATAAGACGCGTGAGTGTTTGTGATTCTCATGGCGCCGCTGAAAGCCGAGACGAGGCGCGGCACGGCCGTGTGTGCTAAGTGCACCCTGACGAAAACGAGTTCTGTGATTCTCAGCCGGGGCGCTCGGTCTCTTCCCCCAAGTTCCACCCAGCAGCTCCAGGAGTTTAAAATTTGATCCCGAAACGGGATTCCCGTTATGTGCGACCCAGTTCTTGTGATACGCAAGTAAAAATAAAAAGTTGTAATATTTTTCTCGTTCTGGATGTGCGGACACAAGCAGGGCTTCTGTGAAGGGGACGCTGTTGGTACCGGCCACTCCTCCTCCGCTCCGGGAGCGGCAGCGGAAAAACACGGGAAGACGCGGCATTAATTCATTTTTATTATTTGCATCCAGCCGGGGCGGAGCGAGGAGGGCAAAAGCGGGCCAGGCTGGGCCGGGCCGGGCTGGGCCCGCTTGTACAGAGGACCGACGTCGGAAAAACTCTCGCGCAAGAGAGTTTGGTGACGACAATGTTTTTAAATTTAGAAGAGAAAGAAATGCGGAGGACGCGCATATGAAATAGGACTGAGGGACTGGCGAGGACGGGGGGGGGGGGGGGGGGGGGGGTGAGAGCACTCGGAACCACGAGGCCGACGTTGAACCAGGGCGTGTTCTACATTTCCACGGCCGATCGTTCTTTGTGAAAGGAAGGGAACAAGGGAACAACACAAAGAATCACTTACGGTATTTATGAGGGCGCCGCCATGACTTTAATCTTTAATCTGCCTCCTTTGGCATCACATGCATGCGTGCCTCGCCGCGCTGTGTTCCCGACGTGCTCACCTTTAGAGTCTTCTCTGCGCCGTATCCGTTTGCGGGCCTCCGACAACCGATATCCTGCCGCACCGCTTCCTCGTCTACTTCACCGTGGCATCGGGGCACCGCGCCGGTCCCGTGCCGACGCACATGGGAGGGACGGAGAGGGGAACGGTGCGGTGAGACTCCGAGAGGGAGGAAGAGGGACAGAAAACGTGGGCCGGTCAGTGATCCGGCCGGCGGGGCCCTCGGCCTCTCGGAGGTCCGATGGTCACACTGACACACTCGCGGTGGGGGTCCGGCGGGGTACGGCGCTGGCCACCGTCATCCTCAGTAGGTTATCCACAGGCGTCGTCGGCCACAGCCGGAAACCTCCGGGCGCCGCTGGACTAGGCCCGGACTACACCCGGACTGGGCTCGGACTACGCCCGGACTACGCCCGGACTACGCTCGGACTACGCCCCTCTGTGGGCGCGGTACGAGAGCCGGGCGGTGGTCCGCGAACGCGAACGCGTCTCTCAGTGCGGAGCGGAGAGCGCGGCGCGGCTCGGCTACGCGGCGGGGGTGGGCTTACTCCAAGGCTGCCCGAACCTCACTGAGCGCGCGGGGGCGCCGGGGCCGCCGGGGCTGCAGGCAGCATGCCGGCCCCCCGGCGGGGTGGGGGTGGTCGGGGCCGGCTGGGGGTTGGGGTGGCAGCGGCGGCGGCGGCGGCGGCCCGGCGAGGCGCGGCACCCCCAGCCAGCCAGCCACCCCGGCTGCAGCTGCTGCTGCTGCCGCCGGGAGCTTCCACCACTCGCCGCCAGGAGCGCCAGGGGACGGCCGCGCATCCGCCCAGCCACGACGGGGCCCTGTCCTGCCCCGCCCGGCCCGGCCCGGGGCACTGACTGCCGTGTGTCACTGTCGGGACGCCGACGGCCTCAAATCCACGTCGTTCCTCCTGGCCACGGCTGGCCGAGCGGAGCGGCGGCCCAACACAACGGCGACCCGCCGTGCCCCGAACTTCGGCGTTGTTTGTCGTCGACGGCGTGCACAATAACAAGGGCACCTCGCCGCCGGCACCGCCGCCGTGCCGCCAAGAGCATTGAGAATGTCATGTACCGGGAAGAGACAATTAGATATTTCCAGTCGTTTATTTCTCTGGGTTAATTCACCGAGACAGCCAACGGCCCCGCTGAGCGCCTGCGAGCGCCAGGGTAGGCCAGCCCGCACGACACGCATGCGCGCAGAAGTCAGGATTGCCTACCCATCAGGCGCGCCTGGCTATGGAAATATGAGCATCAGCGGGCGAACAGGCGGGCTCGCAGGGTGGTCCTTTGCGGGGGGTATTTCCCGCAGAGCACAGCGCTCCCCACGCGAAATTATTGAAACGGCCGCCGGCGCTGGGATTGTTGGCATTCCACCGTGATGATGGGGTCGGTGTGCCGGGCGGGGAGCCGCTGCGTTTGACCCCTGACAAAGGCGACACGGGCACGGCCGGCATGGCTGCGCGCCGCCCCGCTGGGTGCAGTCATGTGACAAGAGTCTGCATGCCGCCACGCGCCATTTCACGCCAAGCGGCGTCGAAGTGCGCCGTGTGCCGACACCGCCCTCTATCACTCTGCGGCCGCCATGGGGGCAGAGGGCTGTTCAGTTAAGTCGGCTGGTGCAGAGCGTGACACGCCGCCGCCATCAGGGACGCAGACTGGAAGAGTTCACACCGCGAAGTTGATCGCGGAACGTAATTCAGACGATTGATTTTCAAATGAATTTTAGCCCCAGAGCCGATGATGCTGTTCGCAGAGTGAGGAGCGTCACTCTCCATTTTCAGTGATGTTGCATTCCACATGGTCAACTGAGCGCGAAATAGCAGCGCCGGTCGCAAACCGCGGCTGCAATATGGTCTGCGCGACCACTGAATGTGGTGGGGGAAAAAAGGGAGAAAATCATCAACGTAAAGCTCCGGGAAAAAAAGAAAAACGGCGGCGAGGCCGCGGGGCTTTTTTTTTCCTCACACGAACAATAGCGATGAATGAAGTCCGTTCAAAGTTCCTCACTCACCATCACACATCACACCCCCGAACTTCTGTTTCTCATTCAGTCAGTCATTGTTTTTACACGCGAGTCGATCATTCGGGTATGTTCGCCGCCCCCCGCTCCCGCCCCCTCTTTTTACTCGTTCTTTGCTTTACTACGGCTACGACGCAGATGCAAATACGAACGAGTATTGCGCTCGCCCTGTCTGTTAAGACCCCTTCAACTCTAAAACCACTTAACGCAAGTATTGTGTTTACGCGACACTTTGATCGATTTGAAGAGGAGGGTACCTATTCATCGGTGATGCGTTCTCCGTATGGAGAAGTCTGTGCTTTGGACACTCCGCACATTGTTCTCCCGTTAAATCTTCTCTGTGGGCCGGTAAATAAGTTCTCCAAAAATTAAAGCAGCCCTACGGTAATTTGAAAATTTTGATACCTGTGTTCTCCACGTCAGTACCCCCCCCCCCCCTCCCCACCTGTACTTGTAACTCACGCATCAATCTCACACAACAAACTTATTTTCCCTCAAAACTCAAAGAACGAGTCTGCCCTAGAACGCTAAAGCGTTCTCCATGCCTGTCTTGTTCTGGACGGGGTATATATGCGGCGCGGGAAGTCAAACGCAGAGAGCACAGCAGAGCCGCGTGTTGCTGCAGTGTGGCCCCCGCAGCCCCCGGCCCCCGCAGCCCCCGGCCCCCGCAGCCCCCAGCCCGGCACGACATCGTACTGCACTTTCTTCCCGCCCGCTCTCCATATTTCAGAGGCCATCTTAGCCGTTAAAACAGGCAGGCAGCAGGCAGCCTCTCGCTCGGCGGCTCCGCCATTCACCCACCAATCCTGATTGATACCCCCCTCCACCATCGTTAAGACCCCGCGGTGCGCGTTCGGGTCGGGTCGGAGCTCACACGGCGGGGGGCAGCTCCCCGCCGACCATAAAAGCCGTTCGCTGTTTTTATTTGTGCGGCTCCGCGGCCTTCGGGCCCAACAGTGCGGCGGTCCGGGGTGCACCCGGCTCGTCATCTGACCTACCCTATCTATCATCTCTGCCTGCCCTCTATCATCTCTATCCCGCTCTCTATCATCAGCCTCCGTACGCACCCATCGAGAGGCCTCAGGCTCCCCTCCCTTCGCTCCCTTCTGGTAAAGAGTTGGGATTACTCATTCCTCGCGCGTCACGCCGGGAGGCCGGGCCGGCAGGCGAGGCGCTGGAAGAGGAGGGCAGTGCGCTCTAATTGGCTGCGGCAAGGAGCTACGAGGGCCCCGCTGGAGACTGGAGGCCGCTGGAGGCTCCAGGGGCCACAGACCTGACCAGCGCGCCCTGCTGGAGCCCAGCTGGAAACGGACCGGAAGCGTGCTGGAGGCGTACTAGAGGCGTGCTGGAGGCGTACTGGAGGCGGGCTGGTGGCTGCTGTAGGCGTGCTTGAGGTGTGCTGGAGAAGTGCTGGAGTTTTTTTTGTAATTTTTTAGGGGGTGGGGGCTCAACTAAACACATGAGTCACAATGATAAAATTAGTGTACTTTGCCGTCCGTCCCATCTCCTACTGGCGCTTCGCACCTTGACATGACCGCAGATTTTTCATACTTCTTCGTACTTCGCCATTTCTCGCGCGCCTCTCCCGTTCAATTATTCGCTTAGAAATGATTGAATCCGCCGTTTTTCCCCGTGATTGGATGGAGTTTGGGATTGGATGAATTCCCCGGCGGGCGGCGTGGCAATGCGGGGGGAGGTGGCAGGGAGGGTGAGGGAGGGTGAGGGAGGGGGAGGGAGGGGGGGGAGGCGTGTCGCGGGGCGTCGTCGGGGTAAAGTGAGGGGAATGATGGGAGTAAGCCAGCGGGAAGCACTCTGCTAGCGGAGGGCCCCCGTCGTGCCGAGGTCCCCGCCGGCTCTGGCCCTGTGGCCCCGGCTCTCGCCTTGCCCGCTCCGCCTGCATGCTGGCCGATCTCCCCCTGGACCTCTTAGTCTCCGGACCTGTAATGGGCCGGCGCCTCCCCGCCCCACCCCCTCCAGATCTCCGCCTGACCTATGCACCTCCTCGCCGTCCTGGCCCCTGTCCCTTTGGCGCGGAGCGTTGCCCTCCCTGACCTGCGTCCTCCACGATCGCGAACGCTGACGCGCAGGCATCGGCCGCGGGCGGCTCCCGGGCCGTGTCCACCGAGACCGTTGTCCCTGATGGAGCCGAGCCGACCTGAAGTGATTTCGGATCGCCCCCCTCCCCCTCTTCCCCGGTGCCGCGGTGGCTCCGGACAGTGATAACTGAGAGAGTACTTCTTGACGCGGAGGGGGGGGGGGGAGAAGGAGGAGGAGGGGGCGTGCACAAATCACAAACGTATTTCTCTCAGTCAGCGCTCCGAATGTGCGCTCCGGTTCAGCGAATCTTCGCTCTCGGTCTCCGCGAGGAAGAAGTTGCTGCGACCGGAGCCGTGGACGGTACTGTCAAAGCCCGCCGTCCGGTCCGGGACCTTTGGAGGAAAAATGTTTCGCTAATGAAAGGAAGCGGACGAGGACGGGGCCTCTTCAGCTTCAGCTCCGCGAGGCTCTGAATCAAACCCGCGCGCGCCACGACCCAATCAAAAGCCTGTGGATATCCATCGACCCGACGAATTCGCCCACGGCGGAGTCCTGGTGGCTGAAGTCGAGCACCAGCGGGCGCAACAATATAAATCGCCCTACTCCTCCAGCATAATGCTAATAATAATAATAATAATACTAATAATAATAATAATAATTTCGAATTGTTTTCTTTGTTGCATTGTTTTCTCTCTCTTTCTCTCTCTCTCTCTCTCTCTCTCTCTCTCTCTCTCTCTCTCTCTCTCTCTCTCTCCCTCTCTCTTTCTTGTCTCATGGGAGCCCTTTGGGTCCCTTTTGTGTCATGGATCAGAAAGAAAGGCAAAAGCAACCGGGCAGAGTGCAAGAAAAGTTAAGCCCGGAGAGTGGAAGGGATGTCCCGGAGGAAGAGGGAATAGACGAGAGGGGGCGAGGGGTGCGGATGTCGGGGGACGGAGAACACACGACGGATGCGGCGGATAAGCCATCAAGCTGCTACAAAGCGGCGGACACCGACGCAGCGCGGCCGAGCCGAACCAGCGATCAAGCTAAAAGGGTGAAGCGGGAGTGGGGGGTCTGGCCTGGCCTGGGGGGCAAGCGGCAAGCCGAGGGCTCAGCGCGCACACCGCCACAGCTCCAACTCTGGTGAGCTCTTCATGAAGCGCGCCCGAATTTTCTCATACCTGAAACCGCGCAAACGGTTTAATGCGAATTATATGGCCCTCCTCGGGGGAGTTTACATTGAGCGCAAACCCCTCCGCGGTTTCGCGCGTCGCGTGACAAATGGTGACGAATGGACAGGAGCGACGACTTTGCAGTTGGCGTCTCACTCTCGCACGAAAGGACGCCCGAATCCTCCCTCCTCTTCGCTCCTCTTCCGGGCCACCTCCTCGGGGGCACCCGCCCACCAGGGCCCGTCTCTGATGTGCAAAAGAGACCCCCCCCCCCCCCTTCCCAATACACACACACACACACACACACACACACACACACTGGCGCACGCATCAATCTCAGCCACACACATACAATATGGCCAATGACCGAGTGTCAAATCAAATCACGGACCGTTAATCATTGCGCCCGATTAATTACGGTTTTTGTGTGTGTGTGTGTGTGTGTGTGTGTGCGAGAGAGCAAGAAGGCAACACCACGGCCCCTCCCTTGAGGTCACAGCGTGTTCCAGCAGAGCTCGCTTCAAAGTTCCCTGGTTCAAATACAGGAGGTGGGTGGTCCGCCGGGGGCATTTAGAACACCCGTTATAACGCGCGGAGGTTGGATAGCCATGAGTTTGTAGAGTTTGTCCAGTTTGTCGGAGCGCTGCACGGGGTGTGGCGTGGTGCGGTGTGGTGCGGGGATCAGGGCAACGAGAAGCAGAGACTCGGCAGATACTGGCAAACGACTTGTATTATTTCCTCTTATGATACAGAGCGCGGTAAGGCGAGAGACGCGGTGCGATCCGCCGCCTTGTTCTAGTACGTATCTGCGTGGCAGCGCGCAGGGGACAGGGCCAGGGCCAAGGGCAAGGCCAAGGGTAAAGATGGAAATTTTCCGAAACATATAAAATTCGACTGAACATTTTAGTGAATTTTGAAACATTTTCGTCCAACCCAGCAAAGTCTGAGAAAATTTTCAATTTTTCATTTTGAAAAAATTCCTCGTTTGCATCTCTAGCCATGGGCCAAGGGTAGGCCAAGGCCAAGGGCCAAGGGGCAGGGCCAAGGGCAGGAGGCGGCAGCTCTGGTGACCATCGCTCCACAGTGCAGCGGGCTCCGGTCCGAGCTAAATGCTGCTCCCGAGCATCCCCCGTCCCCGCCGGCACCACTTCCCGGGGAGTTCTTCGGGCGCCGGCTGCCGCCGCTGCCGCCGCTGCCGCCGCCTCTTGTCCAGCACTTCTCCAGAAGCACATGTCCGTCTCCAGCAGGGTCCGGGCCGGGGCCGGGCAGCAGGGGTCCGCGGAGCGCAGGCGCTGTGGAGCCGGGTGGGGCTGGAGGGGCAGCGTCCCGACAAAAACTTGTACTGGAGTCGGTGCCGCCTGCAAGCAGACGGAGCGAGTGTGGTGGTCACGCCCTGCGGACACGGTAAAGCAGTGCGCATGAGGATGCCTGGGCCACGTTCGGCTTTTGGCTGTGCGCGCAGAGTAAATTTCTCATCATTTCGTAGCAAAAAGAAAAAAAGAAGAAAAAAATGGGTGAAGGCATGGCGGCCAGAGGGAGACAAAAGCGGGCACCGGGGCTAACCAAACCCAGTTCACTGCTCGGCTCGCGTGCGTCATGAGCAGGGTTCGTAGACTTCATTCGGAAAGTAGCCAGGCGAGAGAGAGAGAGAGAGAGAGAGAGAGAGAGAGAGAGAGAGAGAGAGAGAGAGAGAGAGAGAGAGAGAGAGAGAGAGAGAGAGAGAGAGAGAGAGAGAGAGAGAGAAGCAGAGGGGGGAAAAAGAACGGGACTTCACGGATCCCTCTCTCATCTGAAGATAAACATCCGTCGCGTCTCGTCTCCTTTTTAAACCCCTGCCACCGCCGCCACCGCCTTGCTGCAACCCTGAGCAAGAGACGACGACGAAGAAGAAGAAGAAGGAGGAGAAGGAGCAGAAGGACAAGGGAGGTGACCTCTTATCTATCAGCGAAAGCCGAGACAGGGCACGATGTGCGCACGGGGTGTGTTGTGTTGTGTGTGTGTGTGTGTGTGTGTGTGTGTGTGATTAATTTCAACGAGACGCTGTACCGCACAGGAAGGAGGTGGGGGAGGAGCGGTGGTGTTACAGTAAAGGAGCAGGAAGCCAACTTTTCTGAAAGAAACCATCACTATCCTTCTTCCTCCTCCTCCTCCTCCTCATCCTCGTCCTCCATGACGTGCGGTATAACAGTTCAAGGGGCAGCCGCAAGTTCACAAGTTTTCTCGTGAAAAAAGGAAAAAAGAAAAAAATCATTAGAGCGTTGCGCAAAATGAAAAAGAAAAAAAAAGAAGGTTTCCGCGGCCGTTCCACCATCAATATGAACATTTATGTAGCGGGGGCGGAGGGCAGCAGCGGCATGGCTTTGATGCTCGGTTAACATTTCACTGGAGATAGAGAACCAAACGCATTCCCCGAGCCCCTCAGCCTAGCGCTGCGCGCGCGTGTGTGTGTGTGTGTGTGTGTGTGTGTGTGTGTGTGTGTGTGTCGGTGACGGCGGCGTGAGGTTCGCGCAGTAGCGCAATGTTCGCAAAAAAAAAAAAATGGTGTGAAAAAAGGAAACAGAAAACAGCGGGCGCGTGACCAAAAAGCATGGGGAAAAAAGGGAAACGCGCGCCGCGCGGCAAAATCAAAAGACACGGGATAACGTCCCGAGAGCAAAGTCGCGTCCAGACCCAGAGAGGGCGATGGGAGTGGTGTGGTACGCCGAAGTCCACGCCGGGGCGTAAGAGCGGACTTGCTGCAAATAAATGATACGGGCGCGCTGTGAAAGGAATGAATGAATACAGGCAGTGTGTGGTCCGCGGGGGGTCTCGTTATCGGCCGATATATATATATATATATTATTTCTGCCGGCGTGTGTCTCGCAACAAAGAACACGGGAGGGAAAGAGAGGGGCGCATGAGAGAGAGGAAGAGAAAGAGAGAGAGAGAGAGAGAGAGAGAGAGAGAGAGAGAGAGAGAGAGAGAGAGAGAGAGAGAGAGAGAGAGAGAGAGAGAGAGAGAGAGAGAGAGGGGGAGGGGGGAGGGGGGCGCATGAGAGAGGCGCGAGGTTATGCTCGGTGAATGGGCGAAGGTTATCTCTGCTCGCTCACCTGTACGAGTTGACCCGGGCTCACGTGGTGTGGCCAGGATGTCGGTGGGTCCGGGCTGAGTCTGCTGCTGCCGTGTCAGCGGGTGTCAGCTCGCGTGTCAGCGGGTGTCAGCTCGCCGCCGGTTGCAGCGCGTCACGTAGCGCAGCGTGCGGATGCAGGACCTCATCTTGTGGATCACCTCCTCCTGCAACAGCGGTTTCGTCGCAAACTAGTTTTATCTCTGTGGCTCGGCAGCTCGCGGCAGCCGCAGGTTGTCAGCTGTCAGCGCTGTGCTGGCCGCGGTGAGGGAGGCGAGGGCAGCGGGCAGCGGGCAGCAGTGTGCGTGCGGCCGTAGCGTGCCGCCACTGGCACTCCCTGCTATTCGCTTCGGACACGTTGACTGGCTGCGGGCTGCGCTTCCGTCGCCAACTCCCGGGGGTAATTGGGATCAACTCCCCGCCCGGAAATACATGCTGAAACGCATTTTCCCCTACTACGGGGTTGCCCTCATTTGCATTCTTTTTTTTTTACATTTTTTTTTTATATGCGGGAGGGTATGCTGGTATGACTGCCACAAACAATGAGAGATGGCCCCTCCCCCCTCCCCTCCTGTCCACCCCCTCCCTTCCTCTAGATTGGCGCGGCGATATACCGTCCTCTAGAGTCACAGCTGGTGGGTGAAATTAATTAACATTGGGACTCGAGAGGGCCCGGCCCAGCCCGGTCTCTGGTCTTTTCACTGAGGCAGCGCGCTGTGTTGCAGGGCTGCAGGGAGCACCCCGTCTCCCCCGTCCCCGCGGTGGGGCTGATTTGTTGGGATAGGGACACTCGCGCATCGCGCTGTGGCTAAGGCTGAGTGGGCGGCAGCGGCCGCATTGTGGGGGCAGCAGGCAGCACTACTTGACTTGGTCGGCGCAGCACGGCGGCAAAGGGACCCAATTCACCTTTTCTTTTCTTTTTTTAAGAAGAACAAGAAGAATAAGAAGAAGAACAACAACAACAAGGCTTTCACGGAGTCTCAGATGTACTGGGATTGTACACCCACCCAGCCAGGATTACACTGTCGAAACGATATCGAATCAATGTAGAAACGATTTCGATGTGTCACGCCAGGTCTCGGCTGGTCGAGGGGGTCACGGCAGGTCCTTTCCAGTCCAGGGTGGTCACGCCGGGTCCTGGCCGGTCCAGGGTGGCCACGCCGGGTCCAGGCTAGTCCAGGGTGGTCAGTGGTCACGCCGGGTCCTGGCTAGTCCAGGGTGGTCACGCTGGGTCCTGGCTAGTCCAGGGTGGTCACGCTGGGTCCTGGCTAGTCCAGGGTGGTCACGCCGGGTCCTGGCTAGACCAGGGTGGTCACGCTGGGTCCTGGCTAGTCCAAGGTGGTCACGCTGGGTCCTGGCTAGTCCAGGGTGGTCACGCTGGGTCCTGACCGGTCGAGGGTGGTCACGCTGGGTCCTGACCGGTCCAGGGTGGTCACGCCGGGTCCTGGCTAGTCCAAGGTGGTCACGCTGGGTCCTGACCGGTCCAGGGTGGTCACGCCGGGTCCTGGCTAGTCCAAGGTGGTCACGCTGGGTCCTGGCTAGTCCAGGGTGGTCACGCTGGGTCCTGACCGGTCGAGGGTGGTCACGCTGGGTCCTGACCGGTCCAGGGTGGTCACGCCGGGTCCTGGCTAGTCCAAGGTGGTCACGCTGGGTCCTGGCTAGTCCAGGGTGGTCACGCTGGGTCCTGGCTAGTCCAGGGTGGTCACGCTGGGTCCTGACCGGTCGAGGGTGGTCACGCTGGGTCCTGACCGGTCCAGGGTGGTCACGCCGGGTCCTGGCTAGTCCAAGGTGGTCACGCTGGGTCCTGACCGGTCCAGGGTGGTCACGCCGGGTCCTGGCTAGTCCAAGGTGGTCACGCTGGGTCCTGACCGGTCCAGGGTGGTCACGCCGGGTCCTGGCTAGTCCAAGGTGGTCACGCTGGGTCCTGGCTAGTCCAGGGTGGTCACGCTTGGTCCTGACCGGTCGAGGGTGGTCACGCTGGGTCCTGACCGGTCCAGGGTGGTCACGCCGGGTCCTGGCTAGTCCAAGGTGGTCACGCTGGGTCCTGGCTAGTCCAGGGTGGTCACGCTGGGTCCTGGCTAGTCCAGGGTGGTCACGCTGGGTCCTGACCGGTCGAGGGTGGTCACGCTGGGTCCTGACCGGTCCAGGGTGGTCACGCCGGGTCCTGGCTAGTCCAAGGTGGTCACGCTGGGTCCTGACCGGTCCAGGGTGGTGACCTTGAAACCTTCGACCACGCAGTTATACGACCTGCCTGAAGGCGGACGTCCTCGGATCAACCTCACAGGACAAGTGTACGAAGGAAGCTCCGGAGCCTAGGCTAACGCCCGCATGTATATCAGCCGCGTGTAGGATTCTGTAATGCTCTTAAACCATGCGAAACTGCTCATTTCGGATGGGGAAAATGGTAGAACCGGTTTCAGGAGTTCACATACTATCCAACGTGATGCTTACATGGCTCAGAATCCCAATAGGACGTCCAAAACATAGGGAAATACGAAAAAGCACAGCAACATCCGACACTGACGCCATCTAGCGGGAAGAAGTTCAGAACCCCTCTACCATCGATATGGATCATATTTTTCGAACGGAACCACTCAAACGGTGTGTTCGTCAATAAATAGCCATTAAATTTTTCATTTTTTCTGAAATTTGAACACTGATTTTTCTAGCTCCAATAGACGTCTTTACGAAGACATAGTATAGACCGTCTATAGATGTCTATCCGTAGACGTCTTTCAGTATAGAGACAGTAGACCGTCTACAGACTGTCTATGCAATATCTAACGATAGATACAGATGTGTTAGATGTTCTGAAGACCATCTATAGATATCTATAGACGTCCATATACCTTCTAGATATTATAAAGATGGTCTATCTGCGTCTATAGACGTCTATTTGCTGTGTGGGTGGCTACTCCAAGGTGGTCACGCTGGGTCCTGGCTAGTCCAGGGTGGTCACGCTGGGTCCTGACCGGTCGAGGATGGTCACGCTGGGTCCTGACCGGTCCAGGGTGGTCACGCCGGGTCCTGGCTAGTCCAAGGTGGTCACGCTGGGTCCTGGCTAGTCCAGGGTGGTCACGCTGGGTCCTGGCTAGTCCAGGGTGGTCACGCTGGGTCCTGACCGGTCGAGGGTGGTCACGCCGGGTCCTGGCTGGTCGAGTGTGGTCACGCCGGGTCCTGGCTAGTCCAGGGTGGTTACGCGGGGTCCTGGCTATTCCAGGGTGGTCACGCTGGGTCCTGGCTAGTCCAGGGTGGTCACGCCGGGTCCTGGCTAGTCCAGGGTGGTCACGCCGGGTCCTGGCTAGTCCAGGGTGGTCACGCTGGGTCCTGGCTAGTCCAGGGTGGTCACGCTGGGGCTAGTCCAGGGTGGTCAACGCCGGGTCCTGGCTAGTCCAGGGAGGTCACGCCGGGTCCTGGCTAGTCCAGGGTGGTCACGCTGGGTCCTGGCTAGTCCAGGGTGGTCACGCCGGGGCTAGTCCAGGGTGGTCACGCCGGGTCCTGGCTAGTCCAGGGAGGTCACGCCGGGTCCAGGCTAGTCCAGGGAGGTCACGCCGGGTCCTGGCTAGTCCAGGGTGGTCACGCTGGGTCCTGGCTAGTCCAGGGTGGTCACGCCGGGGCTAGTCCAGGGTGGTCACGCCGGGTCCTGGCTAGTCCAGGGAGGTCACGCCGGGTCCTGGCTAGTCCAGGGAGGTCACGCCGGGTCCTGGCTAGTCCAGGGTGGTCACGCTAAGATTTTAAATCTTCGAAAAAGTTTCAATAAAATAATGTGATGTAGACGTGATTGGCACCATGCAAAATGCAAAGATTTTTTTATTGCTGGCAAGTGTTTCATAGTTTTCCATAGTTAACATACCGCCATCTCAGCAGCAAAGACGTTTGCAAAAGCATTCGGTGGTTGGCCGTGCGCTGGAACTACCGACGAAATGCGGACGAATCTCCTGGATGTGTTACGTAATTTGTGAACGCTCCGGGTGTAATGTTTCGACGCCCTTGGGTAGGCCAGCCCGCATGAGACATCTGTATGCATAAGTCGCGGTTGCCTACCCAACCGGCGCCATTTGAACCCAGCTGAGCTTAGCGCCTGCAAGTGCTAGGGTAGGCCAGCCCGCACGACACGTCCGCACGCAGACCTCGTCGCTGCCTACCCAGCAGGCGCCCTTTGTTCTCAGCCCGGTACATTCGAACCCATAAAGGTTCAAGAGAAAAGGCTCAATAATGCATGCCTTCCTATCAGTCGTGAGACGTCCGGGCGGTCTGAAGCCCGCAATTATATTAGCGTTTGCATCTAGGCCAGAATAGTCATTTCCGAACATTATGTGGCTATTAATGTGTCGGGACGGGCTCAGGTTAACGATTTTAATCGTCACACCTATATGCGTCGTCGCCCTCTGATCCTGACCAGGCGTGACCGCCCCCGACTTCCCAAAACCAAGCGCGACCAACCCCGACTCCCCCTGACCAGGCGTGACCAACCCCGACTCCCCCTGACCAGGCGTGACCACCCCCGACTTCCCAAGACCAAGCGTGACCAACCCCGACTCCCCCTGACCAGGCGTGACCACCCCCGACTTCCCAAGACCAAGCGTGACCAACCCCGACTCCCCCTGACCAGGCGTGACCACCCCCGACTCCCCCTGACCAGGCGTGACCAACCCCGACTCCGCCTGACCAGGCGTGACCACCCCCGACTTCCCAAGACCAAGCGTGACCAACCCCGATTCCCCCTGACCAGGCGTGACCAACCCCGACTCCGCCTGACCAGGCGTGACCACCCCCGACTTCCCAAGACCAGGCCTGACCGCCCCCGACTTCCCAAGACCAAGCGTGACCAACCTTGACTCCCCCTGACCAGGCGTGACCACCCCCGACTCCCCCTGACCAGGCGTGACCAACCCCGACTCCCCCTGACCAGGCGTGACCAACCCCGACTTCTCCTGACCAGGCGTGACCACCCCCGACTTCCCAAGACCAGGCCTGACCGCCCCCGACTCTCCCTGACCAGGTGTGACTACCCCGGACTCCCCCTCACTAGACGTCACCAGCCCCGACCACCTTGGACCAGGTGGATGTCATCTAACGTCGATTCGATATTGAAATGGTATCGGAAGTCGATTTTCTTTGTCGATTCGACAAAGAACCGATGAAAAAAATTGAGCTCCGACAAAATTTCGGCACCGTCGGTATCGATTTCGAACAATTTCGACAGTTCGACAGTCTATTCCCGGCTAGACAGCGAAATCTGCTTTATTTTTATTTTTTACTTGTCTTGCCGTTTCCCTGTTAATCACCCTGTCGTTAGCGTGATGAGCCGCCGACACTAGCAGACGACGCAGCAGACGACGCCCGCCACGTCAACCGCACGCCCTGACGCGGCGATGCTCGTCCCAGACACCGCCGCCTTACGAGCGTTGTGTGGATTTCTTTCCCGCAACGTCTCACCGCCTTGTATACAACATCGATCATGGCAGCGCAGCTGGAGAGGGCGGAGGGGGTGGGGGGAGAGGGAACGGCAGGTCTGTATTGGAAGCGAAGAGACGCGAGAAGGAGACAGCAAATGAAGTGATTGGCAGTGCAGGAGAGAGAAGGAGAGCGCTGCTCCTGCATGGCTTGGGCGGAGTTGTTGCGTTCGTCATGGTGGCCCCGCAGCCCCCGCTGGCTGCTGTCTTATCGCCCGCGCTCCCAGCAGGCACCGCGAGCGGCGAAGGAGGAGAAGAAAAATGGAGGGGGTTGGAAAAAACGAGCCTCGCGCCGCGTGACGTTGTAGTCAATTTTTCGCATGGAAAGTACCATTCGGTGGCGGCAAACACGCCAAGTCAAGGCCGCTGCCGAGCGCAGGGGGCCCAGGGGGGCGCAGGCCCCCCGTCCCCGTCAGGGGCCGTGCACAAGCACGTGGCCAGAGGCTAGCACGGCGGTGCACGGCGGCCTCCCCGCTGCCGCATGTGGCGCGCCCCACTTACAGACGCCCCCCACACGGGCCGCTCACTCGCTCGCAGAGGTTTGAGGCGGCGGTGTCGATGTGCAGCGGAAGCAAGCGGAAGCAGCCTTAGCTGTGATTGATGGACGTCTTTGCGCCGCGTATACGCCACACGCGTCATAGAGAGCGAGAGAGAGGGAGGGAGAGAGGGGGAGGGAAGGGAGCAGTGAGGGTTGACACTGACCCCCCCCCCCCCCCCCCCTCCCCATGACCCCTCCACGCCTGCGCGTGTAAAAAAAAAGCCCTTTAAGGGTCCCAAATTGTGTAACTTGTGAACGCCCTTCTGTAGGGCGACATGAAGGGATCGCATGGCCTTATAGAGGGAAGGGGGTGGGGTGACAAACTCACAGGTGACACTTGTCCCCCGTTCCGCCTTAAGGGTTCGACGTTCTTCCTAGAAGGGCCGGGAGAAGCAGACACGGACAAATACCCCCCGCGGAGGGGCTCAGGATCCCGAAGGACCCCAACGCCGCCGTCCGGAAGGAGTCGAGGACGACCATCACCGCGGCCTCGCCCGCGGCGCTCATCCACCCACCTGCATGAGGTTGAAGCACATGGCGATGAGGGCCATGCCCAGCATCAGGTACAGGGCGCAGATTATGAAGGACGGCGCCACCTCCGCGGTGATGACGTGCTTCCCGGGGACGATGTCGCCGAAGCCGATGGTGGACAGCGAGATGAAGCAGAAGTAGGAGCCGTCCAGCATGTCCCAGTCCTCCCACCTGGAGAAGAGCAGGGCGCCGCCGCACACGTACCTGCGGACACGCAGAGCCAGGGTTCAAATACCAGTCGCTCCAAAAAAAAAAAAAAATAATCGTTACTCCGCCGGAACTGCCCACCGCGGACCGCGCCGACGTGAGTTTCCGTGTTCGCGCTGCCGCTCTCCGCTTAATGCTCCTGGTAACGTACTATCTGTGCCGCTGGTGGAGTAATGGGCAATGATGACGCCCTTCTTAAGAATCGGCGTCGTAAAACACTTGAGTTGAATTAAAGCACAAAAGGATTTAATTTATTCGCTGCCTCTCTCTCTCTCTCTCTCTCTCTCTCTCTCTCTCTCTCTCTCTCTCTCTCTCTCTCTCTCTCTCTCTCTCTCTCTCTCTCTCTCTCTCTCTCTCTCTCTCTCTCTCTCTCTCTCTCTCTCTCTCTCTCTCTCTCTCTCTCTCTCTCTCTCTCTCTCTTCTCTCTCTCTCTCTCTCCTCTCTCTCTCTCCGGGGGGGGGGGGGGGCTCTAAAAAGGGTGTTAGTTGGTCGGTGCTGCCGCGGCGACTAGTCGGGGGAGGGGAAGGTGGGGAGGGAGGGGGGGAGGGGCAGCGTGATGGAACTCATTCCTTTGTGGTCCCGCACACTCAATTAGGCTCGAATTCCATCCGCGCGAGACGAGATGACGTGCAGCGCGGCGCCAGCGCCACTTATCGTGCGCAGTGCAGCGGCGGTGGCTGCGGTGGCAGTGGCGGAAGGGGTTATGACTCCCTCGTTAGGGAGGGCAGCGGGGCTCCTGACTGCCGCCGCTGGCTGCCGCTAGCCTCCCTAAACCCCAAAGTACCACCACTTTCTGACCTCGACGTCTTCCCTTCTTTCTCTCTTTTGGCCCTCGCAGTAGCCGCAAAATGGTCCATCGCATGGTAAAGTCATTGTACACCTAACGTCACAGTTAAAGATGCGAATAAGGAAATTTTTTATTTGAAAATTTCAAAGAAACGAAATTCTGGCTTTAAACAGGTGGAAGGCCGTGGCATGGCTAATATCCGATATTTTCACCCAAAAAAAAAAATTCTTTTTTGCGGAGTTACTGTAAAAAAGTCAGAATTTAAAAAAAAAATCAGATTGGTGAATCGTGGTACACTTGCATCACGCGTGGGGAACCCCTCGGGAGGAGCTATATGTTTGCTGTGCAGCGCTGAGCCAGCGAAGCTCCGCCCTCATCACGGAGTCGAGGCGAGAGGACTGCCAACGCTTCAGTTCTCGCGGCCCGTGCAAAAATATAGGCAATCTTTGCGGCTGCCGCCACCGTCGCCACCGCCGCCGCCGCCACCCACACCGAGGAAATGTATTATGTCAGCAAGGAGGTAGGCGGTAGCTAGCTCAACTTCTCCAGCAGCCCTGCCCGACCGATCAATGAGGCTGCTTACGGCATGCGGTGCCAAGGAATCCACTTTTTTTCCTTCTCGCTCTCATTTCTTTCTTCCCGTGGTAGGTAAAAAGAAAAAGTGGAAAAAGTGTTGACGTAGCACCTTTCTCTACATAGCGAGCTGCGGGAGGATGGCGGGGGGGGGGGGGGGGGGGGGGGGGGGGTTAGATAGCGCAGCGGGGCCAGGCCGGGGCGCGGCGGCGCGGCGCGGTTTGATTTGACGACGAATGCGGAAAATATTTGCATAATACGGCGCCGCAGTCTCACCGAGCTCCAGCGAGCCTGCACACGCTGCCGGGGTACCCAGCCCAGCCGGGGCTCTGTGACGGGGACGGGTAGCGGGATCCGCTGTCGCAACACTACCTGCTGCGGATCCGAAAAACACGGTAGCTAGCCGCTGTCCCAGAGCAGAGCATGGGGACCGGCAGGTTGCCCGCCCTACCCCGTCATGGACTGACAGGGAGCGAGAGAGACGGAGAGAGAGAGAAAGAGAGAGAGAGAGAGAGAGAGAGAGAGAGAGAGAGAGAGAGAGAGAGAGAGAGAGAGAGAGAGAGAGAGAGAGAGAGAGAGAGAGAGAGAGAGAGAGAGAGAGAGAGAGAGAGAGAGAGAGAGAGAGAGAGAGAGAGAGAGAGAGAGAGAGAGAGAGAGGCAGTGAGGGGGAGGCGGGGAGGGAGGGAGCAAAGTTTCAGGGCCAGGTACTCTAGATAGAGGTTCCAGGGAATAATGAGGCTCTGTAATGACTGGGGTGCCGCTGGGTGCCGCTGGGTGCCGTGTCTGGCTGGCTGGCTGGCTGGCTGGCTGTATGCGCACAGGCAGCGCTGCCGCCCGCCGTGAAACTTTGGCGGGTGTCGGTAAATGAATTGCCATCATTACATGTTGTTGAGCCGCGTTGGCCTGCGATCCCAGTCCCAGTCCCGGGCACTGAGGTCACCTGAACAGCATGAAACGCATCGCTAGGCTGCGGTTCACAAAACACGCGTTCGTATGCTTCTGGCCTTGTGCCCCACGTCCACTTACCCGACCATGATGGCGAGGCAGAGGGTGACGGGCACCGTGACGGTCTGCGGGTCGTAGGAGGCGCTGCTCTGCGAGGAGCTGTCCGTGTCCTCGTCGGCCACCACGCCGTCGTCCACATCGTCGACGTGCTCCACCTCCTCCTCCTCCTCATCGGCCTCTTCCTCGTCCAGTTCCTCGTCGGTAGACGGTGTCTCCTCTTCGTCCTCCACCTCCTCCTCTTCCTCCTCTTCGCTGACCTCCTCGCTGCTGACCTCTTCGTCCTCGACGTCGAGCTCCCCTCGACGGCGTCCTCGTCCCCGCATCGGTCCCCGGTGTGCGCGGTGCTGCCGCGGCCGCCGAGGTGCCCCCACCGGTGCGGGGCGCCGGACAGGGGACTCGCGGAAGCCCATCTCCAGGTCCGTGTCCTGCGAAGAAGCAATATATGTTTAGTCGTGAGAACTAAGATTTCGTTGGAGCAGCTACAATTCAGCCGGGTCAGCATAAAGTGAGAAAAATTGACTTTCTGCTGACGCAACTGATTTTTGGTTCCCAGCGAAAATGTTGCTTGTCCCGAACTCAACGAAAACATTGCTCTGGCAACTACTAATTTTTTGGGTACGTTACTAACGTCGCCGGCTCTTGTGCTGGGCTCCGAGGACTTCCCCCGGGGAGTTCGACGGCCACCCCAGTCCCCGTGGAGGTCGGCGGGGGACACGGACAGCGAGGTCGGCGAGGCCGGCGTGCGTCCGCGCTGGAAGTCTCCAGCGGCCTGGACAGAGACGCCCCTGCTCCTGCTCCTGCTCCGGTGCTGCGGCCGCGGCCGGGGCTCCCCGTCGTCCTCCCAGTCCTCCTCCTCTTCCTCCGGGTCGGAGCGGCCGCTCCTGCCGTGGTCCACGCTCATCTTCCGGTGCCGGTGCTGCCGGCGCCAGTCCGCTGCCGTCTGCGGCCACGCGTCCTCGTCCTCATCCTCGTCCTCCTCCTGGTGGTAGAAGGGGTGCCGTCCGCGCGGTCCGCCTGCACCCCGAGGCTCCCGACGATGCCCCGGTGGTCGGTGAGATCCGCCCTCCAGGTAGCCGTCGTAGGACCAGTACGGCCCGTGGACGCCCGGGACCACCCCGCCGGCCGCCGCCCCCGCGGCCACGCCGAAGCGGCCACGGTGAGGGGGCGGGACGGGGAGGCCGCCGGGGGCCCACGAGTGGTCGTCACCGAAGGCCATGGCGACCGGCGGTGGCACAGCTTTTGGACTGGACACAAACACGTAACACGCGCGCGGTGTCCGGTCAGTTACATAGTTATAATCATGTATACACACAGCCATAACTATATATAAGGATAATTAATGCATCATTTATACAGACATTATGTTGTTTATAATTTATATACAACGTTACACTGTATTTCTGCACATTTCAGCCGGGGTACTCACGTGAACTTGGCGTGGTGGCCTTGCTGCTGCATGGCTCGCGCCAGCCGCCGGCGCCGGGCCCCCGGGCAGCCCTTGCACAGCCACAGCTTGGCGTACGTCCACTTGAAGGACTTGGCCAGGATGTCGCCGATGTTGGACAGGTACAGCAGGAAGAGGGGCATGCCGATGATGGCGTACACCACCGTCGTGATCTTGCCCAACTCGGAGCGCGGCGTCACGTTGCCGTACCCTGCGGGGAGGAGAGGGCAGAGGTGGCGGTCACCGGGTCACCGACAGAAACTGACCCTTCATTTTATCTTACAGTTTTGTGACGCCAGCGCTCGGTTTTACGGCGCTGTTGTCTCTGCTAGGGTGGGCAGTGGCCGCCGGGTCGGGCGAGCGGGGCCGGGCAGGGGCGCCGAAAGCCTGGGCGGTGCTGAATGGGAAAGGAAACGGGTAGCCCGGCTCCGGGCTCCGGGATCCAGGCCCCGGCCGTACGGCTGCGGCAGCACGCTTTGTCCGATTGGGGTCGGGCCGCGGGGGCCACCCGGCCGGGCTGGGATTTCATTGTCACGCCCCCAGCCGCCCCCAGCGGCCCCCAGCGGCCCCCAGCGGCCCCCAGCGGCCCCCAGCGGCCCCCAGCCGCCCCCAGCGGCCCCCAGCAGCACCCAGTACCCAGCTCAAGCACATTCGGAACGATAGGGCTGCGCTGCACGTCTGGAAGGCCGCTCACGCAAAAAAGTAACCAGAAAATAAAATCGCAGCTTTTTTATTAGAGTTTTTTTTTAAATTAATTATTGAGAGTCACAGCTCAGAATTTTTTCATCCATCGCACTGAGTCGCCATTTTGCGATTTTGAGTACGTTTTCCAGCGAAAAAAATAAATAAGGATGGGTATTTGAACTGACGATCTTGCACACGACAGGCCGGTCCGTATGCCCGCGCGGCCAGGCCGGCGTGGTTGCAGAGTGGTTTGCGGCCGCACTCCAAAACGCGAGCAGAAGTTTGCATACGCGGCGGTGGCACCGCTGTCACACAAGCCACCGCATCGTGTCGGCTGGGAGCGCCGTGCTGGGTGGGCCACCCGGCTGGCCGCGGCGCAGCCCTGCAGGAGGGTTGCCTACCCAGCACGGCGCTCGCTGCCACACCGCTCGCGTCCTCTCCCCGTCTCATGTCGCACGGAAACGTTTCCAAATTTCATGAACCGCTGGGGGCCCAATCTTGTACCACACGGCGCGCTCGCTTCGCGGGGGCTGCGCCATGGGCCACGCATTCTCATAAAAATGCGAAAAGGGAAAGGAGGAGGGAAATTATCAAGGTGCTCACTGGCCCCATTGAAATATCAAAAGGAGGGGCGGGGAGGGGAAATAGGACGGAAAGATGTCCTCTCCGTGCCGTGCCGTGCCGTGCCGGCTGTTGTAGAGGGCATGAATAAGTCGGGACGGTATCGGCGGCGGAAGTGTGAGTGTATGAGAGAGACAGCGCTACGACGCGGCTAAGTGGGCCCCGAGTCGCGCGCTGATACGCGGCTGCCTTTGAAGCTCGGAGGGTGGCGTCCGCAAAGGTATGGACACGTCCCGCTACAGAACTCCAACTTCCGCGCGGATATGACAAAGGCGGTTATTCGAACGCCCCGGGGTTTAGGAGGAGCGTATTCGCTCCGCTGGGGGTCCTCTGAGGCGTGAACAAGTCGCGATGCCGCCTCACGCGTGCCCCGCGAATGTATGACAGAATGATAAGGACCCTTCGTAATGTGGTGTAAATAAATTGCTTATAAGATTGGTATAAAATTTATATTAGCGTTATATAAGATCATATTTAATTTTTATCACATTATATAAGTTTATATATAATTAAATAAGTTTTAAGAACTTTTAAATCCCACAACACTTTAAAATTAGTAATTATATAAATTTTTAGATAAATTATATAAAATTGTACGATTTTAGAGTTTCTAAAAATTATTTAATTCCATAAGATTATATAAAAACTTATAAGTTTGAAAAAATCTTATAAAACTGATAGCTGAGGGGCACGGAGCGGGAGGGGCGCGTCCCCGTCTACAGCTAACAAACCAAGAGTGGAAAATGAAATTACGTCTTGACCTTCTCCTTCACCCGCCGAATCTCTCAGAACTCTCCATTCCTCCCCCTGCCCCCCCCTCCCCCTTTCCGCCTCTTTTCTTACATCTCTCTGCCTTGACTGCGTAAAAGTGTACAAAGATAAAATCAAAAAACCCCCTTCCCCCTAAAAAAAAAATGGGAAAAAATTACCTCATCTGTTTCTTTTTCTTTGCCACAAGACGATATCGGCCGCCCGGTTGACAGTTCAAATCAAAACGGCATGGTTGTCGGCGCGGGGTCGCGAGGGGAGGGGGGGGGGTAGAGGGGGCGGACCGAGGTGTAGCAACAGAGTTTGAAAAGAATTATAATACGGTTTGGAAGGTGTGGCCGAGGCCGGCAGCGTCGGCGGCCCCGCTGAGGGAGGCGGTGTGCAAGTCAAATTCATTTTAGAAAAGCAGTAAAAACAGACGAAGAGAGCAGGGGTCGGCAAAACCGCCGCCGGAAGGAACGGAGTGCGAGAGCGAGCGAGACGGAGAGAGAGAGAGAGAGAGAAGGGGTGGGGAGAGCAAGGCGGGGAATCGTTGGCCGCAGTTGCGGCAGCGGGCGGAAAGACTGTTGACGGAAAACATTCGACCGAAAGTCGGAAGGAGGCATCCGGCCGCAGCGCACCGGGCCGGGCCGGGCCGGGGCCCTCACAGGCCTCAACCGCCGCCAGCCGCCGGACGGTGATCGTGTCGTCATGAATATTTCACTGTCGTCGTCGTCCTCGGCCTGATAAGGGCGGTCCGGAGCCCCCGTGGGCCCCGCGCGGGTGCGAGAGAGACAGGATAGGAGCGAGCGAAGGCGTCGCGGGGCGTGATTGGTGTCGGCCAATGCACACGAAGCGTGTTGCTCCTAGAGCGATCCGCCGGCAGCGCTGTCGCTCTCTCTATCTCTGTCTCTCTCTGTCTATCTGTCTGTCTCTGTCTATCTGTCTGTCTCTGTTTCTCTCTCTCTCTCGCTCTCTCTATCTATCTATCTATCTATCTATCTATCTATCTATCTAACTATCTATCTATCTATCTCTCTTTCGGTGATGAAGATATCAGGTCTTCAGGAGGCAAAGAGTTGAGCGACGGGGACCAATGGGAGGGCGGCAAAAACCAGAAATGTGTCCCGCTGCACGAGGCGTTAAACAAAGAGACTTTCCGATACGGAACAGAAATAGTCGTCGTAGAATTCATCACGGCAAAAGAGAGAGAGAAAGGGAGTTTGTCACGGCTGTTCTGGAACATACCCTCCCTTCTCCCTCACCCCCCCTTTCCGCCCTTTCCCTCTCTCTCTCTCTCTCTCTCTCTCTCTCTCTCTCTCTCTCTCTCTCTCTCTCTCTCTCTCTCTCTCTCCCTCTCTCTCTCTCTCGGCCGTTGAGTTATCTCAGCGCTCAGGACCAGCCGATGCAGACGGCCGGGGCGAGCTGGAGTGGGAAAGAGAGAGAGAGAGAGAGAGAGAGAGAGAGAGAGAGAGAGAGAGAGAGAGAGAGAGAGAGAGAGAGAGAGAGAGAGAGAGAGAGAGAGAGAGAGAGAGAGAGAGAGAGAGAGAGAGGTGCCCTGGAATCGCAACTCTTCTTTGCGGGTCGCGTTCGGGTCCGACCGGGTCCGACCAACACAACGAAGCGGGAAACAATTTGCTTCTCGTGGCGATCAACGACGGTGAAACGAATGCGCCCCGTCCTTCCCGGCCTCCGTCCTCCGTCCTCGGGCGGGTCCTCACTGCCCTCACTGGCCTCACTTGGTCCGCAGGCCGTCTTCCGCACGATTTCCGTCGTCCGGGCCGTTGGCTGCCTAAAGTCTCCTTCCCGTTCCCAAATTATGTCTGAAATGGAACTCCGATTTCTCCCCCCCGCTGCCACCAGGCAGCAGGGCAGCAAGACGACATTTGGGAGAGAAGTGGGGCCGGGGCCACGGGGCCGGACTCCGGGGCGGGGAGGCCAAGTCATCTGCTGCCGTGCCCGGCCGTGCCGCACCGCCTGTCCAATCCTTTCCATCATTTCGAGACGAGCGCTCTGAGGCGGCAGGTCGGCAGGGCGGCGGCGCGGCGCGGTGAGGCTCTGCGGTATCCACGCCCACTTGGCTGGCTTCAACCTCGATTTTCTCATTTCGGGACCATCAGAGGGCGCATACTATGAAAACTTGTCTCTAGTTTCTCGCCACGGAAATGTGTGCACAACCACGGGGCAGGGTTAACGGGGTCTGGTGGTATCGTACGGCTGAACGGGGGTTATACACTAAGCTTCCGAAAATAATGAAACGTCAGGAGGCACGAGGCACGAGGCAATGAGGCGGGAGCCAGGAGCCACGACTCACAACCCGCAGGAGCCAGGAGCCAGGAGGCAGGCCCCTCCTTTAGCGCCTCTTTTCCTTCCTCCGGCCCGCTGCTTTGCCGCTCCAAGACCGGGGGAATTATTCATTTTGCGAACGAATCCGTCGCCTCCCTCTCTCTCTCATTTTTCTACCGCGCGGGCATGGCTGTGACACGGCGGCGGCGGATGCAGCGCGCCGCGATATATTGCCGCGAAGCAATGAGCAGCCACGCCCCCTCCAGCCCCCCCCCCCCCCCACCGCGAAGACACGCCCCGCCCCGCCCCCTCTGGGCCCCCCGCGAAGACACACTGCAGCCGGACCGGGCCGCTCGGCTGCTGCTCCCACCGTTTGCCGGCAATTAGGCAGACGCGCCAGAGCGGAGCGGTGTGGAAGGGCTACCGGTTACCGTTTCGGCTGACGGGAGGGGCAGGGCGATGATGTCGTGGAACAGGATGAGAGGGAAAGAGGTGCGCGCGCGCGCGCGTTCCCACCACATGACGGGAGGTCGTCATCGGCGTCCTGGACGCCCAAGGCCCGGATACACAGTCGCCTTCCCGACAGCGGCAGTGCCCCGCTGGCTGCGCTGCTGTTTCCCGGCCGCACCGTGCCAGGCTGCACCTCACTACTAGTGCAACCCCAGCGCGCACGGCCCATATCCCGCAATGGGACAAAGTTGTGGCAACTCGACCAGAATTCTTGACGTGGCTCCTAGCATCATTACCAGTCCCTGCACGAAGTCTAATGAAGTGGCCACAACTTGGTCGGGTGTTTCAAGTACTTACAAGGTACTCCGGCCGGACGGGGTACTACGCCGTACGACGTAAACGACACGGATAAAATTGTGACGTTGCTTCTGAGCAGCTGGGTCTGCTACAGTGTTTCTTTAGACGTCCCCAATCGGTCCATACCAATTTAGAACAAATTTGAAACACAATTTATTTATTTTTTGGACAAAAACAGGTAAGGCTAGACTTTCAAATTTTGACAAAAAATTTAATTGAGTTTTTTCAGTGGTAGTATATTTAGACCAAACCTTGATCACCATCTTGTCATGAAAATGGTGTCTCATGATGCTTATGACCCCCCAAAAGACGCCGACCGGATTTGTACCCCAAACTACTACACCTACCGAGTGACGTAAACGACGGGGACTAAGTTGTGGCAACTCGACAACATTTCTTGAGGTGGCTCCTAGCATCATAACCAGTCACTGCACGAAGCCTAGTGAAGTTGCCACAACTTGGTCGGGCGTTTCAGGTCCTTAACAGGTACACGGTACACCCGGCGGGTACTACGCGGTACAACGTAAACGACGGGGATAAAGTTGTGGCGACTCGACCAGATTCCTTGAGGTGGCTTCTAGCATCATTAGAGTCCCGACTGCCATCCTTAAAAAGACAGAGTATACCAACGAACCACCCGTCGTCTGTTCTCACCTGCATTCTAGAATAAAATATTAAAGTTAGGAAAACTTTTAAAAAAAAATTGCACTATATTCAATTTTGTGACACTTTGGACCTACTAGTATATCACAAAATCTAATTATTTGTTTTCATTGCGTTCACTCCCCTTCGGATTTTTCTCACCTCCCCTGTACCTTCCTCCGACCCCCTCTCCACGCCCGTGCACGCCCGCGGGCCCCATTTCGTCCTCGCAGTAGTGGTACCGGCTCTGTTTGCCTTTAGGTAGCGGAACCTTCAAAAGCAAATTGAGGCGACCAGAGAGAGAGGCAGACAGAGCAGAAGGTGCTAGCGAATTGTGAATTCTTACTGTTCTGTGCAAACACTTTGTCTCGGACGACATTAATGATGCATCGGGAAGCAGAAAAACGATAGGTAGGAGAGCCAGAAAAAAGCGAAGCGCGAAACATTAAGGCTCGACTCGAATGCGACGTCGCGGGGCATCGCAAAGGGGCAGAGTGCAGCATTCGGCCAGTTTTGACCACCGATTCGCTTGACCGCTTGACCGCGCCGCTTCTGACCGCTCCTTCATAGGACGGTCCGGAGCGGTCTGGGCAGCGGTCCCGACCGCCACCGCACCGCTCCGCACCGCCCGACCGCTTCACGAGCTGTGACTGGCATCTAATCCGGGTAGAAGCGGTCATTTTTCTCTTACTTCCGGTGAAGTGAGGTGGCTGCTAGCCACTTCATTTTGCTCGGTATACAGTTCCCTACCAGCAGCCATCGAGAAAAAACGAAAATATTCGGGAAAAAAATTCAGCTATCTGGAGCCGCCGGGATTCGATGCCCGGTCACCACTGTGTCTCAGCTCCGTCCCGGTCCCGACTCGCATAGGTTTGACCGCTCTTGACCGCGCGGTCAGGCTGGCGGTCCAGGCCTGCCTGAGCCAATGCAGCACTCTGCAAAGGGGCACGCGTCCCGTTCAGCCTCCATTTTTAAATTTAATTTCCATTTTATTTTCGTTATGAAGAAGACGAGGGTTTATTTGGCTTTTTGCTGTGTTCGCGGCGGCGGCAGCGGAAGGCAACCTGCACACCGCTGCTACACCGACGTGCTTAATGCGACATGAAGGGTTGGTGACGTGTCTCTCTCACCCTCTCTTTCTCTGTCTGTTCTCTCTCTCTCTCTCTCTCTCCCTCTCTTCCTTCGTCACCGTGCTAATGCTACCTAGCGATAGACTCGAGGAGAAAGAGAGAGGGGGGGAGGGGAGAATGCGGGGGGGGGGGGGTAACTCTGATTTGTGGCAGTGATTAATGCCATAAAGCAGCTATTGAAGCGGCCAACCCTGCAGGCCGCATTAAAAGAATGGAATACGGTGAGAATAATTGCGAAGGGATGAGAGGGGGCCGTGGGAGGGGGGAGCAGGAGGAAGAGGAGGAGGGAAGGAGAAGCGAAACACAGCGCCGAGCCACGGCTTAAGGATTCCCCGTATCGGGTACGTGTCGCTCTGATTGAAAAGTAAGAACGCGGCGCGAGTGTGGCAGAGCGCGTGGCGGGGGGGGGGGGGGGGAGGAGGGCGCTGTGGTGGGGCGGAGGGCCGGGGGCGGGACGGAGGCGGCGCCGAGGCGAGGCAGCCCTGTTTAGGTATCTCCCCGGCCCGGCCGCAGGTGCGCCATGTTTTATGCATGGCACCCAGCCCGGCGCAGGGCCCCGCCCCCGCCGCCCTCCGCACGCAGTGCCACGGCGACGCCCAGTCCCCCGTCACCGCCCCCGCCAACAGGAAGGAGACTTCATCGCAGCGCGCAGCAAGGCCGTGGCCGTGCAGGACGACGACGGCCCGGGTTCTGATCGACGGCGGCGGCCTCGCCGCATCGGGGAGGGGCGTTCCTAACATTACGTCACGGCAGAGACCTCCCTGGTAGACGACCCCCACAGCGCCCGCGCGGGCACGGCGGGCACGGCTTGCTGGGCGCAGACGTATCGGGCCGTGTGTGTCTTCCGGGCGCGTGGTCATGCGAGTGTGAAGGACAAGGGTCGAAGGACCGCAGTCATGTGTGTTCGTGTCTCCGCCGCGGGCGCCCTGGGAGCTGCCGACGGCTGCCTGCAGACACATCCGAGCGGCAGCCGGAGCCGGGTCGGAGCAGCCGAGTGAAATATGGATCGTGTGACTGATTACCCGGCGGGGCGGGGCGGGGCGGGGGGAGGCTGACAGCGGTGCCGCGTGTGCTGACGTGCGCCAGGCCTGGGACGATTGTCCTCTCCGCGGTCTGTAGGCCCCGATTCGGAGAAGGCTGCTAAATGGAAAGAAGCTGCGGCAAACTACCCTCAGAGATCGTCTCCGAGGTCCCCGACGTCCCCGAGGTCCCCTTGACTCACCGATCGTCGTGATGACAGTGAGCGAGTACAGGAAGGCGCCGGAGAACGACCAGTTGTCGGTGATGGACTTGGTGCTGTCCGACTTGTAGGTCCTCACGTACTCGTTCTGGTAGGCCTGCACCAACCTCGTCACCTGGGTGCGGAGAGAGACAGAGAGAGAGAGAGAGAGAGAGAGAGAGAGAGAGAGAGAGAGACTCAATGTGTGAACATGAATCTGGAAGGACGTCTGGAAGGGTGCGGAGCACAACTCACCTCGTTCCTCCAGACGTGCTCCTCCAGTGGGATGATGCCGCAGCAGGTGAGGTTCCACAGCCGGTCCGCCGTCTCGTTCAGCAGCCGGTCCGCGTCCAGGCGCTTGATCTGCACCACCGGGTTGTTGTTCTCGATCCTCTCGAAGATGAGGGCCCCGATGATGGTGTAACCGACGACCAGGCCGATGATGCCGACGTTGCTGAACATGAAGGCGACGAAGTGGCGCAGAAAGTCCTTGATCTTCTCGCCGAGCGGCTTGGGCCGCCGCGAGGACGAGTAGGCCCGCCTCGTCGACCGCTTCCGCTCCATGGCGACGGCCGAGATGGGCGGGGACGTCCGCGACGAAGGGGCCGCCGGTGGTGGCGGTGGGCAGCAGGAACAGCTCGCGTCCACCGGCCGACAGCACCAGCCTCATGCCTCCCTCAGGCACCACCTCTACCTGCGGATGAGAAATTCAGAGGGCCTTGCGGTGAACCGGGCAGGAGGTGCCGACCGGTGTCCACCATGTCCGGGACTCACCTTCTCTGGTAACAGACAGGGCTCCCTGAACGTGTCGGTTGCAAGGAGCCCTCCTCCTACTCTCCTTCTTCTTCTTCCCCTTCTCCGCCCGCGCTTCCACTTGACGGTGCCGCCGGAGCCGGTGTCCGTGTCATACATCAGCAGGTCCATGACGGAGGCAGGACACCATGTCCCTCGAGGACGGCGACGACGTCCGGTCCAGCGCGGCCCCCGCGGCCCACACGGCGGCCCCTGAGGGCCCGGCGGGCCGCTGACCCGACGACCTTTGTCGACAGCAGAGCCGAGCAGCGGGAACCGTGCCGCCCATGCCGCCATGGGGCCGGGGCCGTGGCGACATCACAGGACGAGGGAGAGCCAGCCTCCGCCACCGAGCTCACATCTGCAACAGAGCCGAGGGCGGCGGGGCGGGTCAGGCGTGCGGCTGGGCCGGGCTATGGGCTGGCTGCGGGAGAAACAACAAGGCTGACGGGGCCAGGACCGCAGCCGCAAGGACCAGCCAAAGGCCGAGCCAGCAGGGCGAGACGGCCCCGGGGGTACACTGCCCTCCGGTACCCGAGGGTAGCGGCAGGCGGTGCCCCGAGAGAGACAGAGAGAGACAGAGAGAGAGAGAGAGAGAGAGAGAGAGAGAGAGAGAGAGAGAGAGAGAGAGAGAGAGAGAGAGAGAGAGAGAGAGAGAGAGAGAGAGAGAGAGAGAGAGAGAGAGAGAGAGAGAGAGAGAGAGAGAGAGAGAGGAAAAGATTGAGGAAGAGAGAAAGACAGAAAGTGTCTTGGCTGGTGCAGAAGGGGCACAAACACGCACGCTACAGGCCTACGCCCGGGGGTACCGGGTGAGGGGAGGGGACGGCAACGAGTTGTAGGGGTTGGCCACACTGGCCGTGCCGCGCCTCGCCGCTCCTCCAAGATGGAAAGAGGTGGTTTGGAGGAGGGAGGGAGGCGCACACCACGCTGACTGGCACGCTCTGTGAACGCAGCTGGTTCTGCTTTTGCGGTTTCGGTCAGAAAATAGTTGTCTGGTGCGGGGAGGAGTGCCGGGGGGGGGGGGGCACTGCGAGGCAGCCTGCACGCCGAAAACGAGACAAGACGAGCAGGACGGAGAGGGTGAGGATGAGGAGGAGGAGGGGAAGGGGGCTGCGGTCAGTCCGCATATACTACCACTTGGCGGCCGCTCCAGCGGACTGCATCCCCCGCAGCGTGCTGCCGGGGATACGGCGGACACAGCCGGCGGCAGGGGATGGCCCGGGGGCGGGGCCGGGGGCGGGGCCGGGGGCGGGGCCGGGGGCGGGTCGGTCCGCTTCCCGCCGCGCTGTTGCGGTCCTGCGGCGTCGCGACACGGACGCGTGGGGCGTTTATCACGGCGTGGTGCGCGAGGAACGGAGCCAAGCAGGATGAAGGGCGGAGCGCCCCCGCCGCCGCCGTGGCGAGGATTGTATTTAATGTTGGCAGCGCCGTCTAAACTAGGCGTCGTCTGATTCGGGGAGGCGGCCGCCTTCACAGGAGTAGAAGTGGCAACAGAAGAGGGCGGTTGTCAGTCCGGCCCGGACCGGGCTGTGACAGCCGTGGGGGTGGGGGCTGATTGCGATACGTAATGGCGGCCCGTGGCTTTTTCGTGTCCTTGTTTTTGGGGCGTGTGTGTGTGTGTGTGCTGCTGGCTGCTGCCTGCCGCCTGCTGCTGCTGCCTCCGGCCTCGGGTCCGGTTAGGTCCGACCGTGCTGCCCCCGGCAGACGCGTGCGCAGGGAACCAACGGGCACCGAACCGACAGCAGTGCGGCACGGCACCAGTGCGGGGCCGGCTGAGCCTCGGGCTGAGCGATGCCACACATCTGCCGGCGACACATGAGCAGTGGCGCTGGTTCCTCCGACGTGCCGGCAGCCGGCAGCCCCCGGCAGACCCAGCAAAGCCCTGGAAAACGCCGCCGCCGCTGAGCCGCTGAGCCGCTGAGCGAGGATTCGCGCGCTGGGCTCCACGGCGAAGGCCCTGCTCAAGGCCATTCGGCAGGCTTCACAGCGATGGTCCACCTGAGGGCCGAAGGCTCATCATTGAAGTTACAGTCACATTCAGATTCAACAGAGAGACAAGGTGACAGACCGCAAAACGCACAAGAAAGCCGGCCACTAAACTTGGTCAGGTGTTTCAAGTAATTCAAAGGTACTCCCGACGGGCAACTCGACCAGATTTACACGCTCCCAGCAGAAGGCACCTACGAGGTGCCAGGGAGAGCTGCGTGGAGACTTCACCGCAGCCTTCACTGACTGCGAGGGAGAGCCTAGCCTTGACGGCCTCGCTGGGAGAGCGCCTTTGCAGGGCGAGTACAGTGAAGGCCCCCCAGGCGCTACCTCCCCCTCCCCTGCCGGACGGATTTCCCCCTAGCCCCCTCCCCCCCTCCTCTTTTCTCTCTCTCCCCCCCCCCCCCCCCCGTACTGGCGTCGGCATGCCCTCCACTTCCCTCTGATGTCAGTGGGAATGGCGGCGCTCAAAAACCAATCCTGCTCCTCCCCCCCCCCTCCCTCTTCTCCCTTCCTGTTCCTGGTCATCCACCTCCTCCTCCTCCTTCTTGACCCTTCCCTTCCGCTTTCCTTTCTCTTGTTGCCGTGCCTCTGTGTGTGTGGTGTAGTGCGCTCGATTCCGTGCGAGGGCGCAATGGTGCCGAATGGGACGGACATGTGTGTGTGTCCGCACCAAACGGCGGCAGCAGCAGTGGCGGCAGCGGCAGCAGACATAGCCGCTGGCCACCACCGCTACCACCGGCCCGGATGCTCACTGAGGGCTGCTCATAGACAATTCCGTAGCGAAGCCCTTTGGTTTCTACTCTACTGACAACAGTTTTGAACATCAAGTGTCAAAAAAATATAACGTTTAATTTTTTTTTATTTTTTACCTTAAGAATTGTTTGTTTTTCTGTTGTTGTTTTGTTTTGGGTGGAGTGGGGAGCCACTTCGTATCGGGTATCCGACCAAGCGGGCCCGTCTCTTCGGACCGGAACACACGTGGCCGGAGGGGGGGGGGGGGAGGGGGGGAGGGGGGCAGTGAAGTGTTTAGTGGAGTGATGGCCGAGCGGGGAGTAAGAGGCGGTAAGGCCTGGGAAGAGCTGGAGGCAGCACCATCTGTGCGCGGTCCTGGAGAGGCAATCGTGATGCGGGGCGCCGACAACCTCGCAACGGCCAGCCGCTACCGCCTCAGTTACGTCCACTGACGACCGGGCTCTTCCCCTCAATTAAACGGACAAACCCCCTTCACGACTTTCTTTCGGTCTGCCACCGCGCCTTCTTATGTCTCTCTCTCTCTCTCTCTCTCTCTCTCTCTCTCTCTCTCTCTCTCTCTCTCTCTCTCTCTCTCTCTCTCTCTCTCTCTCTCTCTCCACCCACCCCCTCCTCGGTTGTATTTCGCTCCCCCTCCCTTATCTCTTTTTCACGTGCTCGTCTTGTATTTCAGACCAGATGTAGAATGTGGAACGTATTTTGTATTTATTTTTAATATACCAGGAGTATCAGTAGCCCCGGGCTGTTTTGGTTTTGGGCAGTCCCGCAACGCACTTCCGGCTCGGCCAGACGCGTGAAACAGAAAGAGATGGAGATATTAGCGCGTTGCGGGACTTCCTAGAACCAAAACTGCCTGGGGCTGCTCTGATACACCTGGTGTAAAAGCCCGTGTTAATTTCAAAATACGTATCTTATTTCCCGCGGGGTAGCCCGGTCCGGCTCGGCCCCGCCCCACGAGGCACGTAGCTGGCCGGAGTTTTCGGAGGGGGTCAGGCCGCCCTTTTTGCCTGCTTACAGGCGGGATGTCACGCTGGTTGCCTACCTGCCAGGTGGTGCCCTTCGGGCACCGAGCTGTTTCGGAGGGGTCATGACCCCCCCCCCCCCCCCCCCCACGGCTACGTGCCTGCACCCCACAGCCGTCCGCGACACGCACGGAGTGACGGAGTCTGTCGTGCCGATATCAGCCTCTGTATCCATCCGAGGGACACACAAACACACACACACACACACACACACACAAACACACACACACACACACACACATGCCACGCAATCCAATCACCCATCAGAGCGTGGCTCGGCGTGTCAGGACGAATTAGGAACAAGTCGGCAGGAGAGGTGCGGCGCTCGCGCTGCCAATAACATGCTGTGACGTGAGGAAACACCGAGCCCTGTCCTGTCCGACTCGGCGGCGGCGGCGGCGGGGATGCGGGGCTCTCGTCGCTAAATGCAAAGTGCGCGGCTGACCTTCCGTGTACGATAGGGAAAGGTAAAAGTGAGACTGTTCGGACACACGACACAAACAAACGGGGCCACACGCGATGTCCCCGAACAACATGTTCGGCGGCTACAACTGCCAATGCGAAATGCGCCTCGTACCATCAAACCCTCATTCGAAACACATTTCCTATCCGACGGCGTAGGATAAAACCGTTACCAGGGCGCCACTGGGGAGCGAGAGGGACAGCGCAGGCCGGAGAAAACGGGAGGGAGGGAGAGCGAGAAAGAGAGAGATGGGGCTAGTAAAAAAGAAGAAGGAAGAAACAGCTACTGATCGTGCGCAACAAATGGGGGTTCTGGATGCGACGCAAGTCACTCGCAGAAACAATGGATTCATATCAGGGTTCGCCTCGGAATGGCCCGGGCTGGATGAGACCCCAGATCGGCACGATGAATTCAAATCGAGATCGGAATGCGTTGCCATTTGTTTATTTCCATGAGGAGGCCGTTTGGGCGTTCGCCCGGTCACCGCCAAACCGAGGGCG
Source organism: Odontothrips loti (assembly GCA_038380765.1). Lineage (NCBI taxonomy): Eukaryota > Metazoa > Arthropoda > Insecta > Thysanoptera > Thripidae > Odontothrips > Odontothrips loti. Next base: position 8,763,451 of record CM076253.1, read on the forward strand.
TGCCGACGGCGGCCTGGGGGCGGCCCGGTCACCCCAACAAGATCACAGGCGGGATTTTGTTGTTATTTTCTGTTTTAGCCCGAGCGGAGCGAGTGCTGTCTGCATCGACCTCGACGCTTTTTTATTCCAAATTATTACAAACACCCATAGTTCGGTTAGCAAGGGCGGCTCAGAGCTGGAAGCGCTGCAATTTTTTTTTTTTCTCGATTCGATTCTCTCGAAACGTTTGCGCCGCTGTGCGGCACCCACGGACACACGGGGTGGTCACCTCAACCGCTGAATCCATATTTGCTATCAGCTCGTATGGCCACCTCTCTCTCTCTCTCTCTCTCTCTCTCTCTCTCTCTCTCTCTCTCTCTCTCTCTCTCTCTCTCTCTCTCTCTCTCTCTCTCTCTCTCTCTCTCTCTCTCTTTCTCTTAACGCACACCTCTCCGCACCCAGAATGGTCCCAACCCCCTTCGCCCTGTTTGTTTCCCATCTCGGGAAAGGAAAAAAAAAGAAATTCTGGCCAGTGGGCAGCCCCAAATATTTGCGCTCTAGATGTGGGGCGGAGGCGCACAAGCTTTAGCCGACCACACACGCACACACACATACACGCACACGCATCCACACCCGGCACGTGTGCAGAGCACGGGGTGAGTGTGAGCCCCTGGCGAGGAAAAGATTTTTTTCGCGCGCGCGCGCACCGTAATAAGAAGAAAGTTTGAAGGGGGAAGCGAGGACTCATGGCTGCAGGAAGGGATTCCCTTCTCACGACAGGTGGAGAGTCGTTAGAAACGATAAGCCATCGAACAAACGAAAAACTACTCACGCCGGCTATGAAACCGACCAGAATCGAAGCGCAAAAGGCCCCGAAACGGTCGGCTGCAACTGAGATGAGTTTTCCTCCGCGCCGCAAGTGTTGACCCAACGCCGACAGTGACACGGCGGGACTTGAGAGTGCCGCTCCAACAAGCCACCCGTTATGCTCCCCGTTCCCTCTCTTTCTCTCTCTCTCTCTCTCTCTCTCTCTCTCTCTCTCTCTCTCTCTCTCTCTCTCTCTCTCTCTCTCTCTCTCTCTGCAATCGAAACTTGGTATAGTGCGGTGGAAGAGAGTGATGCCATAACACAACTATTTTCGCCATCACAGGGACGAGTGGCCCTGGGCATGTGCCCGTAGCGCCGCGCCTCCACTCCCGCGCCGAGTTGAGTTCACACGGTCGTGGAGGAGATGGCTCTGTTATTGGCTTTCGGTGCCTCAGAGGAATTCTACAAGTATTTGCGCGAACGAAGGAGGAGGAGAGAAGGCGAGAGGGGTGTAACCCCCTTCCCCCTTTGGGATGCAATAATTCTTTCTTGCTTTCAGAAACGCGTAGGCCCGTGAGAATCTACTCCTCTGCTACGCCACGACCCATCTCTCCATCTTGCTCTCTCTCTCTCTCTCTCTCTCTCTCTCTCTCTCTCTCTCTCTCTCTCTCTCTCTCTCTCTCTCTCTCTCTCTCTCTCTCTCTCTCTCTCTCTATCTTATTTTTCACCACTCAGTAGAGATTCTCTCTATCTCTATCTTCACGAGGCCCCACTGCTGTTACAATCCCCTATTCCCCCGCGAAAATCATTCTCGGAATCACCTCCTCCCATTGACGCCGTTTCCCGAGCCAGAAGAGAAAACACACACACACACACACACACACAAACACACACACACAAACACACACGCACACACAATATACACACACGTTCAACAGGACACAATTGCGTGGCAGGTGCGGCGGTGGGCCGAGCCGCGTGGCTGCCGAGCGCCTGCGAGGTAGGCCGTCCCGCGGTGCGGCCGTGTCGGGCGGGTCGGCCTATGCTGCCGTTGGCAGGCGCTCGGCTGGCACCGCCACCGCTGCCGCTACCGCCGTCGCAGCAGTCATCCGGCCGGACCGGATCGGCACCGGCCGACCGCTCCGAGATTTGCCGAGGCAATAATACCTCTCGCCGCCGCCGCGCTTTTATTAACGGCCGCCAGTCAATATGACGATTATTAAGATTTTTTGGCCAGCCGCGATGGGAAACCTTCTCACACCGCGGTGCCCGGGGAGCGGGTCACCTTGAGAGCGTTGGGCGCTTATTAAACGTCAACGGTCACCCTCCCTACCCCCCTCCTCCCCCCCTCTCTCTCTGTCTCTGTCTCTCTCTCTCTCTCTCTCTCTCTCTCTCTCTCTCTCTCTCTCTCTCTCTCTCTCTCTCTCTCTCTCTCTCTCTCTCTCTCTCTCTCTCTGTCTTCCTCCCCTTGGCGACAGACACGCTCCACCGCCCCGCGCTCCCCGCCTCCCCTCATTCATATTTCTCTTTCCATCCCCCTCCCGCTCACAGCCTCTCTCGCGTAGTAATCTGCCCTTCCCCTCAAGGCTCAGCGAAGGTGCTATATCTATCGCAGATCAAATCCATCCCCGGTCCAGCCATGTGTTAGGACTCAAGGCCGTCACGACATCTTTTCCACTCACACGAGTGCCCCCGGGGGGGGGGGGGAGTTGGGGGAAGGCCCACCGCACCGGGCGAATTTTAATATGCCCCCGTGCTCCGTTCACACGTCATTGCGCCTAAGCGCTTCCTCGTGAAATGCCCCCCGGCACGGCCCGGGGCACGGCTCCTTGGATAGATCATCGAGGCCATAACGGCGATAGTGATGCCCTCTGACCGTGTCTGTATATAAAGGTACGTGGAATGAAGCCACACAAACGGCGCTGCTGCGGATCCCAGCGGCCTAATAAGGCCGAGGCCGCGGCCCGCTCGGCAGGGTTTATCAGGGAGGCCGTGGCCACGCCTTATGGCCAAGCCCGAGTCCCGTGATCTGCGAACGGCCTCGGCCGGCTCACCTCGGTGGACTCCCGATGGCGATGGGCCCCGGACCGTCCCGGATGCCGACTACCCCCGCCGCCAGTTGCTCCTCCTGTGTCCTCTATTTGAAAGACGAACGGCCCCCGCGGGACCCCCCCCCCCCCCCCCCGACTACCGCTGCGTGGAACCAGAGGATCACCTTCTGTCTTGCGCACCCAGACCCCTGCGGGACCCTCCCGGCCCGGCCTGCCCAGGCCGCACCTCGGCCCCCATGTCGGACCCCTCCCCGAGGGAGGACCGAACCGACTCGTATAGTACTTCGTACACAACCCTATAATATCACATATAATTTATTTGTAATACCTAGATGCTCTCTCGACCAATTTTTTTTTTTTTGAAATAATACAAAGCCTAATCATTAAGTCGTTACATGTCCGCCCAAGCAATCTCCTTAAATTTTGAATTATTTTTAAATTATTTTTAAATTTGAAGTTTCTTGTTGAACTAAAAACGTTCGAAAAATCGATTTTTGTAACTATCGACAACAACAGCAACAATCTGGCAGTGCAGCCACAGCCTCAGCCTCATTCCTCTCGACCGAACGGGTAATTATTTCCCGCCATCCATTACGGGTGCGCTAATATTGTTCGCCGAGAGCGGGGAAGGGATTGGCAGGGCAGGGCAGGGAAGGCTCCGCTGGCTCCACTCTGGGCCTCGCAGACTCCATCTCTTCCTGACAACCTTTTTCGGCTCCCCGTGGACCGCGGGAGGACCGCGACCGTGTGGCCGAAACAAAAAGAGATTCGCCCTCTCCGGCCACGCGCTGCGCACTGCGCTCTGCGACGCTCTGTGCTGTGCTGGGCTGGGCTCAACCGGAACTGGTCAAGGCGTCCGGTCTGCCGGAGTCCGGCCTGCGTCCGCCTCCTTTGGTTTAAGTTGTGTTGTTAAAAAGAAACTTTTTGCTTTCTTTCCTTCTCTCTTCCTCTCTCTCTTCTCTCTCTCTCTCTCTCTCTCTCTCTCTCTCTCTCTCTCTCTCTCTCTCTCTCTCTCTCTCTCTCTCTCTCTCTCTCTCTCTCTCTCTCTCTCTCTCTCTCTCTCTCTCTCTCTCTCTCTCTCTCTCTCTCTCTCTCTCTCTCTCTCTCTCTCTCTCTCTCTCTCTCTCTCTCTCTCTCTCTCCCTTCTCTCAAGACGGCGCCGCCCCTCTTTCCTTGAGGGACATGGGAAACTTTTCACGCGCGAGGTTGCCTTGTGGGAGATCAGGGACGACTCCCCGACTGCCACCCACTCAGCGCCGCGCCGCTTGGGCGGGGCTCCAGGCGGGACTCCAGGCGAGGCTCCAGGCGAGGCTCCAGGCGAGGCTCCAGGCGGGCTGTATGGTACCTTACTCCGTGCTAGAGAGACTCGAGTCTCAGTCTCTCTACGTAGTCACCGCGCTGACCGGCTCGGTGGCAGTATTTGTGTACCAAAGCGTAGGCAGGGTGGATGCCGGCCGGAGTCCCGGACGCTCCGCTGGAAGGGCCTCGCTGGAAGGGCCTCGCTGGAAGGGCCCCGCTGGAAGGGCCCCGCTGGAAGGGCCCCGCTGGAAGGGCCCCGCGGCTGGACATCCGTTAGTGGATTAGGCATTAGCGCCATTAGCCGCTTTGTGGCGCAACAAGAGTGCTCACATGAGGATAGCGGAGCGCGGAGCGAAGCCGACCCTCACGGACCGAGCTGCCGGACCACTCCCCCATCCAACACAGTCAAACATCTCATATTTCATACGCATACTGTGACGATTAATTTAACTTAATAAAATTTGGTGATCGGGAGCCTGGCAGTACGGAGAAAAAAGATTAATGGTCGCAGCTAATTTTTATGTTCATTTCCACACAAGCAGTAAATTTTTGTTCGTAGAACTGAAATTTTGTAAGGGGGAACTACACTTTAGTTGTTCCAACGAAACGTTAGTTGCTCCAACAAAGAGGTTCGTTGCGGGCACTAAACAATATTTTTTTTTTTCAGCTTTTCGCTCCTTCAACGAGCGTTGGAGCTACTAAAATTTAGTTCCCCCGTCAAAATTTTAGTTCTTCGAACAAAGATTTTCTGCTTGTCTGAAAATCAACTCAAAAATTAGTTGCGACCACCAATCTTTTTTCTCCGTGAACCACGAAGGGTGATCCCACTTTTGATGAGTGAGCCGCCGCCGGGGCTCTGTTGCTGTTCACTGCTGCGGGTAGAGGTGTCCCCGACCCTTCCACCCTCCGCGCCCTCAAAACCTTCTCTTCCTCTTTCCGGCCTCCATCAACGGCCCGGCGGCGGCTGGCTGAGGCTCCTGCCCCTGCTGCTCTCCAGATGATGAATGAAAAATGTCTCTGGCCACAGAATAACAGACACTAATGGATTCAGCGCGAGTAACCACGACTCTCTCTCTCTCTCTCTCTCTCTCTCTCTCTCTCTCTCTCTCTCTCTCTCTCTCTCTCTCTCTCTCTCTCTCTCTCTCTCTCTCTCTCTCTCTCTCTCTCTCTCTCTCTCTCTCTCTCTCTCTCTCTCTCTCTCTCTCTCTCTCTCTCTCTCTCTCCCGGATGAGCCCAAGCAGTGCGTCCTGTGCAGGTGAATCCTCCAGGAGCCAGCAGACATAGCCTTTCAGGATATTCCGCTTCCGCTGCTCCCGGTGTTATTTTTTTCCCTTCTCTGGGCGCACAGGGGCTGTCCGCGCCCTTTAAGAGACGCCCGGTACTGAGTACTCGTGCATTTTTCATCCCTTACCGGCCGGTCGGTGGATGCGTCTCCCGACCATCGAATCGGGAACGCAGCTCACAATAGCCGGGGACGGGTAGCTCCTAGCGCGCTTTTCTAAGAGAATTCGTGTACAAGGTGAGAATAGGAAGTGTGCTCGGTGTTCTGCTCTGCTGGATAAAGGAGTGTTTAGGCAGCGTGGGTGACAGTCGGTAACGGCCAACGCGACGGCGGCGGCAAAATGAAGAGCCATTTGCGGCGAGTTATCTCGTGGGGATACGGGGAGCGGGGTGAGGGGGAGGTAATCTGTTTCCCGATAAGATTGCTACACAAGACACCGACAACACCCCCCCCCCCCCCCCTCCTCTCTCATAGCGCACGCGGCTCAGGCCTCCAACTCCAGCCCACGGCTCGGCTCCAGCACCGGCTCCAGTAGGCAGCAGGTGCAACACGGAACAAGGGCTGGAGGAATGGCGGCAAAGGCAAACACAGTAGTGGCCCCCCGCCCCCCAAGCCACGAGCCAGATTGGCCATCGAGTGATCGAGAGAGAATACTAAAGAGAGCGAGGGAGACAAACAATACCGGAAGGAGAAGGGCTGAAAGTGTGGTCTTAAGTGTTAGGTGGAGAGTCGTTAGATGAAACGATAAGCCATCGAACAAATGAAAAACTACTCACGCCGGCTATGAAACCGACCATAATCGAAGCGCAAACGGCCCCAAAACGGTCGGCTGCAACTGAGATGAGTTTTCCCTCCGCGCCGCGAGGGCTCCGGCCGGCCCCGAACTCCGGCAGGGTCGGGGGCCGATGGCTGGCTGTCCCGCCTCCGGCTACGCCTCGAGGCTGAGGACTGCGCCTGCCTGGTGACAACTCAAGTGCATCATCTCGGGGCCCGCGAGCCGCGAGCGTCCTCTGTAGGACCGCTCTCTGTGCTCTCTGTAGGACCGCGGCAGAACGACAAAGGGAGAGAGAGAGAGAGAGAGAGAGAGAGAGAGAGAGAGAGAGAGAGAGAGAGAGAGAGAGAGAGAGAGAGAGAGAGAGAGAGAGAGAGAGAGAGAGAGAGAGAGAGAGAGGCCGAACCAGATCAAAGCGATCAGTCGCGTCGCCGGCAGGCGAGGGCGGCCGGGCTGGGCGGGTTGGGTTGGGCTCTGGGTTGAGCCCCCGGCCGCCCCCAGCCGCCCCCGGCCGCCCCTGGCTGCCCCCGGCCTGTGCGCGGCCCCGGAGGCAGCACTGCAATATACACATCGCCGATGGTGATCTCGCTGGGGACGGGGCCCGGGTTCGAGTCCGGGTTAATCAAGATTGCTTCCGCGCGGGGAACAGGGGAAAAATGTGTTGATCTGCCGGAGGCAGTAAACACATCGTGTGCGCCCGCAGACAAGTTGCAGGCGCGTTGTCGGCCTTGTCTAAAAACGAAAAATAAAAAAAATAAACCAGGAAAAACCATTACTCGTGATGCGTGAAGTGCGATAGGGGAGCTATACTAGGCCTTAGAAAATATCGGGATCTCAACTAAACAGTATTTGTTTTTATTTATTTTTTTTTTTTTCTTTGGGGTGTGTCACCTGGTGGTGGCGGTGCGCTGTTCGTGCCGTTGTCAGCGCGTCGCTCCCACATCCCTCTTCATTTCCCGCGTGTGGCGTTGTGGCACTGGGGGGAATGCGGGAGGGAGGGGCGGCCGACAGGCAACAGCGGCAGCTAGCGCCCTTAAATAAAGCGACCGCGCGGTAACTAAACGAGAAAAATGGCAATACCGGCCGCCTGCGCTTCCCCTCTGCCGCACACGCGTACACGCACACGCACACGCGCACGCACACGCGCACACGGGGCGTCTCAGCACGCTGATGAGAGAGCAGGGCGGTGGTGTGGAACACGAGGACACACGCGGCCAGGCGGAGGGTGTTTCGGTGTCAGCGAGGAGCGTTCTGCCGCCGCCGCGTTTGTCGTCTCTCTCTCTCTCTCTCTCTCTCTCTCTCTCTCTCTCTCTCTCTCTCTCTCTCTCTCTCTCGCTCTCTCTCTCTCACACACACACACACTGAGATTCCCAGCGATACGGGAGGGCGCAGGTGTCTGACTCGTCTCTTCCTCTCCTTCTATTTCTTCTTCTCCTCCTTCCTCCACCTTCATCCTTCTTTCACAGCTCACAGGCGTCCGCAGGCATCGCCGCGCCGCGCGGAGAGAGAGAGAGAGAGAGAGAGAGAGAGAGAGAGAGAGAGAGAGAGAGAGAGAGAGAGAGAGAGAGAGAGAGAGAGAGAGAGAGGGAGAGAGGGGGGGGGATAGTGGTGACAGGTGTTCGCGCGGCGGCGCTGCTCACGACGGTGCAGCGGCTGCAGCGGCGGACGCTCGCAGGCCAACACGGCGGCACAACAGGCAACACGCCAAAAAAAAAAAGAACTATGAAGAAAAGTCACGTAACTGAATGGGGGCCGGCACAGCAGTTGAGTGGGAACAGCCATCTTGTGTGTGTGTGTGTGTGTGTGTGTGTGAGTGTGTGTGTGTGTGTGTGTGTGTGTGTGTGTGTGTGTGTGTGTGTGTGTGTGTGTGTGTGTGTGTGTGTGTGTGTCGCCATCAGTCAGCGGCACAATAATGATTATTGGTCAGACGGGCCCGTGTAGCGGGGCGGTAGGTGAGGCTAGAGGCGAGGAGATGGCTGCGGTGAGACGCATTTCTCATAAAGTTCTGCCGCCTTGCGCTCTGCGCTTGGTTTGCATAAGTGTCGCGTGACTGGTTTGTTCGAGCTACGTGGATCTGGTCCGTGGCTGCGGCGCCGACCAGAGGCCCAGTCCCGTCCCCCCGTCATCTGTTCCCCTCAAGATGGTGCGCACAGAAGGCAGCGGGGGCGGGGAGGGAAGGGCTAGAAGGGCACTGGGGTGGGTCACGTCTGTCTCATCCGAGCCCTGACGCCCTTGGACCTTGTCCGCTGTCGGTTGACGTCACCACGGCCAGCTCCATTTGAGGCCGTGACTCGCAGTAATCCGCACCGTGCGGTCCACCGGGGATGCCGACGGGGATGCCGACGGCACCGGCAGGACCGCCGACTACCTGGGGGGTCGTCCGTATGTGCCGTGGCCTGGCCGGAGCACTTCTCCAGCAGCCGTCCAGCACCGGAGCCGGCATGAAGTGGTCTACGGACAACCCCCGAGTGGAGCAGTGTCGTCGTCTGAAATGTTCGGCCGGGTGCAGGAGGCGCGCGGGGGTGGTGGGGGACCTTGGGAGGACCGGGGGGGGGGGGGGGGGGGCTGCCGGCCGCCGGGCTCGAGTTGTAGATTCTCTAATTCGGACTCCAGGTGTTGTCCGCTTGTAAATTCCGGCCCGGTCCGGTCCGGTCCGGTCGGAGCAGGGAGCAGGGCAGCAGGCTGCGGCAGCCAGGCGGCAGCTGGCGCGGGGCGGGGCGGTACTGGACAGGGTGTACAGAGAGCAGCGGTGGGACATAGACCCAGCACAGCGGTAGCCGTGGGACCGTGGCTGCATGTAAATGCAAGCCATCGGCCCGCGGCTGCTGACCACGCGGAACAAGCCTCCCCCTCCCCCCCCCCTCACTTCACTCCTAACCTCCCCTCACACCGGCCGATATGTTTATGCATGTGGAGACCACGCCACACCGTCCGCCCAAAAACACGCCGCTGCTAGGCCAGGGAGCGCTAGGCAGAGGAGCAGGCCGTAAGAGGGCATGACGGCGAACTAGCATGACACGCCCGCCTTGCCCCCCCCCCCCCCCCCCCCCGAGCCGCTCGCCAGGACAGTGTGCTGGCCGTGGATTTGGCCGGTACACGACGACCCCAGAGTCGGGACGGGAAGTCCTCGGCCACGCCAATATCACGTTGACGGCGCGGACGGTGAGGGGGCGTCTGTGCCCGGGGGAGGGGAGGGGAAGACAGCGGGGTGAGAGATACGGCCATGGCCGGGGGGGACGGTGACGGGGAGGGGGCGGTGCAAGTTTGTGGGGCAGGCATATTGCCTTGTTCTCCCGGCCCGCAACTCGAGGCACCGGGGTTGAGTGTCAATATGGGCAAGTCGGCCGCCTCCGCCGTGGCCTCCGCTGGGACTCTCGGGCCCGGCTGGGTCCGCAAGCTGCTGGAGCTGTGGAGCCGCTGGAGCCTCAGGGCCTTCTGGAGGTTCTGGAGGTGCATGGGAGCTGCAGGGCTTCATCAGACGCGTGCGCTGGAAGTGGGATTACTCCACAAGAGGGGGAGGGGGGGGGGTGAAAGCGAGAGTCTAACCCCACCGTGGCCCCCCGCGGGGCAGCTATGCTCCGTCACAAACTTGTGATGATGCCAGACGCCCGAGGCGCCAGCCGGCGCGGCGTTTGAACCCCCACGGCAGCAGCAGCAGCAGCAGCAGCAGGCGTTGGCGGTCTCGGGTTCGAGTACCAGCCCCGGCACGGCAGGGAGCGGGGCGGGGGCACTTCTTATTTTCTTTTACCTGCCGACGAAAGGTCTGAGACCGCGCGGCTCGGGTCGGATGCCGGAAGCCCTTAAGGTGCTCGGCCAGGCCCTTTGAGGCCCCGGCGCCCCCGTCTTAAGGAGGGCAGGGCCCGTGCCGTGAAGCCATGACCCCGCGGCCCTCCGCCGCGCTCCGAGATCCATTATTAATATTTTGATCCACGGCGTCGTCTTTATATGAACTGCCGTGAATGCGGCCACGCGGTCTGCGGCGGGGCCGCCAACAACTCCATAACGCCCGCCCGCCCCGCCGGGTGGGGTGGGGTCAGTCCAGCAGAGAAAACAGCCCCCGTGCCCAGCGAAACTGGTGCGGAATCTTCAATGAGACTCCACTCTATGATCGGAAGGCCCGAGTTCAAGTACCGCGGTGATAGTTTTCTTACCCGTTTTATTTTTTTCTTTCGGAAGGGGGGGGGGGGGCCTTCAACACGGCACGGCTACTCTGTAGTTACGGAAGTTCAGACACCGGATCGGGCGGGGTGGGAGGGGGAGGGGGAGGGTGGTGGCGCTCAATTTAAAGCGCGGTGCCGTGCCGCGTCTTTACGATTCATCAAACGCGAGGTGCGTCGCGCGGGGCGCAGACGACAACACGCGGGCTGCGCTGGGCTGCGCTCGCTGGGAATAAATCAGGCGATCGTATAGGCAGGGCGGCGCGCCCACGGTGGCCGTCTGCCGTCTGCCCTGCCGCCGCCGCAGCCTCCGCCAGGCAGGACGGTAACCTCCTTCTCGCTCGCTCCCCCCGTCTCCCGTCTCCGTCTGTCTCGTTAGGCGGGGCGGCCGCCACAAGGATAACGTCGAGGCTTATCGATGTGCACAACAAGCGCCGTCCCCCAAAGTACGCTGCCTGCTGTTCTCTGCCCGACAGGCTACCGCCCAGCACCATGCAGAGGGGAGGGAAGTTCCTGCTGCTGCTGCTGCTGCTGCTGCTGCTGCTGTGCTGGTGCTGCTGCTGCTGCTGCTGCTGCTGCTGCTGCTGCTGCTGCTGCTGCTGCTGCTGCTGCTGCTGCTGCTGCTGCTGCTGCTGCTGCTGCTGCTGCTGCTGCTGCTGCTGCTGCTGCTGCTGCTGCTGCTGCTGCTGCTGCTGCTGCTGCTGCTGCTGCTGCTGCTGCTGAGTATCCCACTGCTCTGGGCCGAGCAACGAGCGGCGCTGCGCGTGAAATCGTGATCAGAGCGGGGAAGTACTGGTCGGCGGTCGGCGGGCTGGGCCTTGTTCACGACCAGCCGAGCGTCCCCGGAGTGCTTGTGGACCCCGCCGCCAGCCGCCCAGACCGCCGGGCGAGGCCCAGGAGGCCCGGGACTTTGGCCGTCGTCCGACGCAGCAATCTCACGCAAAGGCACGGTCACGGACTGTATGATGGTGGCCGTCATAAGAGAACAGAAGCATACGAAACCGTTTGTTCTCTGTGGTGGCCGTGCCGACTGCGTGGCCCCTGAAAATAGCACACCGATATTCAACACACACACCTCCCAAAAAAATGGCAGTGCGGACACTGAAAAAAAAAATTATCTCAAAAATTCGTAAAATACAACCTACGTCGTTTTCCAAAACATAGCGCACGTGGAGCGCCCGGTGGGTAGGCAGCGGCGCCCGGTGCACGCACGCGTGCCGTGCGGGCTGGCCTACCCTGGGGCTCGCAGGCGCTAGAGATAGCGGTGACGGAGGCGCCTCGATCAGCACCGCCACCTCCCTTATTCTCGCACTGACTGTCTGTGCGGAGACCTACTCCCACTGTTGTCTCGCTCCTCCTCGCACCCCCCACGTCTCCCCTCTCTCGCTCTCACTCGAACGCACCCTTCCCCGAGGGCCCCACGCGCGCAGATTGCGATACAACACGGTGCGGGGCGCGCGCGTCTTGATGAACTAGCGGCAATAACACTTGTCATTATTCGCCCTCAGCAGCGGCCCGACTGCGAATAATACGCGAGGGGCCGATGATGATGGTGTGCGATGACCTGTGGAGCATATCGCGCCCTGGAGTGGCAGCAGTATGGGCCTCCATCATCTCACGGGCCCGGCAGCTACTGTGTGCTACTGACTTGGTTAGTGTGGTTCATAAACGTGATATTATGGCGTCCCGGAATCACAATTTTTTTCCGGAATTCGGCGGGAGGAAGGGGATATTTCTATACACTGTTGTTATTGTTACTGGCGTACCTGCCGCGTGGCGACCACTGGGACCCTCAAGGACCCGCTGGGAGCTGCTGGGGCCCCAAGGGCGACAGCTACAGCCGGATGCCTGCTTCCGAGGACCCTGAGCGCTCTGTGTGTGTGTGTGTGTGTGTGTGTGTGTGTGTGTGAGAGAGAGAGAGAGAGAGAGAGAGAGAGAGAGAGAGAGAGAGAGAGAGAGAGAGAGAGAGAAAGAGACGCGTATATGTGCTTGATGAGGGGACCGGAGGTCGCACGCGGTGTGAAAAGGAGGGAATGGGTAGGAGGGGGTACATGGGATTCGGGGTAGGAGGGGGGTAAGGAGGGGGGCGAGCGGCGTTTGTGGGATCTAAATTGCTCCGAGGCCGGAGACGCACAGAGAACACGTGCACAATGGGAGGGAAGACGCGCGTCGTGGCCCCGAAAGGCAAATCGTAAGGGTGCGAGCGCGTGAGGGCGGATGACTCCTACCCCACCGGGGCCCCATCGGGGCTCCACCAGATCTGACATGTGCCAGACAAGGACGGGACGCGGGCGGCGCCACGCCGCCGTAATTAACGAGCGCCGTTAGGAAGGCGTCGATTCACACGATTCCCAGCGAGGCGTGCGGCGCGGTGCGGTGCGGTGCGGCGCGGCGGGAGGACACGGTCACCATATTGGAATGGAATATCTCCAGCCCAGCAAGGACACCGTCGGATTAAGGACGAGGGCGACTCCCCCGCCAGGCCGTCAGCACCGCGCTACCGCTCCAACAGTTTTGGGGGGAGGTAATCGCAAACACGGTTTTGGGATGCATCCCCCCCATTTGAAAAAAATACTATCCCACTTTGTGAATACTGGTAGGCCCGGAGTTTCATATGGAATGAGGATTTTTTCCAGCCAAGTAATAAACTTGGCATCCCCCCCATTTGAATTTGAAAAAAACATTGCCTGAGAAATGAATTTTTGTAAGGTGAAATTAAAAGAGAAATAATCAGGCTTTTTAATTTTTTTTAGTTGAAAGCAGAAATCACCCTGACTCGGGCCCCGCAGTGTAGGCGTACGACGTGAGGTACGACACTCTAACCAGAACTCGGCGGAAGGTTCGGCTCGCAGCGGGGAAGTCCTGGGCGGCCATGGCTTCGCGGCGCTGCGATGCGGCAGCAGCGGCGGCAGCAGCGGCAGCAGCAGCGGCAGCAGCAGCAGCAGCAGCAGCGGCAGCAGCAGCAGCGGCAGCAGCGGCAGCAGCGGCACCAGCACCAGCACCAGCGGCGCGGGAAAAAGGCGACAAGCGGCCATCTGTTGTGCGTGGAGTATCGTCGCTGTCATTTTCCACGTGCAGAAAAGACTTACCGCCCCCCATAACCATCGCTCACTGACAACGCCCCGGCGGCCCGTTTTCTGCGAGTTGCCGCATCTTCACGCCCCGCTGCCGCCTGCTGCTTCCAAAAATCAATACTTCTCGAAACAAGTGCACACCACGCCGTGGTGGTGTCCGACCAAGGACGCCGACGACGAAGGGTCGACGCTGGCGGGAGCCCCGGGAGGGGGCACTACCCGCCCGCCCCCCCCCCATGGCGCGGACCCTCAGATAACTAACCCCCACCGGCCACCGGCCCCGGTCCCTCAGCGACCCCTGACGAACCTCCGCGGCCGGCTGAATCAGGCCCAGGCCGTCGGCCGCCGCGCCGCGCTCCGCACGCGTGCCGCTGGCAGGTTCAAGGCCTGCTTCAAGGCGAGCAGCGGCAGCACTTGGCCGGCGCGGACGTGACAGACCCCCGCCCTGCCCCGCCCCACCCCGCCGTGCCTCTGCTCGATTTCCAGACGGGTATGGCCGAAATGTCACCTTGAGTGGTGTGCGCGGCCCGAGGACCCCAGGACGGGCTGTATGCAAAAACTTGGGCCGTGCCGCCGTACGCGAGAATAACGTGAGAGTGAGAAGTCAGCGGCGGGTGCGCCGCAGCGCTACAGCGACCCACACCGCCGAATTTTCCGCGCATTTTTTTGTTCCTTCTTCTTCTAGCCGGCGCCGGTCCTCGCGCGCATGAGGCCCGTATGCCGTAAACTTGACAACGACAGGCGGCGCGTACAGTGTGTGAGCCACTCTCACTCCCCGGCACCACCGCCCTCCCCATTTTTACGACGAATAATAAAGCATCAGGCACAGGAAGGCGCGCACGCGCGCACGATATTAAATTACTCGCATAATTCCAGGTCTCGGTGCCGTCTGTGATACGACGGCAGCTCCAGGACGGCTCCAGGGGAGCTCCAGCGAGCGGTCCGGCGAGCTCCAGGGGAGCAGACCGGCTCCAGCCGCCCACCGTGCGTGGAGAGGGGGGTCTCGTAGTCAGCCAGCGCTGCGCGCCGTGATGAGAAACAAACATTTGCATTATTCCCTCCGAGGCGAGGCAAGCGCGCGAGAACAGTAGTTGTCGCAGCGGTGCTAGCGACTGCATAGCGGGCCCTGCTGCCCCGTACCACCTGGCGCCATGCACACTCGAACCTGCTGCAAGCTCATGTCAGCATACCTCACCTGCTCAGTTTTTCTTTTAAATTTTAACATTTTTATACATTGGAACCGCTGTGAAAATGATTGCCGGTGGTTGAGTGCGAATTTAGGTAGGTGCGCATGATTTACGAAGAGTGCCGGTGGAACTTCTGCTGGCTGTGCTGAGGTTCCCCTGGGTTCCCCTGGGTTCCCCTGGGTTCCCCTGGGTTCCCCTGGGTTCCCCTGGGTTCCCCTGGGTTCCCCTGGGTTCCCCTGGGTTCCCCTGGGTTCCCCTGGGTTCCCCTCCCTAGGGCCGCCCCGGCCAGGCCTCTGCTGCGCTGCGCCCTGCACCAGCCCAGCTGTTCGGCGGTGCATTCCTGCGCCCCCACTCCCCTGCCGGGGACGCCCATAAACCACGAAAGGCCCACAAAGAACGTCCGAATTTTCTCCCAGACTGACTATCCTACGCCCGCGAAGCCCCTCGTCACTTGATCTGCGAGGCCCCCCGCGGTGTTGTGGGCCGATTCATTCGCCTGGACCCCCCGCAGAGCCATTCATACCTCACACGGACGCGCCTCGCCTCGTCCGTCAGCTCAGGCGGGGAGAAGCCCCCATCCCCCCTGTCCCGGAGGCGCCCCCCCCCCTCTCCTCTCCCGGAGGCGGCCCCGGAGCCGCTCACCCTTCACTAAAATAAACGTTTTTCGTATTTGTCGCCTCCCCTCTCTCTGTCTGAGGTTGCCGTTCCGTTCTCCGCTGCTGCACCCTGACTGTGCCGTGCCGTGCCGTGCCGCACCGTGCTGTCCGCCCGGCTCGAGGCCCGTCCGTCCCCCTATGGACCGTCTCGCCGGCGTTTGGCCCCCCGCCAAGCCACAGCCGCTCGCAAGTCGCGCCCCGCCCCGCCGGCATGCCACACCGTGTCGGGGGCGCATTAGCTTTGTAGGTAGAGGTACACAGCAAACGCAGCGGCGGCACTGCGTCGGTAAACACATTAAGAGCCATCGGCGTTGGCCGCGGTACCCCCGGGAATGCGTTAGTCTCCTGGCTAGTGGAGTGGACGCCTGCTGGATAGGCAACTTACATCCTCTGCATGCACGCGTGTCGTGCGGGCTGGCCTACCCTGACATTCGCAGGCGCCCGGCGCCGCCGTTCGCGCGGTTTAAGGCACGATCACTTCGGACGCGCTTCGCCGCAGTCCCCGTGACTGCGGCGCGACGTGTCCTTCCGAGAGCACCTCTTCTTAATTGTCTTAATTAAAGCGCGTCGTGGACGAGATTATTTCAATTTGCCTGTGTGGCTGACGGGGAAAGTGGAGGGGGGGGGCGGTACGGAGAGACCGCCGCTGACTGCGATTCCGTGTTCGGCACTCCCCCGGCGCACACACACTCACACACACACACACACACACACACACACACGCACCATATCCTTCTCCTGCGCCGCGACGCCCCAAAGGTTAATTAGACGTGCCTCCTTACGAAGCACGAACAGGTGATTGTGACCGTGTGGTGTGCCGACGTCGTCCATCACCCCCTACCCTCCCCCGCCCCTCTCCCCTCCCCCCCCCCCCCCTAGCAGCCGTCCCACGTCGTTAGTCGAGTGCAGCCCGCGCTCCTTACGCAGGACGAGTAGTGCATGGTGGAGGAGCACGACGCACGCACGCCTCGGAATCACCAATCCCGACTCCGATGGCCCGTGAAGTGTTCTACCTGAGGGGTCCGAGGGGCCCTTTTTTCGCTTTGATTCTTTTTTTTTTTTTTTTAATTAATGTTTTCGGAGAGTATCTACAAGTTCAAGGTTTTCATTCAAGAAATCACCTTAAAATAAAACGAGAAAAAAATATCACTTTCTCACGCTTCTCTCTCCCGTCGGAATGAGTGTACCTTGGTCGAGCCGCTGACGCGGTCAAGTCAGGCGCCCCCCCCCCCCCCCCAAGATGCTACCAAGGCGCCCGAAGGGCGCCTGAAATTTAGGCAACCCGCCGAACTTTTCGCCTGTAAGTAGGCAAAAAGTGGTACATTGCCTCCCCCACAAGTGGCTCCTGGATCCGCGCCTGGGTCAAGTAGTTTGGGTCCCCTGGCTGTTCTGGCTGTGCTGGCTGCAGCTGAATCGGAAAGGGTGGCCGTGTGCGTTTGTGTGTGTGTGTGTGTGTGTGTGAGTGTGTGTGTGTGTGTGTGTGAGTGTGTGTGTGTGTGTGTGTGTGTGTGTGTGTGTGTGTGTGTGCACGTCGGTTTATGACTTCATCGGCTTGGTTGCCCGAATAGCGAGTGCGCAGCCCGTGTGCCTGCGTGCCCGTGTTGTGTGAGTGAGAGAGTAGATGTGTGTGTGTGTGTGTGTGTGTGTGTGTGAGTGGCCAGGCGTGTTTTTGTGAGTGTCTGTCGAGCCTGTTTTTGTGGTGGCGAAACGACGTGTCAGTTTAGTAGACACGAAGGGAATAACAATCCGCCGCTGTTGCTGACTGGCCGCTATGTGACTGTCTGATCTCTCTCTCTCTCTCTCTCTCTCTCTCTCTCTCTCTCTCTCTCTCTCTCTCTCTCTCTCTCTCTCTCTCTCTCTCTCTCTCTCTCTCTCTCTCTCTCTCTCTCTCTCTCTCTCTCTCTCTCTCTCTCTCTCTCTCTCTCTCTCTCTCTCTCTCTCTCTCTCTCTCTCTCTCTCTCTCTCTCTCTCTCGCAAGCAATTGCCAATTCTGCAATCAAAAGAAACGGCTCTGCTTTACGCCCGGCCGCACTGTGTAACCCCAGCGATCCCATAGAAGAAAATCAGGGACGCGGGACAGTGTACACTTTCGGGTGCAGAAGTTGCTCCAAAATACCCGCCAGAGTGATAATCACAACCGTTCGCCATTGCTCCACTTTTCTCGGAGACATGATGCGGACTAAGGACTAACGCACTTCCGCACCGTGTGTATACCGGCCCCCAGTGCACTCTGGATACAGTCACTCTATGTCTGTCCCTCTCCGACACACACACATGCACACACACACAAGCACACACACACACACACACCACGCACGCACACAGAAGAGCAGTCAGTGCGGGTGGTCGCAGGCGGGGGTGGAGCGCACGCGTTATTTCGGTTCTCGGAGGGGAGGGGCGGTGGGGAGGGGGGTGAAGGTAGTGATGTCACTACACACGTCGGACCGGGCGTCCGCGGAGTGACGTAATGGTTGCCAAGGCCGAAGGGCGAGGGGAGAAGGGGAAGGGGTAGGGGAGGGGGGGGGGGGTAGGGAAGGGGGTGTAGGGGGTGGCGTGGGAAGGGGCGGTGCACTTGTCTTGACGCCCCCGTGACAAGCTCATCACACAACGCCCCCGCGGCCGCTGTCAACGCCGCCTGACCACCACGGAGTCACACGCGCGTGTATCGTGTGCGCGCGTGCGTGCGTGCGTGTGTCTTTCTTCCTCCCGGCGTGCGTCGACCCTGTCCTGCGGGGCGGGAGGTCATTGCTTCTGGCGTGCCTCGTCACGCGGTGTCCGGCCGTGGGTGTCGAGGCGTGATATCGCGGTATTTGTGTGTGTGTGTGTGTGTGTGTGTGTGTGTGTGTGTGTGTGTGTGTGTGTGTGTGAGCGCCCCTCGAAGGCAGGCTCCGCCGTGTTTACCGACGCGAACGCGCCGCGCTGGCGCACCTTGCGAAGCCTCTCGCTCTGACGGAGAGTGCATTGGAGTGCAAGTGCAAGCAGGACGGAAAACTCGATATGCAGCCGAGAGGCCGGGACCGGTGTAAAAGGGACCACTTACCCCCCCTGAAACTGTACCCCCGGTACACCATCCCTAGGGGCCGTGTACCCCCCCTGAAACTGCCATGTACCCCTCCCGGGGGGTACACCATCCCCCGGTACCCCCACAACAACCGATCCATTGTATTTACTCTGGGGTAATGGCATGAAATCTCGATGACTTCATGTGAAAGTGCCCCAAGGGGGTTACACGGCCACGGCCCCAGGGATAGTGTACCCCCGAGTCGGTTGGTGTGGGGTACACGGCCCCTAGGGACGGCGTACCCCCGAGTCGGTTGGTGGGGGTACACGGCCCCTCGGGATGGTCGGTTGGTGGGGGGTACACGGCCCCTCGGGATGGTGTACCCCCCGGGGGGTACATGACCCCTAGGGATCGTGTACCCCCGAGTCGGGTGGTGGGGGGGTACATGGCCCCTAGGGATGGTGTACCGGGGTGCACCTCCTCCCTGGGGGTATGCCATCACTGCCACACCTGTGTAAAAGGGACCGTTGCCCCCCCCCCCCCCGGGGGCACACCGGCCCTAGGGACTATGTCCCCCCCTCCCACCATGACCGCCTTGGGGGCACACCAGCCCTAGGGACTATGCCCCCCCCCCACCATGAACGCCTTGGGGGGACACCAGCTCTCGGGACTATGTGCCCCCCCAGTCGGTTAGCGGGGGCACACCAGGCCGGGGCAGAGAGAAGGCGGACGGGACGCGCCAGCCCCAGTGGGAAGCGTTGCCAACATAACACTAGTCGGAGCGTGTCCGAAGGGCCGCGGGCGGGCACTGCAGGCCGCAGGGTTGCCAACCTTGTTCTTAATGAGGATTGGCCCACTATCTCGCCGTGTCAATCACGTCCTTTGATCTATTCTCAGCGCGGGTGGGTTGTGCTGCGGTGCGGTGCGCGTTAGAAATGAAGATTAAATAAGATGAAGAAATTCGTCTCGAAGTGAAGAGTTAAACTCCTGCGCTGTGCACGCTTAGAGCTGCGAATGGCACGAAGTGGAAGAGGAGGGAAACCTTCTTCGCGGATTTTTGAAAAATGCTGACCATGACCCTGATTCCGCTCCAAAATTAAGATTTAAATTTACATATTTACGTAGTGTTGTCTTTTTTTATTTCCCTTAACGAACGGTATTTATTTAGTCTGTTATAAAGCCCACCCCTTTTCCGACCAAGTTGTTACCTCCGTCCGCGAAGCTAATGGCATCGACAGATTGGTGTTGGCCAGGCCCACCGTCTGGTCCCCCCTCCCCTCCCCTCAGCAGGTGCGCCGCCCTGATGGACAGGTGACAAACACACAGCGGGAGGCGAACTCGAGTTATGAGGCGACGATGAGATGGCAGCGATGCGCAGGGTGCCGCGCCGCCTCCTGCCTGAGAGCAGCCTTCCTCTCCTCTCCTCTCTCTCCTCTCCCTCCTCTCCTCTCCTCTCCTCTCCTCTCCTCTCCTCTCCTCTCCCTCCTCTCCTCTCCTCTGGCCGTCCATTAAGCCAGCCAAGCCTATTTCTGCTCATAGCGGACATGGCGCGCCTGGTAGGTAGTTTTTCTTATTTTATTTTTATTTATTTTTTGTGTAAAGTCATTTTTAATTATTTTTTTTAAAGTGAGGGACCTCTTGCTGATGTTTGCTGGACCTTGTGTAACCACAGCACGCCCGGGGCTCTGCGGCCGCGGTGCCAACACTTACACGCCGCAGGGCTCCGCAGGGCTCCGCAGGGCTCCGCAGGGCTCCGCAGGGCTCCCGTCTCCTCTTCTAGGTGTGCAGGCCGCGGTACGGAGTCGGTCGGTGGCCAGTAGGGTCGTGCCCCCAGGCCGGAGGGGAGGGGTGCACGACGGGGCGCTGGTCGGCCTGCTCCAGGCCGCGGCACGGCCGGCCCTCACATAGCAGGCACTGGACCGGTTGCTGTGTTGACGGCGAGGTGGCGTCTCCCGCCGGCCCGGCCCCGGCCCGGCCAACCTGTGACGGCGGCGTGGGCGGTGACGCGTGGCCGACACACGCACGCAGTCAACACGCTGCAACGGAGCCACCGATGCGATCACCGGTGCAGCCGCACCCCGGTGCGCACGGGGCACACGGGCTCGGCGGGGGCCTCGGCTGCGCGCCACGCGGCCGGCTGCGGAGCGATGCGGACGCCGATGCCGGCGTGTGTCGACGTCGACGTGCTCGAGGCGAGGCGGGCGCGGCGGCCTGCGGGGAGCTCTTGGCGGAGCACTGGGGCTACTGGGGCCGCGAGCAGGCCGCCGGCAGACGGGGGCCCGCAGGCCCGCGGGGCACGCCACGCCCAGCGCCACCTCTTAACTTAGGACTGCGGTCTAAAAATATTTCCGGGGCGTGCGACTGCGGCCACTCCACTGATCCACTCCGCGCCGCGCCGAGCCGAGCCACGCCGAGCCGAGCCGGGCCTGGCAGGGCCGAGCCGAGCCGAGCTGCACTCCCCCGCCAGACCGAGGACGACAACGGCGGACTGCACCTCCGCGACGGCGACGGCTTGACTCGAATCAGACGTGCCTTCCAGGCGCGGTGGTGGTCCACACCCCGGCAGCCAGGAGCTATGTGATTTACGGACGCCCCCCCCCCCCCCCCCGCTGCCGCCCATCACTGGCGCGTTACCGTGCCGGTGCGGCGCGGGAAGGTGAGGTGAGCTGTGCGCTAACGCATTTAGGGAAGGGCGCCCGGCCCGGGCCGTGCCGCCGCGCCCAGCCCAGGCGCCGCCATTCCGCCGACAAGATCAACTTGGATGGGCGCGGGGCGCGGAGGGGCGGCGAGGCGGCCTAGCGGCGTACAAGCAGAGCGTCTTAACGCCGCCGCGCCGCTCAACGCGTCCCCGCGCATCGCACCTAAAACGCGTCACGTGACGAGGTGTGGGGGGGGGGATAGAGGCAGGGGGCGGCTGGAGGCTAGAGGGGAGGCGGAGAGCGCGCGGATGGGGGCGCGGACAGAAAACAGAAGATGCCGAAGGGAGCGGCATGAGCACGGGATGGGTTCTTCTACTCGGAAAGAGGTCAGCAGCAAGTGAGCGGTGGTGGCGGGGGCCGCGGGGGCGGCGGGGGCCGCGGGGGCCGTGGGGGCGGGCGGACGCCGGCCAAAGTGGCTGCCTTTGACTCGAGCACTAAGTTACTTTGTGCGGCCCCTGCTGGCCGCGCACGGCACACAGGCTGCCCGGCTCCACCTTAACGCCCCGCCGGCCAAACACTTGTCTTTGAGAGCCGGCAACGGCACGGTCCGGTAGTCATTGAAGGCCTCGGAATATTTCCGTAGGAACTTCAACAGCAGCGCGCCAGGTACCCGTTCAATTGTGCGGAAGGAGACCAAAACTTGGTGGGGATAGCGAGTTTCAGTCAACCCAAATAATGAGGTCGACTTGCCGTACCTACGCCCAGCGGATCGTGAGGGTTTCGGTTGAGGTTCCTCGGCCAAACACACTGGTCCCCACGCGATCTGACTTTTAGGATCAAGGTTTGTATGAAACGGCCGTTTTCATCGAAGTTTTTCCGGTTTCTCCCGTCCGAGGACGCTTGTGTGTTCGGTCTGAGCCCGCCGCCGCCGTGCCGCGAGGTGTGGTGCGAAGGTAGCGGCGGGGCGGGGCGCGGCAGGGGGGTCAGAGCACGCCGTGCCGCGCCGTGCCGCGCCGTGCCGCACCGTGCCGCACCACGACTACATTGCATTGCGTTGCGCCGTGTGCGCCGTATAAATAGCTGGGAAATATAATTGAGACGCCGTGCCCTGCCTTGCCGCCTGCAGCTGCCCTGCCGCCGCCGGCCCGGCCATAGCCCCTTGGTGCCACGCAGGTAGACTCGGGCGCCGCCGCCGGTAGATTTTCGCACGCCGCCGCCGCTGACAGAATTTTGTTGGCGCGCCGCCGTCGGGGCGTGCAGCCTCTCTCAAAGCCCGAACTTTGAAGCACGGGAGTGAGATTTTTGAGTCGAGATTAACTAGCATAAGGCCCGCGGGGCCTACACGCGTTTGTAGTGCGCTAACCAGCAGTGTTAGTTTGGGTATGTCCTGCCGGCATCGCCACGCCGCGGGTGCGGCCCATGGGGGAGTGGCGAGTGATGGCCACCTGCCGGTGAGAGCGGGCACCTCAGGGCCGGCGTCAGTTCGCACCACGTCCGACACTCTGCTGCTGCTGCTGCTACTGCCCCCTCCCCCAACCTATTACCTGCACCCTCCTCCATCGGCCTTGACCGAGCAACTAAGACATTGCGAGGGCGATTTTATTGAAGAGCCTATCCACGGGCGAAGAGTCAAAAAATCCGTTCGCAAAAAAATATTGCCGATTTTTATCGTTATTCTTGTTATTTTTAGTTGACACAAGGAGAAAAAGAACAGGAAAGTTTGACCCCAGCCATCTTTGCATTGAACATGAGGAAAATTATCACTTTTCTGGGTAAACATGTAGGGTGGACGCTATCGGGCCACCTGTTAATTAGTTTATCAGGGAAGGGCCGGCGGCCCAAGTCACAAAGAGGAAGTCCAGTAATGGCGCAGTATGTGGGCGCCACACCTCCCCTCGAGTTTCAAACTCTGCCGCTCTAGCACCCTGCCTCCCCCGCGCTGTCCGACCGTCACTTGTCTGTCGAGTGGCACAACTGGACACACGTCACGGGCGGCATCGGGACAGAAAAGGCCACTTGTGGCTCGCCAAGTCTTCCCGCGTGATCCCCGGAAGAGATGCCTTCCAAGCTGAGGACTGGAATCGCTCAGTGCGATCGTGGGGGTTTGTTTCTTGTCGGTCGCAGGGCCTTTGGCACGGCGTTGTTGGCGCGACTGTCGGCCGGCGGGTGGCGCATGCGCGGTGCGCTTGGGCTGACGCCACCAGGGCCGGCCGGGCGCCCCCGTCCCGTAGGGCCCGGCCCCGCCTGCCCCCGCCCGCACCACGTACCACCCAGAGAGTGCGCAGTGCCTGACGTGTCGCGAAGGGGAAAGAATACTGGTGCTTTGTGTCAGTTTGTGTCAGTTTGTGTCAGTTTGGAAGAGTGACAATCTGGGTAGAGTGCGCTTGTGTCCTGCTCTGTGTCAGCCCGAGGTGAAGTTTTACATTCTGCCTTTTTGGGATTTATCTCCGGTCCGCGAAGTCGTCCGTTGTCAAGCGCGGGTTTCGAAGGCCGTGTTCGAATGGCTGACGCAATGCCGATCGCCGCGGTGCAAATCAAGTCCCTGGTGCTGGTGGTGTGGAACGTGTTCGCCGTGCTGTGGGCGCTCGTCTACGCCTGGGCGGTGAGGTGGCTGCTCCGGGTGCACCAGGAACGGGGCGCCGTCGGCAGCGGGGGGACCGCGGACACGGGCGTCGTGCCGCTCAGCGTCAATTACCACTTCACCCGCCAGTGCAACTACAAGTGCGGCTTCTGCTTCCACACGGAGACCACGTCCTTCGTGCTGCCCCTGGAGGAGGCCAAGAAGGGCCTCCGCATGCTCAGGGAGAAAGGTAGGACCGTTGTGTTGTTGTCAAAACAGTTGTCACCTGCGCCGCCCCACCGCCGCCGTGCAACAATACGCCGGGGAGAGAATTGGAACTACCCCGCGCCACAGAGGCCCCAGCGCCCCGCCGTCGTGGCACCAACCTATCGATCGGCGGCGGCTGTGGCGGCGGCGCCCGGCGGGTAGGCAGCCCGTGACTCAGCCCGGCCTGTTTGGTGGCCGGTGCAGGCGATGCAGGCCCCCGCAGGCGTTCGGCCGCCGCCCGGCCCGGCCCGGCCCGTTTTGCTGAGAGCTATTTCATGTTTGGTTTGAAAGCAGAGATGGGATTGCCTTTTGTCGTGCTGGTGGGCGGTGTTGCATACCGGGCAGAGACCTATGGCAGCTTGTGGCAGTTGAGTCATGTGCCGCTGATAGGACGGGGGATACCCCCGCGGCGCACAGGATGACGTGTGTCAGGTGTCTCGGGGACGGCGTCGGCGTCCCGTTGCCGCCGCGACCACCGCGACCACCGCGCCGAGAGATAACGAATCGAAAGACATGTGTCACGCTAGCGCATCATCAACGAACTGCCTTGCTGCTCTGGGCTCTGGCGAGGCAGGGGGCGGGGATTATGTGTGTGAATTTCGGTGGGCACGTTTAAAAATTTCGGCAGATTTCTTATAAATTTATTTTCCCGATTAGTTTTAGTTAAATTTCACATGAATCTTGGTCACGTGTTCCGACTGAATTTTATGAGTTCACCTGTGCACGTTTTCCGCAGGGATGGAGAAGATCAACTTCTCCGGCGGCGAGCCCTTCATCCACCAGCGAGGGGCGTTCGTCGGCGAGCTCGTGCAGTACTGCAAGAAGGACCTGGGCCTGCAGAGCGTCACCATCGTCTCCAACGGCAGCCTCATCCGGGAGGCGTGGTTCCGGAAGTACGGTCAGTTTCGCAACACCGACTAATTTATTTATTTACAACAAAAATAATAAATAACTCTTCTTCTTAAATTTTTCTCCTGTTCCCGGTGACGCTAGGCGAATACCTGGACATCCTGGCCATCTCGTGTGACAGCTTCGACAACGAGACCAACGACCGCATCGGCCGCGGCCAGGGCAACCGGGGCAACCGCCACGTGGACAAGCTGTACCGCATCCACGAGTGGTGCCGGGAGTACCGGGTGCGCTTCAAGATCAACACCGTGGTGAACACCTTCAACAAGGACGAGGACATGACCGAGCACATCCTGGGCCTCAGCCCCATGAGGTGGAAGGTGAGTCTCGATTTCGGAATACAGGTTCCAGGGAATGTCACTTTATCACGACCCGACTGACCACTCTGGTTCAGGTGTTCCAGTGCCTGCTCCTGGAAGGTGAGAACTGCGGGGACAACGCTCTGCGTGACGCCCAGCCGTTCTACATCTCCGACGAGGACTTCGAGGCGTTCCTGGAGCGCCACAAGGCGGTGTCGACACTCGTGCCCGAGAGCAACAGCAAGATGCAGAACAGCTACCTGATCCTGGACGAATACGTAAGTCTAGACAGCTATAGTTTTCGTTCCACTTGTTGACACTACTGTCGGTGCACTGCTCCTCAAAATGCGTTTCCCTCCACCCAGATGCGCTTCCTGAACTGTGTCGACGGCGGCAAGAAGCCGTCCAAGTCCCTCCTGGACGTGGGCGTGGACGCCGCCATCAACCACGCCGGCTTCGACGAGGCCATGTTCGTCAAACGGGGAGGCGTGTACAAGTGGAGCAAGCAAGACAAGAAGCTCGACTGGTGACCTGAGCGCTACCATATCGAACTTTAAATCATGTCATTTTATTTTTGAAACAGATATACTCTACACTGATCTTATTTACCATTGTGTTTCTACTATAAGCATGCGCGTACCTGCTAATTAAGTTTATATTAAATATAGATATAAAATTATTTTAGTTAAGTGCGTAACGCTCATAGAGCTTACACAGGGTAGAGTATTATCCAGTATTATACATGTAGTATAGTAGTATAGTAGCATGTAGCCATGTGTCTGTAGATTTTAAATCGTGACTATTCAGTGCCTGTATCGGTACCTTTTAGTGCACGCACTTACAGAGTGCATACCACTGCGTTCCAAAGCAATTGTGATTGTTTTTATTGTTGTAATAAACACTAACGTTCTCACTCGGGTGTCCTGATTTATGATTCACCTAAACATCCTACACGGTACGTTATTCTTTTTTTTATAATTATGACAAATTTCAGACGGACCATGGCACTGACAAAGTATATAACACACGTGAGTGATCATTAAACTAATTTTATGTGGATGTGAAGGTGACATAGTTTCATGATTGAGTACAGTTTTTGGCGAGATGTACAGTAGAACACTCCGTTTGCAATAGTGCTGCTCGTTGGGTGCGGGCGCGGCGCAGGTGGCGCACGTGCGATGATTTGAGTCGCCCAGTCGGAACGCCAATTTTGTCCGTCGCATACGACCTAACAAAAGGCTGCCTAGTGTCAAGGGCAAGGGACGAGTTTGGGCCACTCACCAATTTTCTGCCATGAAGAATAGGCAAGGGACCGTACCCATACTACGTGACCGATTTTAGGCCACTTTTTGACCCCCCCCCCTCCCCGTGACGTGGATAACCTAACCTTCCCATGATTTAAGATGGGGCGTAGTATTTCGCTTCACCCCCCAACCCCCTAATTTGGTCACGTAGTATGGGTACGACCCCCAATAAGCAATCCAGGAATACGGTTCGCTTTATTTTCGGGAAGTCCTTTCCAGTTAGCGACGTAGGGCCAAGAGTCCTGCTGTCCTGTCCTCCACTGTGAAAACTCAGTTGTAAAAATCAGCTGAATAAAATTTTTACTCTTAAATTATTGCAAAACTCGGACAGGATTTTTCGGTTTATAAAATGAGTCATTGTCATTATACAATGACCCTTTAGAAACTTAAAAGTGGGGGTTCCCTGTAATACTACAAAAAACTATCTCTCTCTCTCTCTCTCTCTCTCTCTCTCTCTCTCTCTCTCTCTCTCTCTCTCTCTCTCTCTCTCTCTCTCTCTCTCTCTCTCTCTCTCTCTCTCTCTCTCTCTCTCTCTCTCTCTCTCTCTCTCTCTCTCTCTCTCTCTCTCTCTGCCTGTTTCTCTCTCTCTAGTGTCTGAGATCACAGATGCACTTCCTCCGCCGGTCGCCTCAGCCGAAGCGCACGGAGCCGAAGGGGAAGACGACAACTCCGGATCGGGGCTTGCCGGGCTCCCTGGGGTCCAGCTTGACGTAGCCGCCGGGGAAGGCCACGTCCACGTTGCCGCCCTTGCCGCCCACGTTGACAGA
This sequence comes from Odontothrips loti, assembly GCA_038380765.1. Lineage (NCBI taxonomy): Eukaryota > Metazoa > Arthropoda > Insecta > Thysanoptera > Thripidae > Odontothrips > Odontothrips loti. Next base: position 8,790,461 of record CM076253.1, read on the forward strand.
GCCGCCGGGGTAGACAACGTCGACCTGCTTGGGCCCGTCGGGGGACGCCTTCCGCACGTTGACCAGGCCGCCGGGGTAGTTGACGTCCACGTCCGCCTTGTTGGCGGAGGAGAAGGACGCCGTGGAGGCCGTGGCCGCCGAGCGCTGCTGGCCGGAGGAGACGTTGTTGAGGCCCAACAGCGACCTCAGCATGGACAGGAGGTCGTTCTGCGGGGACGGCGACGCCCTGGAGGAGGCGCCGCCGAGGCCCTTGTTCACGTTGACGCTGCCCGCCGGGTGCTGCACGTCCACCTGCGCGCCGCCTTCGAGGCCCTTGTTGACGTTGACGCTGCCCGCTGGGTGCTGCACGTCCACCTGGGTGCCGCCCGGGCCCTTGTTGACGTTGACCCGGCCGAAGGGGAACTGGACGTCGACCTGGGGCCGGCCGTCCACCGACGACGACGCCACCGCCAGCACCACCGCGACGGCGACCTGTGCGGGACAGAGCAGACGGAAGCTGTGATTAATTGATTCTCGCGCACGCACCGCGAACCGCGCCGTGCCGTCTCCAGCTCGGGTCCCATGTCCCACTCAGGTGCCATCAACATGACAAACACTTCGGCCGCGTCACCGACTCCGACTCCGGAGTGCGACATGTCCTGTCTTTCCCCGTCCGCCGGCTCAGAGCACAAGGGCAAAACAAATAGGGGAAAGCCACTCACGCCAATGTCTCTTATGACTCACCTTCGTCAACCGTCCATTTGAATTCAGAGGCACAGCATAGCAATGGGACAAACAACAAAACATGCCTGCAATGATGTACTTCTGAGACAAGTGACTCCCTCCCCCCCCCCCTTAAATCTCAGCAACGGAAAGAAGAGTCGGCGCTGCAATAGTCGGATAATTCAGGGGCGCCAAGACGTTTTGAATCAGGTGTCGCAGAAAAGGCAACCTCCCTCCCTTTTTCAGAGCCAAACCTCCCTTTTTCCTAAACATACCCCGGAACACGGACATCGAAATGTCCAGTATCCATGTTGCCTCCTTTGAGTGGCAGAAATTGATCAAAACGAGACATTTTGTTGATTTTGTTGAGTATGGCCCGAAAACAGCATTTCACACTGCGCATTGGTGGAACAGATTTCCTCGCGGGAGAGAAGCTATCGATCGGCTTCAGCTTAAGATTTTACTATTTTCCACATCGACAGCGCCATCGCGAGGGCAGCGATGAACATCGCAAGCGAAGCGAGCGAGAAGCGTCCCACCTACGCGAGCATTAATCTATATCGCGCGCGGAGAGAGCTAGAGGCGGGGGTCTGGTAACCTAAAATTTTAAGATTTTGCTATCTAATCATCACTTACGGACCCAATACTTATGAGAAAAATGAACCGCATAGCGAGCGAAACAAGCGAAAAGCTCAGGTGAGATAAAATTTTAGGATTTTGCAATCTAATCGTTACTTACAGACCTATGAGAGATAAATAATCCGTATGGTGAGCGAAGCAAACTAAAATTTTGGTTAAGGGGAAATGGTCCAAATCGCGGTCTGATGGCTCAAAATTTTACAATTTAGCATTTTAAGCGCCATTCACAACCCCACTTCGAGAGAGAAATCTATAACGCAAACGACCGCGGCAAAACGGGACGAACTCAAACGCGGGAACTGGCCGCCGTTTTTAGTCCCTTATGTTTATGCCAGAGGACGGGAACGCTCTCTGTGCTCCCTCCATGTGTCGCTTCACTCTGAGCCCTCGCTCTTACAAACCCTTTCCTTCCCATTTAAACTGAAATTCGTCGCACGATATTGGATTCTTTCGTTTTTATTCATTTTTGTCCGCTTTCTTTCCCCTGTTTTCTCCCTTTTCTCTCCTTCATTTTCCTTTTATTTTTCTTTAATCTAGCCTCCCTAGTTTACTACTGATTCTGACCAGACCAGCTCTAAGCTCTACCTCGCCAATACCTAGTACCTACACATCATTCTTACTATTAGTGGTGTTACCCTCTTCCGGCTGTTCATATCCCTTTCTCTATTTCTTCCTTTTTTCCCTCTTAACTTTCTTTCCCTTCCACTTCTGTCACTCCTTTTCCTTCCTTCCTTCCCTCCTCTCGTACCTCCCCTTTTGTCTTCCAACCTCCCTCCCTTTTTCCGAACAGGTGTCGCACCTGCAACACCTAAAACCCCGTCTTGGCGCCCCTGGGATAATTATTTTGATGACGCCGCTGTTGTGTTGACTGGCGGCAAACAGGACATCCGTATGGTCCTCCGAGTCATTCCTTCATCTGCTCATTATTCCGGAAGAAAAAAAAAAAAACCTCTAGCAAAATGTTTCGGCAAAGTGAATATGCCGAACCGCAAACCGCCAAGCAAAACGTCGGGACCAGAGCCGGCGGGCCGGGGAGGGGCCGGGGGGCGGCAGTCCTGTGAATCACCCTTTTTGTTTAGTTTGTCTCCGAGTGGGAGCCGGTCCGGTGGGATGGGATGGGATGGGACTACCCCGGCCTGGGAATCCTGGACCCCACGGCACGGAAGGGGACCGGGATGGAGGTCGGAGGGGGGGGGGGGGGGGAGATCGGTGTTCGCGCTTAATTATTTGAAATAAAGTGAACAAAAAGGAGGAACCGGTGTGCTGGGCGCGGATTCTGGATTCTCGCCGACTGGCCAAAAGAAAAAAAAATGTCCGATATGGTTTCGGACTTCTCCCGAACGCGGATCAATTGTCACTCTTCCCTGACCTAACGGCACTATGTGCACGGCCGCTGGAATAGTGCCCTCTCGTCCGGCGCCGATCTGTCGGGTCGTTGCGCGCGCGTGTGCGTGTGCGGCAAGTGAGTGCCTGCGAGTAGGTGCGTGCGTGCGTGCGAGTGGGTGCGTGCCTGTGCGCACGCGTGTCGGACACGCGAGACGCACTCCGCCACGCCGCGTCCTTGGTGCGTCTTGCTGGGTTTCCTCCGCGCGCACACCGGCGCAGACTGACACATTGAATATGGATACAGAGTTCGTCGCTGCAGATATATATATATAAATGGGGGTGGGGGGAATAATGCGTTCGTAAACATTGCTCTCTCTCTCTCTCTCTCTCGCTCCCACCCACACGCACAGAGCTCCGCGCCCGCTTGCACCGCTCCGTCTTTGACATATGTGTGCAGCTCCACACGTGTGCCTATCGCGTGCCCCGGGCACGTTCGGACAGCCGGCCCATCGTCGGCAGAATGCCGTGTACTCGCGGTGGCCACTGCAGTGGTCCCCCCGCAGTTCTCATCTATCTGGGAAACGAAATCGTAAATCTCATATAAAACTCATTGCTGCACTTGTTACTCGTAGCCCGCCGCGGCCCCTCGGCCTGCTCTGTTGCATCCGACTCTGTAGTGCCGTGTGCCGAACAGGACCTCTCTGCTAACGACACACACGGCCCCTGCTGGGTAGGCAACCACGGCGTGCGCATGCACGCGTGTCGTGCGGGCTGGCCTACCCTGGCACTTGCAGGCGCTCGGCCGCAGCAGCCGAACACCCGGACGCGTGGGGGTCACAGTGACATGCACACCACAACAAAGATGACGCCGTGCCCCAGAACGCAGAATCGGAATTATTCACCTCCCAGGCTGGGGATTCCGGCGAGGGCTGTTGCCATCACCGGAACGACAAACTCCGCCGTAAGCGTCGCGGAATTTTCCCGCAGCAAAGGCGCACAGTGAGTCTCCCCTTCTGGCCGTGGAAAAACGATCGCTGAAGCGTCGTGCCGGTCGGCCATGCCATGCCAAGTGGAGGCACACGCACGGCTTGCGGATTCCGCTCGCAGCACGGCGGAGTTGTCGTCCACAAGACTTGTGTGCTGAATGGGTTCGGCCTCGAGGCGAGCGGAGCAGGCCGGGGACTACTAGGTAGGGTCAGTGTGTCGGAGTCAAGCAGCAGCCGGAGAGAGAGAGAGAGAGAGAGAGAGAGAGAGAGAGAGAGAGAGAGAGAGAGAGAGAGAGAGAGAGAGAGAGAGAGAGAGAGAGAGAGAGAGAGAGAGAGAGAGAGAGAGAGAGAGAGAGAGAGAGAGAGAGAGAGAGAGAGAGAGAGAGAGAGAGAGAGAGAGAACAATCCGGAGGAAACGCCGCCTGCGATGTCGGCGGTAGGCAACCCCAACGCAGCGGCGTGTTCCGGGCCAGCCAGCGCAGCTAGGGAGGGGCTCCGCTCTCTGCCGTGACACTCTTATCGTCCGTCTCCGGAGGCGTTTTCGGAATGCGTAAATGAAACAGCGGTACAAATAGTTATTTTGTTTGTGGTTTTTTTTTTCGGCGCTTCCCGTGACAGTCGCGCTGGCGACAGTGAAAGTCATCACCGCCCCGCTGCGCCTCCGGGCCTCCAGGCCTCCGGGCTCCATGCGGGCATCGACCACCGCCTAGCTCTCCGCCCGGCTTATCACATGTGTGTGACAGAGACACAGGCAGCGAGCAGCGAGGGCCGTGGGACGCAGACAAGGACAGGGAGTATGTTATAATGCATAGGTGTGCCGCGCCGCTCTTCAGTGCGTGTCTGTCACGACAGAGAAAGAGATAGCGTGCCATTGCAGCATCGCGTCACGCGACGGGGGTGGTAGGAGAGAGAGAGAGAGAGAAAGGGGGGGGGGGGTGGATGACGAAGGGGCACAATTCGAAGCCCGGCTGACTAAAATAGTCCATAAATAATACTCTTTCCCCCCGGGCTCACATCCGCGTACGGCACCGTCCGCGACTTTCCCATAGCATAGTGGATAGCCAAGCCGCAATGATCTTCTCGGGAAGGGCGCGCCGCGGCGTGTTCCGGTAAAATTGGTAAGTACAACGGTACGTGTGTCGGGCACCGATGATTCGCCGCCCCAGACCGCAAGCACTGGTCGTCGGTCCAATGTCAGTCAAGCGGAGCGCACCGGCGTACACTGTCAGCCAGGGAAGGTGCCTTTTAAAAACATTTTGGCAGACAACTGTGAGTTGATTCCCGCGAGCGCCCCGTCGTCACACCGGGTCACGCCGCTCTGACGCATCGAAGAAGAAGAAGAAGAAGTGACGTGCAATTCAAATGTGCTGGTATCATTTTTGTATATTTTTTTTTTTTTTTTTTTTTTGCGGTGCAGTTCCGACGACGCAGTCTGCGCGTCATAAACGGGGCATAATCAAGTGGCCGGTCGCTGGAAACCGCAGACATGGACCCGGCAGGGCCCAGGCCCGGGCCGTGGCCTCTACGGGCCCCTACCTACCACCCCCACCGCCACCCGCCTTCTGTATTATCTTACCAAAACCTTATCAAAAAAATTAAATAAATGGGGGTACTGCTAAGTTGGTACGCCCTGCAGGCAGGGCTCCGAAACTTAACGAAATTCCTATTATTTTTTTTAGGGGCATATATCTCGTAAACTGTGTCAGTTACAACCGTTTCCCATAGAATAACAAACTATTGAAATTTGATTTCCGATTTTCGTTACTACATGCGTAACGGTTGTAACTCATGCCCTTTACGAGAAAAAGATCCTAAAAATCCGCAGTTTTGTAAGTTTCGGAGCTGTGCCTGCAGGGCCAAGGGTCCGTCCAGTTAGTTCCTCAGCAGCGTTGCTGGTGCAACGGATGCTCCTCCAGGAAATGCCTGATTCGTTTATGTTTGAAGGTCGATGCCGATGAGATGCGCCGGCCATTACAAGTCATTGTTATGGAGATCTGGCAGTTTTCCTCCCAGGGCCAGACAAACCGAAAAAAATATCACCAGAGCGAGGGGAAGGAAGTGGGTGTGTAGGGGAGGGAAGGGTATGCACCGACAGCACAGGTTCGATACTAATTAGAAATCTAATCAGTGTGTGGTTGAAATCTGAACCATTCCGTTCGCACAATTCTAACCGATAGACGAGATATCGAGTCCCATTGGCGGCATAGCCGTCACACGAGGGAAGTCCGACAGCGTCATCATCTCTCTACGATTCCACCCGCACGGCTTAGTTCTACATCAATATTCATAGTCACGTTTTGTCTCCGAAACCGACGCTTGGAATCGTCACTCGTCTGAAGGGTTGTAACCGACCGAAGCGCTTTTTCGACCTTTTCCCCAAATCATTTCCACAAAACGAGCGACGACAAAACCATAGGTATCTCTGAACAAAATCACACTCTCCTCGGTCCTCACTGACCAGCACAGAACCACGTCCACCGCCTTCGGATAGAAATAATTTTTCTACCAGAATCCTGAAACTCACTGAATACAGTAGCCTGGTCATGTTACACTGGAGCTCTGCTGCTGCTGCTGCTGCTGCTGCTGCTGCTGCTGCAACTTGATGATGCTGCTCGGAATTCCTTCTCCTTCTTCGAGGACAAGATCACGGGACGCACTTGCTCCACCTCAGGTCTGACGGCAAACTAACTAAACTGAGTTGCGAGCCGAGCGCGCCAGCCAGCCGGTGGAGTGGAAACCAGTGGAAATGTTGTGGCGCCAACGGCAGCCAGCGGCCGTGCCGGGGCTCGGGGCCGGCGGGGGGCCGGCGGGGGCCGGCGGGGGCCGGCGGGGGGCCCCCGGTCATCCTCCGCCTCCGGCTGGAGGGGAGGGGGGGATCCCATCTCACGCCGCGGTGGTGCAGGGGGTTGGGGCCAGTTGGGGCCGGGCCGGGCCGAGACGGCGTTGCCAGAACTTTGAGTCATCCGTTTTGGCAAGTCTGTCACATCGAACCAACTTTTTCTTCCGATCGGACTATCGCGCCTTGCTTATGACGACGATGATGGCTGGGACTGGGAAGGCGATGCCCTGCCGGCTCTGCGCTGCTCTGCGCCCCTCCGATAGGGTGTCTCTCATCAAAAGACAGAACCAACCAAAACCCAGGCCAACACGGGCGCGAGTCCGCAGCCAAATTTAAGTGAGAGGGAAAAACATGAAAAGAAAAGGCAGAAACGAACGTTTCAAATGAGATGAACGCCAAATGTCAACACCCGTCGGCCGACAGCCGACAGCAAGGATGATTCCGCAGACCCTCTCGCTCTCCTACGCAGCACAGCACCCCACGGGTACGACAGAGATAGACCCACGAGGAGTGCGCTGCGGCAGCGGCAAGGTACGCGCCTCAGTTGAAACCGCGCGCGCAAAGACGGGGTCCTCCTTCCCTTCCGCCCCTCCGCCCCGCGGTCCTTCCCCCTTCCCGTGCCCCCTCCTCCCACCATTCGAGTCGAATGGGCTGCCTAACCCCCAGGCGCTCCGTTTGTGCGAGAACAAAGACGACGCCAATTCAAACAAAATGCGGGCGCGAGGCAGAGCAGAATCTCGTTTATCTGTGCCGAGCGATGCCAATTGCGTCCTAGCGCTGTGCAGAGTTGTGCGCGAAAAGCTTGTTTTGGTGACAGGGTCGCTGACCCGGGCCCGGGCAGGGGGCACAGCCTGCCGTGGCCGTGGCCGTCTGTCGCTGGCAGGGTTGTGCCGATGATTACGCAATACACATTTCCCAGCCACGGTACTTTTTTCCACTGACTTTTCCGAACACGAGAATAAGCAAAGTCACGTCACGTCACGTCTTCGTCACGAGGCTCGTGGCACGCGGTGGCAGCAAGACAGCAGTGCACCACACCACACCACGTGTGCGCGTGGAGTGGTGCACTCTGGCCTCATGCGGTAGACTAGCCTTGGGGCATATTTACGACTCATCCCTTATATTTCTTAATGTTTTTGAATACTTACCCTGCTAGCGATATCCAAATCACCGAGACGAGACCTATATTTGTGGTGTGGTCAGAAAAGCGGCTGCTCGGTCAGACGGTCAGGCCAGTGGAGTCCGTTCGTGTTTTCATGGTGGTGGTGGTAGACTGAATAAAGAACTCGGGGGATTTCTTGCAAATGAGAAGTCATCCATATCCACTCAGTAATTGAAATGTCTATTTGTGAGCCCTGGTAACAGATCTCAATTAGAAATGGCTGAAAATCGGGAGGTGATACTGGCGAATTTCCAGGTAAAGTCATTGTCTAGAAAGTGGCTGTGTGCAGTGTTACGAAACGTTTGGAAATCTTGTTGATATTGTGGGAGTAGGTTAGGTACATACCTATTTTCATTGTTTATAGTCATAGTATGTTGGAACATAGCAAGATGACAACAGTTTTGGCATGTTCATAGGAGAGGAACAGATTACCCCAAGGTCTAACCTCACTTGTGACACAGATGGTTTCAGCTGTGATGATTTTGACAGCTAATTTAGAAATGTAACTGCATTGTCATTTCTTCAAAGCCTGGGTGTTAAATCTTTCTACATCTGTGTATCACAAGTGTAAATCTCGTCGATTTCTTTCTAAATTCATGAGATACTCAAACACATTCAATAGCAAAACTAATATGTTGTCTTTGTTTCAATCATTTTGTTCATTCATTTTTTCATTGATGATTTCTCTGCAGGCCTGCACAGGACTTGATGATGTTGGAGAAGCAATATTCCACCTGGAAGAAGCACAATGGGACTTAATGGTGGGTTCTCATATTTTTTTAAATAAATCTTTACTATTTCACAATGTGTATCACAAACAGTAATTGTCGTTTAATGTTCGACTTTGACTTTCTTTATATTCTTGATATATCCTCTTTAAGCAGTTCCGTGTTCTCATGTTTTTACAGGCTGCTGTAAACAGAGTGATGGCTCAGGAATCTCATGTGGCTTTGCCAGAAGCTGGGCCTCTTGCAAACCACATTCCTCCAAACTTCATACAGGAGCCATATGATGGGGCTTTGCCTATGTTTCAAGGTCCAATATATGCTCCACCTTCACCACCTCAACCACTTCAGTCCCTTGAACATGACGTGGCTGGGAGTGGTGTTTCTGTTATAATGCCTCCTTCCAAAAATGTAGACATGAATATGCCAGATATTATGCCTTCAACATCTCGTTCAACTCCTCGATTATACATTTTCAGAGTTGTCTATGGTAACGAACAAGAGACATACGAAATCCCAGAATGGTGTACTGTTGGTTAGTGTTCATGTTAAAAAATTTATGGTATAGTTTATTCATATCATTGTCTAACACTTTTTATTTAATGTAGGCTACCTCAAGACTCTTATTTTTCACCGATTTAATGTGGCACCTGCACTTCAATTGCTGACTGGCTGGGATGTACCAAGTACCCCTGATGAGACTCCTGTAAAGAATCTTGGTATTCCAAGAGATGTCACACTCCTCCTTGCTTCTTTAGCTGTTGAGAATGAGTAAGTTTCTTTTCTTGGGGGAAAAAAAGTTGAACATGATTGTATCTATCAAGTGATTTTTCATTCTTGCCAACAGTGGTTCAGCTAACAATGGAGGTGAGGGATCACCATCAGCACCACCTGCTGTAAACATAACAAAGCATGTTCTAAATGTGAGTTATGAGTGGAATAATGCCCCCAAGTCCTACAAGTTGACCTTTCCTGGATCTCGCTCTGTTCTACAAGTGAAAAATGATATATATACACTCACCGATATCCCAGCAAGGTCAGCAAGTCCTTGACAGTAAGAAAATGGTGAAAATTACTTTTAATCTGTAGTTTTGCTCAAATTCTTGTGCTTTTCTCTAGGCATCAAGTCTGGACTGGTTGGCCAGATGGTATAAATGACAAAACTTTATTGTCTGAAGCAAATTTAAATAATCCAGAACATATCTTGAGTGTGGCACGTTCGGCAGATGTGGCATCAACATCCAGTGCACGCTCCAAGGTTAATTCTTTAAAGGCTGCCCTTCTAGTTAACACTCATGGAGATTTTTAAAAATCTTTATTTAATTTCAACCTTTTATTTTATTCCAGTCATCAAAATTTGTTGTTGGCCATTTAAATCACGAGGATGAGAGTGATGCTTCTTCTGAAGAATTTGAGGATGCATCTGAGTCACTCACAGGAGATGAAGACCATGAAATATTCATAGATGACATGCCTAGAAACAAGTTGACTTCATTAGGTAAATTGCACATGTACATTTTCAAAAAATCATATTTGCATTAAATGTGATGAAATGCTAATGGTATCTTGTGCTTTTTTTAATTACTTTTTCATTTTTTAGTTCCTCCTGATGCAAGTGATGAAATGGCAGGGGCAATAAGCTTTGGAGAGGAGTTTGTAAATAGATACGGTCCTGCATATCCACCCTTTTTTCCGGGAACATTAGATGATGCCATCAAAAATTCATGTCTGAAGCCAGCCAAGGATGTAAGTTTTTCTGCCGATTACTGTATTTTGTTTCCTTGTATAATATAATCTTTCAATACAAAAACTACTCAATTTTCCTTTTCTCCAGAGGAAACTGCTGGCCCTTTACATCCATAATGACAAAAGTGTTCTGGCCAATGTTTTCTGCACACAACTGCTTGGTGCAGAATCTGTCCGGGGCTGTCTCTCAGATAGTTTTGTGGTCTGGGGCTGGGATGTAACTCATGATTCTAATAAGACAATGTAAGTCACCATAATCCAAATCACATTAGAGTTGTAATGAATGTTGTATAATCTAGTGTGTAATGTAAGAATTCAATTCTGATTTAGGTTTGTGAACTCAGTAAATCGTAGCCTTGGAAGTATAGCAGGCCAAACGATATGCTGTGTTCCAGAAGACAAATATCCAATTCTTGTTATTCTGATGCGTAACAGGAGTAACACAGAAATATATAGAATGATACATGGTAATGTTCATTAATTGTTTAGATGAGTTTCTTCTATTGTTATGGTTGCATTTTAGTAAACATGTAATGCTTCATGTGTTGTGAGTAATTACATATTTTCACCAGGTAATATTGGTGTGAGTGAGCTGTTGACCTGCTTACTGGAGGCAATAGATGTGTTCACCCACCAACAGTCATTAGATCTCAGAGATGAGGAGGAGAGAGCCGCTCGGGAATCTATTAAAGTAGAACAAGATCGTGCTTACCAAGCATCTTTAGCCATGGACAGGTGAGTTAAAGAAATGTATCTATAGAACTACTGCCTAAAATTTTCACAGAAAGAACTGATACTTACTACTTTGTGGCCTGTTTCAGAGCTAAAGAAGAATCCAAGAAGCAACAGGAAATGTTAGAAGAACAGGAAAGAGAGCGTAGTCAACGAGAAAAGGAAGAGTTTGAAAGCATGAGAGAGGTAACCTCAAATATGATACGTCTTTTGAAGGATTCTAGAAAAACAATTGTAATCAAATTGTGCCAAATTTCCTTGTAATTTTAGGCACATCGGCTTGAACTTGAACGTCAGCTGCCACCTGAACCAGAAGAGGGATGCAAAGATACTATTATTAAGATTCGCTATAAACTGCCTGATGGTGTTCTGATACAAAGGCGTTTCCTTGCCAAAGAACAACTTAAGGTATTACAAAATACATAGGATAACAATTTAAGGTCTTATTTTTTGGTTTTCTTCATTCTGATTAACACATGTCATTTGTCCTCAGTATCTTCTTGATTTTCTTACGGTGAAAGGTTACCCTATTGAAAACTACAAAGCTATAACTTATCCACGACGTGATGTGGGTATCTAATTGCTTCTGTTATGCTTTCTGTTATGGCTTAATTCTATTTCCATTTAAACTTTAACTTGTACTTTTGTTTTTATTCAGCTATCTTCATTGGATCATCAGCTGTCTCTGGAAGAACTCAAGCTGTGCTCACAAGAAACTGTAATGGTTGAAGAACGATAAGGGTGTGTTAAGTAACTGTACGGCATGTTGAATTAAACAATTCCAGTTAATATCACCTACGTTTATAATTGAACACTGGACTTTATGTTCAACTATGACTGGAATTATTTTTGTTTTTTTTATTATTATTTTCTTTTTAGAATGATAAGTGGTGCTCATGCTCAGCATGATTTCTAGTGTGATGTGATTTTCTTACTTTTAACTTATGAATCTGGTACATGTGTGTAACACACCTGTTTTCATCTCACCTGGTGGGAAAAAGAGCTGCACATTTTATATGCTGCTGGAACGGATCATCTCTATATGTTCAGACCTGTTCAATCAGGTGGCAGTATTCTGTCCATTCCTGAAAGCAGTCTCTTTGGACCTGTCTGCTTTGAATGGCTTTTTGCCCATTACTGAATGTTTGGAACGTTAAACAACACTGTCATGTCATTACAGCTCTCCTTTTCAAATATTCTTTGTTTGTTTGAGCATCAATTGAAGAAAGATGCATAGTTACCTGGCATGGGGAAACAAGGGTGAGTTAGGTTTGCATTGGAGGGAGTCAGGACCAACCTCACATGAACCACAACTGTCAATGAATGAAAATTAATTTTTCTTTGTTTTGGAATAGGCTTTTCCTCACACCACACCATGTCCCTTGTTCCTTCTGTTAGTTTAACTTGTTTTTGTTTTCTATTATCTGTCCTACATTCCTTTTTCCCCACCCATCAGAAAGCACTGATCCTTGAACCAAGAAACTGTCACAAGTAGTTTGAGAAATGAGGCCTCCAATCTGGATACCAAAGAGGGCCTCTTGTCACCCGTTATGCTTTTATAATTGACCTGTATATGTGAATCTTAAAGTCAACCTGAGTGTATTTTTTTCTTCTTTTTTTTCTTTGCAAATTTTAAAATTGTAAATCTTTACGAATCTGTTAAAGATATAATTCCCAAATATGTAGTAATAAAAGATTTTTAACTTTATATTATTCTGAAGTCTTTAACTTATATGTTGATTGAATTGAGAGGAGGTGGAAAAAAGAAACAATTGCTGCGAAGTCAGGTAGGAAAAAATAAAGAGATGAGTGATAACGACTTTCTGTATTTGCCATTTATTTCTTCTCCTCTCATTCGTGTTCACCGCAAAATATTGCGATCAGTCGAAAATAGTACTCAGAAGAGAAGTATCGCACGCTCCGAACCTCCCCCATGCGTCGAACCAAACGTGAACCTAACCCGACCCTCCCCCCTCCTCCAAATCACACGTGGGGAAATTTGACGGGACAGACGGCGGCGCGGCAGACGACAACAACTTAAGATATTTTAAAATGGAACCTTTAAAGGAATTACTCCAGTTCCTGACGCCAAAAACGCGCCTGGACCTGAAGGTTCTGGCTGTGGAACAAGTATTGGGTGAGTGGTTATCAAACATTTTGTATCACATCGAAACGTAGCTTGGTAACCTTTCCATTTGAACAGTAGTGCGTGCCACTGAAAAATAAATAAATAAAGGTGAATCGCAACAACGTATAAATAATGAACTCTTTGATGACTGCTTTAGTAGAACTTCATCCACTCCAGAACCCTCGCCACTCGCATAAGAGAAAAAAAAATTAAAGTACTATTTGTACTAATTGCATATGAATTTGAAAATTGTCCTTACTCCAAATGTTACAGGTCTCACAGGGAAGGAAGAAGGGAGGCTCCTGCTTCACAAAGATTTGCAAATTATTCAACACTTATCTAAACTTTGTGGTGATAGTGTTCCTGGAGTTGCCAGAGATTCGTGCCTTGCATTGGTCAATTTGTCAGCTGACGAAGAAGGAGCTCTTGCAATATTCTCTGATCAGGTACTGCACCTTAATTCTTTCACTCCTACCTTTCTAATCAAGATATATAAGAAAAATCTAAAGGGGTTCAAGTTATCCCAGGTGGGGGTACCAGGCTTTAAAAACCCTAACCAGTGGGGTAAGTGAGCTACATTTTCAGTGCTCATAGCCAACAACTTTAAAGCTAGATTATTTTTTTTATATATACAATTTATTTTTGAGATGTTTCTGGGTTAGAAATCGAACATTTTCACACTTCAATGGCCTGGGACAGAAATGACACTCCAGAGAAGGGGGAAAAAACACTGAAGTGACTCAAAGTACCCACTGACAGTTTTAACTCTGCTACTGTTTGTAAGATTACTCTCATAGTAAAAGATAATGCATGATTTTTCAGAACAATAAGTCTCACCAGCAAGAGTTTGTGAGACAGATGGTACATTTGGCTCTTGATCCTGAATCACCACTTGCGGATCCTGCCCTGATGGTTTTGTCAAATATTACGCGACCATCTCAACTTACCGGTCGCATCCTCTCACAAATGGTTGGTGATGAGGGAGAAGACACATATGATGAAAACAAAATAAGTAAATTAATGGAACGATTTATGACAGCACTCACCTCTACACAGTACAGCACTGTTGGAGCCAACTTACATTATCTTGGCCCTCTTCTCAGCAACCTTAGTCAACTTCCAGTAGTAAGGAAGTAGGTGATAAATTTAAATGAAGCTGTTGAAACAATATATTATTGATTTCTTTATTCAAAACATATGTTTCACTTAAGTCTACAGTTCTAATTGTTTGTTCTCTCCATAGATACATTTTGAACCATGATCAAAAAGTCATCCACAGACTCATTCCATTTACAGAATATCAAAGTTCCCTTGTTCGGCGTGGTGGTGTGATTGGATGTTTAAGAAATTGTTGTTTTGATGTTGGTATGTAGCCTATTTAATAAAACATCAAACTTTTTTTAAATTTTTTTATTTAATTAAAAATATTTGGTTCTTATTTTGCTCTTAATTTTTCTTGCAGATGAACATTCCTGGTTGCTGGGACCAGATGTTGACATTCTTCCACATTTGTTATTACCTTTAGCTGGTCCAGAAGAATTTGATGATGAAGATAATAGTAAACTCCCTGTGGACCTCCAGTGGCTGCCTGAAGATAAGAAGAGGGAGTATGATCCAGATATACGCCGAATGCTACTCGAAGCTCTTGAGCAACTTTGTGCTACAAGAGTTCACCGAGAATTTATGAGGGAACATAATGTTTACATAATTTTAAGGGAACTACATAAATGGGAAAAGGATCGCCAAGTGCTCCTTGCATGTGAAAATTTGGTGGACCTTTTAATTAGGTATGTGTCTGTGAGCAAATTATTATTGCTATTACTTAAAAGCTTTATAATTGAATCAATTTTAATTAATTTTTCTTTTCAGGAAAGAGGAAGAAATTGGCGAGGAAAATTTACATACTGTTGAAGTTCCAGATGACCTTATAGAAAAGTTTGAAAAAATGGACAAAGATTTCTTGGAAGATAAATGATAATTCTACATAGTTACAAGGACCTGAGCTCTTTAAATTGTAAAGATTTGTTAAAATATATTTTTGTGATTTGTACTAACTGACTGCTATTTTCCTCATGTGAGACCAAACCAATTTAAATATGACATGATCAGCGTCATCATCCCCCTCCTGCCACAATCCCTTTCACCTTCCCCTCGGACTGGACCGAGCCCAACCGGAACTCCCTCCCTCCTCTCTTTCTCTGCGAGATTTCAGTTTCGTTCTTAGCCCAAGCGGCAGGTTTTCCACCAACCGAAGTTTTAGTCTGCAAATTGATAAAAAGTGACCAGCTTTGTTAGTCCAATCAGCCTAAACTGGCAGTTCACTTCGATCGGTATCGGTACTTAAAGGTAATAGTTTTGACGCAGATTAAATCAGGCAACAGTGATTTTCCTTCCAGAATGACTGTTCCATCTGGTTCCATCCATGGGCTGGTTCGACTGGACAATCCACTGTTCTCATCCAACATAATTGAGTGTTTTTCCTTGACATTTTTCTACCCTATCAGCCAAGTAAATAATTTTCTGCTGTCTGGATGTTTCGGCGAATTCCCTCATAACTTTTTCTGAGGACTTCCCCCGATTCCGAACGCTGACTGCTAAGTTCCTCATCTTGTTGCTGGCCTCGCAGTGAGTCTTGTTCTCACTCAAAAGTCGACACCCCGATTCTAATGGATTTTTTATTTAGGAAAAAACAAAGTCAATCAGTTGATTTGCTAACGGATACCATTGAAAACATCGTATTCAAGCTGTTAAAATGCACTTTAAAAATTCACAAAAAGTTTTCGAGTATCGCCCATGGTGCCGATTCCAGGCGCATTCGATACGGTGTTGAAAGATCTGACGTCAACAAAGATCTTACTTGACTCCCGCCGTATGAAGTGTTGTGTACATCCATATGCATGCAGAAACAATTTCTTAGGTTAAGGGAGGATCCGCGATGTTTCGTTCTAGTTTGGCCCTTAAATCACCATGTCCCATTTACAATGCAATCGAAAAGGCACGCCCTGTCTTACTTTGCAATCTTATACGCTCCTACGTATCAGTTGCGGAAAAAATGAACGAGGCGTACGCTAAAGCTCACCGAACTTTGCTAGGTATGTTGCTCTCTCTCATTGAAGGATTTCCCTTGAGGTCAAATCAGTATCTCTGACCTTTGTAAATTTGTTTGCTGTGAATGCTGTTTTTTTTACATGTCCATTGCCTTTATATACTGAAGGCTGTCATCACTACTAGGCAATTCTTTTTGTGAGAGTTCAGTTGCACTTTCCACTTAAGCATAACTAGAAAACGTGAAATTAGCCAACACACCACAGTCATTGTTTGTCGACTCTCTTTGGGCCTTCTATCAGGTCTCAGTATCCTATGGGAACACAACAAGATTCATTTTCACCTCTGTCACCTGTGCCTCTCATTTTCTTTGTCAACTGAAGCATGCAATTTGTTTTCTTGTCATTTGTTTACAGGAAAAAAGTTACCACATGATGTCAACATCAAGGGTGTATTTGCATGCAATGAACTGGACCTGCGAGAAGTTAGGGTGTATGGATTTGACTATGACTACACCCTTGCGTGCTACAAACCCAGTATGGATTTCCTACTATATAATCTTGGTCGTGATCGCCTTGTAGATAAGCTGAAAGTTCGTATCACTAATGCATCTTGCAGAGTTGTTTGTTAGAATTCTTTGTGTAAGTGTAGTTACGATGAGTTCATTGCTTTCAGTATCCAGAAGGAATTCGAGATCTTGAGTATCAGCCTGGGTTTGCTGTCAGAGGCCTCCATTATGATGTCAGCAAAGGTCTTCTTCTCAAGCTGGACTCTTTTCTTCAAATTCAGCTGGGATCCGTGTACCGAGGCCTTACACCTCTTTCTGATGAAGAAGTCTTGAAGCTTTACAAAAGCAGGACTATTCCCTTGGCTTATGTAGAAAGTGGCAAAAGTGGGGTGAGTTGATTTTGTCATTATGATTCTGCAATGTCTACTTGGAAAACTAAGAGTTTTGCTATTGTCAGAAATGATGAAATTTTGGAGTTATTTGTCTCCTTCCAATTCATGTCTTGTTGATTCACTGGAGACAATATTGCATATTGCCTAAGTACTGCCCCCGTGTACTTGTATTTATTCTCTATGTTCATACATCTCAATTTTAGAAGTCAGCATTTTGTAATTATCTAATATGTCTTGCTCCTAATTAAGTTCAAAATAAGACATTGAAAGGTTCCTCGAAAAACGGACTCCTTGTGAACAGGCTCATTTTAATGTATTTCCTGAAATCAACCTAACAATTGAAAAGTTTGCATGTTACATTCTGCTGATCATTTCACTGACAAAACTGAGCTGTTAAATCCATTCCTTAATGTTTTTTGTAATGTTGTCTTTCTCTGTCCTCTTATTCATTCGTACTTTCACAGAATAAGAAAGTAAGTTTTACCTGAGTGCATGCTTGTGTTTGCTACTGCATGGCACAAGTATGCTTTGCATGGAAGATTGGTCGTCAAGTAATTCACTTGCATTATTTAGGTTTCAGCTAGGGCTCAAAGTGCAAGGTCTTAAAATGAAAATGAAGTTAGGTATTGTCATGAACAAGTCTTATCTTAACTACTCTACTGCTTGAGACATTAATAGTTGCTTGTGTGTGCTCTATTTTTTATACTCTAATATTTAAAAAAGTCAAACATTTGCCTAAACTTGAGATTTTGTTGCAGAAATGCAAAACATGTCTCAAGAAATCTAATTTCAGTTTGGATCAATAGTCTTTTTGCTTTTGTCTTGATAAGGCCTACAGAACATACTGCTTTAGCTCATGAGACTGGCCACCTTAGTTATTTGCATTGTTTGGTTGCTTATGGTGTAGCTTGAAGATGTTCTCAATCTTTATATGAAAAGAAAACAAAGTTTCCATTTTTCTGACATTGAGTCAGCACTGAAATTATTGAAAGCTTTTGAAAATATACCATACTCTGCCATACTTCTGTAATTTGGGTTCCTGAAACCCAACAGTAGGCTGCCTAGGGTGGCAGATTTTAAATTTTTTACTTATTCAAGAGTCTGTATCTAGTTTATCATTGTAACAGCTCCTTGTCTTTTCAGGATGTTTCAAGTAAAATGGTGCAGTTGGCTGATCTCTTCTCAGTACCTGAAATGAGTTTACTATGCAATGTGTTAAATTACTTCCAAGAGAACCAAATTGATTATCATCCTGAAATTTTATTTTCAGATGTGAAGGTGAGGTATTGGATGTGTACTCATCTAAAATGTGGATTTCTTTAAACAAAAAATTATTTTTATCTTATTTTAACAGACTTCAGTTCAGCATAGCCATCCAATTATGCACCGTCTAGTGGAGGCAAATGTATCAGAGTATTTAGAATTAAATCCAGATATTCAAAAGCTATTTGAGCGTCTGCGAGACAACGGGAAGAAACTGTTTCTCATCACAAACAGTCCTTATAACTTTGTGTAAGTTTTTTTTTTTTTTTTTTCTTTTTTTAAATTAACTTTCAGCTTTATCTTAAGTCACGTCTTGTCTTCCATTTTTGCTATAGAAATTCAGGAATGAGTCTGCTGGTTGGTAAGGATTGGCCGGAATTATTTGATGTTGTGATTGTGCAAGCAAGGAAGCCTCGATTTTTTACTGATGAAACCAGGCCAATACGCATGTTTGACACCAAAACTTCAGTTCACCTGTGGGATCGTGTTCACAAATTGGAAAGAGGAAAAATATACTGTGAAGTAAGGGCTTGTAGAACTTGCATATTTAGTTGAGCTTTCTTTAAACATTGTCATCTTTACACATACTTTGTACTTGCCTCCTTCTAGGGCACATTAAAGCAACTACAGGCCATAACAGGTTGGCAAGGAAAGCAAGTGCTTTACTTTGGAGATCACCCCTACACAGATCTTGCTGATGTTACTCTTGAACATGGCTGGCGCACTGGTGCTATTGTTCATGAACTCTCGGTTGGTGGTTAGCAATATTGTTATAGAATGAGATAAAACTGACATTACATAAATTTCTTTCATATGTGTTTGTCTTACTTTGCACAGCACGAAATAAAAACATTAAACAATGATGAGTTTAAACTTAACTGTAACTGGCTTCAAATGTTAACGATGCTTATTGAAGATCATCAAGAAATTGAGAATAATCCAATGGCCAAACATGTTCTGGATAAATGGATAGAAGAGAGAGACAAACTAAGGTAAAATATTTCTTCCACCTCTCTTTGTCTTCATGTTGTGGTACCCTCTTTCTTGCTTAGAATCTGTGATGAGTTTACACCTTGACCTGAGGTGACAAAAATTGCTGTAACTTTTTGTGGGTATCAGTGTTTTTGGCTTTTGGTGTTTTTTTTTATCACAGTGAACTTTAATTAGTAAGGTGTTGCATGTTATGTTCACATTTGTGCTGTAAATAGAGTAGCTTATATGGATCTGTCTGTAGTTGCTACCAGCATGAGAAGCTTTAGAAGCAAATCACATAATTCTGAACTCTTCAAACACATTTCCAGGCAAGAAACGAAGAAAGTCTTCAACCCTCAGTTTGGATCTGTCTTTCGAACATACAACAACCCATCATATTTTTCAAGGAGGCTATTCCGATTTGCTGACATCTATACAGCTCATGTGACAAACCTACTGCACTATTCATCAGAACATGCCTTCTTTCCTCGTCGTGGTGTAATGCCTCATGAGTATTGGTCATACTTTGTATAGGAGGTATGCTCTTCTGAATACCATTTTCAAAATCTTCCTGGTCTTGAGCTATCTTAAAAAAATTGGTTCTCATTATTTTCTTTGGTACCAATGTATAAATAGGGCTTGATTAGTCTTTGTCCTGGTACCTACAACTCACTATCTATCTATCTGTGTAGTTAGTTATCCTTTCACTATAGAGAATGATAAAGTCGTACAGTAGGTAATCACATGTACTGTTTTCTACAATCACATGTAAACTTTCATTATTAATTATATGCTATTTGTTTCAGACTCTGTATCAAGAGGGTTTTCAATCCGCAATTCGGTTCAGTGTTTCGGACCTTCAACAATCCAACCTATTTCTCTCGTCGAATGTTTCGCTTTGCGGACATATACACTGCCAGGATAACAAATCTCCTTCATTATTCCACAGATCATGCCTTTTATCCAAGACGTGGAGTTATGCCTCATGAGTATACTTCTTACTTTGTGTAATGTTACTTTGAATAGGCAAGGTTGAAAACTTTTGTCTTTACTGTTTTTGGTATAAGAGGCTGGTAGGTTGAAGATCAGGCAGGAGAGCTAATAGTATTAATCATGTTTTCAAAGACCACGCTGTTTGCTAGACCAAGTGTATGTAATTTTTTAAACCTTATCTATGTGATAAGTTCAAGTTGTCATTCGCATACTGTTTTGTGAGGCTGTATTGGAAAAATCGGGTATTCAATCAGTATTATGTTGGACAAGTTCAAATCTTACTGTCTCCTCTATATTCTGCATCCTCATCTTCTTCTAGAAGAAGTATAAACTGATATATCTATTGTGGATGCCAATTTTGATCGTACATTTAGTTTGCAGTGAAGTTGGTTAGTCCCCTACTCTCATACTAGCGAAGACAAAAAGAAGACTTCCCTAAGAATCCCTGACCCTCATAGATCTAGCAGGTTAATTTACCATAGATTTGTAGAAAGAAATCTTGTACCTCATGTCAGGTCTGAGAAGGCATGTTGTACAAATGTAGGAATGTTGTTAATGCTGTTACGATCTGTTAATGTGATGCATTAGATTATTGTAAGGACAATCGCAAGGAGTGATGTCTGTTGATAGTAAGCAGGTGTTCTATCTTTTGATAATACACTGCAAGAAACGCGCGTAGGTTACAGAGGCAGGTATTGTAAAATGGAACACTCCTAAACGCAACGGAAAGGGTTATGGAACCATTGCTTTAATTTTAACCGGAATTTACTGTACCAGCTTCTGTATCATATCGGCTTCCCTCAGGCGCGGATAGGGCCTCAGAAGAGCGCCGGAAATGTAGGCAACCGGTGTAACTTTTCCGCCTCTAAGTAGGCAAAAAGCATGACATTGCCTCCCCCTGAAGCCGCTCCTGGATCCGCTACTGGCTTCCCTGTGTATTTCTCCTCTGTACCCGACAGTTTTCCGTACCCCCGGCTGTAATAATGTTTTGCAGTGAATCCTTTGACTGTAAGTGTTTGCTGAGCAAATATTGTGAATGAACATTACGCAATGCCCGTCATTAGCTTCTCGTATTTGGGAACTGATAGCACTAGGAACATTTGATGTTTATTTTTCCTACCAGTTTTTATTACTTTTATTGAGTACCTATAGTTAATCCCACTGTCTGAAAGACCGAATTGAATGCCTTTTTAAGAGTTAACATGTCTTATGGTCCCAAAGAGTGCCCTCTTGTCAGTCAAGTTCTTATTGTCCTTCTTAAGTTATTTATTTTAGTTAGTGTTTCATCAGAAACCCAGATTTGTGCCATAAAAGGACAAGGGCAGGGCAGGGACTCTTCATGTCAGGGTACTTCAATAAGATACTCTAGGAGTTAGCACCTCAGATCTTCATCATATCATAAATATTGTTGTCCACATTTTTTGGTGGACCGTACCCATGCTGCTGTATCCTAGGCCAAAGTATCTTTAATTTTTAATTAGCCTCTCACCTCGCATATCCCTTTCTCGGTCAAGTCAAAATTGAGAAAACGGGTTGGGATGTATGTTTTTTATTGGAATTTTAGTTTATATTAAAGGCTATGCTTTCAAGTGATTAATACTGTGATTTTGCAACTGACGACAATATGAACACTGGTTTGTTATATTTGGTTGGATATGCTTAATAATACTGTACTTCAAGTTGCAAGTGCAAAGTATTGTGCTTTTCAGTGTGTGTGTAACATTGTAGTGTACAGCTCAAACGGAGAAATAGACAGAATTTTATTTATTTATTTTCTTTTATTAATTACTGACCCATACCCCTGGCAGATGGTGACAGTACTGATGACAGGGTCCAACACAAACATTGACACCATTTGGCCTGTGGCCTTCATTGGTGTTACCTAGAAAGGAGACCTAGTTCTTGCCCGCACCACTTCTGCATCAGACTTACTATCTGTCAAATTCTGAAAAATTATTATTGAAAATTCGGGTGCATCAATCACCAGGCCCTCGTTTCATGACTGGGGCCATCTGCCCAGCCCACTCCTGACTCCTGCCTGCCCCGTGCACAGCCGTCTGCGTCGCGTTTACGTATCCGACCGTCGACGTCGACCTTCAGCTGTTGTTTGGAAACAAATTCAAATCTGGCCTGACTGGGGCGTTTTATTATTTTGTCTTAAGATATGAAATGACGCCTATATTTGTTAAGAAGATTTGAACCTTTTTACTTAGCAATGCACTTTCTGAAATTCGACGTGTTACTATAATATAATGTGCGTAAACTAGAAACAGCTGCGATGAGTCCGAAAGGTTACGCGACTCCCAAGCTGAGTCTAGCATTGCAACTATTTGAGGCTGTGGAAGAGAGAAATTTGCAGTAAGTTTATCGTTTCATTCAAAACGAAAACAAAAAAACTATGTTTCTGACCAGAATCTTTTCTTTTCTTTTCGGGTGCTTCTGTTTAACTGCTGATTGTTTCCTCCAGGGACGTACTTACACTACTGGATCGAGATAGTGCTGATCCAAACTACATAATTCCACAGAAAGGTATCAGCCCTTTCCATTTACTTATAGGATCTGAATGTTCATATTTTGCTGAGGAGGCAACTCGTGCTTTTCTTCAGCGTAGTGGGAATCCAAACGTCCGGTTGGTACTATTTCCTCTGTTGCATATTTACTATCTATAATTTAATATATTGACATATGGGTTTATGCACATATCCATATATTATATGTATACATATATTCTCATATTATGTGTTGATCTGTCTCAACCAGGAGTGAGGATGGCCTTACACCCGTCCACGTTGCTGCAGTGTGGGGAAGGACTGGATTGTTAGTATTACTTCTATCTTGTGGGGGAGATCCTTGGATGCGTGATGCAGAGCTTGGCTTTACTCCGCTTCACTTTGCTTTAAAAGAAAAACATTGGGAAGCTGCTCTTATCTTGCAACGATATCAACTTGTAGATCGCCGGAACAGACATAGTGATGTCCATGCTACTCCACGGTTCAACTTAAATTTAGGTAAGTATAGATTATTTTGTCTCTAAATTATGTTATTTATTTGCAAGTGAATGTGAATCTCTGTTGACAGAAACTGTTGTTGTGAGTGCTGGTGAGATGCAAGCTGAATATGGGGCTGCATCATGCCCTCAAGACAACCTGTCTCCTGTTTTTCTATCCCCTGTTCACGTAAGACTACCTAGCAATAGTAATGTTATGTCTGTCTTTCTTGTCTGCAACTTTGAAAGTAACACGAGTTCCTCCTTATAGGCATCCAAGAAAGTGAGTAACAAATATGACTGGAACATTGAACCCCTGGAAACAAATGAATATGTTCGTCAATGGTGCCACAAAGAATTTACTCCTCTTCCTATAACAAGTACTCCTACTCATCATAAAACCTTGAACTGTGGAGTAGCAAGCCAGAAGCATGTTCAAACTGAGTGTGCACCTAATAATCCTAACATAACATCATCTAAAGAAATGACACCAAAAAATGTAGAGTACCGCACAGGTACTGCATTACCTACTAGTGTGGCTGATTCCAAAAATTACTTAAAGCCTACTACAGATGTGCGTAAAAATCTGTTTCTGGAACTGAAAAAACGGTTTAATGGTCTTAAACAATCCTTTGACTTGTCCAAAGATGATTCAAGCAAAAGAAATCTTTTTGAGCGAAGCTCTGGATACTTTGGTAGGAAGAGCTTTAGAAAATCGTTGCAGAAAGCTAAAACTAGTGGCTCTGAAACATCTCAGGAGAAAGTTACTGCAGTTGGTTTGAATGAAGACAGCAGCTGTGCAAGTGGATATTTGAGTTTTAAATCTTCTAGGTCAGCAGAGTCAGAAGATGGGGGGAATGGTACTAACCCAGACATTGATTGTGCAATTCAGTCTAGCCTTGAGAATTCCCCTGTTGATGAAGTCGATGCTGTACCTCTCAGTAACTCTGTTGATACATCTGTGGAGTGGATAGCTAGTCAGTCCTGCTTTTTAGAAGAGAGGAGTCCAGATTCAAGCAATTCTCAGTCATTTGTCACATGTGATGAAGGACCCAGTCTAAATGTATCTAGTACTGCACCATTTCATCACACTGTTAGTTCTCTGCTCCCTATCCCTATTGGTCCACCTCAAGAAGCACCACAACGTCCTCCACGTCGTAAGCAGTTAAGAGCTTTAAATAGTACTCGTGCAGATACTGTTCCCTCAAGTGTACCCTCAACAGTCTCCTTTGGAACAATAATTTCTGAGGAATACCGGTATACTGATGATGATGCTGGTGTTGTGTTAATAGAGAGTCATTTATTGACAAAGCCACTGGATGTCCCTAGTCCATCAGACAGTGAGAGTGTTGTTTCAGTCCCTCATACAGTGATCAGTGATGCTCCCACTGCTACCTCTGATGTTTCCTCAGTTCCTGCCAGTTTTTGTTATGATTCTGTTGCACTCAGGAAAGAATTAGTATCGCTTGGAGAAACTGTTGGTCCCATCACATTGACGACCAAGAAGGTGTATCTGCGCCGATTATACCGTTTAAAAAAGAAGAAAACATTTTCTTCCGCTGTCTCAAATGCACCAACATATACCCCTGAATTGCATCGGGTATTGAAGGGGGATGAATGGGAGACAGATATTCTAACTTATGCCAAATATGAAAAACTTATGTGTGCTCCATTTGAAAACCCTGATCCAAATAGAAGATGGCGAGAAGGGTTAGCCAAGTCTTCCTTCAACTATTTACTACTTGATCCTCGGCTCAGCAGTAACTTACCAGCGAATGTGAGAGTTTATGATTTGAGTACATGGTGCCAATTTCTTTCAGCTGTTTTTTATGTTGGTAAAGGGAAACGCTCTAGACCGTATGCTCACCTTTACCAGGCTGTTCACTCTTGGAATAGAGGAGAGAAATCCGATAATGCCAATGCTAAGGTGCTTATACATCTTAACACATGTCACACTAATTTCCTGTTCCTGTTTGTGCCATTTTCATTTTGCAAACTTTATGTTACAGGTTCAGCGTATTCTTGATATATGGAAGGATGGCCATGGAGTAGTTTGTCTTCATGTATTTCAAAATATAATTCCTGTTGAGGCATATTCACGGGAAGCTGCTATGATTGATGCTATGGGAATTAGTAATCTTGTTAACATGAAAAAAGGAGAGTATTATGGACCAGCTTCTACCTGGCGTACTCGACAAAAGAAACAGCTGGGTGTCTACTTGCTTTACAGGGCCATGCGCATATTTTTATGCGAAGGAGAACGCCAATTACGGCCTGGTGATATTGACTAATGAGAAATTTTCTTTACAGTTTGTAAATTATTTCCCTGTGAACATTGTTTTCCAATGTTGTCAACAACATTGTTGTTATGATAAATGCATGGTCTCACCTCTGCTGTACTGCATTATTTTCGGTAGTGACTAACTGAGAGACCTATTAGGTTTTAAGTGTTTCAATTTTTCTTACTGTGATAGATAGGTGATTTTGTTGGAGCAATGGTAGCTATGTACAAATTTGGGTATCCAAATGCTTAACTTCGCACTTATGTCTATGATGTATCTTTACGGGATCTCTATGTAACATGTATGTGTTCAAATATTTCAAATTGTCAGGTGATAAATTACTTTTCAATAAACAGAAAGAGTTAAGACTTTTATATTGTATAAGACTAGAAATGTAATAAAAAAATACACATTTGATATTACACTGCTGTATAATTTATTCTTTTCTTGTCAGATTCATTTTCACTATTCAACTTCAGACATTCTTCTGCTGCTTTTTTAATGGCCCTATTTTTTTCTTTGAGGGCATGGTCTAAACCTAACTGACACCAGTGTTTTGCTTCATCGGAAGCTCCACTCTCTTTGAGTGCAAGTCCTCGATTTACCATTATTACTGCAACACTTGCATCAACCTCTTCACGGTTTGCAATAATAAGAGCTTTTTCAAAACAATGGGCAGCAGCATCCTTGTCTCCAGCAGCAGTTTTAACGACCCCCATGTCAGCCAAAAGAATGGCCTGAAAATACAAATATTTGCATTGGAGACAATGTCAACTACTTAAGATGATGAAAACAATACTGCATGATGTCTTCCTTACCCCAACTTTGTTATTCAAATCGCCAAAAACTGACTCTGCTACTTCCACAGCAGAGTTTATGTGTTTCACTGCTTCAGTTGCTCTGTTAACTTGAACTAAGAATAAACTGTACCGATCTAGAGTTTGTGAGTACAGAACACGAGTGTCTTCATCTTGGGCACCCACAGAAATCTTCTTCTTTAATGAGTCCAAGCAGAATAAGAACCCTTCTTCACCCTTCCTAGAGATAATTTATAAATAATAATAAAAATCACTATCAAATTGAGGCAAAAACCTTGCAATACAATCCTCATAGTAGCTTCCAATACCTACTTGTAATCACCAAGTGCAACAAAACTATCTGCTATTTTCAGACTAATATTAATGACTATGACATCATCATGTGGTAAACCGGCTGTTATTAACCTTCGTAATACTTCAACAAATAGTTTCTGAGCTTTAGCATGCTCTCCATTCTCAAATGCCAAATTAGCCATGGTGTCATAAACATATGTAATTCCTTTTTCATGTTTGAGGTCTTGAGCCATTTTTAAAGCTAAATGCAATATGCGCTCTGCTTTCTCTGGTTCGCCATTCTGTACAGCAAAAAAGGTAAATTTACGAACTGGAATGTATTGCCGAATCTATTTCTTGAACCTACCTGCATAAGCAAGATGCTTCTCTTAATGTGGTTCACTAGATTATCTTCAGCAGTTATCTCTTTCTCTTCGTCTTTGGTGAAAAGCCCCTTAAAAGCCGCTGGCACAAGCATGATACTACAATAAAAGTTATTTTTCTGCCCATCTCCATCATTTCTGTGACCTCTTTGCCTCCCCACTAGTTGACTGCACAAGGACCTATTCCACTTTGTCATAACATGACAAACATTACTTTTGCTGTCAAATATGTTTTGACGAACGGACAGTGAACATTCTGGCGTAACTGACGAACAGAAACCAGAAAAACTCCATTTCACAACTTTGGAAACACAGTGTCTGAACAGCGCCATCTTCCTCCCTTCTGCCAAGAGCTTCGCCAAGTGTATCTTTCTCCCCCTCCACTCCTCCTCCCTGTTGACAGTTGACAACGAACCGGATGATTGTGTTGGTTGGGTGTGGTGTGTGTGATACATCGTCTGATTAAACTTTGTTTCTGTGTGCATTGTTGTCCTGCAAGTAGCTGCATATTTCTTCTTGACCTATAATGCCGGTGAGTTCCATCAGAAACAATCGATATTTTCAATTTACGTACAGGTTATGTGTATCTCCACTGCTTACGCTGAATCCTGATCGAAACTGTTTTGGGTCGATATAGTTATGATCCGTGTTAAAATTTTACCCTTTTTCTTGAGTCGAGTGTTTGCTTTTATGTTGTTTGTTTTTCAACAGGCCTACCATTCAACACTTCTGGATCACAATGCAGTTGTTGGGAACATGGCTTTGCTCCCAATCAAAACACAGTCTCGAGGACCTTCCCCATCTTTCACTGGGGCAGCAACAGACATGGATATCATAGATGAGGCTCTCTACTACTTCAAGGCAAATGTTTTCTTTCGGACATATGAAATTAAGGTACATTGTGATGATATTAAAGATATGATGTATCCTGTAATTATTGATATTGGGTATTTTTAATTTTGTCTTTTTCTCTTCAGAGTGAATCAGATAGGGTGCTAATCTATCTGACACTGTATGTGACAGAATGCCTGAAGAAACTTTCCAAGTGCTCCAACAAAAATCAGGGCACTCAAGAAATGTATGCATTAGCAATATCTCGCTTTGATTTGCCAGGCGAGGCTGGTTTTCCATTGAACTCAGTTTATGCCAAACCTGCTAGTCCCAGTGACGCTGGTGAGCAATAATTACAGATTTTGGTGTATATGTTTATTATTCAGAGGTGCTTACTTATGCATTTCTTCAATTATTTTCAGACTTAATGAGACAGTATCTGACCCAGTTAAGACAGGAAACTGGTGCAAGAGTTTGTGAGAAAGTATTTGGAACAGAAGATGGAAAGCCTTCAAAGTGGTGGCTTTGCTTTGCAAAGAAGAAGTTCATGGATAAGTCTTTGAGTGGTCCTGGCCAGTAATTTTCAGAGGTTCCCATGCTTTTGTGTTGACACTGTTGTGATGTATTTAGACAGTTGTGAGAAATTTATATTTTAAAATGGCTTTCTTTTTTATTATAATGAAAAGTCCCCTTTCATTTTTTAACATTTCTATAGTTACACATAATAAACATTTAAAACTTTAAAAAATTTGGTACTTAATTTAATTTGTAACAGCACTATGTGTGGTGTCACTATTTGTTGATGGCTTTTCCTTGCCTGAAATACAGAAATCAGTCATTATCACAGATAACCATATCATAAACCAGGAATTATGATCAAGAAGTTACCTTTGATTTGCAAGTAATACCAAATTCTGGACTGCAGTTATAGTAGATGCCTCATTCTGCCCTGTTACAAGGTGTCTGTCAACAACAACATGAACTGCACCACTTTCTCCACTTGCACTAAATGATCCTCCTCTATCACGAACTTCATCCTCCACAATAACTGGTAATGTACCGAAGTTGGCAGCACATGCAAGTTCGCATACTGTAGACTGTCCAGAAAAATTATTATTAGTGATATAATGAATTCTCATAGAATTTAAGTGCACCATGTAAACTTACCCCAGTCATAGAATAAGATTTGAAAAGCCACGATAAGCTCTTGTGTTTTTCTGATAGGAAATCTGCAATTGTTTGACCCTGAATGTCTTTTGGAGTATCCACACATGACAGAAGGGCTGCCACACCTAGCCCAACAGCACATATCAGTTCTGTAAAATCAATCAAGCAACATTAATTAGAATTTTATAAAGCAAACTCATTTCATTACTTGTCAAGCAGGTCTCTTACTTCGATCTCGGATGAATTGAGCTAAAATTTGGCCCAAAGTTATACTACTTGCAAGGTCATGTACTGCGCCTGGGCTATGAGGAACAATGAGGCACGAGTATCGCTGAGCTGCAATATAAGTTTTTTGTTACCGACACTGAATTTTTCCTTCACAAGATGAGTGGTTGCAGAAAAGTAATCAACTTACCATCAATAACTTCAAGGCAGAGAGGAACAGAGAAAGGTTTGGTATTAAAATCACTCAGCCAGCGACGGCTTTGATCATCTGTACTTAAAAACTCGGCTTGTTTACCCTGGAAAAAAACATGATCAGAGGTACTTGCATATATTAATCTCAATTAAAACACAACACACAATTTTTTTACCCCAGGTGTGGCAAGCTGGACGTTGAAAGCTGTGTGTGTCATCGTAAAGCACTGAATGAAAGACTGAGCAGACACACCTGAAAAGTAACAAGAAGATTAATTTCACTTGGCCAAGTGGGGCGCTTTAGTGCAACGTTAGAGCACAATTTGTTCAGGGATTAAAGATACTCAAGAAAGCAAACAAACAGTGCCTAAATTTAAACTAATCCACTAATTCTTCTATCGTTTACACTGATCATTTTTCTACAATCCCTACTGTCAGAGCGACAGTTTCGTAGGGTTAGGTCCGATTCTTGTCCTCCCAAAGAAATAGAAATACTACGTTATGTAAAAACTGTCGATGACTGACCATCTTTACTCAGTACAATTAAACAGTTCAACTTCGTGCTGGATGTCATTATGGACTCTTCAAGTAGTCTCTTCAACTTTGGCAGCTTTGGGTTTGGGATTTGGGTTTTGTTTATCTCTTTGCTCCTCTCATCTCGCCTCTCGACTACCTTTCGACTTTCGACCCTTTCCCTTTCGACTCGAACTTTTTTTTTCTCCCTCGCGTTGGCCTGTGGCTTGTGCCAGTGTCGGCCAGCGTTGGAGTCGAAACCGAAACAAGAAACCTAACAGAAACAACCTAGAAAAGCTAGAAACAACTTGGGGTGCGGCAGGTGCGGCGTTCCCCCTCCACCTCCACCGCCCCACAACTCCCCCTCAGCAGACTAGGCATTGATTGTCTTCATAACGATGACTTAACCATGTCTTAACAAGAAAATAGTCACAAAACCGTGGGCTCTCACACCCCCTCTCTTGTCATTTTTCAGGAACTTGTTTAGAAGGTATCTTTCGTTATTACTTTCATGCCATGAAATTTCTGTGATTTTGGTGTTGCTCTATATCTGTGTTTTATTTTGGATTGACTCTTATTTTTGAATAATTTTCTTTTTCAAAATTTGACACAATATTCTTCTCTTATGGTTGTGATCTACTTTGCTGCAGGTTTCTCTGGAAAATACAATGAATTGCCAAACACGTTTTCCTCGTAGTACAGATGATGTGGAATTCTCTCAAACATCTGCCGATTGTCTCACATTGGAGTTTGGACCATTTGAAGCAGTGCACAGGTGGAAACGAATGCAAGATTGCAATGAGTTTGTTGGGGCCAAGTAAGTCCACCTTTTTTTGTTCCGTGAGGATTCAAAGTTGGTTTTCACCCCCTGAGTTTTATAATTAATGAATTGATGCATATTGCAGGAGGAGTAAGCATACTATGGTGTCTTACAAAGATGCTATTTATGTATTTGGTGGAGATAATGGGAAGAGTATGTTGAATGACCTGGTAGTATATGACTGCAGAGGAAAATCCTGGGGTCGTGTTCCTCAGGGACAAAATCCACCAGCACCTCGTTATCATCATTCAGCTGTTGTGAGTCTCCTATAGTAATCTGCCCTAATAATAGAAGTACTCAATATTTTTATTTATCTTAATTAGTTATGTTTTTAATTATTTGTTTCAGATTCATGAGAATTCAATGTTTGTGTTTGGAGGCTATACTGGTGACATACATTCCAACTCAAATCTTGCGAACAGAAATGATTTATTTGAATACAAATTTGGAACAGCAACATGGGTAGAGTGGAAGTACATTGGTCGGTTAGTAGTTCAAGTCCTATAAGTATAACACATAGTTTACTTTTGTTTTTTCCTGTCTAGTACTTACATTGTAGGAGTTTATTTATTGTCTAGTCTCATCATTTGTCTCTTGCATTACAGTACACCTGTTCCAAGATCTGCTCATGGCGCAGCAGTTTACGATGGAAAGTTGTATATATATGCTGGTTATGATGGTAATGCGCGCTTGAATGACATGTGGTCAATTGATTTGAAGGTACTTATCATAAGATATCTCAATATTTTAGTTAGTTTTTTGTCTTGAACATATTAGTTAATCCTGAACTTAACTGTAAAAGGATGACATTCCCCATGTGTGGGAGGAAATAGAACAAGGAGGAGATTGTCCACCTACCTGCTGCAATTTTCCAGTCTCTGTGGCTCGAGGCTGCATGTATGTTTTCAGTGGTCAGAGTGGAGCAAAGATCACCAACACACTTTTTGAATTTAATTTTAAAACAAAGATGTAAGTAAAACCTTCATTATCAATTTTTGTAAAAAGCATCTAGTGTTTTATTGTGGTTTGTTCAATACTCATAGTACTAATAACTTTTCAAATCTGTTCCCAGGTGGTCCCGCATTGTGACAGAGCACCTACTTAGAGGTACACCCCCTCCACCAGCACGACGCTATGGTCATACTATGGTAACACATGATCGGTACCTCTATGTTTTTGGAGGTGCTGCTGATAATACTTTGCCTAATGACTTGCATTGTTATGATCTCGATAATAGTATTTGGTCTGTAAGTAAATGAGAATTTTAAGATTAAATCTCTATCACTCGATTTTTCAAATTCTGACTTTTATTGATGCTTTAAAAAACTTTACAGGTTATCCAACCATCTCCAGATTCAAAAGTTCCATTTGGTCGTCTTTTCCATGCTGCAACTGTTGTTGGTGATGCTTTGTATGTGTTTGGTGGCACAGTTGATAACAATGTTCGCAGTGGAGATATATATCGCTTCCAGGTTGGCTCATGGTTTACAAACCATTTCATCACAATGAAGCGTTTCTCTAACTTCCATTCGCATTTTCTTCACAGTTTTCAACTTACCCTAAATGCACTCTTACTGAGGACTATGGGAAATTGTTGGAAACAAGACTATTCAGTGATCTTGTATTTGTTGTGGGGGAAGAAGAAACACTAGTGCAAGCCCATTCTGCCATAGTTGCTGCACGATCTCAGTTCCTGCGAACTTGTATTCGACAAGCTCAAGATATCCGTGATAAAATGCTTGAAAAGGTATTCTTTAAATCAGTGAACTGCTAACTCTGACTACTATTGTCAAATGAAATTCATGACATTCTTATGAATAATCTTTACCAACTAATTCATGTGTGTCTGTGATTTTTAGAAATTTGGTACATCACAAATTTACAAAGATGTTCCATCTCTTGAAGTGAAACTTCCTGATGTGAATTCCGAGCCCTTCCAGCTAGTTTTAAATTATGTATACACAGATCGTATTGATCCTGGGAAAAAAAGTATGTGTATGATGAAAATATAATTTAAGTGGCAACAGTTTTTGAACTTCATGATTAATGACGGCACTACTTGATTTTCAGTCAAAGACCCAACATGTAGTCGAATCATTCTCTTAATGCTAGATGTGTACCGTCTAGCTTGCAAGGTGAGGGAGTCATTCAAGAAATAAATTAGGTAAGTGCTGTTGGAGTTATATTTTGTTGGATGGCTGCTGTTATGAATTTTCATTACAGTTCAATATGCTGCGACTAGAACATCTGTGTATTCAGTACATGGAATCAACCATTCACCATGCTAATGTATTAGAAACTCTACTCCGTGCTCATGATTTACAATTAGACTTTGTTAAGGAACTTTGCTTAAAGCTCATTGTTCGAGAGTCTAATTATACCCAAATTGTTATGAGTCCTGAGTTTGAGACTCTTGATCAACGGCTGATGGTTGAAATAATCAGGAGAAAGCAGCTTCCCATCCTCAAAAAAGCTCAAGAGGCACAGCAGATGAATGAGATGTATGGTATGTATTGTAAAAATAAAAATATTCAGTAAAATAGATGAATTTGCATGAACTTATTTTTCTCTTCTTTTAAATCTATTTCTTTTTTGCTAAGTATAAGTTTTCAAGACTTTACCAAAACTATTGGACCACAGTTGGGTATTAATTAATACTTTGTTTCTTTTCAAGGGTATGTAGACATACCTGAGCTAACTCGTGATCCATATGAATATATTCCATGTAAAAGATCACCTGGACCATTACAAGGCAAGTTAACACATTGCCATACTAGCACTGTTATTGTTCAATTGTGGATGGTTCTGTACAGCAAGATTAACATGTTAAGGGCAATACAATTACAAGCCTTCTTGTTTTGCTTGTGACTTTTAGCAACTTGCTGACAATTTTAAGTCGGAGCTTATTAATTAATAGGATATCTTTCTACCTCATCTACTGTCTAGCATTTGTGTAGACTTTTGCTAACTGCTCTGTTACTGTAGTGTCGTACATACACGTTGATGGAGTTAGGTTTCCAGTATCAAAAATGTTTCTTTTTCAGGTACAACTCTTGAGCAAGATTTAGAACTTTTCCTAAATCATGTTGGCAATGATTTCTGTGACATCACCCTTGATTTGGATGGTACCCACATTAAAGCCCACAAAGCCATACTGGCAGCACGTAGTGGATATTTTGAAGGACTCTTTCGCTCCTTCATGCCAGTGGATGGCATGGTGCAGGTAAAACATTTAAAAAACAATTGACAAGATGCATCTTTTTATTATGTAAAATTTCCCTTCCTCGTAATGTTCTAGATTCAATCTTGTCTTAAAAAGCTTTTGTTTTTTGGTCTTTAGATTCAGATTGGAGAAATGATTCCATCCCTTCAGTCATTCAACTCCCTTCTTCGTTTCATTTATTTTGGCGATACAAATATGCCACCTGAAGACTCATTGTACCTATTTAGTGCACCATACTTTTACAGTTTCACAAACAATCGCCTACAAGTAAGTTTTGTAATTCATTGTTTGCACAAAACTCTCATTACTCAAGCCTACTTTACTTAACATAACTGATTTCACAGGCATTCTGCAAACAGAATCTTGAAATGAATGTTTCAAGTGATAATGTGGTGCAGATTCTGGAAGCAGCTGATCGAATGCAGGCTATTGATATGAAAAAGTATTCCTTACGACTGATTGTTAAATATTTTCCTAAGGTAAGTTAACGGGTTGATATTTCATCTGTTGTAGGGTAGACCTTTTGTGTGGATTTTATTTGAATGGCTTTGTTACATTATATATCACTTTCCATAATGAAGCATTTATTTCAACAGATCATCAAAATGCCTAAAATCAGAACATTAAGCAGAGAATTACTACTTGATATTATGGAAGCACTTGCAGATGATATGGGCCCTCTGAAGATGAGCTCAGATTTGTCTAACACAAGTTTAAACAGTGAAGGCACCATTTAACACCTGATTCCATTGTATGTTTTATTAGAGCCTTTTGTAGGCAATGTTTATAATCGTACCTGCTGATAAGAGTTGTATTAGCTGACACAGATCTAGCAAATGTTAGTGTGTAGTGTGTAGGTGTTGCTTTCACCTTTGTAAGTTCGTACCTTCACAACATTGCTCTATGTAATATTCAGGTAAATTTCGGAAGACTGACATGTATATTTAACTCAAGACATAATTTGAATGAAGTATTTGATAAGTGTTTTAACTTTGTGTTTTACTGTATTAACTTGTACTTGTTTGAAAAGAACATGACGGATATTGTTTTGTCATGTAGATAATTTATTTAATTTGTAAGTTTCTCATTGTGATAGTTCATACATTACATATTGATGATTGACATTGTGCTGTGCTATTTACGATTAATATTATAGCTAGTGATGAAATGTATTAAATATTATTATTATTATCATCTCTGTGTTTTTATTGCCAATACACTTGTTTTTTTAGCTCTCTTCACTGTTTCGCGAGCTAGTCTACCTTCGAGGATAGACGAGTGTGAGGAAAAGCTGAGTTCTGAACAGAAGTCTTTCTTTTCTGGTCAACTCCACACTGGTGTGCGCCGGAGCGTGGCCCCACCGGCCGGGTAGGCGCGGGCCGCTGGTAGCAGCTGGTAGTACCCCGAACCCAACACAGCACTCTCCGGCACTCCCCCTCCCCCTCCCGGGGGCAGCCGGCAGCCGGGGGCCGGAGCCGGGACTGTAGACGCCGCCGCCAGGCCGTAAACCGTGGCCGCGGCCACGCCGCGGCAGCGGAGGAGATCTAGTCCAGTCTGTGTTTGGCGCTCGCGGTGTGCTGTCGCTGTCCCGTGCTGAGCCGCTCGCGCCCGCCGCGTCACGTACACCGCCGGGGCTGGGGCGTGCGCCGTGCACGTGCAGTGCGTGTCAGTGACGCCGTGTCGGAGTGCGCGCGTCAGCGGCCTGGTATGGCCACCGCGGAGGAGGTCCGGGGGACCGGACTCGGCCTGTGCCCAGGTCGGATTAGTATTCGTACAGGACTCTTCTTCTCCAGCGATGTACTGGCAGTGACGAACAGCTGTCCAGAGTGCAGCCGGCGTCAGTGATTGGATACGAGAGAGAGAGGGAAAGAAGGAACGACTTGTGGATTAACTTCAGAGGAGGTTCGTATAGTCTCCCTGGGTTCGAATACTACCCGACCCTCAGATCTTGCCTGCCCCGCCCTGGAACACCACAGCGGGGCCACATGAGTATGCCGGACGACGTCAACATGACCGTAAACTTGTTCACTCTGATGACAACAGGATGACCGAAATATTGCTTGTCGTCTCATCGTGTGACTTCCCCCGGCCTCAGCGCGGGAAGGGGCTGTCACGGCACACACGCGTGCCGCTGACTTGATAGACCCGAGGTCACGCGTGTTCCGCATTTTCCCATTATTCGTCATATGGCGATCGATTTTGCGGAGGTAAATCGGGGGTGATAAGCCGTGGATAAGATAACCGCGGCACCCAGCGCTGCCCACGGTGAGAAAAAAGAAAGGGAAATATGGGGGGAAAACTGTCTAGAAAAGACGTCGATGAGACAGTTCAGATGGGAGACCACCAGTGTTGCCGCCCTCTCCCTTCGTGAGAGTTGCGGCGGTGGTGATGTGTGGTCGTGGTCGTGGTTTCTGCGATCGACTGGATTGGCGGCGTACATGCACGCCTGCACTCTGGCGCAAGCCTCCAGGAACCGCCTGGGGATGGGAGTGGAGGGGGCGGAGGGGCCCATAAATTACGCGACACTGCCTGGAGCACAGTGTTGGGTAAATAGAAGGCTTTCCATGTGATGTCCTCGGGCACCGCGCATCATTGCACGGCAGCGTAGTGACACACAGTGACACCACACACAAGGGCAGGATGCAGCCGATATGACGGGCTCATGTTGGTGCCGCAACACACCCGTGTCGCAGGACTCCCCGATGTGCAACGGAGCCAGAGGGTTCTGCGAGCCGCTTAATGCACTGTAAGCACGTGGTCTACCGGGAGTGCCAAGAAAAACCAACGCAGCCCGGCGGGTGAAAAACAGTTGTTCTTGTAAAGAAAGAGACAACAAAAACACCCCCTGTATGAAGCTTATACTTGAACAGGCACGCTTTTTATTTTGTCTTTTTTTTTGCGAATTTCTTGCGAGTTTGCTTGGTGATTCACAATAGTGGTCTCGTTTCTTCGCGCAAAAACAACAACAATAAAAACCTCCCGGACGCCCTTGCGGATGTGATTTAAGTCTGGGAAAGCTGAACCATCGCGGCCAATGTCGCCCCCCCCCCCTTTTCCCTCTCCCCGATCCCCCACGGATCTAATGGGCCCCGTAATGGCGGCGTTTAAATCTCGCCCGTCGCCGCGCCAACAAGTGAAGCGCTTACTCTGCTTCGATAACTGCTGCGCCGGCGCCGCGCGCGCCGCGGCGCTTCGCGCGCTCTGAGCGGCGCCTGCGGTCCTGTAAACGATGCGGTTTTCAAGCTCACTTCATCTCGTTGTGGAAAGGGACCAGACGAGACGCTCCCACGACGGTCAGCGTCGTGACGCGGCCGTGGCTCTGAGCGGAACATTATGCAGGCCGCCGCACATGTACCGCCCTGCACGAGCCCTTCACGGGCCCTTCACGGCCGACACGAGGGCCGTGCCGTAGCCGTCGGGCCGCGGACCCTACCTGCGCGTCCGCTCCCCCGTCCGCGCCAGGAAGTAAGGGGTATGTCCGAGTGCCTAATGTTCCGGTTCGGCTGCCGGGGTTGCCTTGGCAACGCTGGCCGACGCCGTGGCCGTCACATACCAGCGCACACTTGCCGGACTGGATGAGGAGCGGGCCCTCTGGCCGTGCCCGTCTGCCTGCTGCCCCTCCGTGGGCCTCTGGCCTACCAGCATTCCCTGTGACCTTGCCTCGCTTGCCCTTACACTTCGTCCTGCAGTGCGGCCGACGATCGAGAGGTGGCGAACCCCTTCAGTTCCCTTCTGGAGCTGAGCTGGAGCTGATCTGGAGCTGATTCTTGCGGCGTTCCCACGTTGGCACCTCCTGCAAGGCCTGCAAGGCGCCCCCAGAGAACCCCGCCGCGCGCCGATACTAAATTTCACGCGGCATCGGTTTTCACCGATGATCGACAGCAGAGTGCGCTCGTCCTGACAACCGAGCTTGGCACTTTTTATTACTCACCTCTCTTCCTCCCTTCCCCTCCTTCGTCCTCGTCCTTCTCTTCGTATTCCTCCTCCCTCGTCGTCTCCGCCCGCCTGGCGTGCCGGGGAGCTGCCGCGTTTCCAGGTCACATTCTGTTTACAGACAACAACGTCCAAAACTACGGCGACGACGGCAGCGGCGGGCGGCGCGCGGCGTGTGCGCGCCACGCCAACGGGGCGGACCGCACGCGTGTGCGGCGCGTGCCGGCGCGTGCCGCTTGTTCCCCCTGCGGCGGCCCCTGGCGGCGTGTAGCGGAACTAAAACATTGCGACGATTATCATTGCCGCTCATACACGAAGGGAAAGAAGGCCATAAGTCGAGTGGATCGCATCGCACTGCGCCGCGCGGGAGTATCTCCCCGGACGATCGCCGTGTTTCTGCCTCGCCTTCCAACACGCCCGCCCCCGCCCCCGCCTCCGCCCCCGCCCCCGCCGCTCAGCTCGCTTAATTGTCTCGAAATACTTTATAAAAGCTCTTATTAGGAGCCGCGCGGCCGCTGACCGCAATAAGTTTTCTTTTGGCGGCATAGCGGCCGGCGGCGGCCGGCGAGCGCTTATCCAATCGATCAGAATCATCGGGATCGGGAAGGAATATCGCCGCTACAATTCGGAGGATATTCCGCTGCGGACAACTCCAGCGGCCGTGCGGCGCTCCGGTTGTACTCAGCTGTGCTCATGGCGTTGCGTCACCGTCACCGCCCCCGGCCGGGGCTGCACCGAAAGCTCTGCAGCCGAAAGGGCATGCCTTAATTAATGGAGCGCACCGTGAGGGGCGAGAGGTCAGCACGCCTGACATGGATGAATGAATGAATGAATGAATGAATGAACGAACGAACGAACGAACGAACGAATGAATGAATGAATGAATGAATGAATGAACGAATGAATGAATGAATGAATGAATGAATGAATGAATGAATGAATGAATGAATGAATGAATGAATGAATGAATGAATGAATGAATGAATGAATGAATGAATGAATGAATGAATGGGACGAAGAACGAATGGATGGATTCCTTGCCTTTGCCAGTAGTCCTCAAAATCGATTGCCGACAGAGACTCATCACAGCAGGAAAAACAACTTTAACAGGAGCGGCGCGGTAGCAGTCGAGCCCCAGATACCCATCGCGCGGCCACTGGGAAGTGAATACACAATGACGGCGAGGTGAAGAAGCCTCCCAGGCTCTAGCCCAGGCTGTCGGCGGCCTCACGGCTCCCCCGCTGTCAACCCGTCAGAAGCACCTCCGAATGATTCGGCGGGAACGGGGGCGCCGGTGCGTCGGCCGGGGCATCGGCATCGGCTTCTGCGCCGTGTGGGTGCGGGAGTCGAGTGGTTCCTGGCCGCGGTGGCTGAGTGGTGGGCGGGCGATGGGTGGGGCTGAGCTGAACGGACATGAGCTGAGCGGCGAGTTTTGACTGCCGAAATGACGAGGCCGCTGCGTGAGCTTTGCTTTCACTGCAGCACGACGTCGTTTAAAATATGCATTTATGAATTTAAAAATAAATAAATCATAATACCGTTTGTTGAATAGCAAAGGTTTAGTACCAGGGAAGTGATAACAGAGAACCTTTTGGAACTCGTTGTCAAAAATATGGTGCGAGATTCAGGTTCCTGGGATCCCTGTGCCTCGATAACGTGTGGAGTAGGGGGGTAATATTTCGACGAAATTGCGAATATGTTGCGACGTTAGCCGCAACTGGGCTCCTAATAGGAGATAGCCTGAGATAACAAGCTTATAAACGGGCCTCAAGAAGTAGTTGGAATGGGATCCCTCATTCGCTCATTTAGAGACCGGTCCTGTCGTGCCCCTGGCCGGTGGCCGGCCTAGCCCCACCCCCATAGCGGACGCAACCAGCGTCAAAACGAATTATTTGATAAGCCTGCTTGATTAATTGATTCATTGCGTGTGTTGTGCTACAGTCTGATGGGTTCTCCAGCAATATCGCAGTTAGAGGCGGAATTTTTTTTTACAGTTTTTTTTTTTTTTTTTTTACAAATTATGCAAAGGGGGATAACCTATGGTGTGCCCTCGGGAGGGTTGTAGGGATGCGAGAGCGCGATTAGGAGCGGAAGTCGACAAGAAGAACAGAGATAGGAGACAGAGGAGGAGAGCATATCGCATCGTTCCGCCGCTCGCTGACGACGCCCCTGCCCTGCCCGGGGGCCCGGAGCGCCCCCTCCTAGATAGAGACCAGAAGGCGATGCGATCGCGGAGGGGCTGCGTCCGAGGCCGCTTTTCAATTAGAGCACCGCGACGGCGGACGCGGCATGTTTGGCGGACGCAGCCGCATATCGGATCCAGCCGCGCCTGATCAGCTGATCAGAGAGCGGGGCGCGCAGGCAGCAGGGCCCGCAGGGCGCCCACGGGGGGCGATAACAGGCCGTCACACGAGGCGTCCCTCACTAACAGAAAATCAGAAAGAAAATCAGGAAATGAATCAGAAAAAAATCACAAAAAAAATAAGGAAAATCAAAAAAATCAGAAAAAGTAGGAAACACCCCAAGAAAAAAAAATAGAGTCAAAAATCAAATCTTGATTGTAAATGTTGGTACACTTGCATCACGAGTGAGCGACCCCTTGCCGTACGGGGGCCTCTCTCATGGGCGTTACGTAATATATGCACGAGCCTCACCAGGACCCCGCGGTGCAGCGTTACGTCATGCGCGGCGATCGCACTGCCGTACCCGTATGTATGTATGTATGTGTGTGTGTGTGTGTGTGTGTATAGTACCGACCGGCTCTCCGTGCCGTGCAGCAGCACACCGGCGGCCATAGGGAAGCAAGCACACTACGGTATCACTCTTACAAAAAAACAAAAGTCAAACACCGAGTACATAAAATATCGATGAGACGAATTAAGTTTCGTCGACCAGTGGTCGACTTAGCTCAAATATCAAGATGACAAACTTTTATTTGTTGATTTTTTTATTTTGCACAGAATTGGTCAAAAAAATGTAACCGTCTCGATTGTCTTGGTTGATTCCTTGTATATTCTGATAGTGTGCGCAGTAGTGGTCGGCCGCACTCGGGCGGGTAGTATCAGGTTGGAGTTCGGAGTTGCGGCTTGCCATGGGCGCAGCGGAGGAGAACCTCGCCACTCCTTCATTAGCCATTCATGAGCCCATGAGACTGTTGTTGTTGTTGGTCGGACCGACCCCGACCGGGAGGAGGAAGCAGCGGAGGGAGTCGGAGGAGGACAGGGCGGCGCGGGCGGCGCGGGCGGCGCGAGCCGAGCCGAACCCAGCCGAGCCGCACCACGCATACCGCGGGCCCGACTAGAACAGCGACCCGCGCCGTGCATACCCACACGATTTTGCGCGCCAACAAACAGTCATTACTCGCCATTATTGTTTCGTTCCCCCTTCGGCCGCCACCGGCCACCCCCGGCCGCCCTCGGCATTCAGGCCGGTGCCCCCGTACAGGGACCACGTGACGCGATCGCAGGGTAATAAGCCACACGGCACAAAAAGACTCGATTATTTTTTTTTGCGGGATTTGCGTGGAGAGGAAAATGCGGGCTGCCGTCATTATGAATGGAAAGGCTTTCATTACGCCGACAATCGGGTGATTATCGGCTGCTGCTGCTGCTGCGGTTGCTGCAGCATCGGGTCCAGCGCCATACCGACCGTACCGCAACGCGTCGGCCCGGCGGCCGCAGCGGGCGACAGAGAAAAATCATGGAAGGCCTTCAAAGGACGGCGATGGAGTCGTCAGCGGCCCGGCGCGGCTGGCGCGGCCTGCCATAGGCTTCTACTCCCGTGAGTGAGTGGAATGTGACGTGGGGCGGAGGTCGGGTCGGGCGGAGAGAGCACGGAGGGGCCGGAGAGTTGTGGCCCGAGACATCACCCTCAGGGACCCATGCACGTGTACCATCATTTTAAATCAAAGTTTAATTTCTCTACTTTTTTTTTTGTGTGTCTCTGATTTGTTTGAGTGTGTACATTGACATTTTTATTTTGAGTGAGGTACCCCTCGGATCATCCTAATGTTGTGGTGGGCCGGAGCGCCGAGGCGAACGAAAACCACTTTATTCTGAGTGCGAATCAGGTGCAGCCCTGCGTGTGTCCGGTGGCCAGTAGTGGCCGGAGGTAGCCGGCCGCAGGGTCCGCAGTGACGCGTGGTGCTGCGCAACCTAACGAGCTACTACAACGCATTCTTTCACGCTGCCGCCGCCCCCGCCGCCGCCCCCGCCGCCGCCCCCGCCGCCGCCCCCGCCGCCGCCGCCGCCCCCGCCGCCCCTGCACTACCACTGTACCTGTTTGGCTTGTGCGGGACGCCCTGCACAAGCCCAAGCGCCCATACAGCTCCACGCCCCGCCGCCGCCACCACAGCCATGATGTGGTCTGGGCGAGTCGAGCGGAGCACCGTTGCGGTTTCAGTTTCGGGATATCGCCCACGGCGCGCACGTTCGCAGAACGCCCCGCCTCGCCCCGCCTCGCCCCGCCACGCCCCGCCAGGTCCAGAGGTGTCCCGACCACCATGGTCTCGGCGGCCCGGTCGTCCTGTACTGTTCCGACACCGCCATCGCGACGGGACGAGGCCTCCCGAGACTGCAGGCGCGGATCCAGGGGGGGGGGGTCAATTGCCCCCTCCCTCCCCCCAAGGCGCCCGAAGGGCGCCGGAAATGTAGGCAACCGGCATAACTTTTCCGCCTGTAAGTAGGCAAAAAGCGTGACTTTGCCCCCCCTGAAGCCGCTCCTGGATCCGTCACTGCGAGACTGAGACCCCGAGACCCATCCGGCGGCACCATGAAAAAGAAATGATACCCCCGCGATTGAACCGGCGATCCTATGACGACTGTCGAACAGGCTGAGCCTGAGCGTCCTGGCTGCGCCCGCCCCGCCCCCCCCGCCCCGCCCCGCCCCGCCCCGTCCCGTTCCGAACCAGTTAATCACAGGGCGCGAGCATCGCTAGGCGCCGCGCGCTCGCTCTCTGTCTGCTGTCCGCTGCCTCTGTCTCCCTCGCACCCCTTTCACTCCGCGCGCAGAGCACCAGACAGCAGCGCAGTGGCGGGAGCGGAACGAGCCGAGCCCGAGCGATCTGATTGGCTGATGATTGGCGGTCTGTTTGTTTGCCCGCGCACCTCCTCACTTATTTCTATCTTCTTTTCTTTTTTTCTATCGCCATCCGCGAGCTTGAATGGGGTGCTCCGGCCAAGCCCGGGGAGGGGGGGGGGGGTCACAAACTATGCCACGCCGGCCGTCTGTGCCCCCGAAACTTAGCGGCGAAGAAGAAGAAGAAGAAGAAGAAGAAGAAGAAGAAGAAGAAGAAGAAGAAGAAGAAGAAGAAGAAGAAGAAGAAGAAGAAGAAGAAGAAGAAGCTCGTCTTCAAATCGGAAACAATAGCAATAGGGCGGGTATCGGGGCTGTGAAATCATGGACACGCTTCCGGCCACGGCGGTCAGGCGGCGGTCCGGCCGGGCCGCGGGCGTGGACGTGGGCGTAGGCGTGGACGCCCACGACGCCGCCGCCGGCTAGGACTTTTCATTTAAAATGTGGACGTAAATGTGGAATTAAAAATCCTGTCCTGCAGCAACGGCGACGTCTTCCTGAGCAATGCGTCAAAGCCCGCGGTCATCGTTCTCGTCCGTTTGTTATGGCTTCCCTCATTGCGCCCTTCCTTCCTGCTTTTATGCCTAATTCTGTCCCGGTAATTCGTCCACGCCTCCAACTCTCTTCCTCCTCCTCTCTCCCTCTCTCCTCCCACTCAGTCTTCCTCAACAAGGTTACCACAACGAGGACCCGTCGGCGTCGCCTGTCCCGTCCTGACGAGTAACATCCACAATTTTTTCCCCTCTCTTTATCTTCTTGTTGCTGTTGTTGTTGTTGTAGGGCTCGCGCGACAAGGCGACGCCGGGTCGGCAGCGCGTCGTCCGGCGTGATGGCGTCCTTGGCAAGCGGCGCGGAAAGCAGGAACAGGCATGACGGCACCGGCGACGACGGCGACCTCGGAGGCCAGACGACGTGGACGGGGACCCAGGGTGCCGGCGAGGGGGTAGCCCCCCCGCAGTGACCGCCACTGCTCTGCTGGGCCACACCATGGTCAAGGTCCAGGTCGGTGTGCGACTAAACCTGGCGGAGAGGCACCAGGACACCGGTGTATATATATAGGGTATTCCAGCTAAGGCTTTGGCCGGAAGTAAGAAGAACAAAACTGGGGGTAGGGGTCGGCCGATGTGCGCATGCGCTGCCTGGTTCCCCCACAGTCGTTTCGTTCTTCTCACTTCCGGCCAAATGCTTAGTTGGAGCACCTTTTTTGCGTCGTGGACTGACAGCTCGATGTCGTTTCCAGGTGGTCGAGGTGCGGCCCGCGCCGAGGAGCGTGGACATCCTGTACCACAGCGAGGACGAGGACGAGTTCAAGAAGGACC
This sequence comes from Odontothrips loti, assembly GCA_038380765.1. Classification (NCBI taxonomy): domain Eukaryota; kingdom Metazoa; phylum Arthropoda; class Insecta; order Thysanoptera; family Thripidae; genus Odontothrips; species Odontothrips loti. The sequence continues at coordinate 8,834,657 of CM076253.1, forward strand.
CCGTCGCCAGCAGGCAGGCCAACGGCAACAACGACCTCAACGGTGGGCAGCCGTCAAGCGTTTTATTACCAAAATCACACGAAAAAGTAGCGGGATCGTCTCTTAATAATTAAATACTACCGTTGATTGATACAAATATGAGAATATTGGGCCTGGAACGCTATTGTAGTGAATCGGCTCTCCGCAGAATTTTTAGGTCTTTTTCCGCTGTGTGTGTGTGTGTGTGTGTGTGTGTGAGAGAGAGAGAGAGAGAGAGAGAGAGAGAGAGAGAGAGAGAGAGAGAGAGAGAGAGAGAGAGAGAGAGAGAGAGAGAGAGACTATGGAGCGTCGCGCTGTTATGCCTTCTGTCCTCCGGCCGTCTCCTTCTTGTTGTGGGAGTCGAGGCGCACACAGCACGTTTGACTGGAGGCGTCTTTTCACGTATGACGTCACGCGCAACTGGAGGAGATGCGGTGGGCCCTGAGGGGGAGTGAGAGGGAGAGGGGCGGAGGGGGAGGGGAGGGCAGGGGGCGTTGCCGGAGCGTGACTCTGCTGGCCCATTAAGTGCGGAACGGGGAGGGTAGCCATAGGAGTGGAACGCGCACGTCCAGGTCATAGGCTGAGGCAGGCCACGACGAGCGGACCCCGCGCCGCCGGAGATTTCCCCCCTCCCCCCTCCCCACGTATATGCGGCGAAGAAGTATGTATCATTTCCGTGCGTGTTGCCAACTTTTGGGGGCAATTACGGCGTTTGAAGCGGCACAGTACAGTACAGCCGAGTGGGCGCGGTTCGGGCCGCGCGGGGGCAATGAATAGCTCTGGTCATGCAGTGAGGTTGGTATTATTGCGGTACTTCCCCCGGCCGCCTCCGCCGCCGCCGGCCGCAATCGCCAGACCCACACTTACAGGCGACCGGCACTGCGTCCGGCAACTTTCCAGTAATTCACTTCGAAGGACAGAGAGAGAGAGAGAGAGAGAGAGAGAGAGAGAGAGAGAGAGAGAGAGAGAGAGAGAGAGAGAGAGAGGAGAGAGAGAGAGAGAGAGAGAGAGACAGAGAGACAGAGAGACAGAGGGACAGAGGAGAGAGAGAGAGAGAGAGAGAGAGAGAGAGAGAGAGAGAGAGAGAGAGAGAGAGAGAGAGAGAGAGAGAGAGAGAGAGAGAGAGAGAGAGAGAGAGAGAGAGAGAGAGAGAGAGAGAGAGAGAGAGAGAGAGAGTGTGAGTGAGAGAGAGACTGCGCACCCTGATCCTGCCATTTAAACTGGCGGTGACGCGAAACCTGCCGCAAAGGCGCTCACTGTGATTGGTCCGCAGGCAAGGCCACACCCCCGCCCAAGGACGTGGGCGTCGGACCCCCCGGAGGCCTGACCAGCCGGATGGAGATCATCTTGCAGAGCGGCAACGTCAGGCCGGACGAGGAGGACGAGGATGACCACGAACTGGAGAGCGAAGAGGTGGGCCCGGCCAGCAGCACGGCCTTCACGTCCAACAGCAGCAACGCCAGCAACGCCTCGACCAGCCGGACGGAGAGCCTCCGGACCACGAGCCCCGCGCCGAGGGGTCCGGGCCGGGGCCAGGGCCGGGACCGGGCCAACTCCAGGGGCAGCCACAGCGGCCGCAGCAGCGGTCAGTGTCTGGTGTCCAGCCAACCCCAACACCCACTCCATGCTGGTCGTTATGCTCGGCCCCTTGTGATGTTGCAGTGGTGGCGCTTGGCCAGGAGGCGGGCTGGGTGCGGGTGCTGACGGGCCGGCCAGGGGAGCGCGCCGAGCGCGGCGCCCTGGTCTACCTGACGCCCTCCACGGCGGTGCGGGACGTGTGCAGGGATCTGCTGCTGGCGCCGCACGTCACACTCTGGGTGCAGTATGGCCGCGGCTCGCCCAGCCACCGGCTCCGCGCCGACGACAAGCCCCTCGTCATCCAGGACCGGTTCCTGCAGCGCATCGGCTTCGCGGACCGCAGCCGGCGGGCGCGGCTCGGCATCGACCCCGAGCTGCGGCACCTCATCCGCTTCCACGTGGGTAAGGACCCGGGAGATACCCCGACGGCGGGCGCTCGCGCGCGGGGTATCGACTGGAACGCTGTATCTGAGAGTCCGTTGTCTGTTTGACAGGCAGCGCGCCGCCCCTGCCGGAGGTGGCCGGGGCCACACGCAGCGGCTCCCTTCTCCTGCTCAAAGGCCTCGTGTTCCCCCAGTGGAGACGTCGGCCTGCCCTGCTGCTCGGCGACCGCCTCTTCCTCTACCCGGGTGAGCATCAAACCCACGAGGACCCGGAGGCCGGGGGCCCGGAGGCCCGGCCGGCACCGGAAACCGTCACTTTCTCGAGCGGCAGCGGCGGCCGTGTCCTGCTCCTGCATCGCCATTGCTTGGCCCGGTGCCGCTGCCACCACGATTGCCGAGCTTTAAACGCCCGAATGGTCTCGTTCCGTCGCCTCGTTTTCACCCTAATCGTGACGTCCGTGAGGTCCTGATGGCGTCGCGGGGGCATTCTCACTCTGACACCACCCTCGGTGACGTCATGCTGACTCGTGACGTGACCCGCTCCACTCATGCCATGTCTGTCTCCTGTCCCCCAGCGCCCGGCTCTCTGTCGTCCGCCCCCGAGGAGCTCCGCGTCGAGTCCGTGTCGTCGCGGTCCCCCCGCGGCGGCCGCCTGGTGCTGCGGGTGGCCGCGCCCCCGCACGCCCCCCGCCGGCACGTGTTCCTGGGCTTCGGCAGCTGCTGGGAGCGCGACCAGTGGCAGGAGTGGCTGCAGGAGGTGAGTGTGAGTCCCAGTTAGAGATGCGAATCAGGAAATTTTCCGCAGAAAATTCAAATTGAAAATTTTCCCAGGAGTTGTCCGTTTTGACTGGCTGTACTGGGAAGATCTCACGAAAAAATGAGAAATTTCACTAAAATTTTCAGTCGAATTTTACAATTGTCGGAAAGTTGACATCTTTTATCCTAGTCATGGCCAGGCGCCGGCGACGTGGCGCCCGCCGGGTAGGCCACCCATCCGGCGTGCGCTCCGGCCACGGTCCGCCAGGGGTCCCCCGTGGTGCTCCGGCTTCGCCGCGGCACGTTGGCAACCATTCCTGCCTCGTGTCCGGCTGCGCCGTGTAGGTAGGCATCCCATACGGCACGGCGCTGCGTCGGATGCAGGATGTGGGTGCGCCCGGGCGGAGACTCAAATGCAAGAGCGAGTCCAGAGTGCGGCAGCAGGCTTTCAGGGAAATTTTTGCCTCCGGCAAGAGTTGAACCCCGGCCTCCGGCGACGGCCCGGACGCGGCTCTCTCCGATTGGTCCACTTACGCCCCTTTTTTCGAGTTCCAAAATACCATTTATTAACAGCAATAAAAATATTTTTTTTATTTACAAGGCAACACGAAAAATTTAAAGAAAGTTCCAAATGGTTAATGCTAAATCACAGACAGAATAAAAAATAAAAAATAAATTAACTCAGAAACCCGGCTACTGCGAGCCCGCGATGGTGACAGCAGGGCGTTCTGCTGTCGCTGAGCTTACGCCCGCACTGACCCCATGTGTCCGTGCGTCGTGCGTCTATCGATGCGTTTAGGGAAAGCAAAGGCGAGTGGATTGAGGTAAGCGGATCACGGGGGTCGGAGGAGGGAGGGGGCGGCAGTCATGGCGGCAGCAGCCAGGACGTCTCCACCTGGTTGGTTCTGGCCTGTTTCCTCGCCGTTTTGCCGCACGCGTGCAGTCAAAGGGTCACACACACACACACACACACACACACACACACACACAGTCCACGAAGTCTGTGAGTTTACGAGTTAAAATTGAAGAGTATCCAAAATACTACAGGGGCGTCCAGGAAGCAGATGCTAAATCGAGAATCGAGAAATCGATTCGAAGGTCACGTGGTTTTTGAACGCGCCGCGATGTGCAGGAATCGAATCAAACAAACGAGGTGCCCCGCGCTGCGCTGTACACCGACCATAGCCCCGCTGAGCATGCTGAGCATTCGTGTCAGTGTGCATAACACAACACACTTGCCTCACCACCCCGGTCCGCCCCCGCTCCCCTCCCCTCCCACCGCGCTTCCCTCTGATGATGGTCTCTTTTCGTGCCGAGATGAGTTCGAGCTGTTGCGTTCCAGAGGCACCGCATTAAGTTACCCCCCTCCCATCCCCTCCCGGGGATGTACTAGGAAGGAGAGCAGGAGGGGTACATGCCTTTTCCGACTTGGCATATTTTCTGATGTGTCATAGTCTAGGTTAGATACCGGGCGTGCTGAGGTCAGCCTAGGCTAGACAAGGGGCATTGCCGCGGGGGCAGGTGGCTCTGTGCGCCGCAGTTGAGGAGGACGGGTCGAGTTAGTGAGTGTGCGGGAGGAGGAGGAGGAAGGGTTCTGCTCTGGAGCGTGACCCACCCCCCCCCCCTCTCCCTCCCTCCCTCCCTCCCTCCTCTCCTCCCCGCCTTGACACGCGCGAGGAAAGACAACTGCTGCTGTGGCGAATCTCAGAACTGCCGCGGCAGCGGCGCCAAACCGGGCTGGACATTAGTGTAAAATAATACGCAAACGAGTACGAGAACGAGTAATAATTAATGAATACTTCAAAATGATATGACCATGAATATATGACCATGAATATATTTTAGAAGGTCTCCGGAGAAGCGCCACTGTTTGCCTTGTATACGTTCATATGATGCATTTATCTAAAAACTACCAAATTTTTCCAATCTTACCTAAATATTTCAGAAAAAAAAATTCAGTGACTCTATCTTTCATGAAAAATAGAAACTCTAGTCTGTGCTCAACTGAAATGGCGTGGCGTGGCCGCGGGACGGGACGAGACGCTCCGGTGAAGCTGTGCGAGCCGTGCCCAGCGGAGGCAAGCCGTCGTGGTCCTCACCGCGGCCGTGGCCTGGCCGTGGCCGTCCCGCTATGGAGTGCCAGTGACACGGAGGACGCACGTGGCGGAGGACACGCCGCCGTCGTCGCCGTGGCCGCGCTCCTCTCCTGGCAGTCCGTCGGTCGTCCGGGTCGGCTGGGCGCCGCGTTTGCGCGGATACATTCGGGAGTGAACCAGTCGAGCCAGTAGTGCGACACCCGCGGTCCGTTGTCGATTCCTGCTGGCGCAGCGCGGCCAGGATGAGCCCCCCGCCGACGGCCACCGTGAGCCCCGAGGCCGCCGCCGGTCCCGGCCGAGCCTCCAGGATGTGAACACCGTGAGCGCGCCGCGTGTGCCGCGGGCCCAGGATGTGAACCCTCGGCCGGCACCGCCACCGCTCTCCTCGCTCCCACGGCGGCGGCGTGCTGTTGCTGCCGGCACCAACAGCAGCGGCATGGCCGTGACAAGGAGGCGCCACGCCGCCGCCGCCGCCGCCGGCCACCCCCGCAGAGTAAGCCTGTCATCTCCTGGTTCACAGGTTCAAATACCGGAGGTGTTTTCGCCCTCTCCGTTCGTGTCGGCGGCTTGACTCCGGCACGGCGATTCCTCGGCGTTGCTCTTTACGTCCCTAGACGTGCTCCCTTACCATGACTTCCTCTGCTGTGTGTGTGTGTGTGTGTGTGTGTGTGTGTGTGTGTGCATAATTTGCTTGGAAGGTTTTTGCTCTGACCCTCCGTTCCGTCCGCTCTCCGCAGGCCTCGGCGGCGGCGCGCTCTTCGCCCGGGATCCTGGACCTGACGTCGGGGGGCCTGGAGGCGCTGCCGCAGGCGCTGCTCTCCTTCCAGGACGCCGTCGAGGAGCTGGTGCTGAACCGCAACGCGCTCGGCCAGCGGCACCCCGGCCGGCCCCAGGACGCCCTGGACATGCTGGGCCGGCTGCCCCGGCTGCGGCGCCTGCAGCTGCGCCACAACCAGCTGCGCCTGGTGCCCGCCCACCTGCCGCTGCTGCACAACCTGGTGGCCCTCGACCTGGGCGACAACGCCGTGGAGACGCTGCCCGACGCACTGGGGGACATGGCCAGGTAAGCCACGTCGCGCGTCGCCCACCGAGCGCCTGTGGATGCCGGGGTAGGCCAGCCCGCACGACACACGTGCATGCACAAGTCGCGATTGCCTACCCACTAGGCGCTCTCCCCTGGGCACTCTGGCACTCCCGCCCGAGCGCCTGCGAATGCTAGGGTAGGCCAGCCCGCACGACACGCCTGCATGCACAAGTCGCGATTGCCTACCCAGCAGGCGCTCTCGGCTCTGCGCTGGGCACTGGCTGCACTGGCTGCACTGGCTGCACTGGCATTCCCGCCCGCGGCCCGGCGCCTATTTAGTCAGGGGTGAAACGGTGAACGGGATGGGTAATTTGTGCAGCAGGCGTGACACTCCGAGCCGACGGGACGGGGGCCCGCAGGGGGGCGCAGGCGGCTGGCCTCGTGCGCCGTGTGAGGTGGGGACCCGGGGGACCCCGACCCAAGAGCCGCCAGTGCTGCCATCTCGTGACGATGAAACGTCGCCGCCAGAGACCAGTACTACCAACCTAATGTTCATGTCTCGCTGTGGCCGAAAGTCGAACGACGCGTCATTTGTAACGCTGCGTGCCGCTATGAAATCAGTGTCAGAAACAAGAGGAGTCGCAGGGCAGCGGGGGGGGGGGGGGGGGGGGGGGGCACAGACCGCCAGGCTCCACTGGTCGCCAAACAATCGGCATTGTCGGCGAGCCCGGCCCGTCCTCGTCCCGTCCTCGTCCTGCTCTGGACTCCGGTTAACAACAATGCCCGCATTTAGCAAGTCCGGCGCGGCCGGACTGCGACACCGCGACCCGGCCGATATCTCTGTGCTGCTGTGGTCACTTTACCGGGCCGGCTCTCGTGATAGCGGCGCGCAGCGGGGCGCCACGCGCAGCCCACCCACAGTCCTCCAGAGGACGCCATGCGAGAACAAGCGAGAGTCTCAACAAAAATATTAAATATTAAAATATTTTTAAAAAATTTAAAAAATGCGGTAACCGCGTAGAAATCGACGAAAACGGACATTCCGCAAACATTTTTGCAAGCGTTTTCCGTTGCTACCAAAGGGGCCTTTCCAGTCCCAAAAGTCCCAAAGTTACAACAAAACGGAGACTTTACACCAAAGTGCGCTCTGTAGGTTGGCTGAGCCACCGAGGGTTCCCACAAGTCTGAAAAACCTGGAAAGTCATGAAAAAACATATGGTCATGGAAGTCATCGAAAGGTCATGGAAATCTTTGGATGATCATGGAAAAATTGAAAAATCTATACATTTCAAAATATTTTTGAAAATCTCGGGGCCGCTATGAAAATTTCAAAACAAAAATTCATTCGGGAACGGTCATGGAAATTTTCAAATTTTTGCCTGGAAAGTCATGGAAAATGCTATGCGATGTTCGGGGTCACATCGCGGTTTCGGTTTCGGGCGACCTCCTCGCCGAGCCCGAGCCGCAGCCTCGAGGGAGAGTCGTCGTTGTTGTTCCTGACGCTCCCCGATCGGCCGGCGCTATCTGGAAGTGAGGCCGGACTGGACGTGCCCCTCATTGTTTGGACGCCGACTGGACTGGACTGGGCAGCGGTGGCGCCGCCACTTTCTGTTTCTCCCTCAGTCGAGTCAGCTGAGGGCCCCGGGCCGGCCATGCATCATTCCACAAGGGCGGCCTGCGGATATGCGACGGGAAGCACGCGAATGATATGTGCATCTCAGATTCGGAAAACGTTTCGCACTCCATCTCCGCGAGGGAAAAAACTTGGAGGACGCCTTGCGGGCATGTCCTACTGCAGGCTTCCCTTTCCCCGTCCATGAGGCCCTCCATAGCGTATCGGCCTGCCCACATCGCGGGGGGGGGGGGGGCGGTGCGGTGGGGGCGTGGCCGCGGCCGCCGTGTTTGCAAAAGGAAGCGCTGCGGTGTTGCTGCCCTGCTGGGTGGCGGCGGTGGCGGGCGGCGGCAGGAAGGGGCTCGGCACATCCTCCCCCTCCCCTCCTCCCAGGCGGCCGGGGGTTGGAGTGGGGCCCCCAGGGCCCCCAGCGGGGCCCAGCCGCCCCGCCACGCACAGTCCGGTACAGCACGCTGACGCTGGGTGGACCACCGCCTCCGACAGATGAGGCGCTAGTTTGTGTTCGGAGCCGCGGCCCGCGAGCTGTGCGTTGTCTGTTGTGCGTGAGGCGCTGGGACTGTCGGGGACCTAGTGCAGCGAAGGCCGTGCGTGATCTGTGTGTGTTCGCGACCTGTGCGGCGGGAGCCAGTGGGTGGACCAGAGTGCAAGACCAGCTGGGTAGCTGGGTGGACCAGCGCGGTGGATAAGCTGGGTGGACCAGTGCGGTGAAGACCAGTGGCTGGGCCACCTCGCCCCCCTGCACACGCCCATACGATCTAGTGCGCTTGACTTCGGACGTCGCCGCCGTGGAATACTGTGATACCGTGACGTGGTGGTGATTGTGACGGTGTCCGCTGGGCCGGAGCCGGGCCTGCTCGTCCAGAGAAGCAGGGAGCTCCTGTTCCATTTTTTTTTTTTTTTTTTGGTTTTGCGACATTTGCACGTCGGTCGCGGTTTAGTGACCCCGGTACAAGTGACAGCCCCCCCCCTCCCCCCGGGGCTCCGGTTGGACACGTCACACCCGCAGCAGCCGCCCGCCCCGCAGCCCCGGACGTGGATTGCATTATCGTCCTGGTTGTGATCCTCTGGTGCTGCATGGGCCGGACGAGCGCGCCGGCGGCGGTACGAGCCGAGCAGAGCCGACCGGGCGCAGCCGGGGCCGTGCCGAGCCGAGCCGCTGCCGCCGCTTTTGCAAAGTAGCCTAGAAGTGGCCGGGGCGGGGCCCCCGAGAGCGGGGCGGCCGGGGATGGCGTAACGCGGAGGCCCCGCCATGGCCTGCGTCTGCGTGCGCGCGCCGCGCATCGGCCGGCTCCGGCGGGGGTCAGTGAGCGCGACCGCCACCAGAGGGCAGCAGCAGCAGCAGCAGCAGCGCCCCGGGGGAGGGGGCGCCTGCCTCCCCGCCCAGCTGCAGAAGGGTGAGTTCACGACCGGACTTTGACCACCAGACGCCTAGAAAATAAAAAGGGTAGTTCACTCGACGTCTCAGAGCTCTGAAATCAACACAGTTCACAACGCGCATTTACGGTCTCCTTAACATGTCAGAATGGTGTACTTCGTAGGATTTCGAGAACCTAAAAAAAATATGAGAAATGCTATGTTTGTTCCCCCCAAAAGCTGGCGAAGATGTCCTCTGGACGACTAAAAATCCCCCCAAGGATTTGAGCCCTGGATTTCCACACCGAAGACAGAAGTCCATTCAGCTGTCTGAACATGATGAGAATATGGATTCTAGCTTCCATACTACGGGAGGAGAGGCGGTGGCGGGAGTCAAAGCAGGACGGCGGAGGGAGGGGGAGGGGGAGGGGGGGGGGGGGGGCGCTCGCATTTCATACAGATCCTGCTGTCGAGTGCCGCGGATCCTGCGGCCTGCAGGGTGGCCGGCCCGGGCGCAGCGGATGCAGACCAATGCGGACGCCCTGTTGCAACGCCCTGCTCGACGTGCGCTGTCTGTCTGTCTGTCTGCCTGCCTTTCTGTCAGTCCGTCTGTATGCGTGTCTGTGGTCGGGGAAAATCGTGTTTTAATTTGTTGCTTCAGGTCCGTGTCTTCGTGACGACGCGTCAATGTCACATCCACGTTGACCGTCTCCCGTCTCCTATCTGTGTTGCAGCCTCGAGGAGCTCCGCCTGGATCGCAACTCGCTGCGCGCGCTGCCCGCCGCCCTGAGCCGGCTGGGCAGGCTGCGCGTGCTCACCGCCGGCTACAACCTCCTCGAGTCCGTGCCCGCCAACCTGCTGGCCATGCGGGCCCTCACCCTCCTGGTACGGTTGGGGGCAGACCGGACCCAAGCCGGAGGGCAGGGTGCACACTTACGATCAAGACCCGTTTCTTACGTCACTTTTTTACTTCTTTTCTTTTTTCTTGCGAAAACAAAGGACCTCCAAGGAAACCGGATATCCGAAGATGGGCTCCCTCTACCGGCGCCCGTCCCGGACAAGGACAACTTGGACCCTCTGGGCCCACCGGGACGGGTCAGCCTCCGGGCCAACCTCCTCAAGGGCCACATCATACTCGGCAACTACGGGGTAAGAGATCCGATCGGTGTGTGTGTGCACGCGCGCGAGTTCTAGTTGTGAACTAGATTGTGGGGCAAGACTGGGTATACAGTATGTTAATTTAATGTGTGTGTGTGGGGGGGGGGGGGTAATTGAAGAGGCCCTTGCTTCTCGTTTCGACGGTGTTAATGTCGGTCCACCGTACAGCACCGCCCTAGCCCCCCCCCCCCCCCGGCCCCCCACCGTGTTTTCCATCGCATCCTCTGCAACAGCCACACATAACTTGCACATAAGGAAGCTTCCGTTGCTGCGATGGCACGCCAGGCGTCCGAGCGGGCGCGTCCGCGAGATTGCCGTCTCCGCGTCTCTGTCGCACCCAGGGGGGACTGGCCGTCGCGACGCGGGCGTGCGAGAGAGACGGTGCGAGGCGCGGACGCCCCCGCCCGGCCGTGGGAGTTTCCCCCGCGGTGGGGCTCACGGCGTGCAGATGACGGCAGATGCGGCGGCACCCGCGGCCAGCGCCCGCGGCCGAGTTTTAATCGCGGCGCGGTTCACTCTCGCTCCCCTGCCACGCGCCGGACACGGCCGGACACGCGCCACGGCATGTGTGTCCGGGAAGAGAACACCTAAAGTATCAAAAAAAGCTTAAGTTAAGCTATGGTACCATGGCTTCAGCTGGCATGGCATGGCATCAGAACCAATTTGGGAGGGAGAAAAAAATAATTTCAGGGCTTAGTGCAGGGAAGCCCATAGCATGACAAATTTGCACCATTTTAACTATTTTGTAATAATTATTTTTTTGGCGTGGTTTGTTAGGACCAACCCCTAGGCATCGTAACGATTTAAAAATGGTGTCTGGGACTCACCCACTTTTGCCATTTATTTTCCGGTTCTGCAGGGAGCGTTTTCTTGGGTATTCAATATACACGTGTGAATATATATAACAACAGGTTATTTTTTATGAGGACAACCCGAACCCGAAGGCGGCATCGGCACTTTTGCTTTCCTTCCCACCAGTGCTAGGCGGGTGATGGCGGCGCGGCACGGACGGCGCGGTGGCGGGGGTCTGGACGCGGACGGCCCTGGGAGAAGCGCTGCGCCGCGGGGGTCCGTGAGGGGCCCAGTCAGGGGCGAGAGGAGGGCGGGGCGGGGCGGGGCGGGAGAGGTCGGCGGCGGCCAGCCTGGGCTAGGCTGGCCGGGGTGGGTGCCGGCGGCCACGGCTCAGTGCCGCTCCGTCCTCCGGCCGCGTCCGGCTTTGGGTCCTCCGCCTTCCGCCATGACTGGCGCTTCGCGACGGTCCCCCGCCTCACGCCCGCGCCCCGTGCCGCTGCTCACATGATGCCGGGGCAGTCGTCGCGGCCCCCGCCACCACCCCGTCATCGTCCGCACCCGCCGCCAGGATGCGGTCGCTGCGCCGCAAGCGCCGGTGGCGGCTGCTGTCCGCGTCGTCGACGTCCACCGCCAAGAAGACGTCGGCGTCGTACCGGGACTGCGCGCTGTGCGTGCGGCCGCCGCGCGGGGGTGCCTCCGGTGCCTCCGGCCAGGCTGCCGTGGCCCACCACCACCACCAGCAACACGATCCCCTGCGCGGCAGCAGCCGCCGCCGGGACCGCCGGAGCAGCAACAACAAGTCCAGCAGCAGCAACACCGGCGGCAAGGGTGGCGTGCGCGTCATCTGCTACTGCGACACGAACGCGGACACGATGCCGCTGCTGCACGGCAACTGCTACCGCAGCGTGTGCGTGGACCCGCAGGGCAAGGCCGTGTTCCGCTGCCTGAACGTGGCCCGGGACCGGAACCTGCGCGACAACCAGGGCTGCCCCTGCGACAGCCGGCGCCACCCCACCGCCACCGGCGCCAACGGCGACCACAACTTCTTCTTCGGGCGCGCCGACCTCAACAACAACAACACCAACAACAAGGCCCAGGACGGGGAGCACGTGATCTTGGACGACACGTGCCTACGATGCTGTGTGGTGTCCACACAGCCCCCGCCGACGCTGTACTGCTTCGAGAAGGCCGTCAATAAGAAGGCGGCTGCCCCGGCTGGGGACGTGAACATCGACGGGGGATGTACCAACAACCAAGGTGGCCAGGCCGGGGTGGCGGCGTCTAGCTCCAAGACGGCGGACGCCGTCAAGCGCAGCGCGAGTCTGGCGGGGCCCCCGCCAGGTCCCTCGGCAGTCCGGCGCCGTTCCCGGTTCAGCTTGCCGCAGCTGCCGAGCTTCCTGCGCAGCCCCAAGACCCTCCAGGCCCTGCAGGCCCTGCAACGCAGCCCTTCCAGTGCGACCTGCCCCGGCACCGCCAAGCCGCCGCCGAGGCCAGCAGGTCCTCCGCCCGGGCCGCCCGGGACCTCGGCCTCGGCCTCAGCCCCGACACCCCTGCCCCCGGTGCCGGCCGTTCGGAGCACGCTGCCAACCGTGATGAGCAACCCGCTGTACCAGGAGGCGCCTCGGCCCCTGCCCCCGCTGCCCACGGCGGAGAGTGTCACCAGCTCGGACGGGGACGACGCCGAGGTGTCTGTGCCCCTGCCACACCCACTGCTACCGCCGCTACCACCACGATCGTCTCCACCGCCCTCGTCACCACTGCCGACAAAGGCACCGCTCCCAGACTCCGACGAGGACCTCGAGGCGACTGAGGGCGGGAGGACGGGGTGCGAGGACGAAGGGGACGACGAGGACGACGGCGATGTCGTCGGGGGCGTGGGCTTCCACCTCAACCGGCCGCACAGCCCGGCGTCCACCTCGCTGACCATCGGCCCGGGTGACCCCCTGCCGCCGGGGTGCTTCCTCGGCCGCGACGGCGTCTTCAAGGTAGCTGGCCAGGATCGGCCGATGGCCGCCGGTGGATGTTGATCGTGCGTGCCGTGCCGCCCCCTCCCCGTCGTGGCGTGTGTAACCTAAGGCGCGGGGAGCGGACGGATTACGTGTGTCAAAGACTGTGGGTACCGCTGGCAGAGCAGTGGAAGCGGCAGTGGCAGCGGAGTGACGAAACGCCGCGATGGACAGTGTCTTCCCTTCCCTTCCCTTCTGCTGGGCGGAGGCGGCGTGTTGTGTCGAGTTATACGCGGATGAAGTAATAATAATTGTTCCCACGGCCGAGCCGCGCGTGGCACGCGGGTGCCAGTGAGGGGAGGTGGGGAGGGCGACACCGCGGCCGCCTGTCTGTCAGTGCGGCTTTCTCTGGGGGATGCTAATATCTCGGCACGGCATCACACGCTACTCTGGAAAGGCAGCCGGGAGGAAGGCCTCTACCCACACCCCCGCCCCCCTGGCCCCTGGCCGCTCTATTGTGTTATCATTCATTCATTCATGAGGACTCATGCCCCGGCGGCCCTGTGCCAGCCATGGCAAGAGTTGTCGTTGTGGTGGTGGTGGTGGTAAATAGAGGAGCAAGCCGAGCTTCTTTGACAGGCGAAGGAAAGTGACTGAGTGGCAGCGGACGGATCGTTTTTTTCTTCTTCTATTGCGTTTCTGGCATTTTCCCCTTTCCTTCTGCAATGCACTCTCGATCCGGTGGGCGGTGTCTCTTTTTCACAGTTGGAAGTAAAAGTGACGGCTAGCGGGTTGCTGTCCCGGGTTCTAAAAATACCGCCCTCTGTGGCTCCTTTCCAGAACCTGACGCAGCTGGATGTGAGCGAGAACGCCATCGAGGTGCTGGACCTGAGCGCGCTGAGTAAGCTGCAGACCCTGCAGTGCTCCAGGAACAACCTGCGGGAGCTGTCCGTCAACGGCAGGCACCTCACCTCGCTCATCGCGGGCAACAACCGTGAGTCCTCCTTATCATGGTCGTACTTTGTGGATGGTCCCTGAGATGCCTGGAGCGGAATGTCTGGAGCCGACTAGTACCAAAGTTTCCGAGAGTTTCCCCATTTCTGTTTTCCAGAGCTGCGGACGCTGAGTGTCTCGCCGACGCCGTTGCAGCTGGAGCACCTCGACGTGTCATAGTGAGTATACGGACTGCGTGTCGCATTTCGCAGCCAAGAATTGAATGATAGTGCTGGGCTCAAAAAGTGCCCCTCCCCCCACCCCCTCCCTATACTCTCACCTTGACCTCATGCCCCCGACCACAGTAATTGCTCTACTTTTGGCCCACGACGGTGACGTTGACACCCTCGATGACTGTGTGCAGCAACCGGCTGTCCTCGCTGCCCGGCTGGGTGGGCGGCTGCTCCCGGCTGCGCGCCCTGTTCGCCTCCCACAACGAGCTGACGGCGGCGCCGCAACAGCTGCTCAGCGGCCAGCTGCCCCACCTGCACACTCTGCAGCTGTCGTACAACCAGCTGCAGCAGCTGCCGCAGGTCAGCACGCGCCTGCCGCTCGCCCTGCACCACCTGTTCCTGCAGAGCAACCGGCTCGCCGCGCTGCCGCCCAACCTCTTCGTCGTGGCCTCCAGGTATATAATAGCCTTGCCTTGTTTTTTGCCCGAAGTTTTTTTGGTTTCCAAATTTTGTCAAAATTGATAGAGACCGATTATCGTGAGATACCATTTTCATGGCAAGACGGTGTTTAGGAAAAAAATAAATGAGAACAAATCCGTCCCCAGGCTCCGTGTGCTGAATGTGTCCAACAACCGGCTGGAGGAGCTGCCGCCGCCGCCGCCGCTGCAGGACGCCGAGGGCGAGCGGGGCAGCCCGCTGGACAAGCTGTACCTCACCGCCAACTGCCTGGGCGACACGGCGCTACGCGCGCTGGCCGCCTTCCGCAGGCTGCGGACCCTGCACGCCGCCTACAACCACCTCTCCATCCTGCCCGACAGGTGAGCTTAGCGCCCGCGACGTGAGATATTTCTGTACGACGGTGCTGTGACCAACGCCAACGCTCCCCTGTGTGCCCCTCTCCGCTCCAGCTGCGTGGCGTCGTGGCCGGACCTGGAGGAGCTGGTCATGTCCGGGAACACGCTGCGGCACCTCCCGGAGAACATCGTGCAGCTGCGCCACCTCCGCGTGCTGCGAGTGCACTCCAACCAGCTCCGCAACAGCCCCTGCTTCGCGCGGATGTCCTCGCTCAAGGTGCGGGCCCCGGGTTCGAATACCACCCGGTTTAATCCAGGAATTTGGTTATTCGGTCTGGCGGCCGGTTATTAAAGTTTGCCGCGCACCTGCAGGTGCTCGACCTGTCCCACAACCAGCTGGACCGCGTGAGCCTGCAGACGCTGGCGCCGCCGCAGCTGCAGTTTCTCGACCTCTCCTGCAACTCCCGGCTGCACGTGGACCCCCGGCAGTTCAGCGTGTACCGGCACGTATTCACCACAGCCCGCTGCCCGCGGAACCTCTCGGACAACCGTTTGACCTCTAATGACCCCAACGTGTCTTTCACAGGTCGCAGCGACAGGGCGGGCCCGGCTCCCTCAGCCTGGTGGACGTCTCGGGGCTGAACCGGAGCTCGCTGCCGACGGTGCCGCCCGCGAGGCTACCGACGACGCCGTGGGCCGTGGGCTTCTCGGAGACTCCGGGGCTGCGGGAGAGGTACGGCCACCGACCGGAACCCACGGCTACCTCAGTAGTGCACTCGGCGCTGTCCATTTCATCCTATTTCCACTCCCTCCACAGACTGTACATCTCTCAGATGCGACTACCGGCCTTCTGCAACTCGGAAGGACTGTTCGGCCTGTTCGACGGGGGAGGCGAGGGATCTCTGCCCGTCGCTCTGGTGCGCGCCGTGCCCAGGATCCTGGTGGAGGAGCGCGCCGTCACCGAGACGGCCTCCGACTACCTCAAGTACACGCTGCTCTCCGCGCACCGGTGAGTACAACGGCGGCCGGGGAGCGGGGCGGGGGTGACACCCGGGGTGTCTCCTCGGCACTTGTTGAGCATCTCGACGATCTCTTTGTGGTTCGCAGGGAGCTCCGTGAACACGGCCAGAAGCAGGGCGCGTGCGCCACCCTGGTGCACGTGTGCCCCCGGGGCCCTCGCTACGTGCTGCGCGTGGCCAGCGTCGGCGAGGCCAAGGCCATCCTGTCGCGGACCGACGGGCCCCTGACGCTGACCCGGGAGCAGCCCGCCGGCGCCAACAGGCATCCGCTTGAGGTAAGTAACGTAACGAAATTTGTGTACAGTGACTGAAATAACAAATGACTGGTGTCTTCCACGAGACGAAATTCTTGAAAGGGACTGCAAATCAAAATTCATTATTTTTCTTCATGTTCTGCGTTGGGGACAGATGCTACAGTATGGGAAGCTTCTTTTCTCACATTTAACTGAGTTGGTTTCTTCTCCCTCCACCAGAGCGCGGTGCGGTCGCAGCTTGGTTGCTCGGCGCTGTTCCCCCTGGTCCTCCCCGACCCCTACGTCGTCGAGCTGGAGCTGAGGGAGTCGGACGACTTCCTGGTGCTGGCCAACCAGAGGCTATGGGAGGTGGTGTCTGAGCGGGAGGCCGTGCAGGAGGTGCGTGTGGCGGGTGGCGGTGCTCGGAAAATGCCTTTCCTCTCATTTTGAGTTTCCGATCTGATACAACGACCCCCGGGCTCCGCTTGTCTCCGCTCCAGGTCCGCGCGGCGTCCTCTCCTCTGCTGGCCGCCAAGCGCCTGCAGGACATGGCACAGAGCTACGGCTGCGAGGACAACCTGAGTGTGGTGGTGCTGAGGCTGGGCGCGCTCACCACGCACCACCACCAGGCCACGCTGCACACCGCCGCTGTCACCGTGAGTACCGAGCACAGCCGTCACGTCGGCCCCGTCAGCCCGGCGGGTAGGCAGTCCCGTCGCGGACGCGTGTCTTGCGGGCTGGCCTACCCTCCAGTTCACAGGGGCCCCGCCCCACCGACCGGCTACCGGCAACCACAGCGCGACGCTCTTGTTCAGGAACTGGAGGAGTCGTCGTGCACGTGCTGCGCTCCCTGCTGCCGCTGTCGACACGACCGCTCCTCGCCGTCGGGGCAGAGCGACCAGGCGAGCTGCGAGTCACGGCCGCCGCCGGCCACCGCCCTCGCGGCCCCGCAGCCCTCACCCCGGCGGGTGGGGGTCGGCCACACGGGCCACACCCCCGCCCCCGCCTCCGTCAACGGCCTGGCCCTCGGCCACGCCAACGGACTCGGCACGCTGTACAAGGTGAGCTTGGCCTGGGTCTAGGAGGCCTCGTGCCGCGAGACCCGGGAGCACCAGGACACGATCTAGGAGGCCTCGGACAGGGTTCACATGAGGCAGGAGGCAGGAGGCCGGTGGCAGGATGCTGGAGACGCCGGAAGAAGAGGTTCGTTTCTAGACTTGTAAAACTCGGCAGACAGTGTCTGAGACCTTTGACCATATGTAGCGCAGCGTTGAGTAGAGTAGAGCCATAGTTTTGGATGAATTTGCCGCACTCCGTGTACTTGTGAGTTTTTGCACGATGTTGAATAACGCTTGAAGCCTGACAAGAAGCTTGGCGTCGTGTGATAATACTGTCTTGGTCGGTCCCACAGGCGACGCGCTGCCGGGTGGACAACGGCTACGGCAGCCCCCGCGTCGGCCGCGGCGGCCACGTCGTTGGCGGCGGCAGCGGCGGCTCCGGCTGCTCTGACTCGGGCGGGGACTCGGCCGCGTCGGGGTCCGGGACGGGGTCGGCGGGCTCGGACCGCTCGCACCTGAGCGAGGAGCAGTTCCGCTGCTGGGAGTACATGCTGGAGCAGAACACGCAGCTGCTGTTCGACAAGGAGCTGGACACGCTGTCGCGCGCCTTCACGCGGCGTCCGGTGCCGCGCACGCTGGCGGGGAGGGCGCTGTCGTCGTCGTCCCCGCACCTGGCGCACGCCGGCGCGGGCCCGGGGGCCGGGGGCGGCCCCGCGCCGCCAACGGCGCACACCGGCGCCCCCGCCAACCCTACGCACCCCCCGTTCTTGTCGCGCCACTTCGGTTCGGCGCGCTCGCTGTCGTGCTCGCTGACGCCGACCTCACGGCGCATGGGCCTCAGCGGGGGCCTCGGTGGGGGCCTGGGTTCCACCCTGGGCTCCACCCTCGGTTCCACCCTGGGCTCCACCCTCGGCTCCACCCTGGGACTCGGCGGCGGCGGCCAGCGTCTGCTGCATACGGGGCCCAACGCCGCCTACTTCGGCTCCCTGCAGAGGCTCATGCCGTACAACCTCGAGTACGACTTTGACGTGATCCACGAGCGAGCAGAAAACGGCCACAGCATCAGCGACTCGCTCGTGGACCGCGGCGACCAGGACTCGTTGGAGCAGGACGGCCGAATGAGGAAGTACTGGGACGTGGCCACCACCGAACTCTAGTGCCAGTGCCCGGCCTCGGAAGGGAAGGCCTCCTGGGCCAAGGCAGTCCATGTCCATATTAGTGTAGCCTTCATGTATAGTGTAACTTATATGTTAAAATCAGGCTCTATTCAAATGAAGCACTGTACTTTCTCAGACCAATTTCGTTTTGTTGGTATTGTTCAAATAGGAAATTCGTACTTTAATTAGTGTTTTATGTGACTTCCATGTTTATGGCACAACTCTGTTGGTGCTAACTGCCAAAGAAGTAAGTTTAATCTACATTATATCTTCTTCAATATGATTGCTCAGGTTTTGACTGAATTTGATGTGTTGTTCGTAAGTTTCTGGAAGCAGTTCCTGATGTATCTATAAGTGGACATTGCACTTCATTGGGTGCAGGTCAGGATCTGCTTCCAACATAGTAAGCTGACGGTCAGAAGTTTCCAGTTTAATAGCAGATATTGAAAAGTGGAGATGTATAATTATTGACTGTTAATAAAACTAAATGAATTCTGAAGTGTCTTTGTAAATAGAGTTCTGAGACCAACAGAGCATATAATCAAAGCAGTACAAAGATCAAATTTTAAGTAGTATGTGATGTGACCAGTTCAAAAAATGTGTGTTAAAAATAACTTGTGAAGTTAAAGAAAATTTCAGGGAAAATTATTTTGTAATAAAATATGACATTACAATACAAAACTTTTATTCAGCAACCATCAATCAAAATCACATATCAAGCATGAATACATTTCTTATCAGATTGAATGGTAATGGCCATAATTGTTCTGGAACTTGTCAAGTTCACTCTCTTAAGGCACAAGTTGTCACTAGTACAAGTAACCAGTCAAGAAGCAACGAAAATATAAAGCAAACTCAGTTGACCAAACACATTAATATCACAGTATGTCATCTCCGGCAACTCTTTTCATAATTCATGCAATGCTATCAAGAAAATAATGTACACTTCTAATCAAAGTCATGGGATTTAAAATTTGATTGTTCAAGTAGAAATATCTGTGCAACTCTAAAATACACATAAACAAAACGCAATACTTTCTTAAGGACGGGTATACACAGAAAGGAGCCACCTTCATGTTCTAGCAGGGGATGAATGATTTTCGACCAAACGCCTACAACAAGAAAGAAGTAGTGCTTTAATATTCGGCTGCCAATGGGTTCCACACTTCACCATAATACAGGTAATAAAATTTATAATTTGATACTTACAAGTGGATTTGGAGGGTACCTTGTATTAAGCCGCTTGAACTCTTGAAGGAGCCTTTCTTCTTCCTTCTTCATTTCTTCTAAACGAGCAAGGCGTTCCTTTTCCTGCCTTCGCATTTCATTCAGACGGACTAAGGTCTGATCTTCCATCTGTACATATAAAAAAAATAATGAATAGAATAAATAACCACAAAAGCAGACACTACAAATACATTTGTCATTGATTTGTATACTAACCTGAGATTCAAGAACACCTTTCAAGTTTTTCTTCGACAATATCTCTGCTTCAATGCGTTCCATATCAGTATTTCCATTCTCTAGTAGTTTTAAAATATCTTCTCGCTCCCTAAGTAGATTCTCTTGAGCCAAGCGATTTTTGTGAGCACGATCTTGGATCTGATCTCAAACAAAAGACTCAAATGAGTTCGTTGAACAGGTTTTTAGAGTGTGCAAAAGCATAAAACTTGTACACTGTAGGATATTAAGAATTTTTAAAGTAGAAATCACCTGCAACTGTAATGTTGCTAGAGTGTCAGCCATAAGCTTACTACGAGCTTCCTGTTCCTCTTTCCACCGCTTCTCCTGTTTCTCCCAAAAGAACCTGGCCTCTTCTCTGCAAAATATAATAACTGTTTAAGTATAGCAAAAGAGTTAAGTTTAATTTAATTATTACCGGCAAGCAGCATAATAGGAAGTATGCAGATAATATTTTTGAACTGATAACTCACTGGAACATAACACGAGTATCTCTTTCAATCAGCTTTTCTATTTCAGCATATGACGCAAGAACAGCATTTGCTCGATCAATATGTCTCCGGGCCTCCTTTCTCTCTTCATCCTCCAAATTAGGATCAGCAAGTCGTGACTCTGCTTCTCTCAAAATCTTCTGATCCTCTTCTAGAGCATCACGAATTTCATGAGCACGTCGTTTCAGTTTGAGATTATAGTGCTCTTGAAAATACATGCTAGTAAAGAAAAGAAAGAAGGCAAATATAAGGAATAAGACTGCATAGTTTGAATGAAAATGAAGAGAACTTCATACATCCAAATTAAAAATTCCAACACGATGGATCTTACCCCATTTCAATTCCTTCGCGTTTCTTTTGACCTTGCTTGCGCCGCTGGACCAATTTCTCGAGCTCTTCTTCTCTTTGTTGCATAAGTTGTTCCTGCCTCTTCAATTCTTCAGCATACTCCTCCTTTTTGCTGGAAGTACATATAAAACATTAGGCACAAACACATTTTAATTTAAGATCAACTTTAAAGCCACCCTGCATACCGGAGAAGGTCCAGTTGACACTGGAGAGCATGCTTAATTTCTGTAAGTTGAGCCTTCCTCTCTTCCACAAAAGCACGTTCTGCTTGCTCTTGCAGTGCCAAATGTGACTTGCGTTTCTCCTCCCTAAGGTTTTCCTCCTCAGCATTTTTCTTCTCTTGGGCTAATCTTTCTTCAACCTGATCAACCCATGCTTGACGAATGAACACAGACTGATTCCTATCATCTACATGTTTTAAAATTCCTTGGTCGTTTCGCCACCTATGATACAAGCGAAGTTCTGCCTCTCTGGCTCTCCTCTCCTCTTCACGGCGCTTAAATTCAGAATTAATGTTCCTAAGACTAGCAATGTCATGGTTGTTCCTCCATGACCTTCGCCGTTGGTCACATTCCTGGAAAATTTGGGATCGGAAATTAAACTTAAACAGAAATTCTGTAGCTAAAGGACTCAGGCTTTTGATGAACAAGTCATACCAGCAATTCTTTTCTGTACTTCTCTTCCTCCTCTTGGAGAAGGTTTGCCAGTCTCTCACGCCTCAGTGAAAGTCTTCTTTGTCGCTCTTCTTCTTTCAATTTGGACAGTCGAGAGCTGAAATGATGAATGAAAAACGTGAACGATTTAATTGAAGCACAAACTCATATCTCCAATACATTGGTGCAATGCATGCAATGGGTACCTTGCTGGATCTGACTGCTCCCACATTCGATGTTGAGCTGTCATGAAGTTGACCTTTTGGAAGTAGCCATAGTTGGCTGCATTTTGCTCCGAGTTTTCCCATTGATGGAGACGCTTTTGAATATTGAAATGTTGCAGTTTGCGGCCCCTGTACCTAACGCTCGATGCCATCCCAGACCTAGAATGATCGTTAATCGTCGGCAAATCTTCGAGTCTCAGCCGGCCACAGCGCGCTTCAGCGGGGATTAATTTGTTATGATGCTGAATCTGACAGCAGAACCCCGCGCGAGGCTACATGGTTCGTAACCTCCCACCTCCCCTCCCTACATGACTACTGAAGGCCGGTGATTTGGATGATTTTGAGCATCTTAGCATCTCTGAACGTCTCAAATTTATTACGGACATATTTTCGAAGCAGTTACTGCTTTATTCGCCCGATTTGGGGGACTACATTTTAAAAAACAACAACAGAAAGTGCGCGGTTCATCAAAGGCAAATTCGTATCATCATAGACGTCTGTTCAGTCAATTTTAGTTAATGATAATAGTTGTCTGGAATTTCATTTTCAGTTTACTGAAGGGAAGATGAATATCAGAGATCGTAGGCATAGATCTCTGTCCCTTGAACAGCAACGTTCATCGGAAGCCCAGATGCATGCACCAACACATTCTCATTCAATATCAAAGTGCTACTGTACAGATAGCAACAATGTCAAATTTCAACCGGATAAAAGATATAGTGTTCAGCTATATAGCCACAGACAGCATATTCCAATGAGGTTGTAGTCAAATCCAACCACCAGGATTGTGAACGTTAGCAGGTTTATTGTATGGCTCTTAACTAACAATGGAAAACGTCGGTTTTACTGTTGAACTTTCAGGCTTAAAAAACAGAGATACAGGTCGGACTCAATGTCAATGCAATCTAGGATGGTCAGGTGGGCCGACTCACTTGATATTTCCAGCAACCCAGTAATAGACGATGACTGTCCCGATCTGTTACCTCAGGATACCTCAGAGGTTTGCAAATAAATGTAAGACAAATCTGATTCTTTAAATTTAATACAACACACAACATCTCAACCAAATAAATGTTGTAGGTGAGGAATGAGGATCAAGAATTTCCTCTAGAATGTTCATCAAGATACTCCAGTTCTGGTTCACAGCATGAATCTCAACACAGTTTACTGGACAAAGTGAAAAATTTTCGAGAATCCCATTGGTATGATTGCCATGCATCCCACAAAGAAAAATCACTGTCATCAGATCATGAATGTAAAGTAGAAAACTTTTACAAGATATGAATTTGTAATATGTTGTAAATCTACCTCTACTATAACTTTTTTTTGAATTGCAGGTGTTAACCATTATGTTTTGAACAAACGTTTATTCCTTGAGCCTTTGCATGTAGATGAGAGAGGACAAAGTAGCTGCCCAGTTTGTCTGATATCATCTGGACCTGTTAGTGAGCAATTTGGAAGAGGAAGTCCAAGCTCCAGTAAGAATTCTCAATGCCAGCCCAACCATATTATGGTTACACTGCCCACAGTTATCATGGAGCCTAGTCATCTTCAAGATAAATTAGGTACGTCTTGACACCAGTTAGAGTATGTTATATATGCATCCTTTTCTACTTCACTTTAACTGGATACCCTACTTACAGTGACATTCTCTTCTACAAGAAGAAAAAAGGACACAAAGACAGATAGTTCTAAATCAATATCTTGTTTTTGTGTGGCTTATCATAAGCATTCAACCGAGCGAAGCCTGCTTACTTATCCCAAAGACACTCTTGCCCTGAGGTACCAAAAGAAGGCACTGATTTAGATGAATTATTTATTTTTTGTGTTGTGTGAGTAGGTAGTCTAAAATTCATAGCTCTTCAGCCTAATTGTTCAGAAATTGTTATGTTTATCATTTAGAGTTTACAAATTTTCTTGGTGTTTATCAACTGCCAGATATACAATTTTATCACTTCTCATGGACAGGTACTGATCAAGTACAAGCAAATGCTTCATTTGAACTATTAGTGGCATTTACCAGAATCAATAGCAGTTCTTGATATCAACTGCTTTGCACATTTTATCGCACTGTTAAATTTCAATAAGCAATGGCATTCATATAGTCTTCTCTTTGCAGTGCACATTCTCATGGCGTTTCATGTGTGAAAGATGATTAAATGTTTTACCACATGTTTCACACATGTATGGTTTGTTATTACTGTGAATTCTGGGAAGAAAAGTTAAAAAGCTTTAAAGAAATGTTAACACATTTACTGAGATTATTTACTTTAAAAACCTTACCTTTCATGAACGGTCAAGTCATACTTCCTAAAGAATGATTTGCTGCATATCAAACAACTATGTGGACGAAGGCTTTGATGATCTCTTCTTTTATGCTGTTTAACTTGGTCGAGGGATTTATACTGTTTGCCACATACATCACAAAGAAACTGTTTCAAGACCACTGCATGTGAAGTCACGTGTTTGTTTAGTGAAGACTTCCATGAAAATGACTGATCACAGAATTCACATTTGTATTGTTTCATATTTGGATAATGCAAACCTAAAAGAGACATGTAAAGGAGTTATCTAACAATGTTGCATTAAATAAGGTTCTGGGTGGAGCCAGTGGAGACAAAATGCTTTACATACCAAGGTGCTGTGTTAAATTTGACCCTTTGAAGAAAACTTTACCACATTCTGGACACTCTTTTCTAGTCCTGTTTGGTTTTTTGTTACATAATTGAATAGCTTCAGTTAAAGGTTTTAATGACAAATGCACTTCCTCTTCAGTGCCTATTGCTGGTTCCCCTAATGCAACTTGCATAGTGGATTGATTCATTTTTGTCAAACTTCTTTTTAATTTGACACTAGTTAATGAGGTTTCTTGATCACCTGTTGTTGTTGTCCTTGTGAGGTCAGTTAATAGGCACTTCTTGTTGACATTGTTTTTACTTTTTTGAGGGTTTTCAGAGTTAAGTTGTTCTGTGTCTTGTGCACAGTAAGTCACCTCAACTCTATTCCTGAAATCTTGAGATACACTCTCTTTAACATCTGAGGGGCAGTAAAAGAATAAATGGTTATTCTAAAGATACATAAATTAATATTCAATATTGTATCTGATTTTTCGTACCAGTAATGGTTGTAGCATTCCTGCTAGGCAGAAGTTGAACCTGTAACAAGTCAAATGTCTAAAAGGTCGTTTATGCACCTATCCCACCACAACAAATGTATAACCCTTACCTCTGTGTCTTGGGCCACATAAATGATGATTCCCTGTGTTCTGTTTGTAGAGTTTGGAAGTAGAGGAATGATGTTGTCAGAAAATTCCATAGTGAGCATGCAATTATCTGCCAAATCTGAATCCATGTTACAATTGGCTTCTGGCAACTCTTGCACAAAAGCAGATGTGGTCTGTGAATTTTTTTTTACCATCTCATTACTTTGACTATTGGTTTCTTGAACAGTCACACTACTTGACGCACTTCCTTCTCTTGCAGTTGGATAACAGTCCCAAAAAGATGTTGATAGTGGGTCAACAGTTTCATCATGACCTTGTTCAGGTGAATGCTTCAATTTTTCAACACCACCATCGATGTCCTCTTCAACAATCCCTATTTCTTTTAACAAAGTTAAATAACTATCTCCAAAAGATAGCATGAGAGGTTCTGTACTTGAATAATTATCTTGCAAACTGCATTTAACTTGACTTAATTCACTTCTCAAGTCACTGCTATTTTTGAAGTTGTCTTTACCACCACAGCATTGTGTTTTACCTGCCTCTTTTGAGCAATGAAGCTCAGTAAGTTGATGGTCATCCAGAGTGTTATTTGGTGAGTCGGATAGGCCCATATTGACATCAAAAGTCACATTTGAACTATCACCGCTTCCCAACAAATCCTCATCAGAACAGACATCTTTTAATTTGCTGCCTTCTTTTTCTGATTTAAAGTCATTTTGACTACTTAAATTCTTTTCAGACTTGTGAATTTCATGGATACTTTCGAGCAGACAGTCAACTGGACTATTGATATTAATTATTTCACTGTGAATGGCTTGGCCTGGTGTGCTGTAGATCTTTGGGTTACTTACTAGCCTTATTAAACTAGCATTAAAGTCCCCTATGCTGTGCGAGGAACCCCTCTTCTCACTAAAAGCACATCTTTGTGATTCATTTTCATTAACAAAATTATCATTTGACTTGGCTGTAATACTAAAGCCACTGTCAGAGTTTTTCTTGACATCTTGGTCATGTAATTTTTCAATAATCTTGGGAATTTCAGGCACATGAGCATCAGTATTGCACACATCCTCTTGAATGCAGTTTGATTGAGAAATAATCTTAGGATCACCAGAAAGGCTTTCTGATTGTGCTTTTGATAGCAATTGTACTCTCTCTGAAGGTGTGACAATTTGATATCCATCTACCATTATACCCTAAAATAACAAAAATGAAAATTTTTAAAATGCAATTGGAAATGTGTACTTCACTAGAATTTGAGACCTGCTTACGGTGCAACAAGGCATATGGCTTACCTTCTCTTTTTCATGTCCAAGGTTATGAGCTTTCAAATTCTTAAGGCCCGGGAATAGATCTCCGCAAATCTTACAGTAAAAACATCGCTGCTTTTTGCACACTGAAGAATTCTGAAAAAAGATAAATTGAAGACATCAATCCTATAGTTAACTTCAATTTTAATCACAAGCTCTTATGTAATTTAACTCTACAAACAGGTAATATATCTTCGAATGATACATCAGGGTGCTCTCGGTAAGCATGTTTCCTTGCAATTACTGGAGTGCGAAACTTCTTATCACAACTATTAGCTGGACATAGAATTAGCTGGGCACTATGATGACTAATCCTGTGCTGAAGGAGAGCAGAAGTCTGTCTGAAGTGTTTACCACAAATTTTGCAGGGATAGGGCTTCAGACCTAAACATGAAAAATAAAAACTTCTAGAAAACAATGTAACTTTTACATATGAAAAAAAGTCCACTAGTTCAACCTTAACATACCAGAATGAATACGAGAGTGACGGATAAGGTTACTGATGTGACTAAAAGATCGACCACAAATTTCACAAATATAGCCTCGAAGAGATAAATGGGTGGCTAAATGGGTGCACAGATCTGATTTTCTATTAAATCTTTTGTCACACAACTGACATGAAAATCTTTTGTGCTCTTGCTGCACAACGTTCCGGCACGATTCTCTTATGCAGGTTTGGGAAAATACTTTCTGTAACAGAAACAGCATCAAATTATACACTTTCACTTCCTGCACTGAATCAAGCAAAACTGCATCACTTACATCACAGTAGTCAGAATGGTCAGTTCTCTTATGTTCTGTCAAATCAGATAGGGATTTAAAAGTTGGCCTTTTTCTAGGACAGAGGTAACACATCAACTGCAATTTACTAGATTCGTAATTACCATATATGTTTGGATCGTGTGATTGACTAACAGTAGAGATGAGAGCATCTAAAACTTGCACTTTCTCTTCAACCATTAGAGGGTTCCCTGAAATGGCAGGGGTGAACAAAATCTACATGAATATATATTGGGGAAGTTGAATGAATGCAGCAGTACAACTACAACACTAATGAACCAATCAAACAAATACAAACCGAACACTTGTTGCAAGCGGCTCCTATTTGGAGGAGACCTCTGGGAAGAACTGGATTTTGATTTCAATGGTGCCATTTCAGTTACGAATGTATTTTGTTACCTTTTGAATATGTAACACATGAGTGACATGTGACTGACAATTGCTGTACGATTCAATAAAACGCTCCCATTGCCTGGAGCTACAAATGAGACATGATATTATTTCATTTCAATATTCAATTAAAACATAGTGATAATATTCACTGAACAATCAATTTTTTTTTCTTATTGCATATAGAGTTTGGAAACATATCTGCACTTCCAAAGGGTACAGGTGCACCTCAAACAGGTAAAGAGTCATGCGGAGCCGCCCAAGCCATCTCTACCATTCTTCACTCAGATCTGAGCTCAACTCCGTTCCATGTGGTCTGTCTGTATAATAAAACTAAGCAGATCATTTGAGAACAGTGTCGAGAGTCTGATCTTTTTCTTCACTACCAGCAGCAGTGTGCTGAGCAGCGTAATGATGTAAGTGTCTGTGGTTTTGGTATCAAAAGACTTGTGTAATGTCCTTCTTAATTAAAGCAGGCTGACATTCATGGATGTATACAGGCGACCCTTTCCTGACATATCCCAAAACTGTAGATACATCATATGAAATGGAAAAATAGCAGCAAAACAGGCTAGGAACAGGCAAATGTTAAGAGTAATTACTTTCCGAGGTGACTACCAGATGTCGCTGAAGCCGCAAGCATATTCAGGACCACCAACTAGTGACTTTGATTGTTTAAAGTTTATCAGCAATCACTTAGTAGCATTTGGTTGTCTCCTACAGGACCAATTCAAATTGAAATATTTTAAAAAAATCAATGTTTTTGTGAGCAGCCTGACAGCGCGTTGTTATGATACAAGGGAATTCCCAGAACGCAAACAGAAACTTATCCCGCTAAAGTTGTCTGCTACGCGCAACAGCTGACATTTGAGTTGACACCCCCTATGGCGGCTGGCAAGTCTCAGTTCCCTGTCATTTAAAGCAATTTTACAGGCCAGATGTATGATGAGAATGCTTTATTCTGTTAATGTGAAGTAGAGAAAGTTTTAATCAAAGTGTAAGTTGTTCCCAGCTGTTTTCCAAAGAACAGAAGCAATTACTTAAGTTCCTACACTATCTTGGTTATGGCTGTCGTTTACCTGCATTTTCGTTGTCTTCAGCCGGTCAAATGATGTATTTTTCTAACAGGTGTTGCAGAAGCCTTACATTTAGCCATAAGTTATAATTATATGTATGCTCTATCAGCTGCTTAAGATCTGTTTATATCCGTAGAGGTTAGGTGCTGTCGAAGCCGATTGTCTGAAAGCCGAACTGTCAAAGGTCGTCATTCATTCTGTTTTTTGTCTGTTCGCCAGGACTGGGAACTATGAATCCCATTCAGAACAATCAAGATGTCGCCTGCTTCTGGGTGTGCAAACATTCTTGGAAGGGCAGGTAAATAAAGACTGCAATCTTGTACACTGTTATGGTTGTAACTGGTTCAATTGATGTAAACATTGTAATTAGCTTAAGGATGAAGAGATTGATGTGGTAATTTTTAGGGAGTTTGGTAGTGATTTTGGAGCAATGAAACCTAGGAGCTATGATTTCAGGTTCTGCATTGCACTGGAATTGGTCTTTCCATTAATAATGTGCAGTATGTGTTAACTTTAATGATCATTCATTTAACAGGTTTATGAGGTCCTGCTTGCTTTTTAATTTGTTTTGTGCGATGTGTTTAATTAATGTGTTTTGGTTATTCAGGTACAAAAGAATTTTCTCTGTTGGCACAAAAGGCATCACAACTTATAATCCAAATACCTTTGAAGTTACGAACCGTTGGGCCTACAATGATGTCTTCAACATTAAATGTGGGAATCAGTCTCCTGCTGGTGGCAATGAGTTTATCCTTACAATGCGGAAGGAAAAGAAAAGTGATACAATGAAGTTTTCCTCTGAACATCGTTCTCTGATTCTCACAGAAGCATTTCGGTTCAGAAAAGAGTTTGCCGAGAA
Organism: Odontothrips loti; assembly: GCA_038380765.1. NCBI lineage: Eukaryota > Metazoa > Arthropoda > Insecta > Thysanoptera > Thripidae > Odontothrips > Odontothrips loti. Next base: position 8,863,636 of record CM076253.1, read on the forward strand.
ACCTAAGGAATCACTAGTAAGGAAAATTATATGTTTTTTAATGTACCTTGGATTACTTTACTCTTTGATTCAGTCTTATAAATGCTCTCTTCTTGCTGTTAACAGTGCTATTCAGGCTTTAAATATCATTGGTCTGAAACTCGTTTACCCGTTGTTCTTGAAGTTACACCAGCCTCTATTGACCAATTAGATCCAACTTCTCACAAAGTGGTTGCTTCTTACTGTTATAAAGATATTGAGGGTGTAGCTGATGTTGAACACTGCCCTGGTGGTTTTGTGATTGTATGTGGAGGTTTCTCACGTATGGCAAGTACACTTTAATGATCAAGCACCTTGTTTGAAGCTTGTCTGTAACTTCCTATGAGCTGATTTCCATTATGTTTCAATTTCAGCACTTTTTTGTCTTGTCCAAGGCTGCTGAAATGAAGCAGAAAATGGTGGAAGCTGCTCTTACAAATTTAGGTATCTCTATTAAGATTCCCAAACCATTTAAGCAAGAAGAGTTTGTGAAACATCGATTTGGGAATTATAGGTATGTTATTTAATATTAACTGATAGCAGGGCATATGTAATATTGCCTTGCATTGTCATTGTTTAATGCCTGACATTGTGTTTACAGTGATGATGAATTTGTCACATCCATTTGTGAATTTAATGTCTACAAAGTACAAACACCTCGGCACACCGACCCTCAACGCCGCACCCTGTGCCTCAGTGATGTTTGCATTCTTGAAAGAGATCCTCAAACCTATAGTATTTGTACTCTCCGTCCTCTGTCTCACATATTTGCTCTGATTCGAGACCGTGAGAATTTGCAACTTTTTTCTATAGAGTATATAGATGGCCAAATACGCACATATACAACAACTGACAGGTAAGATTTCAATTAAGTTTGATTTGGAGACGCCTTGCATATACTACGTAGATGCTTACATTTCTATTTACCTGTTTGTAGGGACTCTCTTCTTGCATCTCTTCTGGATGGAGTTAGAGCTTCAGGAAATCGAGATATTCATGTGAAAATGAGTCCTACCAACCGAGGGAAAAGGCTTGGGCCATTAGGTGTTCACCTGGAGGAAGAAGTAGAGTCCTGTCATCTGAAAGTATTAGATAAACTCCCACCTAAGATATCTTTTGCTGAAGCTATTGAAAGATTTAATGCAAACACACCATATAGTGGTCTTCTTCACTCTGTAACTCAGGATGGTCTGTTTGCTGAGAACAAAGACAAATTGATACAAAGTGCCTTGAGTGCTCTCTTACAAAAAGATGCAGATGCAAGCAATATTCCCTTGCATGAACTGGAAGCTCAGTTTCAAGCTCTCAGAAGACTCTTTGCTTCAAAGGTTGGATTTGCTGCATTTCTTAGTATTGCATCTTTTCGTGAGCAAGTAGGCTTGAAAGTTGTTAGGGCTCTGAAAAGAGAAGATACAGGAGTTACCCATGCTGCTATGGATATGGTCTGTGCCTTAATGCACCCAATGCATGAAGACTATGAGTTGCGCCAAGAGCAGCTTAACAAGTCATCTCTATTATCAAACACCAAATTTCTTGAAGGTCTTCTCACTATGTGGCAGAAACATGTTGTAAGTATGATTACATGCAGTATTGCACATGCAAATATCCATTTGGTTGTCTAATATCACAATTTTATTTTTACTCAACAGAACCAAGGAACTGGTGCACTGGTTGTATCAGCTATGCTAGATTTCCTCACATTTGCCCTGTGTGTCCCGTATAGTGAGACCACTGATGGAAAGCACTTTGATCAGCTTCTTGAAATGGTGGCTGAAAGAGGAAGGACTCTTTTCCGTCTCTTCCAGGTATGGCGGTATTCTTGAGGTCTTACCTAGTTGGAATCTTTCAGGCATGAAGATACTAAGTATTTGTCTGTATTTTCTGCAGCATCCTTCTTTAGCCATTGTTAAAGGAGCTGGACTTGTAATGAGAGCTGTGATTGAGGAGGGTGAGGCCGAGGTTGCTGCACGTATGCAAGATTTAGCACTTGGGGAGGGAGCTCTTCCTCGACATTTGTTGACAGCATTATTTACTGAAGCCTCTGACAGCCGTTTAATTACCCATCGTCAGCTTTCACGTCATTTAGTAGGGCTCTGGGTCACTGGCCACCCCACAGCAATGGGCTTGCTGAAGAGAATAATGGTAGGTCAAAATGATGCAGTTTCAATGCTTCTTGCTGTTATTGAAGCTTCAACTATAAGTTTCCTCTGTTTTTGTCCTATGTTACGTATCTGCTATACACTCTTTTTTTTGTAGCCTGCTGGTTTACTAAACTATCTGGACTCCGCGGATCAAGTTCCAGAGAGTGCAATTGAAGCTGAGCATTTGAACACAAGGGACAATTTAAAGATTGCTCAAGATTCAGCATCCCGCAACAAACGTAATCCTCATCTTGTGGCTGTGGAGAGACAGTTTAGACAGGTTGAGAAGCATGTTGAGGTAAGTTGAGTATGTTGAATGTTTAGTTAAGTCCAAACTGTGTTTGAAATTCATAAAATTTTGCCTTTCAGAAAGCATTGCTCCATTGGGGTGCCCAGATAGGTTTTGAGAGGAAAGAAGATCCAAGAGAAAAGTTGAAAGAAAGACCTGTAGTTCTTAGAAAACGAAGAGAGCGCATAAAAAGTGAAGCAAACTGGAAACTCTTTTATTTCCAGTTTACACGAGATCATGCCATTCTGAACCTTATCTGGAACCATCAGGTACGTAAAAAAAAAAAGCACATGCTGTTTTGTTTGAGAAAGGAGATGTGTGTTACACATATAAGAGATGCAGCAATCTGAACATGAGAGTATGTTCATGATCTTATGTACTCCAAATTTATAATAGCTGTATCAATCTTCACAGACTAGAGAGGAATTGAGAGATGCACTAGAAACAGAAATAAGAAGCTTTTCAAATGATCGTGATTTGTCAGGATCAACCTTAATTGCCTGGAATCATTCAGAGTTTGAAGTTCAGTATCAGTGCCTTCAGGATGAAGTACGGATTGGTGATTATTATTTAAGATTGCTTCTAGAAAGAAAAGATGAAGATTCCCCAATTCGAAAATCGTAAGTTAGCGCAGAACTTTGACTTTGACTGCAATGCTGCAATCTCCCTGTAAATGCAATTATTATAATTAAAATTTCAGATATGAATTTTTCAATGATTTGTATCATCGATTCCTGCTAACCACAAAGCCCCAAATGAAATGCCTATGTTTACAAGCCATGGCAATAGTGTATGGCTCTCATCATGAAGACATTGGTCCATTCAGTGATACAAAATACATTGTTGGAATGCTTGATCGGGTGAGTTCTCCAGTTTTCTATGAAGGCTGAATTCCTGTGCTGAATATTATCATTATCGTCTTGTCTTTTAATAGTGTATGGACAGAGCAGAGAGAGATCGTTTTGTGATTTTCATCAATAAACTAATAAATCACCGCAGAAATGTGAAGGATCTCCTGGATGCCAATGGCATTTGCATACTAGTGGACCTTCTGACACTTGCACACCTGCACACCTCAAGGTGAGGCCATTTTAGATTTTTTTTTTTTTAAGCTTCCTCTAGGGTCCCTGTGTCTCTACAGGTCAAATTTATGTTTGTCTCTATTTTCTGTTCAGAGCTGTTGTACCCACTGCAACCAATGTCATTGAAGCTGGTGATACGAAGAGAGAGAGTGAAAAGGAGTGGTATTACAATCTGGCTGACAAAAGAGAAGGCCCAGTCAGTTATGAACAGGTAATTACGTCTGTCTGCTTTGAGCAAAATTTTCAGGATACAGCTCTATATCATGTCTTTATTACCCCCTGGTTTGCATTCGCAGCTTAAGGAGCTGTGGGAAGCAGGCAAGCTCACACCAAAAACGAAACTCTGGGCTCAGGGGATGGATGGATGGCGTGCTTTACAGCAGGTGTCTCAGCTTCGTTGGACACTTCTTGCTAAAGGCTCTCCTGTTTTGAACGAAAGTGAGTTGGCCGCTCAAGTTCTCGAAATACTGATAAAAGTGTGCCAGTACTTCCCCAGTAGGTAAGTTCTGTGCTGAACAACGTTTGCCTTGATGACCTTTCTTTCAGCCACTCTTATTGTTGGTTGAACCTCAGAGTTTTTGAACATATTGTGTAATCTAACGTGATTTCAGGGATGCTGACAATGCTATGATTAGACCTTTACCACGAGCCAAGAGGCTTCTTTCAGAAGCTCTTGTTTTGCCACATGTTGTGCAATTGCTGTTGACATTCGATCCTCTGCTGGTTGAGCGTGTTGCCACATTGCTTTGGGAAATATCTCAAGACAATCCTATGCTTCCCCAGCTTTACCACACTGGTGTATTTTTCTTTATGCTCATGTACAATGGATCTAATGTACTACCTGTCGCACGTTTCCTTCAACTCACCCACATGAAGCAAGCTTTTCGTTCAGAGGATGTGAGTATTTTTTCATAATTTAATGCATGAATAAACATGCAGTGATGCGTGAGGCAAGGAAAAGCTAACATTAAACTTCAATTTGAAGGCATCTACCTCTGATATAATGCAACGTAGTGTACTGGGACAACTACTCCCAGAAGCTATGGTGAGCTACTTGGAAAACCACGGAGCAGAAAAATTTGCTCAAATTTTCCTAGGCGAGTTTGATACCCCAGAAGCAATTTGGAATTCTGAAATGAGGTAATGTCTCAATTGCTTTACTTCAATCTCATAGATCTGTTCCCTTGACAAAGTTTGTTTTTCAGAATAATTGTGGATGTCTTAATTATCTTCTAGGCGTTTAATGATGGAGAAAATAGCTGTTCATCTTGCTGACTTCAGCCCTCGCCTTCGAAGCAACACAAGAGCTCTTTATCAGTATCTGGCTATTCCTGCCATACGTTTCCCCCAGCTTGAGCGAGAACTCTTCTGTAACATTTACTACCTGAGGCATCTGTGCGACACTCATCGGTATCCTGATTGGCCCATCAGAGATTCTGTTAGTACTCATCTTAAATTCTTGTATGTGTAGTGATACGTATGTATGCTTTTTCTGATGGTTTTTTTCTGTGTCCATAGATTGAATTGCTCAAAGACGTTCTTTTGGCCTGGAAAGCAGAAGTTGAGAAAAAACCACCAGCCATGTCAGTTGATGATGCCTATGAAGTCCTTGGGTTAGCCAGGGGTACAGCTCATCAAGAATCTGTTGTTAGAAAGGCATACTATAGACTTGCCCAACAACATCATCCAGACAAAAATCCTGCTGGCAGGGTAAATATTTAAATTATTTTTATTATTATTATCATTTTTAAGTGGGCAGCAACACTGAAATGGAAACGTTCTTTGTGTGTGCTTTAGGATCGTTTTGAAGCAGTCAACAAGGCATATGAATTCTTATGCAGTCGTAGTTCTTGGACTGGGGATGGCCCTAACCCTGACAACATTGTGCTCATCCTTCAGACACAGAGTATTTTGTTTCATCGATATGCAGATGAGTTGCGTCCATACAAATATGCTGGTTATCCTCAGCTTGTTAAGACAATCCAACTAGAGACTGATGATGACCAATTGTTCTCTAAATCTGCTCCACTCTTGGTTGCCGCGAGTGAGCTGGCTTATCACACAGTCCACTGTTCTGCTTTGAATGCAGAAGAACTCAGACGAGAAAGAGGTTTGGACTTGCTGTTGGATGCTCTATCCCGCTGTGTTTCAGTTCTTAGTGAGTCATCCAAGGCATCTGATACTGCAGTTCAAGTGAGTCTGCACATAACTAGATGTTATGGTGTGGCTGCACAGTTTCAAGCATGCCGTGATAAGATGGTTGAACTGCCCCAGCTTGTTAGGGACTTGACACGTATACTGTACTTCAAGAGCCTTCCTAGACTTAGTGCAGCTGTTGTTGAATGTGTGAGCTCTCTAGCAATAGATTCAATCCTTCAAATGCAACTGTTGCAAGCTGGTGCTCTGTGGCATCTTTTATCATTCCTCTTTCGTTACGACTACACTTTGGAAGAGGGTGGAGTGGAACGCTCTGAAGAGGCCAACTACCAAGAAGTTTGTAATCAGTTAGCAAAATTGGCCGTAAGGGCTTGTGCCAGATTAGGAGGATACTTAGAAGGTGAACAGGAAACGCCTAAAAATCCAGTAACCATATCTACTTTGGAAATACTGTTGACTCCATATCTGGCAAGACGTTTGTCAACTGACAAACCAGAAGATGTAAGTATTTTTTTTTTTCGTTGGTGAGTGTTATTTCTGAAGGAAAAGTAGCACAAAATTAACCTAACCTTGTCCTGGTTATTAGATTCTGAAGCTGCTTAACAGTAACAGCCAAAATCCATACCTTCTCTGGGATAATGGCACACGAGCTGAGTTATTAGATTTCTTAGAGACTCAGAAACAAAGTCGACGGTTTGCTGCAGATCCTGCTGATCCAGCTGAGCAAGCCAATATTACTGCTAGTTTCTCTTACTCAGCTCATGCTTCTGAACTGCGTGTTGGTGATGTTTTCCTTCGGTTGTACAATGAACAACCCAACTTTCAAATTGATGTAAGTCATTAGTTATTAGAACTTCTGGTGAATATATTAACATATTTCTAGAAAACCCTCCATGGACATTTTTGCTTCACAGAACCCCAAAGGATTTGCTATTGATCTATTGGACTTTCTCTCAAGCAAGTGGAAAAGTGTGTCTTCTAGTTCACCATCTGCTGTTAGCCCCAACATTTTAGATGAAATTGTTATGGCTTTGCAGTCACTATCTAATGTGATCATTAACAACCCTGGTATTTATTAATTACTGTTTTTGTTTATATTTCAATTATTTGTGGGTATGTGTTTTTGTACAAGGATTTTTTGAAATTTTTTTCAGGTGTTGAAATACAGTGCATCGGACACTTCCCCTTACTCTTCCAGGTTTTAGGTGCTGATGGTTGTTTGAATGTTCAGCACGCTGCTCTAGAGGTGTTGGCATGTGTAGTTCGAAATGCAGAATGTGTCAAAGACATTGCGGCTTCAAACGTTCTCACACCTTTGTTGTTGATTCTTGTTAATGTACCTTCCTGCCAAATGCAAGCACTAGACACATTGTATTCACTATTCACAACAACAAAAATTGTGAAAGATGCACTGGCTAAGGGTTAGTAGGATGTCCTGTAAATGTTAGAAATTTTACAATTTTACCTGCACAATTTTTATTTATCTTGCTTTTTTTGTTTCTCCAGGTGCTGTTCTTTATCTTCTAGATCTCTTTTGCAATTCGAACTCCACAACAACAAATGGTTTACGAGAAAGAGCAGCTGAGCTTTTAGCTCGAATGGGTTCAGATAAACTAGTTGGACCAAAGGTCCGTCTTGTACTGGCTCATTATCTACCCCCAGCTTTCTCGGATGCAATGAGAGACTCTCCACAAGCATGTGTTCACATGTTTGAAGGGATACATGAAAATCCTGAATTAATTTGGAATGATGAAGCTCGCCAACGTATAAGCCACATCATCAGGCAACAAGCTGATGAGTAAGTTGTTTGTTTCTGTTGTGTAATAGGGGGGAAAAAATGGCCAATTTATAATGCTATGTGCTGTGTGTCTTTAAGATTGTACAGGGCTCAGCGTTCAAATTCAAATGCACTCTGGCGAGTACCGGATGATGCTCCGCTCTCACATGCTCAACCAAACGAAATGATTGTTGGTGGCGTTTACCTACGTCTCTTCGTTGCTAAACCTGGTTGGGTCCTGAGGCGTCCTAAAGAGTTTTTGTCAGAGCTCATGACAGCTTGCTTAACTCTGATGGAGAAAGACAAACCTAATGTGTGTGGTAACTTACTCTAATTACTAATGCCTTTTAGTGCTGGAGCATCAATGAAATCAGTTTTTCTTTATATTTTTAGGTTCAGATGCTAGAAATGGCCACTAATGCCCTAGTTTGCCTTCTGCAAGCTCAGCCCGCCCTGGCAGATACCATCCCAGCTTCAGGACACATTCCTCGTCTTTGCAATCAGATGTCATCAGGTATTCATGAGCCTGCTGTGCATCGGTCAGCTATTTTGCTGCTTCATCAACTTGCTGTCAGTGATGTAAGTTTGTGTACTCTTCAATATCATTAACTTTAAAATAAAAATATTTTCATAGGATATAAGGAAGCTTGTTGAGTTGCTGAGACTAACTTCTTTTACAGGCATGCATTGGTGCAATGAGTCAAACTCAGTGCATTGGCCCCCTGAAACAAGCTATGCAAACAAGTCATGAAATGGTTAGTGTAGGCTGTGAGGCACTGAATCGTTTGTTTTCAACTAACCAAGATCAGCTTGTAAAGCAGGTAGGATTTCTAGTATTGTTTGAATATAATCGGTTCTTTTTGTCTGAAATGTTGGTTTTTTATGTGGTATCTTATCTTTCACAGGCTTTGGATGCTGGTTTAGTACCATATCTTCTAGGTTTATTGGAGGGTCGATTGGAATCTGTTGAAAATGGTGCTGCTACAAAAGCTCAGATTGTTAAAGCATTAAAAGCTATGGGTAGAAGTATTTTGTTTGGGGAACGTGTTAATTCTTTGCTTCAACAATCATCTGTTTGGAGCGAGTACAGAGATCAGCGCCATGATCTATTTATCAGCAGTTCCTCTAATGCAGGATATCTCACAGGTAAATGCATTCTACATTCCTATGTTGACAGATTCTTGTTGCACAAGTAAATTGCAGTAAGTGAAAAATCCTTGATTTTTTGTTTCTCAGCGGGTACTCCCCAAACTGCTGGCTATCTCACCAGTGGCACCACCAAAACAATGCCGAGTGCGCCTCCTCCAATCGACAAAGAGGATCCTACTCTGTCACCTCCACCTCTCATCTAACAGTGCTTGTTCTTTCATAACTGATTTATTTGCTTTTTTCTTCTATAGGTGGTTAACTGGCTTATTGTCAGGATGAGGGTATGTTGAGGAGAACTTTCCATTCCTATTAGCATATCACTGAAGTGCCTATATTTGCATGATGCTTTATTAAAGATAAAATTTAGCTATTTTCGTTAACTAAAGAAGGAATGATAATGCTGGGAGAATTGTATTGTACAAAAAATGGACAGTTTTCTCATTCATTTAAGTATGGGAACAATGTGGCAATAACAGCAGGAACTAGTTGATATTGCCATTATGAAGAATTTTTTAAGTATGTGATTATTTCCCCCTTTTTCTCCAAGTTACGCTTTAAATCAGACATTCATTCTGAAATATTGCTTGTAAATTTTATGGAAACAAGGGTTTTTAATGTGCTTGTCTCTGCAGCAAGTGGGGGGCACAAATTTTATTTCAAAGCAATGTAGGTGTTTGAGTAGAAGTGTACTTTCAAGTTTGATTGCATACCTCAGATCATACAGGGTTGATACTTGAAACATCCTGTTCCAGGGTAATTTAGCTATTTTTACTTTTGTCATAATTTATACTGCTTGTATGTTTAGGTACAGGTATTGGCAAAGTCTGATTTCAAAATTTTGTATCCACTTGATCCTAAATTCTCACATCTTGGAGAAGAGGTTGACTGTACCAGTTGCAAGATAAATTCACCTCACTAATTTAGATCTGTACTTTGTCCCACACAAAGACAATAATGTTTATAATTATATCTCATCCCCCCTCCCTTTTTTTTGTTGTTGTTTTGAAAAATACTGAAGAATGTATTACTACCAAGGAAGAAAAATCAATGTTATGAGTTTCTGTGATAAATATGTTAAGAAAGCTGTTTAAAGTGCATGAAAATTTAATGTCTACACTATGTGATATGATATAGTACTTTATGTATGTCTATTTGACATTTGATTTGAAAAAGAAAAGTTATTTACTTTTAGTGTCTTATTCCTGTTGAGATCTAGTCATTCCACTCTGTCAAGATAGACTATATATTTCACTCCTTCCCTGATTTTTTTTTTTTTTTTTTTTGTGTATGTGTACTCTTTAATGTTTGTACTATTACCAATGCTCAGGTTATAACAAAACCAAAGGTAATAATTATCTATTCTGTAACACTTGCCGTCTGAAGTGGGAAGAAAATAAAAAGGAATGTTTTATCTTGAATTTGTAATTGCATGTGTTTGATTTGTAGGTGTTCCTTGAATGACTTGGTCTCAACTTATCTGAAATGTGACTGCTCTCCTTGAGTAAGCTCACTGTTTAGGTGTACTAGTTATTGGTAAGGATGCAAAGTAATTTAAGGTAGATTAGTTACATGACGTTATATTTATTGGTTATTTTTGCATCTAACTGCCTGCTCACCAGCAGTACTGAGGGAAGTATTTACATGCCACAGTCTTGTAGACTAACTCATTGATGATTATAAAACTACAGTGAAAATATCTTGATGTGTACAAAGTTAACAATTTCAGTTCTCTGTATTCCATGGAAATATCCTGGCGGTGAAAAGAAATTCACTTTCCTTATATAACAGATTTTATAAGATTGCAGGTGCTCACATGGTACATGTTTGATTTTCACATCCCATTTATGCAAGGAAGGTATTATGTCATGATCTACATGTATTACTATGCTGTATCAACCTTATGTAAATAAACTTTTTCACATGTTAATGAACTTTTTGGTTTTATTACCTCATTTCATTACCTAGAGTAAAACTGGAAACACACACAGAAATTAACATTACATTGTCAGAAGGAAAATTAAAACATAAAATTTGCAAGAATGCAAAGCATTAGAACTTTATTCTTAAGAAGCACACTCTAATCCTAGAGTATCTAGTGGCAACCAGCGGGAACCCTCTAATGCATCCCACATGTTGTAATCTTGATCACAATATTCCTGATTCAGTTTTTCAATATCCAATGGAACATTATGCTCTGAGGGAAAAAAATATTGAACACTGATTACATACTTCACAGTAATTAAAAGAAAGCAACCAAAGATGTTTTCTTCACTTACCAATAAGTTCTAAGTCATCCTCAATCGGTGCCTGAGCTTCCTGAGCAACAGCCACAGCTTGAGACGGATCTTGCATCGATGGATCAGTGTATGCTGCCATAGCATTGGGATCAGTTGCTCCAGTTTGATCATAATAACCTTGCCACGCTGAATAATTTTGCCAATAAGAGGGATCATAGTAGCCTTGACTATAGTCTTGGCTTACTCCAGTGTAACCAGTATGTGCCGTTGTAGTTTGTGTTGTTGCCTGAGGAGTGGTTGGAGTGGTTGCAGTAGGTGTAGTTTGTGGGGTTGTGGTCGAGCTGAAAATTTAGAGAAATCATTACAAAAAGTGTTAAAAGAATTAAGAAATGAACAAAACGCATTAAAAATAAGTCCCACACCTAGAAATATGCAGACTGGTACTTACTTGTACTTTTGGGTTTTAGCCACAGCATTACTTATTTTGAGTGGTTTACCTCCAAGACCCTTGTATCCATTCATAGAAATAAGGCAATTTTTCTGATCCTCCTCAGATGCAAACCGAACAAAACCATAACCTCTGCTGTATCCTGTTGTATCCAATATGACTGCAAACAGGCCAACAAGAACATAAGTACAAAAGGGCATAGTGCATTATGACAGAGAAAGTGTCAGACTCTCGGCCAGAGAACTACCTTTGGCTGTCCTAATCGATGGATACCGGGCAGCAAATGCTTTGTACAGTGTGTAATCATCCACCTCTGGGGTCAGATCTCCAACCCACAATGAATACTCTTTGTCTTGGCTTGGTCTAGTTGCTCCACCTCCAGCATGATTCAAGCGGAATCTGACAGGCTGATAGAGCACACAAATAATAAGTTAAATGTTTCACAGCAAAAACAGAGCAAACACAAAACTATGTTACTGGAAACTAGTACTCACAGGATTTGTATTGGGCACAAGTTTTCCATTTAATTTGTGCATAGCATTTAAAGCCATCTCGTCAGTAGGGAACTGGACAAAGCAGTATCCTGCTGGATCACCAGTAAATTTATTTTTCTTGTGAATTACACCCGTTGCAGGCTCACCCATGCGACGGAAAGCTTCCATGATGAAGGCCTCATTCATGTACGGCTCCAACTAAAAACCAGAGAACAGAATTAAGATAAATCCTCATCCAAACAAAAATACAAATAATTGTAAAAGAGAGGCACGAGAGACAACGATTAATAGACTGCGCAGGCTGTTAAGCATTCCTTTGAAAGTAGATACAAGCCTAACCTCAAAAGCGTTATTGACAAAATACCACCTTGGATGACAAAACAAACCTACTCGAACATAGCCAATGCAAGCATAAAAATGGCACTTGGAGAGAATATCCTCATTACAAGTTCATGAACGGAGAGTAAAGAAGACATTGGGTTAAAGCTAAGCACAACCAGTTGACGGACAAAATATAACTTACGCCTCCCATCCATAGCTGGCAATGCACCGTCTGCGTGGGGGTCCCAGTCGTCATTGTTGCCATTGTGGCAGTTAAGCCCTATCCTGTCTCAGACAAAACTAACTTTCTCTTGTTTGGCACCACCACAAAATCAAAATACCACACCGGCGTCCACACGATTCCACAACAATCCAAACACTGACTGACTGACTGACTGAACAGTTGACGGACGGGGTGGTGCGGCCGGCGGTTTGGGGTCACTATGAGAAATTTATGCAGCGCGAAAGGTCAAAATTTCAAATCAATTCAGGTAGACCAGTTATCGAAAACGTAGATCAAGCGCGGCGATTGTCTTCGCGGCATATTGGCAATCGGCGTACCGAGTAAGGCGCTGTTCTCTCACTAGGGAGTGCCTGCGAGTGCAAATACTTACTGTAGTTCATATACTTTGGGATTCCACAGTAGCACTAGAGAAATAAATTTTCAATTTTCACAACTTTGACGGAAATTATTATTTTTTCGGGTGCAGTGTGTTTGGACCGACCCCTGGACATGGTTTCGTCATAAAAATGGTGCCTCATGACACCCATGACCCCGGGAAATCCGAGAAACATGTCCACGCCCAGAAGGTAGGCAGCCCAAACTACACCTCATGACGCACGCTCGCAGATACACGCGTCGCTAACTTTACAGACCCCTGACTACAGCAGGCACGAGTGCATTGCGTGTGCTTGCTTTCGTGTTCCGAATCGCGTTGTCGCGTATCATTTGCCAGCAATCCCAATTTTTCTTGGCACTCACGGCCCGATTTCGGCGCCTGTCGGCGGTCGGAAATTTGCCGTTTCGAACTGGCCGGGCCGGACCCGTCCCATATGTTGCACAAGTAGCGTTACTAGCTAGGCAGAACAAAGGGCCCTTGTGTCACCATTGTGATAGATTGGTCATCCCATATTGCACGTTTTACCAATCAATCAACGGCGTTCGCCTCTCGCTATTTTTTCCCCACATAAACTTTTTTTTTTAATGATTGCCTCTGACTGCTATAGTGTATACTGTATAGTGGGAGTGCGTTTTCATCCCCCCCCCCCCTTTCGGTCTATTCCGCGGGGGATATCGACGAGGCTGCCCGCCGCTACCCTGTCACACGCGACTAGTGCTTGGTCATGGCTTCATCGCCAACCCCCGACCCCCGAGGCCGAGACCGCCGAAGACAACCGTGTGTGCGAACAGCCACCGGTCGATTTTGGCCACCATCCACGTCCACGATGATCTCCACGTTGATCTCCACACTCTCCACCTTTCGTGTCAAGTGTCCGACGGCCGAAAGTCACCTGTACAGTTTCGATGCGCCGAACTAAAGCAAGGAAAGAAACCAGTTGAGGGAAAGGCGGAGGCGGATGGCCGCGCGGGTGTGTGGGGGGGATTACGTCCATCCATCAGACAGAAGGGAGGGAAGGGGTAGCGCGGCGCGGAGCAGAGCAGGGCGGGCCGGCGGGCCAGCGCGGGCCAGCGCGGGCGTTTGGCAGAAACAGTGTTAAACCTTATCGCAAATATCATTAGAGGGGACAGGAGAGGCGGGGCGGGGCGGGGGTGGCGGGGGTGGCGGCACGCAGTGGCTGCCCTGCCAGGGGCGGCAGCGGATCACCCCGGACTGCTGGGCTGGGCTGCTGGGCAGGACGCGTCCGAGAGACGCTCTTTGCACTCTTCGCGTCCGCTTGCAGAGGCGCGAGAGAGAAGTGTCGGCTTCGCACGCAGCCCAGCCTTGTCCAGCCCCATTTGGTTTGTCCTTTTACTCTATTCCAATGTCATCGCCTCATATTCTCCCTTCCCCGCCCCGTTCTCACGCCGCTTTTACCTCTGGCGAAGGGAAAGGCGTAGGAGGGGGTTGGGTGATGTGATACCACCCCAAATCGCTGACTCTGCGCACCTACGGGGGCCGTCCGTAAAGTGTTAGAGAGAGAGAGAGAGAGAGAGAGAGAGAGAGAGAGAGAGAGAGAGAGAGAGAGAGAGAGAGAGAGAGAGAGAGAGAGTGGGAGAGGGAGAGATGGGAATAAGGGGGCTCGTAATCGCGATCCGTTTTCCGAAAAACGGACAACACCATACAATGTGATTCCCATAATGTCACTACTTAATTCATTCAGCGTCAATATACAACACTGGAGAGGGATGTATGGCACGATGAAGATGATGATAGGGAGGGAAGAGAGGGGGGCGGCAAAGGTAAGGAGGGTCTTCATACCCCCTCCTATTTCATTCCCTTTTCGCATTTCGCGAGTGAGGATCCTGTTTGCGTCTCAATGTTTTGTGTGGCACACACGCACACACACACACACGCACGCGCGCGCACACTCGCACACACATACACACGTTATATTCGTTTGGCGTCCGCCGCTTTTGCAGAGCTGAAAGGGGGCGGAGTGATGAGCACACACACACACACAAGGAGGAGAGCATCTCAAGAGCTCTCCGATCCCCCCTTGTCGTTGTCCTCGCCTTGTGCGATGACACCCCGTGTCCCTGCTGTGTGCCCCCCCCCCCCCCTCCGAAATATAGTAGCGGTGTCGATGACGCACGCGCACTCACCTTTCGTCCCTCACGCATCGCGACTGCTGCAGTTTGATTCGCTCATCAGGCGAGCAATCGACCGACAAGCGAAGCGGAGGGAAACATTTGGGCTGCCGAAGAAAAGTGAAGTAGTAAAGTAAGTTGGTAGTTGCCACTACTGTTTTACAGCGTATGTAGATCTGGCGAGGGTGGGATGCTGTGCACTCGGTGTGTCAGTAGAGCAGCGCGACACACATTATTACTGCCGTGAAATAAAAGGGAGGAGGCGAGAGCATACAGCTCCATTTCCCCTGGATTAAAACACAAATGGCATCGGCCGGCGACAAAACAATTTGAAACACGCGCGGGCGGTGCGGCGGCGAAAAGAGCGCCGGCGAGCCGCGGAGGAGGAGGGGGAGGGGAGGGTGGCGGGCGATTTAAAAGTGTACACTTGGATTTGCATACGATTGTGCCCCCGGGCCGGGCTACAGGATCATCCCTCCCTTACTGCTGCCACAGGAGCGCGCTACTGCAGCACGGGGCCACGGCGGCGGGCAGCCAGCCTTCACTTATGCCCATATATACGATGTGAGTGTCGTTTCCGTATGATTTGAGGGCGCTCCGTCCATGGGCAAGGTCCCCCCAACCCCTCCGGCACCACGTTGTGCCCCAAATCCGCATTTTTTCAAAAATGGCAAAAATGGCGGCGTTTTTTGCGTACTTTGTTATTTACCGCTACGGAGGCGTGTTTGGTGTCGTTTCGTGGTAAATTGGGGTCACTAAATCCATTTCTGAACTTAAAAAATTGTTTTGACGACATTGAACGGGTGAACGGGTACCAGAAGATGTTCAATTTCGGTTCAAACTTTCCGTAAACGCGTGCTGGGTGTCGTTTCCTAGTAATTCGAGGTCACTGAATCCATTGCTGAACTTCAAAAATTGTTACGACGACATTGAACAGGTGAGCGGGAACTAGAATATGTTCAATTTCGGTTCAAACTTTCCGTAAATGCGTGGGAACCTTTAACGCGGTTTTAGAGGTTTTAGAACGTGATTCTGAGCGCATAATCTGTTTCCGGCCACTTCTGGTCGGGTTATGTATTCCTTCGGTGCTGTAAATGAGACCAAAAGAGCCTGCAAATGCACGTGAAAGGCAGCGGCGAGTGCGAGCGAGCTGCGGCGCAGCCCGTTGCATTGGAAGTAACTGTGGTGGTGTCGGCGCACAATTCTCTCAACCAGACAGAGCTTCTCGAGTTTTTAACGGAAAGGCTAGTCCCATCATTCCAAGGCCTTTTATTTGTGACTAACATTGGTGAGGAATTTGCTTTTTCCAAGCCTTCTGGCACTGCTTTACCTGGGGCAAGCTGTGCTCACCAGGAAGAAAGCCGACGGAAGGATTATCTTGCACGTCCGTGACATGGTAGACAATGGTGCCAAAAAGTTATTGTCTGCTGTTCAGATACCGATGTTCGTGTTCTTGGAATTTCCTGCTGCCCGTCTCTGAAACAAAAAGGTCTGAATTAACTTTGGTTTAGATTTGGTGTACAATCGAAACAACTTTTCATTCCTGCACATCTTATTAGTGAAAAACTCGGTAATATGATGACCTATACATTCTCTTAATTTTACATCTCCTTATCTTTTACGAGTGATGCTCACATCTCTTGTCGACTTCCCTGTTTACAGGTCCTCTAAAGGCAGAAGCTCTGATGGTTTTCCACAGTTTTAGCGGATGTGACTCGGTGTCATATATGTCATCCGTGGGGAAACCCAGAGCGTAAAATGCGTGGGCAAATCATACCAGAGACTTATTCACGAAAGCATTTGTTGAACTAAGCAGGCTACAACACAGTTTTGGACATTGAAGTGGTAGACGCCCTGGAAAAGTACACAGTTAGATTGTACAGGGGAGACAACTCTTGTGTCGATGTTGATAAGGCCAGGGAAAACTTGTTCTGCAGTGGCGATCGGTCACTTACCATGATACCACCAACCAAAGCTGCCCTTGTAGAACATATCAAGAGAGCTGCTTACCAAGCCGGCCTTATTTGGGGCACCTGCGATAAAGTAGAAACCAAACCACCTTGCATCAAAAGCTGGGGCTGGAGTTGTAAAAATGGCAAGGTAGAGCCATTATGGTCGTCACTCCCAGACATTTGGAACGACTGTCGTGAACTGGACCGGTGCGCATGTGCTTCAGACTGCAGCACACAGAGGTGCATTAACTGGAAGTACGGATTTGTCTCTGTAAAGCCTGCAAAAAATGCAAAGGAGACTGTTCAAACAAAAGGTAATAATATGAGTTCAATAATGACACCATCTTTCACTTACCTCTTTCCAGCCTCAGTACTGAAAACAGCTATGAGAATCCAGATGACCCTGCTTGCACATGCATGTTATAGACAGTTTCCAATTGGACATGTATTATTTCACCTGTGTTTTTTTTTTTTTAAATTTACACAATAAATTGTGTAGTTTCAAGTTCCCTTATCTAAATATGTAAGTTGTGTACTACATATGTACATTTTATTTGAGGCGGAATTGTTTTTTTTTACAGTACATTTTAACACTATATTCAGGTATCATAATATACACGTTTCTTTGTGGCTTGTATTTTTAACATTCTGTGATGATGAATATTTTATATTAAAAAAACGAAAGTGAGTCACTGAAACCTTCGTTGGTCAGTAAAGGAAATTTGCTTATTATTCCGAAGTCCTCAAAATTATAGTCACACTATTATTAGGACCAAAATTAAACCAAAAACATTTCGTTTAGCTGTTCGACCATTAAATGATCTCAAACATTTAACACGGGCTTGACATCGCGATCAGCTACTTCTACAACCGCAGAAAAGGTTTAAATCGAAATAGGACATCTTCTGGTACCCGATCACCCGTCCAATGTCGTCGCAACAATTTTTCAAGATCAGAAATGGACTCAGTGACCTCGAATTACTAGGAAACGACACCCAGCACGCGTTTACGGAAAGTTTGAACCGAAATTGAACATCTTCTGGTACCCGTTCACCCGTTCAATGTCGTCAAAACAATTTTTTAAGTTCAGAAATGGATTTAGTGACCCCAATTTACCACGAAACGACACCAAACACGCCTCCGTAGCGGTAAATAACAAAGTACGCAAAATACGCCGCCATTTTTGCCATTTTTGAAAAAATGCGGATTTGGGGCACAACGTGGTGCCGGAGGGGTTGGGGGGACCTTGCCCATGGACGGAGCGCCCTCAAATCATACGGAAACGACACTCACATCGTATATATGGGCACATATGGAGATATTTCGAATTTTAGCCGCCATTTTGTTAAAAATGTTCAAAAATTGAACCATAATGCCAAAATCAAAAAGGAAAGCGGATCAAATCTTTCTAAATACCTTAAGGAACAAGCATACCAAGTTTCACACTTGTAACACGATTTGCGGTATTTTGCTGCATCTGGCTGTGTACCGCTAGCACTATTATGGAATCCTTTTGCAGGGTGAGGGGGGCGGTGCTGGAGCAAAAACTGTCGTGAAAAAGAACTAAAACGCATTTTTAAAATTATTTTTCACCATGGAAAGATTAGGTTTTCTTGTAAAATTTGTTGTTTTTGCTGCTGCCTTTTCTAGCCACTGGCTAAGTGGACTTTTTTTCACGCCCACGCCGCCGTCGAAAACTCTGCCAGAAAGTGTTTCTTTGCTCCAGCTTCCCCGCTTCGTAGCTTCACTGGAAATCTGGAAAATAAAGAAGGGGGTGCAAAGGGGTTGCGCACACGCACGCACGCACGGACGCCCGCGTGTGACATTACCATGTATATAAGCTCTTTATCACGTCGCCGTTTTCATGCCTCTCGTATTTGCCGAGTCGCGGCGCCGATAGTACAGCAGCCCTTATATTCCGAATCGTCATTGTGTTACACGGTGTGTTATTTCGGACGCCGCCCGCGGAGCGCACGGAGCGGCGCGGGAGCGGAGCAGAGCGGAGCAGAGCGGAGCAGAGCGCGCGCTGACGGAGATAAAGATGTCCGATACGGTTGGAGTAGACAACGTCTTTGCCGGGCCATAAAACATTCGTCCTGCCGCCGCCGCCACGCCCCGACCAACCCTTTTTCATGCACACACACACACACACACACACAGATGAGGGGAAAGGGGGGGGGGGTCAATGATGCGCTCTGCACCGATATATATTGTGACGCGACGCAAATCGGGCCGCGGGTGCTGCAGAGGCGCACCAATACGCCAGGCGACGCTTGGCGACGCCACGGTGCGAATCGAGGAGAATGGTCGTGCCGATCGCGAACCGCCGCCGCCGCCGCCGCAGCAGCCACCGCGATTATCAAACCCCTTTACTGCTCACTTCTTTTTCTTTCTTTCTTTTTCCCCCGGCCGTGTGTGGCGTTGGGAATCCTCCGCACGAGAGTATATTTGCCCGTTTTGCGGGAAGATTTCGCAATCGCGTGGCGAATCCAGTTTGCGGCGTGCGCGCGGCCTTCGTAGAGGCAGTCCACCCCGGTGTGCGGTTGGACGGGGGGGGGGGTAATTTCTGCAATTTTTATCGCGAACCGTCGTGTGTGTAATACGGTATGGTTTCCGAAACCCTTCTCGCGGAGACACCCACGCGATGAGAAATACAACCGCTCGGTCAACCGTTCAATTTCTCATACATAGCTCCTATGATTCCTATAGGCCTGGTTGTACACGAGCACCCGGCGGGGTCCCGTGGGCGCCCGTGGGTCTCAGAGCTCGGCTGGACGGCCACCACGCCGAGCCCGCACTGACAATGAGCGCACCAGACAAATCTCGTCTCGTCACGGATCTCATGGCAGATAATTGGGGATGAACCGCCGTGCGCTCAGCTCGGCTCGGCTCGGCTCGGCTCGGCTCGGCTCGGCTCGGCTCGGCTCGGCTCAGCTCGGCTCGGCTCGGCTCGGCCGCTTGCGCTAGGTGGGGTCGAGGGTCGGGTTGAGTCGCACCAGCGGGGTGGGTGGGCCGGAGGGGCAGCAGAGAGGTCCGCAGAGCGCAGAGCTCGGTGGGCAGAGCAGGCCGTGCCGCACACACCCCGCTGACGCCACGCTGTGAGGAGGCGGGCACCCGCCGGCACCCGGTCACCCGCACAAGAACGCACCGGGTTCAAATACCACCGGCTGCAAATAAAAAATACAACAACAACAACAAACGGCAAAAATGGGCTCAGCGCGAGGACAGAGCACACTGCGCGAGCCAACGATTCAGCTCTCTGCGGGACAACAGTAGCTAGAGTACCGGCAGCGCGCTGGGAACCTCCATCGCAGTTCCGTAGCGCAGCGGGCTAGCGGACCGATCGATGACCGCAAGGTTCGGGGTTCAACTCTTTGCCGGAGTAAAAATTTTTCTGAAGTCTGCCGACCGAGGATGGTGGGTAAAATATACCAAATGAACTTGTTCAAAGTGTGTTGTCTGAGTGACCGCGGACGTTGGACCGCGGACATTCCCCGGAGGTTGAATACACTCGTTGACTCAGTGGTTCGACGCCCGAGCAGGGGAATGGTGCTTGCCAAGACTCGGCAGAAGTTAAATGTAGAGGCCTAGGGTTCGGCCTTCTACATTTTTCAAGCGTAAGGCCTCGGAATCTGGAGTATTCGGGCAACACCTACTTGGATACATGGCGTAGAAGAGTAGAGTACAATCGGCTTCGGCCGTGTACGATCTGGGCATCCTACCTCCCTCTCAATCCGCGAGGGAGTGGCCTCACGGCCACAGACCAACTGGCTGGTCGAAGGGGGTTGACTCCTGAAATCTAGTCAGCGGAAGGGGCGATGTTGGCCGTTGCGGAAGCCTGCCTACCAAGGTGGCTGCGTCGTGCCTGTGTCTTAGCGGCGGTCAACTCCTGGTACACCGGTTCCCATCCGAACACCGAAGTTAAGCAGGAACGGTTCCGGACGGAAGTCTGGGACGAGGTAGGACCCACCCATTTTTGCCGTTTTTTGTTGTTGTTGTATTTTTTATTTGCAGGGTCTGAATCTTGAGGATTCTATATACTTTTGAATTAAAAAAAAATTATTGAAATGAAACGCTTTCTACCAATTAATAGAGAAAAGAGGAAAACCGCGAAAAAACAATTTCGACCAATAGTGCATGAGTGAAACGAGCTCATCACTTTACAAAATAAAAATCAAAACTTTTCATCATTTGAAGTCACCGGGACAGTTGTGGACATTTCGTGAACCCCCCCCCCCCCCTTCCGCTCTAAGTGTCCACGTGGTATCTGAACAGCCCCAAAGAACGAGCCTGTCCTAGAACGGTGAAGCGTTCTCCATGCCCGTCTTGTTCCTTTCACTTTTCACTTTTCACCACCCTCTCGAGGGGGACCCACCCCCTCAGAGCTCTAGCAGCCGCTACGGCAAAACCCCCTGCTTGACGCCACTGCTCTCTCCCGCACCCCGGCCCGCAATGAACCACCCCCAGCCCAGCTCCCTCTCCTTCCCTCTGTCTGTGCCGGTGCTTTCCTTCCCTTCCTTCCCTCTCTCTCGCTCCGCTGGGTTCGCACGTGCACGGACCGACAGTCAGACAGACAGACGCGCAGACTGGGCGGAAAGGCTTAATTCCCTCTTAATTGATGTGTTGTGCGCCGCCGGCAGCCGTCGGCCTGGGAGGTCCTCCGGAGTCCTCCGGGTCCTCCGGGTCCTCCGGGTCCTCCGGGTCCTGCCTGCACGGCAGCGGCTGCCCGGTCACCTGTGAAGCACCCCCGCCGAGGGGAGGGGGAGCGCACACGCTGGTATATGACTGCATGGAGTGCGCGCCGGCGGAAAAATCTGTGCCGCGCTGACAGCGAGGGGCAGTGACAGTGGGTGACGGGACGGGGCGGCGGCAGCGGGGACCACGGCGGGGAGGCTCTTCTTGGTGACGCGGGTGGCGGAGCACGCCGTGTGGTCGCGGTGAGGGGTTCGCTTCCCTCACCGTTACTTTACTTTTAAAAGAATCTCGCTCATTGTTTGCCTTCATCGTGGGAAGAGCCAGGCCGGGCCGGGCGTTGGCGACAGTCGGTAGCAGGACTCGAACCCGGGTTCGTGGTTTTGATGCTGGAGCCTGGCTTGGCGCGGCGCGCACGGCGCAGGACTGCCAACCGCGCGCCTCTCGCGCGTCTGCGGTCGGGGCGCCCTTATTAGAAGCCGGCGAGCGGCGCCAGGGTTGGCAGCGCTGCGGCGGCGCGTGACATCTGACCTCGCGCCTCCTGTCATGACCGTCACGTTCCCGCCGTCATCACCGTCGTGGTGCACGTCGTCGTCGTCCTCCTACTCCTCGCCGCCGTGACACATGAGCGCCGCGCGATACGTAATTGTCCCCGCTTTTGCACGAGGACGCCGATGTAACCGGGCGTGTGCACGTGACCCCCGACCCGGCGGCCCCCGACCCGCGCGCACGCGTGGCCGCAGGCTGCGTCCGCGGCGGCAGTGGCGGCGGCGGCCCTTCGTCCTGCTGCGGGCCGCCGCCAGCGTGTTTTCGGACGTGGCCGCCGCTTGGCGCATGCCGGTCCTCCCCCTCTTATCCAATCGTATGAATACTAAACAGGATGAGAGAGAGAGAGAGAGAGAGAGAGAGAGAGAGAGAGAGAGAGAGAGAGAGAGAGAGAGAGAGAGAGAGAGAGAGAGAGAGAGAGAGAGAGAGAGAGAGAGAGAGAGAGAGAGAGAGACAGAGACAGACAGACAGACAGACAGACAGACAGACGCCGCGATTGATTCATGTGTCAGACAGAGAGTGTGTCGTCCGGTGTCGTCGGCGTGAAGCTCTGTGAGCTTCTGTGCTGCTCGCGGATCGCCGTGTGTGTGTGTGTGTGTGTGTGTGTGTGTGTCCACTATTAGACACTGTGTCACCACCACCGGCTGGAGAGAGGGGTAGGGTTTCATCCCTTATTCGGGCCCGGCGAGCCTGCAGACCACCCGCGCGAGCGCTCTGCTGCCCCGAACCAAAGTTGAGACAGATCGCTTGGAGTATTATACTATCGAGTCCGTTCAATAAGCTGACTACCCGCCTCCGGCCCTCTCACTCCAATCTCTCCCTCCCTCTGCACCGCCCGTCTCCTGCGGCAGCGCCAGAGTCTGCGTGCGTTTTCTCTCTCTCTCTCCTCAGGAATGAGGATATATGTAGCGGTGCAGTACATGTATGTACGTCGTCCCGTGTGTATGTGTGTATTCAAACTTGTCCCCCTTTTTAAGCGACTGACAAATTCATAGGCATCCGATTACTTTTCAACTTTGGACGTTTGGCAGGGGACCCCGCGGGAGCCGGGACGCACCGGGGACGGGACGGGAGGAAGCGAAGGGGTCGTGGGGGGGGGGGGGGGGAGGGCTGCGAATATAGGGGGTGAGAGGGGAGGAGGGGGAACCGGCGGATCAGCGTCGGATAATCCAGTCAGATGAGACATTCGTGTGACTGCCGTCACTCGTTCTGTCGTCTTCGAGGTCATGTGTGCGTGTGTGTGCGTGCGCGTGTGTGTGTACAGCAACTGCTGTATTTCTCATACTGCAGCCGTCGTGGTCTCGCTGGGCGCCCGCTGCTGCTGCTGGCTGATATATATACCTGTACGAAGGGGTGAAGGACTGGGACGTTGACGAAGGTTCGGCTGCTGGCTCTCCCGCCCGGGGGCATGTGTGGCCTAGGGAACCCTATCACTATGCCCGGCCACGTCAACGACACGGCAGTGACACCTCACTAGCGCCTGCCTATATATATAGCACGATATAATCACGTTAATAACAGGAGTGATGATAATAACACACTCTTGAGGGGGGCGGGAGGGAGGGATATCGTCTCGCAAGGCTCTCTCCGTTGTTTGGCAGCGGCCGTGTTTTGACACGTTCTCGATATCACAGCGAGGGGCGGAAATATACCAAAGTACTATGTGCCCGTGGTGGTCCCACTGCGGGGTCCGGTCCGTAAATAGAGTACTCCGGAGAAGCTCAGAACGGAAGTGAGAAGTCGTAACGAAGAAGAAGAAAAAGCAGGGGAAGTATGAGAAATCAAGTGATCAAAGTCCCACTGCCCTTAAATAAAAATCACGCGATTTCTCATATTTTCTCATATTCTCTCACCAACTCCGTGGCTGAGCAGCCGGGAGAATGAACCCCAGGCTCCCGAGTTTCAATTCCGCTCCTCACTGAGAGCCGGGTTCCGATCCGAGCCGGCCGCGGCTGATCCTTCGCCGTCAGCTTGGCCCGGCCCGGCTCACCCTTTTGTGCACGACGGACTGATAACGGTGTATCGATCACCGATCCCGGGTCACGTGTACGCAGGAGGCGTCGGAGCAGCGGGGATCGGAGAGGGTTATTGCCGGGCCGGCCGGAGGGCGGAACCCCCACAAAACTTTTCATCATAACAAACAGTTTTATTTCCAAGCGAGTGCGCCCCAATAAAGTCGGCGGTGCGATGCGAGCGTCGTCCGACCACCGACCGGGCCGGAAACGGAAAGGGGTAGCGAGCGACTAGACCGTCACCGATTCCCCACGCAGGGCGGGTCATTTTCTGATCCGTGGCGTGTCGATGAACTCCATCATCCAGAGGACATCGCTGCCAAGCGCTCACGGCGTCCTCGCGGTTCCTGTTTCTCATCATCATTACATCATCGACCTTCGCGTTCACCGCCATAATTTGTCATCATCGCCCTCTCTCCGTTTTGCCCCCGCTGCTTGCCCGCCCCCGTGTAGTGCTGTACCGCTTGCACTCGCGTCGCGGAGTGGAGTGCGCCACCGAGCGGCAGTAGCAGCAGCGGCGGCAGCAGCGGCAGGCAGTCAGGGGGGAAGGCCGTAAGCCGTAGCCGTGCCGCCGCGGTGGGGGCGGCGGTGGTGGCGGCGGCGGGCGTCGTGGCGGGGCGCTATGCGGCAGCGGCAGTGGCGGCAGCGGCGGCGCAGCCAATGGGGGCGCCGGGCCGGGCCGGGCTGGCGTCGTGTAATCACGGCGCTCGCTGCATGCTCCGCCTGCTCGCCGTCCCCACCACACCGCGGGGCCCCGCGCCCGCGGCTGCCCCGAGCCGAGGCACAGCGGCGTAGCAAACTGTCTTCTTCTCCTTCTTCGTCTTCTTCTTCTCCTCCTTCTTCTTCCTTTTCCGGCCTGGCGTCTTCACGGTGGTGCCAGCTGGGGCATTTGATTGGGCCGGAAAAGGATACCCGCGCTGGGGGCGGCGGCGCGCGCGTTACACGTCCTTCCGCTTTCGAAGCACCGCTTTTAATTCGACGCCCCGCTCAAACCATCCTTGACGGACTGCACTTGTGCAGCTCTGTGCAGCTCTGTGCTGGCCGGAGCCCTTTATGGCTGCTCCAGGCGGCGGTGCATCGGCACGACAGGTGTTCCCGGGGGCCCTGCGGCCCGCCGCGGCCACGCTGCGATCCGAAGCAGAGAGCATGCGAGGTTGTTGTTGTGAGTGACGGCATCAATCCCCTGCAGCACTGCCGTCGGGGAGGGGCGCTGGGCTGGCTGAGCCGCTGCTGTCGTTGCCAGGACTGCAGTCCAGCTGGGGGCAGGGCAGGGCGGGGCGGGGGTGGTCGGTGGAAAACGCCGCGCGAACCGCCCCAGCTGACTCCCGCTCTGCTACGCCGGCCGGCCAGCCAGCCGATATAGTGTACACGTAATACGATGATTTCTACCCCCCCCCCCCTTTTCCTCGACTGATTCTAAGGCAGCCACAGCACCCTGAAAAATTTCATTTGGGGTAGGAGTGTAAATTCTGTTTGTGTCGCAGCGAAAATAAAACAAATGAAGAAAAAATCTTCGAAATTAATCGAACAACGGACAGAGTCCCAAGTGTCCCCCACGGTTGGTCGGGCCGAGGCAAGGCACGGTACATATTAACAAGATAAGAAATAACAAGACTCATCGCCCTTTTTGTCTCGGCTGCTCCTCGCATGCTGCTGCTGCTGCTGCTGCTGCATTAAACTATTAATCTTTCGGCCCTCTTCTGCGGTCTGTCTTCCCTTACATGCTTCTGCTGTAATCGCTTAATTAATTGACAAGCTTTCCCCCGCCGCCGTCGTCGCGGCGCTAAAGTTTTAAAACGGGGTCGTCCGCGAAAAAAAAAATTCCCCCCAAAAATCAAGAAAGTTTGAGAAAGGGGGAAAAAAGAGGAGGCAAGAGCAAAGTCAAGGTGACTCAATAAGGGGTGGAATACCACCTGACTGTCCGCCACCCTCCGCCCCCTGCCCCCTTCCTCTCCCCTCAGCGGCTATCATCGCTCAGGTATTCAGCGCGCGGCCGTGGAAAACAACCAAACTTTTTAAACGTAGGCCTACAGATTTTTTTTTTTACTTCTGAAAATGTTATTATTTTTTTTCTCGTAAACCCTTTCACGATCTTCTGCCGTGTGAACTTTCGTTCCTCTGGACCGCGATTCATATATGACCGTCCTCTCCGAAAAAAACGCGCCCGACGACGTGTGAAACAAAACACACACGCACGCCCCCCAATGTAGAGCAATCGAGAAACTTTACATCCGTTAATTCAGTTGCGCGGCACCTTCGCGGCCAGATAATGCATGTATGACACGCATGTAATCTTTAAAGTCTACATTAATTAGCCAGACATATTACGTGAAAATGTTTTCTTAAAACTGACACAAAGTTGGGTCCCTAAATTCCGTCCATTTTTTTTAACGTAGTAATTTGACTTGTGAAATCATTTCGGAAATGTAACACCGCAAATACAACGCTTGACAATGACTCATCGAGCAGTACAATGGTCTCTTTCTGACTCAACACGGCCTGATATAGGCTCAACACTCTACACCTTTCCCCTTCCAAATCAGAGCGATGAGCACATCGCGGGCCGGCGGGCGTCGTGTGTCGACGATGTATGCTGGGACATCAGTCCCCGTCTCAGACGTCTCAATCCTTTGGGGGCCTAGCTCGTACATATGGCCCCCCTGCGGACCGCATGCAGCGGCCCGGATGAGTCTTTGTCCGTTCCGTCATGCGGCCTTATGGGGCCCGGGGCCCGGGCCATGGGATGGAGTATCCGCGTCCACGCACGGCCAGCGGGGATGAGCGGTGCGTCAAGTAGGGCACAAAGGTGCTAGGGCAGAGCCTGATCTGTCTCTAACGCGTAATAAAATGGAGAACCAAGGCGGGTCGGGCGTGTTCCACTACTCTAACATTCTCATCTCAGAGCTGACCTGACCCGATCGCAGTCCGATGATCGCCGAGCCGTCGATTAGGCACGGCCATTGAGCGGGGCCGCCTCGCCTCCGCGCGCCCCCGCCGCCGTACCGCCATTCAAATGAAGTAGTAGCGAAGAATGTGTGAGAGCTGACCCCTGGCTGTGCTGATAGCCATCTCTACGGTCCCCACCTGTCGGACACCGCCTGCCTGCCGGCCGGCCGGGCCGCGGGGGCTGCGTCCGAACGGTGTCGTCGTGTCCTCTGGCCCGGGGGCTCTGACGGGGGACACAGAGGCCGTAGCGGCCGGCATCCCGGACGCCGCCGCCAGGGTGCTGGGTGCACTGATGGGGTGCTGCTGCTGCTGCTGCTGCTGCTGCTGCTGCTGCTGCTGCTGCTGCTGCTGCACAGAGCACACCATTAGGCGGATAGGTCGGGATCGGTATCAGAGGCACCACCAGCCTGCCCCCCTGCCCTGCACCCCGGCCGGGCCGGCTCCCTTACATAAACAATCCAACAGCTCAGCTGGGGCGGAACCTTTTATGTCTCTTTCAGCGCGTCACCTTTTTCTCGGAAAGTCGGGGGTCCTCTGCAACTCCGTTTCGCCGAATAAGTCGCATATCAACGGTCCTGCCTGCTGCTTGCCAAAATCAAAAGGACACTGCAGTGCACCGCCCCCCTCTTAACACACACGGATGGCCGATGGAGACGTTTTTTATCACAGAGATCCGCACCGCCGGCTGCCCAGCTGAGCGACACGCGGGAGAGTCGGAAGCCGTGGGTTGTACAGTAGTGTAGTATTCAAATACGGATACCGCCCCGCCTGTGACTGACACAATATGAATGAAGCGTCCGAGTTCAAACACCAACAAACATCATAAATTCACTATCAATCTTGTAAAAATAGTGGGGATTTAAAAAGTCGAGCCACGAACAACAAACCTAGCCCCAGCTAAAAATTTGTTCGCTTTTTTTTTTTTTTTTTTTTTTTTTTTTTTTTGCAGAGAGTAGAGGAGTGTCCGCAGTTTTCCGCGGACTCCTCCAAGCCCCTCCCTCACTGCGTGTCGTGAAACTCGCCCTCTCTGCACGGTTTGCCGGGGGCCATTTAAACGTCCCCGTTGCATATGTTTTATTCAGGGCTGGCTAGTGGGGCCCCTGCAGGCCCCCTCGGCTCGGCCGCTCCCAGAGGTTCCCACAGGAGATTTGTGCCCGCTCTGCGGCCCTCTATTGTCACTTACAACAGCGCGGCCCCGTCTTATGCTAACGCTTTTTCCGAGAATAAAGCCGATTGAGTGTTTTACCGGAGCATTCGCAGCGTCGTGTCGGCCTGCGGCGCCTTTATAGTGCCCGGGGGTGGGATCAGGGCGGGGGCGGCGGGGGCGGCGGGGGCGGCTGACACATCCCCCGCAGACAGGCAGGCTCGCTCCTCTGCCTGCCTCCCCGACTGACATCTACCTGCAGCAGTAGTATTCCGAGTACGAAATTTATTTCACTAGCCGGTGCGACCATGGAGAATAAGGAGGGACACTTCGGGCCCCGACGCCGCGTCCCCCGCTCCCGCATCTGCATGGCTTTGACGCGAAGGCGCCCGGCCCTACCGCCCCGCAGTAATGACGCGATGATAAATTCCGGGCGGAACGAAAAGGAACACGACACGGCCTTCGCCGGCCTGCACTGGCGGCGTGTTATTGAAATTAGGGGAGAGCCATCTGCATGCTAAAGAGAGCGCCGCGCGAGCGAGCGTGAGGGGGAGAGAGATGGATGGAGGAGGGGTGAAAGGGGAAGGGGGAAGGGGCGACCCCGGCCTGCCTGCACTGCACACCTCCCCGCCGACTCCGCGGCCCGCGAAGGCAGGGGGCTACCGCCGAGGCTACCGCCACCGGGGTATGCCGGGGTTGCGGATCGCTCGGTCTCTCTCTCTCTCTCTCTCTCTCTCTCTCTCTCTCTCTCTCTCTCTCTCTCTCTCTCTCTCTCTCTCTCTCTCTCTCTCTCTCTCTCTCTCTCTCTCTCTCTCTCTCTCTCTCATTCTCCTTCTCTCTCCCTCCTGGGCGCCGCGCACCCCTTTCCTATCTCCCCTCGAAGTCAGGGAAGGGGTCACTCCCTCGAAACACACGTCTCCTATCCTACGCTACCGCACGTCTCCTCACAGAGCAGAGTTACGGGGGTCTTGGACAGGGCTCGCATCGCGGCGCAGTGTAGACTACTCTCCGGGATTCGGCCGGGCAGCCGCCTTTTGTGCGCCCCGTGTTCGGACCATACTCGCTGCACTGGTTGTGCGCCCTGTGCGCCCCCGGACTCGCTACCACCCCTCTACATGTGTCACACCCCCTTCCTCCCGCGCTCGACGACGTCCTCGGAGAGGATGAGGATGAGCGGGGAGGAGCGCGGCGGCAGGCGGCAGCCGATGATAGCAAAACAATATGCTCCGGCTCTTATTTAGAGGGATTTGCATGATGGGATGATGGCGGGGGCGGCGGGCGGCGGGCGCCACCAGCGACGAGCAGACAGGCTTTCCGGCTCATCCCTCGGCCTTATCTGGGCGTCCGCATCGCCCCGCCACTCTCATTCAATAATCACTCTTGGGGGCGACCTGGTAAAGTACCGGCCCCCGGCCCGCCTAACCGGCCTAACCATGCAGCTACTGAGCCACGATGTTACTCGTGGAGCGAAGGAAAGTTTCGAGAAATTCTTTGGAAACTCGCAATTTTTCGAAAACATTTCTTTGGC
Organism: Odontothrips loti; assembly: GCA_038380765.1. Taxonomy (NCBI): domain Eukaryota; kingdom Metazoa; phylum Arthropoda; class Insecta; order Thysanoptera; family Thripidae; genus Odontothrips; species Odontothrips loti. Next base: position 8,893,318 of record CM076253.1, read on the forward strand.
ACTAGAAACGTTACCGGACGCATCCTAAGCAGAACCTGCCAGTGGCGTCAAGCAGGAGGTTTTGCCGTAGCGGCTGCTACAGCTCTGAGGGGGTGGGTCCCCCCTCGAGAGGGTGGTGAAAAGTGAAAAGTGAAAGGAACAAGACAGGCATGGAGAACGCTTCACCGTTCTATAGTCTGGCTATTTTAGGAAGGCCGCTGGCTCTCTCGGCTTGCATGGCACTGCTTCGCCAGCAACTGCAGCAACACTACCTGGAGCCGCGCTGGTCCCGGGGCTGGGGATGAAAGGAGCCCTTGCAGCGGGTGCGTGCAGAGGGACCAGGCGGGCGGGGGGCAGCGACCTCGGGTAGTGGAGACTTGGGGAGCCAAGTTTAAAATTTTGAACGGGTAAAGATATTAACGCGGTTCAAACGGCATTGTGTTCGGGGCCGCACGAAACATATATCCTGAAAATTTCAGGAAAATATCTTGAAAATTGCGGCCTACAGAGGCATAAATTCATTTTGGCAAAACGCACAAACAAGTAGAGAGAGAGGGAATGAATCAACTTTTTAAGGGAAAATTTTATATGTCCAAGCATGAAATTTTGAGCAGAATTCAATACTGGCATTTATTTGGTCGAAATTTAACTCCGGATGCGAACGCACTTTAAATTTAAAAGTCTCGAGTAGAGCCTATTAAAGCGTGAATAGCACCGTTGGTTGGCCCAGGCGGGGCCCGGCCGGAGCCGGCTGGAGCCTCACTCCCCCACCTCCTACCCCCATGCTAGGACAGGCTCGTTCTTTGGGGCTGTTCAGATACCACGTGGACATAGAGGGGAAGGGGGTGTTCACGCCTCTGGAACCTGCTACACAACCTATAAACTGCGCCTGATAACCTTGGGGCCCACGTTTCCCCTCCGCTGCCTCCGGTTCGACTGCGCCTTTCGCCGCAGCACACTGGATGGGGTGGGCGTTCACACGCCTCTAATTCCGAGAGTAAACAAACACATGGACACGCTCGCACAGCCGTACGGCAGCAGCCATGGCCGCAGCCCCGCCCCGGCGCGTCTTTGTCCGCACGGCAGCCGAACACGTGCAATGGATTCATACGTAATTGTTTCAGCTGTTTATTCCACAAGCAAGCAATAACATGCAAGATCGACACGTTTTATTTTTTTATCGCGCGCGCGCGCGCTCCCCGCCTGGCCGTCGCCCAAAGATACGTGTATCGATTTTTACGCGTGGACGACGGTGGTGGTGGTGGTGGTGGTGGTGACACTGCACAAAGTCGGCGATTTATCACTTTCTTTTCGAAGTACGACAGGAGCGCGGACGCGTACGACGGCGGGCAGCGGGCAAAACGCAGACAGCGTGTGAGCGGATAAACCAAAGGAGTGATTCCGCGGTTGGATAGCGGCGCTGGCGGAGGTATGGTCGGCCGGTGAGGACAGCTCGCGGTCCGTGTGGTAATGGGCGGTGGTGATAAGTGATAAGGCAGTTACCCCTCGCTCGGTGGGCGTTGGTGGTTTCGGTTTGGCGGGGGTGTCGGTGGTGGCGCTGGTGGCGGCCGGCGGCGGCCGGTGCGGCGACCAGAGGCGGCCGCCTGTTTTGGTTAGGCGGTGGCCGACGGCCTTCCCTGGTCCGCCTGCCTCCAGCCCGCGGTTTGGGTTTGGGCCACCATGGCGTCGGCGGGGGGCTGCGGGGGGCAGGGCCGGGCCGCCGAGGCCGCCGCCGCCGTCGGCGGTCGGCGCGGTGGTGTGGTAGTGGTCGGCGGTGGCGGTGGCGGCGTGAGGCACTGCCGCTGTTCTATCCGGGGCTGTTCTGCGCGGGAGGCGAGGTTTGCCGCGCTGGTTCTGGCGGCGGGGGCGGCGGGGGCGGCGGGGGCGGCGCTGGGTGTTGCGGCTTGCTGTCTGGTTTGCTTGTTCGTTCCCACCGAGGTCGGCCTCGAACCCATCCCGTCGGCTCCGCGGTGCGGCGACGCCTGCTGCCCCCGGACCGCGAGCAGAGCCGGCAGAGCTGGAGCCGAGTCCCTGCAGAGGGCGACACCGGTGCGGCCAGAGCAGCTCAAGTAGAACACGAAGAAGTTGTCCGCAGCTGCCCAGCAGAATGCTCCAGAAAGTCATCTTCCCACATTGAGTATCGCCTAGCCAGCGGCCAGGAGTCCTCCAGAATTAGCTTGCTCCTCCGGCCCGGCCGGCCCGGGCAGGAAACTTCTCCAGGTCCTTCTCCAGAGCCTTCTCCAGAAGCTCCTCTCCGTCCGTGTGCGAGCGGCAGCTTCCAGAAGGAGCCCTGAGCCTGCTGGCCCCGTGCCTCCAGCCGTGGTCGTTATCGAACACACTTCCTGAGGGCGCGGCGCGGCGGGGCGGGGAGCAGGGGGGGGGGGGGGGGAAGGGGGAAGGGCGGGGAGCGGGGCTCGCATAGGGGTGGGTGGGGCGGGCTGCGGCCCCGGCAGCAGTCGTGGGGGTGGAAACGGGGCGCCACTGTCGGCTTGAGGTGCGCCTCAGCGGCAAGCCAGCGAGCGCCCGCACCCCAGCCCAGTGCCGCCCCCTCCCCATCCTGCGGCCCCGCCGCCCCCCGCCGCCCCTGCCTCAGCGGCTAGCCGTAGCGCCTCCCCACCCCCTTCCCGCACCGTCTTCGTGCTGCTGAGACCTCTCTCCGTCTCTCTCTCTCTCTCTCTCTCTCTCTCTCTCTCTCTCTCTCTCTCTCTCTCTCTCTCTCTTCCTTTGGGCCGGCGCACGAGCCCTTCTTCTAGAATGTATCCGGCGCCACTACAGCAACGCGGAAACCATACCAGGACCGTCCGACGTCCGACGCCGCTGAAAATCATGCTGGAAATATTGCGTACGGACCGACAGTGGCTCTGATTTCCAAATTGCAATGGCTCTCTCTTTCTGTCTCTCTCTTACACACACACATTCACCTATACTCACTCCTGCCACTTATTCGAAGGATAGCCTTTCTCTCTTACTCGCTCGCTCGTCGTATCGACCAAAAGAGGGCGAGAGAGAGAGAGAGAGAGAGAGAGAGAGAGAGAGAGAGAGAGAGAGAGAGAGAGAGAGAGAGAGAGAGAGAGGGGGGGGGGGGGTGAGCGGGCCTCATCGCCAGGTCTGAGGCTCGCCGCCGCCCGGCCGCCACTGGCGCCGTACGACGCTCGGGTAGGCTGCCCGCCCGACTGGGCCGCCGTGCGGGACAGTCCAGCAGCCCTCGGTCCCGGCCGCGTCCGAATAACCACGCTCTCCAGGGACATCAGCGCTTCGTGGCCTCTCGGAGACAGCCATCACGGGGTGCTGACGAAGTTGTGTCATTATGTGGCCCGACGCTCGGCTCGGCTCGGCGCGCTCCGCTGGCTCCCAATGCACTGCGGCCGTCTCTGACGAGGACGCGCGGCGACCTCTTTACCGATCCAGGGGGCTCTAATCTCAATTTCATGTCCCCGAATCTGATTATCAAGGACTGGAGAGTCAGTGCGGGATCAGCTCGGCACGGCGGGAGGATAAAGAAGTGACACACCAAGACGCCGCCTGCCCTCCCATGACAGTGTCAAAAAAAATACTTCCGCGACCTCTTGGCAGGGGAACATGCGAGCATGTGTCTGTCCTTGCTGCTGCAGAGTCCATATTTCAGTCCGCATCCAATTCCTCCGCTCCTTGGAAGTCCTCAACATAAATAACCGCAGGCGGCGACCTCCGCATCTGCTGTCCGTGTAATCTGGGCTGTTTGTCGCACGACAACCCCTTCCTCCACGGCGGGGGTGGAAACGGCGTTTTTATTATTAAAACTCAGTCGATCTTTATTGGGAGATAATGGAACGAAGCAAGGCCTGCTGATATATGTACACGCAAGCAGCAGCAGCAGGGTGCGACATATGTCCGCGACAAAAACCCCTTTCGCTGGCCGGCGGGGGAAGGACGGGGCGGGACCAAAAGGATGCTGGGGACTCGCAGTCAGCCGGCCGCGCAACAATCCCTGCAGTACGCGGCGCGCGAGATTGTTTCGCACAAGGACATTCTCCCCGGCGGAGGCATGCGTCCACACCCTCGCCGTCCCGCTAGAACTAGTGACCCCTCGTCCTGCTACTGATGGGATCACTAGGGTACCCTTCTTCCAAAAGTGAAAACTAAAAATAAGACGAAATATCAGATGAAGCCAACTTTGCGTGCATTCGAGCTGGAAGTGATTTTGAACTGGACGAAATTAGCGAAACAACTCGACCTACTTTACCATGTATGGTGTTCAAATATGCCATAGTGAACAAAGAAGAAAAAGAGAGAGAGAGAGCTAGCATAGGAGACAGAGAGAGAATAGTGTACTGGGCGAGGGAGAGAGCTACAGAGGGGAGATATAAATGGCGTGTGCAGCAGGTGCGGGGGCGCGCACTGAAACAAGTGCAACACTGTCGCACCCCCTTCTCGGATCATAACTCACTCCGCCTGCTTAGCATACTGCGATAGGGCGGAGCCGATCCCAATTTAATCGCCTTATGTGACGGAGTTAAATTTGCTTATCACCAATCACTGTGAAAGGCGCCCTCTGTTTCAGCGGCAGCCGCGCCTGCGGCATAGTGGCGCCGACCCCTCGGCTTGGCAGCTCCGCTGGATCCTGCGGGCTGGGCTTATCTGATGACTGTGTCCGCGCACTGATTGACTTGACACAGTCCTCCCTTTGCTACGCGACATATCATCACTCTCATAAAAAATGTAAAAAAAATAAAATTCGACGATACACATACTTTATTTGCAAAATTAACCTTAATTGTTGGGTCGTGCTGAATTTTTTTTCAGCGTGGATTTTATTAGTACATTTTTCTGACAGTGATCACCAACAGAGGTTTTGCGATTGATATGTCACTTCTCACTCCTGCATCCATATGCTCGCGTCTGTTGTACCTATTTTTTTTAATTTTTTTTGCCTATATCGGCGAGTGGCCAGCCTGTTGTGCTTCAAATGAGCGCAAAACGACGCTGCAGCAGTCGTATATTCGTGCGTCTCTACAACATTATACAAGGCGCATTGTGTGTCGTTGATGATCGGCGTGGTCCAGTCCCCCGGCACACCCCTTCCCCCTCCAAAACCCCCACCCTCGGGTTCGCGACCCCCGCGCACCATATCCTGGTGACAGCAGCCGTGACGGAGTCGCGGCTCTTTTAGAAAGCGATTTACGACCCCTGTCACCACCACCACTACCCCCGCCACTGCTCGGCGGCGCCGGTAGGCAACCCGCATAACCATGGGGCCCCTGCGGCCTCCACCTGGCGTCTTGGGCCGCGAGTTCAACACGACGTGTTGCAATTGATTTGTGTGTGTGTGTGTGTGTGTGTGAAAAGAGAGAGAGAGATAGATAAGGAAGGGGAGAGCAAGGGAGAGAGGGGGTGCCGAAAAGGGGAGTGGAGCAGTAGAGGCCCGTGAGTACGGCGATGAGTATACACAAATACTTACCGACGTGCGACAGCCCCCCCCCCCCCTTCCACTCCCCTTCCGCATCCTCACGCGGTGCGCGTTCTGCCCCCTCATTCCCCTCCATCGGCGCCGTGGGGGGCAATTTTCTGGGCCGTTGCCTCGTCACAATAGCGGAGTGAAGACCCCCGGGCAGGCAGCGTGCGGTAGGGGCCCGTGAGGGTAAAGGGGGGGGGGGGAGGGGAATCGCGAGGTGCACGACGGCGCGGAGTCGACCGGACCTTCTTTTCCCGCTTTTGGGGACACCTTGCCAAGCCCTGCCTTTCCTTTTCCGTGTTTGCAATTCACTCGCACCACTGAGAAGTGTCGCCACGGGAGCGCCGACCGTGGGCGGGTGAGAGAGAGACAGAGAGAGAGAGAGAGAGAGAGAGAGACAGACAGACAGACAGACAGAGAGAGAGAGAGAGAGAGAGAGAGAGAGAGAGAGAGAGAGAGAGAGAGAGAGAGAGAGAGAGAGAGAGCGCGCTTCCTGAATACGAAAGAACCCCCCTGGGATATGCCCCCGAGCAATAGCATATTTTGTAATTTTTTTTTCTCCCGACGCACAACCCGAATTCGAAAACGGAACATTGCTCCCGCTGGCTTTTGGCGCGGATTCAAACAAAAAGCGCTGTGTAATTATTCGACGGATGTATATTTCGAATAGTATTTCCAGAATCGGTGAGTGATATACAGAATATACAGCAAACGTGTGTGCAAAAATAAACGAGTGGACAAAAGGAAGGGAGGGAGTCTGCCTAGCCCGGTATGAATCCCCATGTATGCTCAAGTGATTCCGACAATGCTGCCAGAGGACCCTCATGCAGGCTTTATTAAACAGCACGTTCCTATTACGCATTCCAAATCCTTTGCATTCCCTCCCCTCCCCTCCCTTCGCCGCTCGCACAGCCTCCAACCCCCACCCTGCGCTCTGTCCAAGATGTACATGTGATGTTCGCCCTGCGTGAACATATGTTGTACAGTACCTAGACAACCCCCGCTTGCCTCTAATTAACGCAGTCTTGATTGCACCCGCAGCAGATTATTGATCATAATCCCCGCTTTCGAAACGCGGCAACCTCTAATCAGACGCCAGACTCAGTCTGACAAAGATCCTCCTCTGGCTCCTGCGTTTAGGTCTCCGGCCCAAACACACACACACACACACACACACACACACACACACACACACACACACACATTTCTTTTGCCGTCCAAACCTTCCCCATTTCCGTAAATAATTTCGGCACGGCCCGTTCAAAAGAGCCGCGCTTGCGCGTTCATCGGCTGATTGACATGACACGACGCCAGATTCCGATTCATGCGCCAATTGGCCTGATCGATGTGCATGTCGTCTCTCTTTTTTCCCCCGCGCTGATCGGCACGGCACCGGAACACACCCAACAACACAACGGGGTCGCATCGTCTCGCTTGGGTGCCGCGGCGGGTCAAGCGGGGAAGGCTCCACTTTTGAAGAGGGGTTTTTCTCGCAGTTTTGTTGCGTTTTTTGGGAGGGAGGGGAAATGGGATAACGTTTGGAGAGGGGGTCAGCCGTGTGTTGTTTGCTTCCTGTGCGCTTATTGTGAGCTGACCCCGAAAAAGCAAGCGATACTGGTCGAAAATGGTCAGCAGCTGGCCGGACGGTCTTGTCCGCCGTCCTAGCCTCACTCTCCCGACGGACAGGTCTCGGTGCGCGCGGCCGCCCTGCCGCTCTCGTGCGCGTGTTGGCCGTGCATGTGAGTGCGTGCGTGTTCTTTCTTTCGCCCCCAACAAAAGACTGTAACGCATTTTCTTGCCAATTTCCCCGCATCTTTTAAGGAAATTATTCAACGACCCCTGGCCGGGAGCAGCGGCTGCTCCTGCTGCCATTCATTCGTGCTCCTTTTCTTATTTCCTGGCATCGGGATGCCCCCGGGCGCTGCGTTGGGGAGGTTGGGAGGTTCGCACACAGGCAGACCAGGAGTGGATTAGTAAAATGCTCTTGACTCGTCGGCGCACATGAGGGCTGGCTAGCACTCTGCCGCTGCCCACCTCCACGAGCGGAACAGTTGTGCGACTCCAAACTTATATTTGTCGATACGTGAAAAGACGCCGGTGCGCGTGCGTACTCCGCCTGTCTGCGCTCCTGACGGACGCGCGCGCGCACACAGTTTTCAAATCGGTGACATGGAGTGCCCTCGAGGCCGCGGCGGGGACTCTTCACTTTCTTCACTCCAACGCCATATTCATTTGCGGGTTTCAGAACGATCGTTTTGTCTGGCCCCCTCGTGCCGCGAGCACTGGGCTGTTCTCACTGCCAGCATGGCACGGCTCCAAGGGTTAAACCCCCCGCCCGACCGTCTCTGCGCGTGCGCACAACAACAACAACAGCAGCAGCGGTGGTGGTGGTGGTGGTGGCGCCCGCGTGGTGCGCGCCTGCATGCAGATTGGTGTGGAGTGGTCCGCCGTGTTTGTGTTTGGGCGTGTGCCTCGGCCGGGGGGCGAGCCGAGTGTTCAGCCGGGATTAACAACGGGTTGAGCCCCAAGCGGCACCACGTACACAGCCCTGGCCCGAGAAGCGGCACAATTTATCCTTGTCCGATTTTGCCGGTTTTTCGTACTGTCTTTTCCACCTCGCGCTGACCTCGTCGCCGTGTTCTCCAGTGCTAACTCGCGAGGCGTGTGCGCGCGCACGCGCTCTCGTCTCGAGAGCGGCGGCGCGCGCGCTATTCAAATGAGGAGGCCTTTGTGTCCACGCCGTCTAATGATTCGGAAAGCATTCGGATGGACGCTGCTGTGCCGCCTCTGGCTGATCTTTGTATTGGAAAACATTCAAATTTGCCCATGAAATAATCCTATCAGTTTTCCACCACTTCTGTAAAAATAATTGTTTTAAAATAACTTTTTGGTTACGTGTGCAATTGTCCGGAGGCCCCCCCCACGCGTTCAGCGCACTTTCTCATTCATCTAATTGGCCCGAGACTCGGCGGACAGCGCGTGCCTAATGACATCCGCTAAAGGACCACCACCCCCACCGGCTCCCTGTCTCTCTCCCTCCACCACAATAGAGGCAGGGAGGAACGGGCTTGGGAAAGCTGCTTCTGGGCCCACAATGTACTGCACGGGAATGTGCACGGAGATCAAAGAAATACGAAAGCAGGACGTAAAATGAACATAAATATATTTGCCATACTTTACAGGATTCCTAAAGGAATAAAAAAACAAACAAAACTGTGCAGATCACAATGGGGCCTGCACCAACTAATACACATTTACATCAGATACTTTTGATTCATGTATACATCGCAATGAAGCACTCATATCTGATGTAAGGGCACAAGTATAAATTCCAACACAACATCAAGAAAAGGAAGAACACTGAAAGTATCCTATACAGGGAAGAAAACTTAACAAACATACAAAGTAAAACTCTATACTTTCACAATTCCTCCAAAGAAGTTTAACCTGAGCTGAAGTGCGCTAAACCCGATTACACACCACACTACATTTCAAAATTATAACTTGCAACTAGTCGGGCTGAGTAATCACATTTGTACAAAAGGGTATAAATAGTAAACTCCAAATGAAGTATAGGTGTATGGGGGTTGTACAGAAAAACTGAATGACACTAACAATAAAACTGTCAAATATATACTATTGGATTCGGAAAGAGTAACGCTGAACATTTCAACATGTAACTGGAACTGGATAAGAGAAAAGTGCACGACTTGAGAAAAATAAAGTATAGTATGTGTAATGTAGTTCCACACCAGTTATACACACGTAACTAAACAATCGACTTGATTTAAAAATATTGTTTACCATGTTACACACTTATTTCATCTACCACTCGCTGCCAGTTACGCCGGAGACCGCATCTAGCTCTGCATGGTCGTTCCGCATAACGCTACGAGAATTCTAGTGACATGTTTGTTGCATGATAAAATGGACAGAGTTTCCTACCGTGAGGGGGGGGGGGGGATGAAGACGTGTGGCCAGGTATATCTCGACCTCTGTTCTGTTCTCACTAGTAACTTCCAGGGTACAACGAATTGACACGGTAACTCAATATGCTTATAAATATTCACAGCATGCTTATTCTTTCCAATTAAGCAAGGGTGTATCTTTTGGCGACAAACAAGCGATCCATCACCCGGCTCAACAACAAGAACAACCAGGGCACCGTCTTGGCGGCGGCGCCTGTCCTCCTCGGCCTCGGCCTCAGCGGGCGCGCACCGGCCGACACAGGAGTTCACGGGCTGGCGGCCGCTGGCGGCCGCTGGCGGCGAGGGGGCGCACGGCCGAGAGGGAGTCTTTGGTGGGCCGCGCGGCCGCCCTCGGTCCGCGCATGGGGGCTACATGTGCTCCTCGGGGCCCCCGACGGGGCCGTGGGGCATGGCATGCGGGCCCCCCCAGGGGTGCTACGCGCGGTACTGCATGGGCAGGTGTGGGTGCGGCCCGGTGGGGCCCGGGGGGCCGTGGGGGCCGAGGGGGTGCCGCTGGCCGGGGTGGCCGTGTCGCTCCATCTCCTCCTGCTGTTGGCGGTAGGCGCGCTGCTTCTCGTCGAAGTCCCGCAGCCGGGCGTTGTACCGCTCGATCTGGTCCCGCAGCATCGCGTCCTCGATCTGCAACGCGGAGCACGGCCGTTTAGAACAGTGCCTTTCAAGTGCCGTCGGTGCGTAGGGTACTCCGGAGGGGCCCAAAACGGAGGTGAACGAGTCGAAACGAAGAGTGAATGAGAACTCACCGCCGCAGCCTTCTCGTCGAACTCCAGGCAGCCGATGCCCTCCAGGCGCTCCAGGTCGATCCAGCCCCGCCACCGTACGCAGACGCCGTTCATGATGAAGTGCGACCTCAGGTGGACCTGCCGACACACAAACACCGCGACCGATTAGGAGACACGTCGGACGACACGCACACACACACACACACACACACACACACACGGCGCGCGCTCTAAACTGGACTCCCGCCCGAATCGATGTCCTGGGGGTGGGTTGGAGTGAATGGGCGCCGGGCACGCCGCGCACCACCCCCGAGCCCGACGCCCCGCCCTACAAATTGCCCGCAAACAGCGAACTGGGCAGCAATTACGGGGCTCGCCAGTACAAAAGCAGCGTTCGGCAGACGGCCGGGGGCGGCCGGGGGCTGCCGGACAGCCGCCGCACCCCTAGCTACGCCACCGGACCGGGGACCGGGGGGGGGCAGCGGGGGCGATCGCCAAAGCCCTCCTATTTGGACGACAAAAGTCAGTCGTATAATTGTGTGTGTAAACAGGGACGCGGCCGACGCGGCACCGTCGGGGACGGGCCGGGGGTCACCGCCCGGATCCCTCGGGGGCATTGTCAAGAGCGCTTTGTGATATCTCTCCCATTCGCCTATACGACATCAATCAGCACGTTGTCAGGGAGGGAGGGGGAGGGGGAGGGATATATGGGCCTTGATGGTGACAACTAACTTTCCGGAAAAGACCGGCCGAGTACCGTATACCGCTTGCCCGCACGCCTTTGTTGCGCAAAACTCTGCGCGCGACGACACTGGATGCCAAACCGACTGGAAAGGGGCGTTATTTTATTTATTTCTAGAGGGGAGGGGGGCGGATCATTCACACCGAACAGCGCCTGGTGGCGACTCCCACAACCTCCCGGCGATGAAAAATTCTGCAGAATGTTGTCGGCCGTATCGGAGTGATGGGTGCATTCCTCCCGGGGTATAGGGGAGGTTATACTGCATTCAATAAAGCCATCTCATTTACATCGTCCAGGTCAGAAATTTACAACGGGCCCCTCTACGCCAAAGTGGCAGCATTATCCTCCCCGCTCCGCGTGGTCCTTCGGGTCCTTCGGGTCCTTCGGGCCCTTCGGGTCCTTCGCGTCCTTCGGGTCCTTCGGGTCCTTCGGGTCCTTCGGGCCCTTCTCGGAGGCGGCGGAGGGCGATCACCGCGCCAAGACGGCGCAGATGACCATGGCCGGAATGTTGTCGCGAGGGAGATGGGGGGCGGTTTGGCCTGGTTCTGGGATCGCCTCCGGGCGTGACTGAGGATCACGGCGCAGGTCGGACAGCGTATTACACCCCTCTTGGGGAGGGAAAACTCCCATAAAGATAAATACTTGGCGATGAAAAGCGACGGTGCGCGACCGTAAGGCATATCATCAGCTGCGGAAGGGGAGACTGTGTACACAATGTGTACACACGGGACAGTCGGATTATAAATTATAAGGAGTCTTCGCCCTTTTGTGCGACACAGGTAGGCAGCCTGCCACTCCACCCTGCGCCGGCCGGGGCGTGCCCCCCGGGGGGGCCTCCAGGGTCTGCAGTTGACCCCCCCGCGGCCTGAGGGTGCACAAGAGTGTGTGTGTGTGTGTGTGTGTGTGAGTGTGATGACGTCCTCGAGAAAGGTGTCTTCATTGTAGTGAGTACGGCAGCCGAGAGGGCACATCGGGTGCACTGATGCGACACTAATCCGATATCCCAGCAGGCGTGTGAGCAGGCAGGATATCACTCACACGTGTGTGTGTGTGGGGGGGGGAGGGGGTGCCCTGACCACGCCCACCGCCCCCGCAGGGGCAGTGCCGGCCGGAAGTCGGCACAGCGTCCTAAGCGGATTACATGACAGCCGAATTGATTTTCTAGTGCCGGGAAAATTGCCTGTCGGCCTCCGCATCCTTGACAGAGCACCACACACACACACACACACACACACACACACACACACACCAAAAAAGTGCGAGGACGGGTCGACATTATACTACATTCCCGAAAAACGATTTCGGAAGAAGTAAGACAAGGCGGTGTGCAACGCCTGAATAGTAATAAAGAGATCCCGTTTGCGCTTCAAGGTCTGGCCAGCACTGTCGGCATCTGGGCAACGAACGGGGGGCAATAAATAACAGATGCGGCGGTGACGGGGGACTGCCCCCCCCCCCACCTCCCTCTTGGTCCGCCCCTGCCAGCGTGTGTGTGTGTGTGTGTGTGTGTGTGTGTGTGTGTGTGTGTGTGTGTTGCAGGAAAGCAAGTTCCGCGAACACGACACGGCTGCTGGAGAGCGACGAGGCACGTTGTCGCAGGTTGGGCAGCAGAGGGTGGCTGGCTAGGCTGGACCAGGTCTACCCAGGAAAAAAGACAACCAACAAAAAAAAAACTGTGAATGCAAACAGTTTTCTTTTACCAATCTTTTGAAAATTTGATTGAAAGAATATCAAATTGAGTGAATGTCAACGCTTTCGATGTTTGCGTTCAATCTTGCGCCCAGGTCTAGAATCCCACATACTTCTGCTCGGCAATTTATTTATTTTAAATCTTAGTTTTCGGTGCGTACACTTTTGCTGCACCCCCTTCGGGATTAACATGTCAACTTGTATGAATCGGCCGGCGGAACGGCCAGAGGAACGCGAGAAACTGTACCGCGGGGTGTGAAATAATAACAATTTTTTTTTTCTCTTCCACCTCCTTCTCCTCCTTCCCTTTTGATGTTCCGTTTACCGTAACGACACCGCCACGCCCTGCGCCTAAAACAAAAGGCAGCGCTCGTAATCCCGTTCTCACTGCGGGACAGGGCAGGAGGGGTCATTCGCGAACGGGGTGTGCGTGTCCGACCGGACAGGCCGGGCCGGGCCGGGCCGGGTCAGGCAGGAGTCGGCCGACTGGTGATAAATGTGGAACTGTGTTTGTTCCCAACGCCCTGTGTCCTGTCCCTGCGCGGCTGTCATCGTACCGCGGAGGAAAAAACACACAAACAGCGTCGGCTAAATACATAACGCGCGCTGTAAAACGCGCTAAATGCAGCTAATTAATCGCTTTTGCCTGCTGCTGCTGGTGGAGGTCCGCTTGGCCGGGGCGTGGCTGGACGGACTGTCCGATGTGTGCGTGTGTGTGTGTGTGTGTGTGTGTGTGTGTGTGTGTGTGTGTGTGTGTGTGTGTGTGTGTGTGTGTGTGTGGTGCAATGGGGGCGGATCGGCAAGCACTCCCCCTTCCCCTCACCCCGCAACCAGTTACACAACGAGCTTGTGGCCCGCTAAGGGAGATGACACGCTCACACACACACACGCAGAAGAAAATGAAATCAAATCATTCGAAACTCCATTTAAAATGCAATCACCCACATGGAAGCGAGCCGGCGCTGCTGGGCAAGGCTTGGCCAGGCTGCAGCACATGGTCTCACGCTGCACTGCCGCTGCACTGCCGCTGCACCGGCCGGGAGCCAGCCGGGCTCAAGTTGAGGCCTTTCTGTGCGGCTGTTATTCTCCGATCATGTTCATCTCATTCACTCTGCCTGCTGCCGCCGCTGCCGCTGCCGCCGCTGCTGCTGCTGTACAACAAGGCGTAACGCTACCTAGTTCACACAACACCCCTTCACCCCTACTCCTACCTTATACAGAGGTAATGAGACTCAGAGAGCGACGGGGGGGAAACGTTTACCTCCTTCCAGCAGTGGTAGTAGAGAGAGAGAGAGAGAGAGAGAGAGAGAGAGAGAGAGAAAACATTTTATCCACCTGTGAAATGACTTCCAATTGGTGCCTCTGCCCCTACAGCATGCGCTCGGAAATTGTAAAACGGATGGCGCTGTGCTTTCCGTCTCTTTCTATCATACAACTGCCTTCCCCTTCCCTTTACTCTCTCTCTATACATCATACACACACACACACACACACACACACACACACACACACACACACACACACACACACACAAGCTCGATTCAGTCCAGACCGCGCGGTCTTCACTTCGCACCTGGAATGATATTGGCAGGGAAATGGCATCGGAATCGTAAGCGGGTCCCCGCGGGGCCTCGCCTCGACCCCGCTGTCCCGTTCTTTATTTTCTTGCATAAAAGCCACAGCGTTCGGTCGTCCGAGTGGTTCCCGGTGGTACCCGGTGGTGTGGTGGTACCCGTGCGGTCAGCGGGGGGGGGGGGGGGCACCGGGGGCCACCACAAGAGTGAAATGCTCTTATTGGGTCGGGCTGGGCTGGGCTGGGGTGGCTGCTGGTGGTATTAATTTTCACCTCGATCCGGTCGCTTTCCAAACATGATCTCAAACGGCTATCCTCTGCTCCGAAGGGTCTTCGGTCTCTCTAACCCTCCGCATCACAATATCTCTGCCAGACGCCGTTTCTACTGTCATGCGCCCGGTATCGTTCGGGGGTCGTTTGGCACTGCGAGTGCTGCGGGTATGAGAAATATATCCTACCGCCCCGCTCATCACGACTGCGGTCAGGCGGCGCGCGGGTCTGGCCGTCGTAAAACTGCACACAGCAACAACAGTCTCCGTGGCAGCGCGTCGTGCGAAAGGCAAGGCGTTGGGCGCGACGACAGACTACACGGAGGAGGGGAGGAGATGCGAAGCCGCCGGGCTGTGTTCTCACAGTGTACGGCACGGCGCGCAGCCCGGCCAGCAGCAGCAGCAGACAGGGCTCCCGACGTGATTCCATCATCCCGTCGCGGCTCGCCAATGATTGCCTCAAAACCCACCTGTAATTTTCCTTCCCTCTCTTTTCCCCCCATTACGCCCTCCTCAATTCTCTCTCTCCTCCTCCTCCCTCTTGTTTTATATCAAAACCCACTGTGCGTTCGCGGCGGTGGCGGCGGTGGCGGCGGCGGCGGCGGCGGCGGCGGCGGCGGCGGCGGCGGCGGGGACCTGCGGTGGCGGCGGATTCTGTTTATTTTCAGTTTACCCAGCAGCAGTGCATAAGTGATGCGGACTCGCACAGCCCGCGGCACGGCCTGAGGTGCGACTCCCGACGAAACAGGGCGGGGTAGGACACGACGAGATGGAGACGGGGGCTTTGGGGGCCTCTGGGGCGCGGGGGCCTCGGGGCCCCGGCCGGGGCTGGCCCGGCACACGGCCGGCAGCGCCCCGCTAAACAAGGTTTCCGTTTTCGGCGCGCGAAGGGCGTGGCGGAGGCAGCCGCGCGGGAGCCGTTTACCGGCGACTGCACCTCGATACGAATCTGAATGACTGACTGCTGAGGCCTGCAGCGGCAGCACCGCCGCCTAAAAAGGTGTTCATACGGGGCCCATGCTGCAGCACGGCCCCGGCCGGCGTGATATCGAGAAAACAGGATGTCGACGGCAAGCATGTAATTTGTTAGTAGCTGCGGTTTGGGCCCGCGGCTGCTCGGCTGCTCCAAGCGGAGGCAGAGGACGGGCGCAGGCACAGGAGGAGAGTCCTCGCCTCGTTACCGACGTGAGCGGCTCACAAGTACTGCGTGCCGTGCCGTGCCGTGCCGTACCAGCGGCAGCAGGGCAGCTCCTGCAAGCCCACTGCAAGCCCGCATCATGCAGGCGGAAATGTGTTGCGGTTTGTGCCTGCGTTATGTGCAGAGACTGGAGGCCCCGGCCCCGGCCCCGGCCCCGGCCCGGGATATCGTCCCGGATGCCATTCAGTGAGCCGTGCGCGCGCCCCTACGCGCCCTCCGCCTGGCAAACAGCGGACAGAGGACGCCGCCGACGACGACGCTGCCGCCGCCACCCAGGTGGCTGTGCTGCTGCCGCTGCCCCCCCGCCGTCATCCCCCCCGGCCGGGACCCGGAGGCACCCGGAGGGCGGCACGACGTCGCCAATCGACTACAACAACAAACCGCCCATGCCGAGCAGCGCACGGCGCGAGAGAACCTTCTCCGGCGGCCTCCGGGCTCCCGACGGACTCCCGGCGGGGGGCGTGCGACACCCGGAGGCCGCCATCGGCCAACCCTTTTCCACGGCGTCGGCGGGCGCGCGACGTACAACAGCTGCCGTATCCGGGGACGGGGCGGGGACAGCCGGAGGGACGAGCCGACCCCCCGCCGGGACCGTAGTGAGTATGTACTCGTCACGCACGCACGGCGGAGAGGAGGAGGGCGTTGTTGCACCTCGTCGCCGAGGCCGCGACCCCCGCAGAACCGATTGGCGTGTCCGTACAACAGGTTCACGTGATCGACATCGGCGGGGCGGGGCGGCCGGCCGGGTGACCACACTGGGCGACCCCGCCCCCGCCCCGCCCCTGCTCCGTCCCCGCCGCCCCTGCTGCCCCATCCCATCAGCCAAACAGCAGGACACTATTAAAACCCCAATCAGGACGGGCCGCCCACCCCCGCGCCGCCATCCCTGCTGCCTTCTGTACACACATGACATAGATGGAATATTTTCCCGCACATGTTTTGCGCCTAGCTGCAATGATTCTCTTTTCTGATTTGCACTGTTCGTTTTTTTTTTGCCACAAACAAACGGGAGGAAAAGGGACACGATATGCTTCGATATATATACGTAGTATGTAATCATGTTTAATGTGATAACTCTTTTCGAGGTGTGGCGGACTGGACCGTGCCGCGCGTCGCTGCCAGCGCGTCTTCCTTCTCCCTCCCTCCCTCTCCGGCAGCCCCCCCCCCCCCGAAAAAAATAAAGGGGTAAAGCAGAGGCAAAGCAGTGATATACTCTTGGTCCGCGCGCGGGACGCGGCGTAATAAAAGGACAAACCGGAGCGAACGTGGAGGGTTTGGGTTTATCGGATATCGGTCTGGCGGAGGAGGCTCCGGGGAGTGCTGCTGCTGCTGCTGCTGCTGCTGCTGCTGCTGCTGCTGCTGCTGCTGCTGCTGCTGCTGCTGCTGCTGCTGCCGCTGCTGCCGCTGCGTCGGGAAGGGTTGCTGTGCGCGAGCGCCCCGCGCCCCGTCCGGTCATTACGCCACGCCACGCCACACACAGATAAACGTTCTCGATCCGAAAAATCCGGGAAAAAGGCCTGCGCCGTTCCGGCGCTCTGCACACACACACACACACACACACACACACACACGCACACGCACACACGCGCTGGACAGTTGCAATGAATCATTTGCAATGGCGCCGGTCGGCGCGCTCCCGTATAGAACGACATGTCTGTCGCATGCTTCCGATAGAGAGAGATAGAGGGAGAGAGAAATGTGAGAAAATCGCTGCAACTGGCCGGAATTTCGTCTTCGTCTCCTTCAGTCGTGACAAAATTATCTATATTCGAATTAATGATGAATTAATGAAGTTACACGAGACTTTGCTTCATCTCCGGCCTCAGGGCGCGGCGGTACTGCACTGCACTGTACGGGGGGCCCGCGACAGAGGACGAGTGCAAAACGAACAAACGAACGGACGAAAGCCAAACAGAATGAATTTAATAATGTTATATTAGCCCCCCGCCGGGGCGAGGCGAGGCGAGGCGACGCTCCTGCCCGCGCACCGCGTGGGTCGGAGCAACCCGCTGCTGCCGCTGCTGCAGTTAGCGCGAGGCTGACAATTAACTCCGCTAAAAAGGGGGTGATGGAGGGAGACAGAAGCTTTCTCCCTCTCCCTCACACACACACACACACACACACACACACACACGCGCGCGCGCGCACGCACACATACGGTGACAGTGCAACACGACGACCGAGTGCGCCTGAACGGGGGAACAAAAAAAAAAAAAAGATGAAAAAGAATCAAGAGGAGAGGAGGGGGATGAGCGAAGGGTCGAGGTGGAGGGAGGAAGGGGTGATGACAACCTGCGACATCGTTTTCAGCACGCTGCACCGAAGGCGCGGCGCACAATTTCTCATCCAAATGACCAGCGGCACACCCTCAAACACATGGCGCGACAGCAGCGACTGTCCGAAAGGGTTGGACTCGCTCGCTTAATGAGTTCCTCGAAGAGGGGGACACACACATTTCTCCGGTCTTGGGTTCGAGTCCCGTCCGGGCGCACCGCGCCATTCTAACAGTATCTCGGCCAGAGTATTTTACAGCGTTGTGTGGGAACGCTTTTAAAAGGCCAAGCGCGTAAAGTGAATAGCGAAAGCTTTTTTCCGATTCACACATCAACCCCCTTCCTACCCGATGTTCCTTTCCGTTTTCTATATTGATTAAACGGTGTTCGCGCCACTGCACACTCACACACACACGCACGCACACACGCGCACGGCTACCTGCCGCTCGGCCACGCCCGGGCCACGCCCCCTCCGTCCGCCCCGCTGTGCTCGCATGAAGGGGTTGCGTGTGTGCTGCCACTTGATTGAGCATCAATACAGCACAATGCAACATCTTTTCGAGCAACAGTAATGACATTCGCGACGAGCGGTACAGCGCTTTTGTCCGTGTGCTGCCGTGTTACGCGACGTGTGTGTGTGTGTGTGTGTGTGTGTGTGTGTGGCCTTAACTCCTTGACAGTTACACGGACGCCGCGTCGCACGGAGTTCCGGAGCCGAAAAGCTACAATTAATATTTCCCAACAACTGACGGTTAAAAGTAGGGTAGGTGCAGAGCGGTGCGGTGGTCCGTCCGTCGCAGCATCGCCGCATCAGGGGGGGGGGGGGGGGGGGGGGGGGGGGGGGGTTCTGTGCACCATCACCTATGATACTCAAGGCAACCTTCCACAGAGTTTTAATTTTTTTTTAAAAATGAAACACTTCCTCTCTCTTTCTCTCTCTCTCTCTCTCTCTCTCTCTCTCTCTCTCTCTCTCTCTCTCTCTCTCTCTCTCTCTCTCTCTCTCTCTCTCTCTCTCTCTCTCTCTCTCTCTCTCTCTCTCAGCGCGGGCAGCCTGCGAAATACGGTAAATCCCACCCAAGCCTTGGGCGCGGCGCGGCAAATTAGCATAAAGAGCAGAGCTACTAAATAACCTTCCCCGGAGGTGAAGTGAAGTCCGGTGAAGGGTGGCCGGGCCGGGCCGGACCGGGCGGGGCGGCCGCGCCCAGAGCCACGCCCACCGCGGCGGGGCAGCGCTGCGGCACGGCGGCACGGGCGCTCAGTGGCCGGTATGGGTGGCGGCCGGCCGCTGGACGTCGGGGCCGGCATTGTCACACGCTAATCCCGGGGAGCGGGCCCAGGCCGGGGGGTGCCGGGGGTGCCGGGGGTGCCGGGGGTGCCGGGGTGCCGCCGGAGGACTCGGAGCTGGAAACCTCCTCGTCGGAAGCCCGCCGCTGGCTGTCGGGGACCAAAACACACCTGGCAAAGAGGCGCGCCGGCCTCCAAAGGTACCACCAAAGGGCGCCCACAGGGCCCTTCGGCCGGAGGGCCGGGGGCCGGGGGCCGGGGGGCCGGGGGGCCGGGGGGCCGGGGGCCGGGGGCCGCCGTCGGCCACCGATCAGACGGCGTAATTACCTCGTCAGCCCTTTTGTCCTGCCGTGGTGCCTCCGTGCCCCTCTCCGGGGGCCCTCCCGGATCGGACACAGACACGCCGGTGGGTGGGGGCCGGCCTGGCCGGGGATAGGCCCCCCGTCGGGCCCTCCGTCCCCGGCGATAGTAGGTCGAACGGCACTAAGCCCATCGCGCCCAAGTCGAGAGCCGAGGCGAAGCCATACCCACATCGGCGGCCTCCTCCTCCTCCTCCTCCTCCTCCTCCGACTTCCTCTCCTCTCCTTCCTGTCCTGAGGAGATGGGCGGGGCGGCGGAGCGGCTATGGACTAGGCTTCCCGGTAGCGGACCTCATGTAGCACGGACACGACGCCCACCCTCACACACACACACACACACACACACACACACACACACACACACACACGGACACGAGCACACACACGCGGAGCCCACCAGCCCGCCACGACCACGCGCCTGTTTACCCGAGTGCGTCCGGCGTCCTAAAACACGAAACCGTTGTTCTTCCTCTTTCTAAACACACGGCGGGCCTGTTCTATCCTCTCGGCGTCCTCCTCTCTATCCCACCCGGACTTTATTACTCTGTTTGTTTGTGCGCCATGCATTGTGCTGTTGCTGCTGATGTTGCTGTTGCTGCTGCTGCCTGCTCTGCTATGCCCAGCAACAACGAGAGCGCATAACGACAAGCACCGCTCCGGGTCGTATATCTCCGCACTTCTGACAGCGGTCCCCTGTCCTCCGGGGCCTCCGGGGCCACCGTCTTCTTCTTCTTCTTCTTCCTTCCCCTCCTACTCCTCCTCCACAGTCACAGTCCCAGGCAGCGGCGTAGCAACAGCTGGTCAGGTGCGCCCGAGCACGGACCACAACCCCCTCGGAAAATGCATGTATACTAAACGCCCTCACTCGGCCTCCATCCTCCATCCACCCCCTCATTTCGTAATCGCACCCATAATCACGACAAAAACCTAATCTCAGAGGGAAGAACGTGTAATTGCAGCACGATTAACCTTCAATGCTGGCTGTTGCCTGGGTCAGATCAATGGTATGATGGTGCGTGTGTGTGTGTGTGTGTGTGTGTGTGTGTGTGTGTGTGTGTGAGGCATTAATTGTCAGCTGCGCAATAATATAAATCCAAATATTTCGACGTAATGACGAGTTTGATTCGCAGCCCGCTTTGACAAGCAAAGTGTAAAGAGAGAGAGAGAGAGAGAGAGAGAGAGAGAGAGAGAGAGAGAGAGAGAGAGAGAGAGAGAGAGAGAGAGAGTCTTTCGCGTTGGGGGAGGGAGTAAAACACGTGCTCAATAGGAAACGAACAATGCAAAGCAAAAGGGTGGGAGTGAGGAATGCAATATGAACTGACAGCGGGCGGGCGGGCAGCGCGGAGAGCGGAGGGACGGACGGACGGGAAGGGATCAAACAAAATTTAGAGGAATAGAAGTCGGGTGGGCGGGAGGGGACAGAAAGGGGGGGGGGGTTCAAGTTCATGGGTGAAGCGTGAAGAGTTCAATGTTAAAGGCCTTTTTTAATACTCAATCCCGGCCCAATTATCACCCCCCTCGCGCGTCGAAACAACACCATGTTTTGCATGATGCGTAACGATGTCGGCATCATTTGTCGCCTCCACGGCCGGTTAGCCGCGTCCGTTCCGCGTCCGGCACCCCGCCGCCGCCGCTCCCGTGCCGCCACCTGTGCCGCGATGACGCACTAGATGATGGTCATGATGATGATATAGCCCTCCGGGGTTAATGTATGCGGCGTCAGGCGCGCCGTTCGACATCCGACCCTCCCACTTTGTCTTGACGTCCGTCAGACGCCGCCGCCGCCGCCACCCCCGGCGAGGCACAACTGAGCGCGCGCACCGCACCGCACCTCCTCGCCGACATATTACGCCAATTTGTCAGACACTTGAGGTGCAGCGGGCTCCAGACGCAGCACACGCACAAAAATTCAAAACGAAATCCATCGAAAAACGTCGGCCAAATATTGGACGAAATATATACGACCCAGTTTTTGTCAAATTTTTGGTGGCTGTTTTATATTTTTCATCCGTCTGTTGCTGGAGCACGGGCTGTTCGTGACTCGGCCCCGTCGCCCCCTTGCCGCCCCCTCCCGCCCCCCGAGCTCACCTGTTCCCCTCGATAGCCATCGGCAGCGTGTGTTTAAAATCAATTAATTGCCGGCCAGGGATACCACACTGCCCCAGCTCGTTAGGAGGAGCCTCCACACGCTTGCCACCTGACTGGCGGCCGGGCACGCGCACGCGCCGCACACGCGCCGCACACGCGCCTCTCTCACCTGCAGGGGGCACCTGCGGGGTCGGCCGCCGCCGCCGCCGCACTCTGTCGTCATGCCCATGTCGACGTCCTCACTGGACCGAGTGCGTGGCGTGGCGGCGGTGTGGACGTGTCGTGTCAATCAACGAAGCCCCGCGCTCGCCGTCATCATCACCATGTCCCCCGTCGTGGCGAGGCTTCGTGATGCGAGTCGACAGCCGGGGAGATGACCGCACCGCACCGGGGCCGGGCCGGGGCACCCAGGCCGTCGGCGGCCACCGGACACCGGGCGACGCCACACAGGGCGCGCGCACGTCTTCGGGAATGTTGTGCGGACACAGCACGAGGAGGCGGACTGTGGCGCCATCTGCAGCCCGCGGAACATCCCCCGCGTCAGCGCTTCTGAATCTAACGATACATAGCTCTAATTAGCAGCCACTCGCAGCCCCTGAGAGTACTGGCAGTACATCCACTGGAGATGCACCCACACGCAGCCCCTGAGAGTACTGGCAGTACATCCACTGGAGATGCACCCACCGCCCACCGGTGCCTGGATCGGGTGTCCATAGGTCACGACACGGCCGACACTGAAACCTCGTGTGACAGCCGAGTGCCCCCGGAGGCCGGCCGAGAAGAATTTGATTCACGGGGGAGGAGGAGGAGGAGACGGAGAAGGAGAAGGAGGGGAGGAGGAGGGGAAGAGGACGAAGAGTGTGGTACTGCCTCTAGATCCTGACTGCTACTGCAAAACCAGGGTAATAAGATATGGCCAACAGCGTTGAGCAATTCCCCATCTGGCGGGCGGGATCCATCTAGAGTCTCTAGGTCCATTCCATATCCGAGCGCGGGGAGCAGAGCCAGGCTGAGGCGCGCGCTCACCGCAAACCGCACGCCGAGGATGGAGGCAGAGGCAGGGGCAGGAATCTCATGCATGGCCAGACGCATCGCACTCTGTTTGCTTTCGTTATCCTGCTTTATAACCTTCTCCTCCTTCTCCTTGAATTGTACCTGACATTCTCGCATATCATTGCAAAAGCACACAAGACTGCTGAAGATGCACCAGCCGCACTACTATCCATCCCCGACAACGCCAACAAAAACAAGCAGCAGCAGCCCCTCTCGCAAAGACAATTTATTTTGGCTAAACAGCAGACAGCTTTGCAATGTCAACAAACAATGTCGGAGACGGCTCTAACGGGTTGTCTGTCTAGCCCCCCCCCCCTCCCCCTCAGACTCCCCCGTAAGAGTCTCCCCCTCCTACTCCGATCTTCCGAACCGCACCTTTCCGGAGAAAACGGCTAATAAAGCGACTGAGCCGCTGAAGAGAAATTCCCCCCCTTCCTGCGGGTCAGTGCACTGCTCTGAAAGAAGACGTGCCCGGGCAGCCCAGCCCGGGCTGCTGCCGCTGCGGACCATAATTCGGACCAGACCCGGCCAGAAATTTTTAGAGCAAAAGGTTATAACTCGCAAAAATACTGACGGACTTCGAAGTGACCCCAGTCTGACACAACCTGGACATGAGCGTGTGAAGTTCGCTAAATGCTTTTCGATGATAAAACGTGGAATTATAACATTTCGTCCAACTCGGCGGCACATCCGGCTGACTCGGCTCGCTCCATTTCCTCGTCTTTCTTCGCGCGGGACGGGATATATATATGTGTGACGCTGCATCACGTATCACATATCACAATAGGGCCGGCCGGAACTCGAGGAGGGGCGACATGTCGTCGATTGCGTTAGTGTGAGTGAGTGAGTGTGTGTGTGTGTGTGTGTGTGTGTACGCGTCGCAGCAATCAAAAGAGCAAGCAACCTCTTGACCCGTATTATGCCGCACACACACACACACACACTGCATGTATGCTGCCGTTGGCTACCTGGACCAGCAGCAGCGCTTTCTGCTGACGTTTCCCGTCTCTGTCACCGTGTGTCACTCACTGCCTCCTTCCTTTATGCCGATCAATAAAATCAGGAAATCTCCTCGACATAACACACACCAGAGGTCTGCAGGCGATCGGTTTCGGGCGGACCGCCTCGATCGCCTGGCCAGGATCGTCTCGTACCGCATCCGCCTGGGCCGGGCGATCGACACAGTCAGACCGCCGCTGCCTAGCGGTATCCGCCACGTGGGTCTGAGCGAGACGAACGCGATATCGGCCGCAGGAGAGATGGAGCGAGAGAGAGAGAGAGAGAGAGAGAGAGAGAGAGAGAGAGAGAGAGAGAGAGAGAGAGAGAGAGAGAGAGCAAAGGGCAGCAGCAGCAGGCTCCGGCAGGGCGGCAGGTTCAGTGGCGCGGACGTGATCAGCTTTGACAGCCGGGAGGGCCCAAGCCCAGACCACCCGCAGGACCTGAGCAGGGCCACGCCGAAGGGCCACGCAACGCCCCGCACCTCACACCTCAGCCACCACCCCCACACGAGCCCCAGATAGAAACTGCCCCGCACCTCACACCTCAGCCACCACCCCCACACGAGCCCCAGATAGAAACTGCCCCGCACCTCACACCTCAGCCACCACCCCCACACGAGCCCCAGATAGAAACTGCCCCGCACCTCACACCTCAGCCACCACCCCCACACGAGCCCCAGATAGAAACTGCCCCGCACCTCACACCTCAGCCCCCACCCCAACTGCCCCGCCGGCAGCGCCTCCTTATGTCCCCCGGCACGCGGCCACACGCGGCCCTTTTGTGATCTCGGTATAATGAACGGCTAATTGGGCCGGCGCAGCGCAGCGCGGCCGTTTGTCGCACATAAGAAACCACGCAGCTGACGAGTCGGAGAGGCTGCAGTTACGCGGGCGCCCTTCAAAGTGCGGCCGCGTACAATGTCGTTCGTGAATTATTTTGCATAGTGTAATGTATTCAAACTGAAATTTTGAAGACAGTCCTCATTTTCTTTCATCGATCCACAATTTCAAAATTATCGGAGCATCCAGCCCAGCTTTCCAATGGTCCTGGCTGGCGCCCGGCCGCGACGCTGCCGTGGTGGTTAGGCCCTCGGACGCCTCCGCTGTAACCCGACACGGCGGCGTCGGGTTTCCTCCGCAGACGGCGTGCCGCCCGCCACACGACCAATCAGAACGCGTGGAGCGGGGAGCGGGGGGGGGAATTAAAAACTCAAATAAAAATGCTCGGGGGGGGGGGGGGGGGGGGCGGTGCGTTAACCGCCCGGTCGGTCACACTTTTCAATTGACCCGGGTCAAACGCAGCGCGTGCGCGCACAATTCTTTCCCCATTTACTTTCCGGGGGACTAACTCGCGTGTTATTGTGCTCGGTGTCGCGTTCTGCCCCATTTGACTGTCGCGGGGCAGCGGACCGCGACCGTCCTGTCTGCCGGCCACCGCGCCGGGCACTACTGGCGCGCGGTACTCTACGCAGTGGTAATGAAAAATGCTACTTTTTGCCCCCGCTAACCTAACCTTTAAGTACCCTGACTTTTAGCTGACCCCCCCCCCCCCCCAAACTAAATTGGCCACGTGGTGTTTGAAAGACCTCTAAGCGCTTGGTTTAATCAGGAAGTGCATCCGAAGGGTCTGAGAGGCCTATGGTACAAGACAAGATCTACGATGTCCAATCCCGAGGCTGAGGATGAAGGGGTTGATAACACAGACGTATCGTGGCGAATTATGTCCGTACAGCGCCGTGTGCTTGGGCACGTGTGTGTGTGTGTGTGTGTGTGTGTGTGTGTGTGTGTGTGTGTGTGTAGGGCTTGTTAGAGAGATGCGGGCGCATGGGGGGGGGGGGGGGGGGGGGGGGGTACGGCAGTCGTGAGGGCCTGGCGTGTGCGGCGCAGCCACGCCCCCTCCCTCATCGGGGGAGGGAGGGCCTTACGCACGCCGCATTCAGGGGTCACGCGCGGCCTCGCTGCCCCCCGCCGGGCTCCGGCCGGGCTCGAGCCGGGGCCCGATCTCTCTTTATCTGTCCTTGTTAGACACATTGCCGAGGGCACCGGATCACACTCGGTCTCTCTCTCTCTCTCTCTCTCTCTCTCTCTCTCTCTCTCTCTCTCTCTCTCTCTCTCTCTCTCTCTCTCTCTCTCTCTCTCTCCCCTGGCTGCTCGCCGTGTCAGAATGACAAAACTGTGGACCTCGGCCGTATTCGAACCCGGGACCCCGCCATGCCTTTGTTGGGTGCCGGTGGGTGACGGGGGTGACGTGTCAGCCGGGGGGTGTCGCGCACCGCCGCCACCACCACCACCACGGAGCGCGCGCTTTTGTTTTCTGTTTGGTACCGTTTTTATTAATGATCCCTCTTTTCTCGTTTTGTACTTTTGTTGTCTTTCTTCTCCTCCTCCTCCTCCTTCTCTCTCTCTCTCTCTCTCTCTCTCTCTCTCTCTCTCTCTCTCTCTCTCTCTCTCTCTCTCTCTCTCTCTCTCTCTCTCTCTCTCTCTCTCTCTCTCTCTCTCTCTCTCGCGCGCGCGCGCGCTGAAATATGTATAACAAAAGCCTCTCGGCGCGCTCCCCCAGGCGGACGTGTTCCGAGCTAGCGCTGCACATACAGTTGGGCCTGGCGTCTTCTGCTCCCAGGGTGAGGGTAGTTTGGTGGTACCGGGTGGGCGCGACTGCGATGACACCTACTGAATAGCACCAGTGATTACCAGGTCATTATCACCCATTACCGCTGCTCTTTTTCCAAGCACACACGCACACGCCAACACACACACACACACACACACACACACAAGCACACATGCGAGATGTGCCGTCACCCGTCTAATGGAGCTCACATCACATCAGCACAATGCTGGTCCATGTGTGCGTAATGCGGTTTGCTTCATAACCCATAGTATCCATCCGCCCATCAATGCGCAAGACTTTCGCTGCATCCGCATTCTGTTTTCTGCTTCTCCTTCGATAAAAGATGATGGTAGTAATGCAGCTGTAAATAGGGCTGGTCGAGGCGCATACAGGAGCGGCAGAGGGCATTCACGTTAGCCAACGTGTCGGATGTTGGATTATCCGCCAGGGCCAGTGCTCCCTGGACCACACACGACCAAGGTCGTGGCGCGTCCCTTCATATAGTGATGCGAAATTCATCCTCCGACAGAACACTCTGTTCCACTAACCGTTCCTCAGCGCCCGCGAGCCGTGAGGACATCGCCAACACTTTGGCACACATGATAATCTTGCGTAACGACATGTGTGCGCCGCGGTGACGAGCGCGTCGTCAGCTGTTGTCACGTGACAGCGTGACGGAGCGTGACAGCTGCAGGCCCCCGCAGGCTGTGCCGAGGCCCCCGCGTGCGTCGCCTGCTCCAAGTCGAGCGCAGCGCATAAGTCACCCTGAGTGATGTCACCGGAAATGCCCACCCGCCCGGCCAGCCTTCCTTTTTCCTCGCGCGCCGTTTTTGCAAATGAATGGGAGGAGGAGGAGGTGGTGGAGGTGGAGGAAGAGGAGGAGGAGGAGGAGCTGCGATGCCATTTTTTCCCCAGTTTCCTCCCGTGATGGTTTCCTTTGGTTGCGCGCGCGCTTTCTGTGTTTATTTTCAGCGCAAGTCGTTTCTTTTGCTGCCTGTCGTCGTGTGCAGCTCCAGAGCACGTGCGGAGACAAGTGCAGCCAACACAGCACGTGTATACAAAAACAAAACAAAATGAAAATGGTTGGCTGCCCTGCGAACCACACTCAGCTGATGTGCCATGTCTGAAATTCAGAGAATTCCGTCACGGACGCTGGAAATTTCAGAGCAGCTACGTGGCTGCTCCGCGGCGGTCCCGCACTCCCTGGTCATTTGAACGGCAACATATTGCCGCCCCTCGTCCGGACGCCTCCCCTCCCCGGCGCCCATATCTGCACCGCTCCCGGGGTGGCGTCGCCGTCGACCCCAAGGACCCCGAGGGTCAAATGTGGATCACAACGCTTTCGAGAGCCACTTATAACGAATTTTCCGTTGACGTCGGGGTCGCCCCGGGGGTCCCGGGACGGCGGCAGTCGCGCTGGGCCAACCCTCCCGGGGCGGGGCGGGGTGGGTGCGGGGCGGGCGGGCTGCAGCCCCCGCGGGCAGGCCGTGGAGGCCGCGGGGGAGGCGGGCAGCAGGGGCGGCAGGGGCGGCAGGGGTGCACACGGGGTGCCCGGCCCGCGTTGGGTCCTCGGGGCATGGCTACCGACTGCGGGGGTCGCAGAGCCGCGCTCCCCCTCTAATCCAAACACTCGAGTGCTGCTCACAATATATAATCCGACGCGATAAACCGGGGACGCTCTGATTGAGACAAAGTGTTTCGCCGCGCGGGGCCGACTTGGTGTGCGACAGAGAGAGAGAGAGAGGCGGGGAGACTCTGGGATGCACTGGCAAGGCGTCCCAGTGTGAGGTTATGGGCGGCCGGCATTAGACCGGTCCAGGCGCCGTTCCCGGCCGCCCGGATGGGGTGACAATATCATCGGCGACATGCAAATCGCGGTGCTGCGCTGCCATCGACTCCGGCCGGCCGGGCACCATGTCGTCCACCTGGCGCGGCCCGGACACCTCCGGGTACCTCACCTCCGCGGCGTTGGGGCAGCCGGCTAATGCGATCTCGACTAATGGGCCGGCGGTGGCTTTGAGCCGGCTCACCCTATCAAAATCATAACTCGCCATTTTGACACGTTTAACGCCGTCGTTACCTTTTATACGGTAGTAAAAGGCCCCGACGCGCACACGTTGCCCCGCCGGCCCCCGCCGGCCCCCGCCGGCCCCCACCTGGCTAGCGCACCGCGGTCCCTCCGCGGACCTCCACTCTTTTTTCGGCTGCGACGAACCCCCCCTCCGGATTTCAATAATAATTACGGCCCCCAAATAATACTTTTGTAGCGTGAGGAGGAGTGAGACACCTGGCCGACGGCGGCCGGACGGCGGCTGCCCCACGGCTCGGCCCGGCCCGCCCGACGACAAGGGCATTACAATGTGTCAGAAAATGTTTTAAAACGTTTTACGGGGCCGTAAGTCTCTGCGGCTCCGCGCCGCTCCGCGCCTCGGCCCGCTCCGCTCCGCTCGGCTCCGCTCGGCTCCGCCGCCCCGCGTGTGTGTGTGGGTGGGTGGGTGGGTGGCTGATGTTGCCGGGGCGATGCCGAGGCGGACAGTGACATAAACAGAGCTATTCTTTCAATTACATCGCCGTATAACAGGCCGTTCGCGAAGGCGGCGGCGCGGTACGAGTGTCCTACAGTGTTGCGGACGGGTACACTCCCGTCGTCCCAGAGGCGCACGTATTCCCGTTGTGCGGGAATGGAATGAAACCGGGAGTTTCAATTTATCGCTGCGCGTACGTATCGATTGTAGATCGAACTCGAAGATCGAACTCGACCACGGACCGATTCATCAGCCAATGAGACGGCACCGAGCGCCCGTAAACCGAGAGCCGCGACGGGCACCGTGAGAGGCTGTGGGGCCGCCAGAGAGATCTCTCCGGGCGGTCGGGCCGCCCCCGGGGGTAGGAGGTCGGAGGTCGGGTCAGGGCGGGCCGACGAGACGCACAAAAATGTTGCAGTTTGATGTTTCACTGTTTTGCCGATCCGCTTTTTCTTTCCGCCGGCGTCCTTTCCGCTCCGACAAGAAGATGCGGTTAGGTGTTCGTCATGATCTCGCCGCCGCCGCCGCCGCAGCAGCAGCAGCAGCGCGGGAACGCGGCAGCGTCCACGTCCATTGTGGGCTTGGCTGCTTGTCTGCTTGGCCGGGCGTAAGCACCGCGCCGGTGTCAAAAACTTTTGGCTACGGCGGGCCGACAGGTGCTCTGCTGCTGGGCTGCCTGTCTTAGACCACCTGGCGCCCGCCGGCTCGCACGCGATCTCTGTCTCTCTCTGTCAGACCCCCTGGCGGGTTCACCCTGACGCCCCCTCTCGCCCGGCCCCACGCCTCTCTCTCTCTCTCTCTCTCTCTCTCTCTCTCTCTCTCTCTCTCTCTCTCTCTCTCTCTCTCTCTCTCTCTCTCTCTCTCTCTCTCTCTCTCTCTCTCTCTCTCTCTCTCTCTCTCTCTCTCTCTCTCTCTCTCTCTCTCTCTTCTCTCTCTCACCAAAATGGAGCCACTGAATGGGAAAACTTTCAAAGACTTCCCCGAACGCCCCCCGCGCACCAAGCTGCTCTGGCTTCGCCGGCGGCGGCGGCGGTTCTGAACGCAAACGACCCCAAACCCGGCTCAGCAGCGCCGCCAGCAGTGTCGATGGCGAAAACAAAATAACAGCTCTAGCCAAGTGATGCCGTGCCGCTCTCGCTGCCGCCCCGCCATGGCCGCGGCGCGGTGGCCGCGGTGCCTCGCCTCCCCGCCCCGCCCCGCCCCGCCCCGCCCCGCCCCTCCCCGCCCCGCCCCGCCCCGCTCCCGTTCCCGTTTCTCACCCGATCAGGGCGGCACTTAGCATCCACACCGAACACAGAAACAGCCGTCTGCTGATCCTTATCTGCGATACCCCCTGCGCAGGCTTTTGTCGTGCAGTACAGTATCCTGCCGCGCCGCCGGTGTGTGAGAGAGACAGAAATGACAACAACAAAAAAATCAAAAAAACACACACACACACACACTCACAGTCGGCCTCGCCTGATATTATGTTGCGAGTCCTGAGATCGCGCCGCGCGCACCTTAGCATTACCCGCCTCAACCCAACCCCTGCTGCCACTCACCCCCACTACTCACCCCGCGCGGCCCAATCAGATTGGCGGGATGAGGCAGCTGATAAGGGTGCACACAGCGCCCGGGGGGGGGGGGGGGGCAGCATCGTCATCAGAATCACTCTGTCGGCGAATGGGGTGCCGCCGGGAGGGGTGCCAACCCGTGAAACAGAATACGCCTGCCGCGCCTGCCGCCGACAGTGCTCGGTCCGAGCCGCGGACGGCGAGTACGCGTTGGTACGACTGTGTCACATATACTGGGGGCAGGATTTTGGCAATCGGTTGCAGCTGATCTGACTACAGTACCTGCCTGAGAAACATGCCGAGGCCGTGTGGGTTCGGGTTCGATCCCCACCGGCAGCTGTTGGCTTTTGCTTTTTCTCGGCCAGCGTTTTCGCCGCTGTAGACGGCCGTACCACGCGAGCGCGGGCCTGGCGAGTGATGCTGGGGAGCGGGGCATTCCAGCACAGTGGGTGGTTCTGCCAGCGGCAGCCAGGGGCAGGGGGTGGTTCAGAAAGGGCTCGAGAGGGGTGGAGTTGAGAGGGTGGTGTGCGAGAGAGACAGAGCCTATGCTGCCGAGCTGTTGCAGACGAGGACGGATGCTGTGCTGGCTGGGATTGCGACTGTGTACGAGCGAGCACGCGCCCGCGTGTGAGAAAGAGAGAGAGAGTGCCAGAGCGAGCGGGCCGGGGCCAGCCGCGAGAGAGTGAGCGGGAGAAGGACAGAGAGGGTAGACGACGGGAAACAAAATGGCGTCGGTGTGGCCTCCGCGGTGGCGGCGCGGCGGCGGCACGGTGGGGTCGGGTCGGGTATGGCGGTCGCTGGTTGGTGGGCTGGGTGCGGTCCTATTGATCGGCCAGGCGGTGCCCAGCGGGTCGGTGTGGCTGCCAAGGCACGCCAAGGCACGCCACGCCAGCGCGCCGTGTACACTCGCAACAGAAAGGGGCGTCGCGAGGCTACATCGCGACGTACAGTCGGCGGCAAGAGTGCGTCGGATGGCTGGCGTCGGACTCTTTTACGTCTCCGACACGACTGTCACAATCGCGAACCTAATCTGGTCAGTCTGCGAACCGGTGGCGCCTGCTGGGTAGGCAACCACGACGCGCGCGTGTCGTGCGGGCTGGCCTATCCGGGCACTCGCAGGCGCACGGCGAATTGGCCACAGCCGCGGCCGTCGTCAAGTTCGGACAAAAGGAAAAAGGGCGGCGGCGGCGGCGGCGGCGGCGGCGGCGGCGGCGGCGGCGGCGGCGGCGGCGGCGGCGGCGGCGGCGGCAGCGGCGGCGGCGGCGGCAGCGGCAGCGGCGGCGGCGGCGCGGCAGCGGCCGGATTCCCGATATTTTCCAGTCGATCATTGGGCCGACAAAGGGCAGCGCCAAAGCGGCAGCGCCCATCGCAGCCCACCGCCGACGGGGACCGACGGGGGACCGGGGGACGCCGACGGGGGCGTCTTTGATTCCTTTGAGGCCTCTGCCCGGCCCGGCCGTCTCGTTCCGCTGCTCGGTTTGATCGGCCTCGCCGTCGGAGGAAGCCCTCGGACGCCGCCGTTGGTACGTCCAGGATCATCCGGGACAAGGGGACAGTAAGGCTGATGAGGGACCCCCACTTAGGGCCGCGCGCCGCCGCCGCCGCCCTGACTACTGCTTCAAGGGCATCATTGCGACACACACAGACGTCTTACGCGCCGCATTAGCAGCTGCTCGCCGGCCCCGGGCTCAAATCCTCTTGAGTCGCATGTGTCGGCGAGTCGATATATATCGGATCGAGAGCAGGAGCCGAGCCGAGCCGAGCCGCTGTATGGCACAGGAGCCGCACAAAGGCAGCGGCACGGAGACGACTCCATTGGCAGTGTCACTCGAGGAGCGAAGCGAGCGCCTCTTAGTATTGCCTCAACACAACACCTGGAGAGCGGCCGGAGGGCCCGGAGGAGACGGAGGACCCGGAGGACCCGGAGGACCCGGAGGAGCCGGAGGACCCGGAGGACCCGGAGGACCCGGAGGAGCCGGAGGACCCGGAGGACCCGGAGGAGCCGGAGGAGGACCGGAGAGCGCCGGCGGCAGCCGAGATGAGGAGGCTTGAGGATGACCGTCCCGGCCAACTCCTCCCCCACCATCCCCCCCACGTCAGGCATCCTGGTGTATAATCCGAGTCGTGATGATTGTTTTCCTCCATAAAGTCGTCAACCATGTCCCGACCGTTTTCTGCGCCATCAAAGGGCGCTCGGTCGGACGTGTGTGCGCCCCGCCCAAACCCGCTCCGGACACCCAAGCCGTTAGTTAATTGGGGACGAAAATCGCTCCCAGGTGGATTAATTGGGGCTCCGCTCGGCCATGACGGCGGCCCCGCACCGCGCCGTCGCCCCCCCCCCCCCCCCCCCTTCCCGGCCGGCACGGGCTCTGATCGCGTTAACGATACTACAGCGTATCATTTGGTCACAATGCACTCCCCCCCCTCTCCTCCGACTTTCCTTTAAAACTGCGAATAATGGAGCACCCGTCTAGTATCCCTATCCCTCTCTAACCGAGGCCGGGCAGCCGTGTGGCGTGATCTCCCCGTGCCGTCAAAATACTCCGCCGGACAATGTACACGTCATTCGCGCAATTAAAGAGCCGCCCGATCGGAGAGGGGGGGAAGGGGGCAAATAATCGCCAGCAGCAGACACACTTTTCCGCCGGTTTGACAGGAAGAACGGCACCGAAACGATCACGTGAGAGTGAGAAGGGAGCGGACCGTGACGACCAGAGAGAGAGAGGCGTTCCTCGCACCCCCGCCCACCGGAGCAGGGGCAGGGCAACACGCCATCTACACTGAGTACGTACCCTGAGAAACCTGGTCAACCGTGGGCAGGACATCCACGCCTGAGCTTGTACGGTATCGTCCACTCACCAACCCAGTACGGCTAGAGTCTGTGAGGAGGAACGGCGCCTGCTGGGTAGGCAACTTACGACTCGTGCGTGCACGCGTGTCGTGCGGGCTGGCCTACCTCGCCTCAGGAGGCTACACTACTGGACGCGAGAGAAGAGAGAGATAGAGAGAAAAGAGAGGGAGAGAAGAGGGAGGGACAGAGAGAGAGAGAGAGAGAGAGAGAGAGAGAGAGAGAGAGAGAGAGAGAGAGAGAGAGAGAGAGAGACAGAGAGAGAGAGAGAGAGAGAGAGAGAGAGAGAGAGAGAGAGAGAGAGAGAGAGAGAGAGAGAGAGAGACAGACAGACAGACAGACAGACAGACAGAGACTGGGGGTTGTAACAGCTCGCTGGCTGTGCCAAGTATACAACAGAACCAGTAGTGGCCATACTTGCATGCAAATAGGCCGCGTCGTGGGGGTTGCCGTGCGCTGCCGTGCGATGCCATGGGCGATGCTCCCTCGGCCGGGTGTTGACACAATCCCATCACGACAGTCGCGCTCTCTGCGCTCGCTGATAGGCTGCCAGCGCTCCCTCCCCCTCCCCCCTCCCTTCCAGTATAATCCAGCCATATCAAGGCTCGAGTGAGGTGAGCTCATAAATATTCGCTTTGCTCTCCGATTCCTCCCGGCTCCCCTACGGGACCTACGGCCCGGGGGAGGGCGGGGAGGATTGAATGTGTAATCCCAGCCGGCAGAAGTGCAGGCACGTCCAGCAGCACTGCCCGGTCCGAGCACACGCACTGCTTGAGCGCGTCGTGTAGTATTTCGGGGGGAATCCGATAAACAGTACTAAATCGACCGGAATTTTTGCAACATCGTTCAAAAAAATGAAGTCTTGAAACTCACCTTCCCGTGCTCCTTTTCAAAGTCGCAGTCCCGGCCGTGCTCTCCGTGCGTGCTGTAGCCGTTGGTGCCGGCGTGGAAGACGAGCTGGATGTTGGTCCCGGTCGCGACGAACGCCTGCAAAAATCATTCACGATCAATTTTGCGGAATATTTATCATTTATCATCCCGTCTAAATGTTTTGGAGGCACGGTTCCTCTTCTATCGGTGTGTGTGTGTGTGTGTGTGTGTGTGTGTGTGTGTGTGTGTGTGTGTGTGTGTGTGTGGCGCATCAAGGAAATGGATGGGCACGTAGCCACAAGGGAGAGAGAGAGAGAAAGAGAGAGAGAGAGCCACAGCTTTCCGAAAGAGAAAGAGAGAGAGCGACAGCTTTCCGAAAGAGAAAGAGAGAGAGAGCGACAGCTTTCCGAAAGAGAAAGAGAGAGAGCGACAGCTTTCCGATAAGCAGAGAATGTGGGTAAATATAGAACAAAATTGACGTGTGGATAAGAGCGCACACTCCAGTAATAATTTCACTCGCGAGAATTATGGTATGCGTGGTATGTGGAATGCGAATTTAAAAAATAAAATTGACCCACGCTCTGTTTGAATTTTGAGATAGGGATGTATTGGGTGGGTATAGGTGGGTTAGTTAGGTACTGAGTTACTTACCACTTCCGTGTGGCCCTCCCTGCAGCCGGTCTGAAATCTGACCTGGCGCTCCTCCGTGGGCCTGTCCCGGTAGCCGGTGTACCGCACCTGCGGAAAACGAGAGCATAAATAACGAGCAAATACGGGCGAAATCGAGAGTGCATGGACAAATAGTAGTTGGCGGGCGCGGTGCTGCGGCCTGGAAACCGCAGGTAGAAACGCACACACACAGCGCACACAGCTTTGGTTATTTTCGGACAAGAATAGTGCATTTCTCCAAAGAAATGTGAAATAGAGGTCGTCAAGATAAGTCCAAAGTGAAATATGCGCGCCCACTTATACGTAGAATACGGGCGATTCAAGAATAGATACGGAGAGAGAACGCACGCAAGAAAGTAAAATGTTTGCAGCAATTGAATTGTTGATTTTGACGACTTACTCGCCCTACAATACTGCCTGAAAAGTCTGAAACCACCAAACATTTCGGCAAGAATTCGATTATGTAAATGTACTCAGTCACGATGATGAGTTGGATTTTTCAGCCGTCGCTGTGATTTGATTGCCAGCAGTGTGATGGAAGGCGCTTCTGTACGCCGCAGCGCAGCCCAGCCCAGCGCTGCATTCCCGAGAGAGGCCGGCGTTCATTACTGCCACAATCAAGAACACATAGCGGTCTGAGGTTTGGCGTCGCCAGAGGTATAACAGCCGGGTCCGTGTAGGGCCTAACCCACCCGTCGTGACGGCTGTCGGCCCAACTCGATTAAGGTAAAACACGGGTAATCAACTCGGCAAACACATCAGGGAGCCACTCCTCTCCTAACGCACGTGACAAGACGCCCTCCAAGCAGATGCTTCCTGCCACTGTCAGAAGGAGAAGGGAAGAAACAATTTTCTGCGGGGAAGGCGACTTTGCAGAAGGCCGAGTCAAAGCACTGACAAACAAAATTTGAGAAATGAGGTTGTTCCACACAGCGAAGCGTGCCTGAACTTCTCTAACCTCGCTAAGCCCCCCCCCTTTTTTTTTCTTCACCCACTCCTGCTCCTCGCGGCTGCTCAACCTTTTTTTTTTCTTCCTACGCAAGTGGGAAAATTTTCTTAGAAAGAAAAAAAAGAAAAAAACGGGAAGGGATGAAAGAAGAGAGATGGATTGTTGCGTGCCCTGATGTTGTGACCCCGTTGAGCTCCAGATGTGCAACGTATATGTATACTGCGAAAACATCGTCACCCAAGAGCCCTCCAAGATTTTTTTAAAATTAGGCTGCGCAATCCATAGACTTTTGAATCCCCCCCCCCCCCTCAGGTGTCTCATCAAGGCCCTAAGACAGACGACAGGCGTCCAGCACACTTTCTGATGCTACGTGACTTTCGGCTCCCAACGCCCCGGACCCCCTCACGCCACGCCCCGCCCCGCCCCGCCCCGTCTGCAGACTGCAAACATGAGAGATAAAAGACGCAGAACAACGCCTTTCACCATTACTAAGCAGTCAGCGAGCTTACAAACAAAACATTTGTGTTCCGTTGAGGAAAGTGCGGGGAATGCGCTGATACGTCTGGAAAATGTAGCAGGTTTCAAATGAAAACAAACGGTGACATGCGATATCTGGGGCACTTCTGGGGAGCGCGGCCGCGCTTGAAAAAAGGCGGCTCTCAATCTCACACGGATTTCCCACGCCACCCGACCCGAATATTATTCCAGATATCACGGCCCGCATGACGCATAAGCGTCAACGACGAAAAGTAATATAATCTGAAATCCGGGAAGGTGCTTTTTGGTGGGTGAGTCATTGCAGAAGGCACGTGATCGAAGTTCGAGGGACCTCAACGCAAGGTGAGCTTAGAAATGTGCACTGAGTGACTGAAACAGACGGCAAGGTGTGTCCATCTTGGGCCAAATCTCGGTGTACTGACTGCTACCAGGTGGGGTGACCAATCCGTGCGCACCTGCTGCACTTATTTACATGGCCGCTGATAAGATAAGGCTCCGCGGGGCCGGGCCACCCCTTGGGGGCCCCTCGGGTGTTGGGGGGTGGGTGTTGGGGGGTGGGCGTCGGAGCGCGTCGGTGTTCAGGGGCGTGTTTCACTGCGCGCATTAGCACAACGAGAGGAAGGGTGACTCGTACGATTGGGTCAGAGATTTATAAAGTTCGGTCAAAGTTCGTGCAATGCAATCGAAATCCTAGCGTGGCAGTTAATTTGCTTCTTCTGAAATTCACCTATTTTTTTCTTTTTCGGGTGTGTTACTGTGCGCACACCCACATTTACAGTTGTCAGGTGCACCCAAGGTGCACCACGGTTGAAGAAGCCGGAGCAGCAGAGATGTTGGTACAGTACAGCATACTCGGAAACAAGGTTTCCAGCTGAGCTGATCTGGGGCGGGTCGGTTCCCTCGGCCCCTTCCCCTCCCCCTCCCGCCCCCGATCGGGGCTGGTTACGTGAATCCCAAACGGGAGAGCAGCGCGGGTACTGCCGAGGTAGCGGCCGGGGTAGCGGGAGTAGCAGCGGCCGGGGCGGGAGACTGCCACACTCGCTGACACCGGCCGGAGCGGCTTCAACTGGTCCGAGTTTTGGCTGCACTTTCACGGCCAACCTCTCTCTGTCGCTCTCGTGTTGCACCCCACGACACTTTCCCACATCGTCCCTCTCTGTCGCTCTCGTGTTGCACCCCACGGCACCTTCCCACATCGTCCCTCTCTGTCGCTCTCGTGTTGAACCCCACGACACCTTCCCAGAGACAAATCTTCCAGCCGCACTGGCACATCCATGACCGATAAACCTTCTCGGCCGTCGGTGAGCCCATCAGGCAGCGGCAGACATTCCTCCGGTCCGCGGGGGGGCCGTGAGCAGCCAGGGGGCGGCGGGGGGCGGCGGGGGCGGCGGGGGCGGCGGGGCCGGGGAGGGCTGCTGCTGGCTGCGCTGTTGAGCCCCATTGTCGCCACCCGTACAATAAAAGGCCCCCGGCCCCAGTCTCCCCGCTACGAACGTGACTCTGGGCCACAAAGCGGGGTGCGCGTGGCATGGCGTGGCGGTGATGGAGATGTGCCGTGGGCCGGGAGCCGGCAGGGCAGCGGGCAGCGCGGGCAGCCAGAGGCAGATGGTCCGGTCCGGCTGTGACGCGGAACTGGTCTGCGCGGGATCGCGGTGACCAAGAGTCCACGCCGACGCTGACCTGGACTACTATACCCGCAGGCCGGGGAGGCACCATGACGGTGAACCCCGGCTGACGGGGACCCCGGAGGGGCAGCCCGTCGTGACGCCTCAGGAGACAGCTCCGGTGACGCAGAGCGCGAGTCTGTCCGCGGCGGGCGGTGGCGGTGACGCGAACACGCCGGCGGCCGCCTAGAGGCCGGGGGCCGCGCCGAAGATTATTGACTCCACGCGCTCCAGCATCATCCGACGGCTGACTCACGTGGGCAAACAGAACACGGCACGCGCACAGGTCTGAGGTGCGCACGCCGATGGCCCCCGCAGTACGGAAGAGGCCTCGCGCTGTGTCTTAAAATTAGCAATTCCCCCCCCCCCCCCCTATCCCCCGGAGGATCAGAGATGCAGATATCCAGCCAAAGCCCGGCCCGGACGGACGTGACCAGCGGTACCGGTGGCGCCAGTACTGTACGGCGCCGCGGCGAGTATTACGTGTCTACCGAGGGTACCCGCAGTACCCGGTACCCGCCAGCGACCGGCGCTGCGAGTAGCACTCGGCCGCCGTCGTGGAAATGTACAGCCTCCACTGCACTCACGTCGCTCTCCCTGCCGAGCCGCCGGAACAGCTCGTCCTGCTCGAACTTGGACTTCTGGTCGGGGACGACGCGGGGCATCTTGAAGATGAACCGGGGCTTGGGCTGCTCGTACAGTCCGATCTGGCCGATGGAGTCGAAGGGCAGCATGCCCGCCAGCGACGGGTCCCCGACGCCCATGTGCATGGCGGCGGCGTACAGGGTTAATCCTGGTTTGGTCAACAGCGGCGGCCACCACCGCGACGCACTCCTTCTCCTCCTCCTGCTGCACTGAGATCACTGCACTGTCGTCACACACACACACACACACGCGCGATGCCACAGCACACGCACGCACGCGTCGTCGCGCACGTTCCGCACTCGCCGGCGACGTCCTCTCGCAGTCGACGCTCGCGCTGCTCCTACATACGCTCCTCACGGCACGGCGTCCGCCACGAGACTGGTGGTCTGGGCTGGGTCTGGGGTGTGGTGTAGCGGTGCGGGGTGGGGAGGCCGCCGGGCCGGGGCCGGCGGGGCCGGGCCTGCTGCGGCTCAGCCTGCGGGCTCGCGCTGTGCTCGCTCGAGACCCCCATCGACCACCCGAGGGGGGGCAGGGGCAGGCGGGGCGGGGGAGGCGGCGGGGCGGAGCCAAGCGACAGGCTCCTCCTCCTCCTTGCTCCTGCACAGGCCGGCCGAGTCCTTCCCTCTCTCTCTCCCTCCGCCGCCTCTGCCGTCCTTGTCTGACGCATGTGAAAGGGCGCGTGTCCCTCCTCCCCGTACATACTTACTTGAACGTGGCCGTTCGGTGACTGCTGAACCAGTCCAGCACCGCGCCGACAACAAACAGTGGCGTAGGCCCGATATGCGTAAGGCTGACCAACGCCCCTCGTGTTGCGGGAGTTCGGGGAATTCCAGCCGACTCAAGTCGCGGGCCTTAGTCCGGTGCATGTCCGCGAGCAGGCGGGCTTGTGCCGGCCCCTGCCCCGTTCCCGAGCCCCGCATGCCCCGCGCCCCGTGCCCCGTGCCGAGCCCCGTGCCCCCACCTCTTCCAAACTCACTCTCGATTCCAGCTGTCAGTTTCGGGGTTCGGGGTTGACTGCCTTGGTGACCGTGCGGACTTGTTGCGCGGGGCCGCGGAGTTCGCTGTCGTCCCCCTTCTCCCCCCCCCCCCCCTCAGGAGTGGTGGGGCGGGGCGCGACACGGCTGTGTGCGGAGACCTGCAGCTGGACCGCCCTGCCTCGGCGATTGCACAGAGATACGGCACGACCAAAACTTTTGTTTTCTGACCTGCTCTACGCCGGACGCCGCGGACTCACGCGCTCACACACGGGCGTGCTAATGTCAACTTGTGTTCGAGGCAGTGCAGTCTACTTTCACTTTCTCCCCCCCCCCCCCGTGGACGACTAGCGCATGACGCATGTCTCACAACGCACTACGACATCCCGCACATAATGAGCATTTTCTATCGCAAAGGCGTATGTAATTTCCCCCCCCCCCCCCAAAAAAAAAAAAATAAGAGGGGAAAAATGGATTGGCGAGATGATATGACAATAAACGCAGGTAATACGTGTCTCTGTGTGATACCCGGTCATTATCCCCGTGTTTACCAAATACGCGTTACGGAGGGTGTAATGTGTAATGACGGAGCAATGCTGCAGACGTCCGTCCGTATTGCGCACGGTATGCACACAGTACGTACTCGACAGCAGGAAAGGGGGGACGTGTCATATTTACACGCCTCGGGCAATGTTGTAGGGTGAGTGCGCTTGTGATCACACGGCAGAGCACAGGTATAGTAACGGGGCGGGGCGGGACGGGGCGGGACGCAGCTGCAGGCATCTGTGAGGCAGCAAAGGCGAGATTTGCCCCGGGAGAAAGTTACCGCGAATGTACTATACATAATGCTTAAATCTCCATGCAGCTTCAGGAGGGAAGCCGTTGTTGTCTGGTAGACGATGGGTGATTTTTTTTCTTCTTCGGTTTTTTTTTTGGGGGGGGGAGGGGGTCTTTAACCTTTTGGCGAGCGCCCGTCTGTTTGCAAAATGCTCCGGCTGGTCCCGGCGGTGGTGTGGTGCATCGGCAGGTGGGCATAACCGCGGCCGAACAGACCGCGGGGCCGCGATTCCTCTCGGAGGCTCGGGGGCCCCGCCAGGCACCAGGCCAGAGGCCGAGCCAGAGGCCTCCACTTCACCCGGCCACAGGCGCCGCAGGAATCTCTTCCGCCCCCCCCCCCCCCCCCCCGCCCCGCGCCCCCCGCGCCTCACGCCCCCGCTCACCCTCCCCCTTGCATTTGCAGCGGAGCGGCCTCCCGATTGGTCCAGAGCCAGACGTCGATACAACACCCGCCAATGGCCTCCAACCACACCGCCAGGGCACCGCAGCAGGCAGGGAAGGGAGAGGAAAGGGGTTGCGCGCGCGCGGTGTGTGCGCTGCTGTGCCCGTGCGGTGGCGCGGCCGAGAGGGAGACAGAGAGAGGGGGAGAGGGAGAGAGAGAGAGAGAGAGAGAGAGAGAGAGAGAGAGAGAGAGAGAGAGAGAGGGGGGGGGGAGAAGGGGGATAGATGGAGATTACAGCTGCTGCAGCAAGAGAGAGAAAGAGAGCGATGTAGCTGTGTGACACAGGCGGCTATCCCCGAATGGCTCACAAAACTGTTGCATTTCCCGGGCTCCGCTGCGCCCCTCGAACAGAAGGGCGTCTTTCTTCATTTAAGGACGTGCCCCAGTTCCGAAAGTCGCTGCGGCGAACATATTGAGTTAGCTTTCTCAGCACCGGGGGTCACCGGGGGCCGTGACGAGGACAGACTGCCGCCGCTTCGTCGTCCGGACCTGCCCTGCCCTGACCCGCCCCCCGCGCCTAAGTGGATTTTTCACTCTACTTCCCGTGTACCGTGGGTCTGACCTGGCCTGCCCTGAACCTGAACCCAACGCCAACGCTAGCACTCGCCGCTTGGCCGACTTTGCACTCGTTGCGACTGCGAACTGCGACTGCTCCACGGGGGACTCCAGGCCCCCGGGGGGGGGGGGGGGGGGAGGCTATACCGGCCCCATGCAATTCATACGCGAGGGGGATTCCACCGACGCACGCGGTGCTGCAGCCGGTGGCCCCGGAAACGAATCCGAATCTGCTCCTGAGCTGCGTGCAGAGGGTCGGGTTCCATGCTTCGGCTCTCGACCTTCGGGGCTCTCCGGCCGGCTGAAAGCCCCGCTCCGCCCCGTTAGTACGCGCACCCGCGTCGGGGCGCGCTAGCGTCGCACCTCCGGTGCGCGGTTCCCGCCACAAATGCCACAAATTCAAAACAAGCACTGGGCGGGGTCCAGGGCCCGGGGCCTGGTTCGGGTAGGGCCACTGGCCACTTTTTTTACAGCCTTTTGATCGCGTTTCCCAATCATTTTTTATGCCTTTTGAGACTTTATCGTATTGTGTGTGCAACTTGCTCTGCAGTGCAGTTATTCAATATTAGTTTACTGTTGTAATGTGGGTGTTGTAAGGCATCAAATTGGTCACACAGAACCTTGACTCCAATTTTTATCAATTTTTTTGGCATTCATTATGAAAAATTATGGACAGTTGGGGTAATAACGAGATTGAAGTTCTGCATTAATGGTCTGTTTAATGAGAAATTAAAGTTACATGAGAATCAATGATACGGGAAATGACAAAACAGACAATGGTGTCAATCACATATCTCAAAACATTGGAATCTTGTTGGGTACTAGGCACTGAAACAGAAAAGAAAATAAGAAAAATTAGTCAACTGTCTTGAAAAATAAACTGAAAATAAAAGAAACTAGTTGCAACAAAAAAGTCTAGTACTTATCTTCAAAAGGATGGATGGACATGGACACCGACAACTGCATGGGCAAGCACTGGTGAACAGTGACACATGGCTCGAGTGAAGAGAGTAGGATCCTGCTATACTGCAAACGAGAAAATAGAACAAGATAAGCTTCACAGCATCTGTACACACAGGACAGAAAAATTATAGTTTTAAAATATTGTTTCTGACTATCAAAATATAATAAGTGATATCATATATAATATTAGAAAACATTGAAAGAAAGAGGAAATTGTAGCAGCCATACATGTCCTCATACCAATAACAAGATTGCACGCAAGAAGCTCACAAGGAAGATTGAGTTTAAACACAAGTAAGAGCAATGTCGAACTGAAAGTTTCATAGCAGGGAAACAATTTCTTGGTCATTCAAAAAGAAAAGCACTATTTCCAAAAGCATGATACATAAAGATTTGACAGAAATGGACACTGCATTAATAAAACTTTGCCGCAACTGTTGACATAATTTATCACTACTCAAGTAAATTACCAGACTAGATTTTGCAGACTGTTGCAAATAAAAATTGTACTGAAAAATAATTTTTAAACTTATTTATTTCTTGGGTGAGAATTATGTCGTAGAACGAAAAGACTCCATGGAAAAGAAGAGCCTACTTTAGGCTGTTCATTATTGCCTTCATCAGCTGACTTTGTTAGGTTATTGTGGTTCACGCACCGACTAAGCAATAGACGATATAATGTAGTTTCCGCAACCCACATGAACCAACTTTAAATTAAAACCAACATAACAAGTAAAATATGCACGACAGAAAGGCCGGGACATAAAAAACTAACGTGATTTTCAAGTTGCGTTTAAGGCTTAGGCTCTGTGCAGAACGTAAACACAAGACCCCTTCGGTCCGGCATCAAACACTTTGGCAAAAAGAACTTCCGCACACCCGCAATTTATCACTAAAATTAACGTACGTACCTTTCTGAAGAATTGAGCAGCACTCGAACACCACAATTCAGCGAAAATTCTTCAAAGTTCATAAAAATAAACAGATCGCGTCGGACTTGAGGCAGAAGACACACCATGCGAAGTAGCGACCCAGAGCGCAACTACCAACCTCCCCGAGGCGAATGCATCGTAACCGCTAGAAAAATTCGTATCACTACAAATCTTCGAGAATTAGCATATACACGCCTGAAAACGTGTTCTCAATAGAGTAAAATAACTTTCACCACGAAGACTGAGGAAAAAGTGCGCGCACTCGGGGGGTCAAAGAGTTCACTTTTTTGTTTTGGGTTGGTAGTCTTCCGAGTGCGCGCTGATGTCCGGCCGGGTCCTCCCCACTCCTCCCGAGCCGCTAAGGCCGAGAGCGCCCCGTAAGACCCGACCCTCTGGTCCTTCTGTACTTTGTGGGTGATGCTCACCGCTCACCGTCCACGCGACACACACGCGCGCACGCACACAGTGGATTTCCCGGCAGCGTCACCAAGTAGGTGTCGCGGCGTCTCCCCGTCTCTGCCGGCTGGGGGCCGTTCAGGAACCACACGTGACGAATAAACTAAAACCAAGGTA
This sequence comes from Odontothrips loti, assembly GCA_038380765.1. Lineage (NCBI taxonomy): Eukaryota > Metazoa > Arthropoda > Insecta > Thysanoptera > Thripidae > Odontothrips > Odontothrips loti. Next base: position 8,937,070 of record CM076253.1, read on the forward strand.
TATACTGGTATATACTTTGGTAATTTGGGCGCGAAAAAATAAATAAATCAGCCCCTCTGGGATGTAGTGCGTGGAACCGTCTGTGGGAATCGAACCCGCCAGGCCTGCAGTCTCAGGGAGACTCTCGAGCCCGCACCAACGACAGTTTGCTCCAGCACACACTCCCACAACGCTGCAAGGATTCCAATAAAGGTCACGTGGTTTGTGAACGCCCCCTCTGCCGCATCGGCGGGGAAGTCGGCGGAGCACTGTGTCGCCATCTAGCGGCGTCCGGGGCAGAGACGATCTTCTCCAGCGCGCGGAGTATGTCCGATCTCGTTGGATCCGCGAAGCGTCGATGTCGAATGAGTTGCCTACCATCCAGGCGTTCCCCGAGCCTTGCAGAATATTATCGTGTATGAAACCATGTCGACATCGCATGAATTCCGTGGAAATTGCGGTCAAATGAATTAGCAGGAAAAGAGGGGGTGGTGTATCAGTACATGTATGAGTGTGCGCGCGCACGAGCATTATCGAGAGACGCCTATCCGTCACCGCTGGTGCTGGGCTGGGCTGGGCCCGGCTGGCGGCTGGGCCGGGGTGTCTGAGCCGAGCCGCCGCAGAGGCCGCATCTGACCGTGTCGAGTCGCGACCTGACCTTTCGACCTCGCCGATGATGACCCCCGAGAGCTTGTTTTGAAAACGTGCCTGTGTGTTGTGTTGGCCAGGGTCGGCGACGTTCGGCTAGGCGAGCGGCTGACGGTCGCGTCGCGTCGCCTCATTCGCGTTGAGGCCGCTGCCGCCGCCGCCCGTCCACGCCGAAGACCTACACGAAGAGCGTGACGATGAGGACCGCCGCGAAGCTCGGCGTCCTGGTGCTGCTGGCCGCGGTGCAGCTGTCGGAGCAGGCCGGGGGCAAGACCAGCACCACGGGTAAGTCGGACTGGAGTAGAAGCCGCAGCGTGATTCCGAGAGCGCCGATAGTGCACAGAGGCGTACAATGTGCATTCCGGTTGCAGGAACGGCGGCCACGGCCACGGGCACGGCCACGGCCACGGCGGCCAGGGCCTGCCCCGCCGGGACTTTCGACTGCGGCGACGGAGGCTGCATCCCGCAGGAGAAGCGCTGTGACTTCTGGACCGACTGCAAGAACAAGAAGGACGAGGTGGACTGCACGCCGACGGGTATGGGCGGAGTGTGGGCTGGGCTGGGCTGGGCTGGCCCGGGCTGCTGGCAGATTTTTATTTTTATCGTTCCCAGATTGCAAGGCCGGGACGTTCAGTTGCGGCAACGGCAAGTGCGTGAGGAAGCTGATCCACCGGTGCGAGGGCGTGGACGACTGCGGCAACGGCGCGGACGAGAAGGACTGCAAGCCCAACGGTAGAGGCTTCGGCACGGTTCAGCTTCCACAGGGTCTCGACGATCACGTTAACACTGCCGACTCGTTTCGCAGAGTGTGGCCTGGGAGCCTTCTACTGCGGCAACGGCAAGTGCGTCCGGAAGAACAGGAAGTGCGACGGCAAAGACGACTGCGGGAACGGCAACGACGAGACGCAGTGCAAGCCCGAAGGTGGGTCGGGGCGGGTCGGCGGGGTGCTTCCCTCCGCAGCTCAGCTCCGGCGCTCTTGTCCTCATTAAATACATGTTTTAACTGCCTGCACCCGCAGAGTGCCAGTCCTACACGTTCCCTTGCGGCAATGGGCGGTGCGTGAAGATCGAGAAGAAGTGCGACGGCACGGACCACTGCGGGAACGGGGCCGACGAGAAGGAGTGCGGCGCCGGCGCCAAAGCCAAGGGCGGCAGCGGCAAGCCGGCGGCGGGTGCGGCAGCAGCGGCGGCGGCCGCGGCAACCAGTACGGTCCAGCGCTGCCCCCTGTCGAACAGTGCACTTGTACGGTGGTACTGCAAGCGAAATCACGGTGTGCGCTTTCTGTCCTCCCCACAGCTTGTCCGAAGGGACAGTTCAAGTGCGGAGACGGAGGCTGCGTCTCCATGGACAAGCGGTGCAACCACTGGAAGGACTGCCGGAACGGGGCGGACGAGGCCAACTGTGCCAAGAGTGGTAACGTTCTGTCGTCGTGCTGCAGAGTGGAATGCGCGGGGCGTGTAAAGGTGTCGGACCTTGAGAACACGGTGGGTTTTGATTTTGACAGATTGCCGGGGAGGTACTTTCCACTGCGGCGGCAACAGTATGCGATGCACGTGGAGTCAGGACCGCTGCGATGGCAACAAAAACTGTGACAACAACTCGGACGAAGAGAACTGCACCCCAGAGGGTAAAAGATAATTTACAGACCCCAACTAGAGTTGTCTTAAAAAAAATTAACAGATGAAGAAAAATTATCTTTTGTACTGTTTTCAGACTGCAAACCGCTGACAAGATTTTGTGGCAACGGACGCTGTGTTTTGGCAAAGCGCTGGTGTGATGGGAAAGATGACTGCGGCAATGGATACGATGAAAAGGACTGTAGTGAAGAAGGTACTCTCTTATGAGAAGTCATGATAGTGCATGATTATAAATAATTAGTTTCATATAGTATCATACTGATCCACTGATTTTATTTTCTAGAGTGCCAACCATACACAACTTACTGCAAACCTCAGAAGGGAAAAAAAGGACGGTGTGTCCCCAATGGCACTACGTGCTGAGGTATTTTTTAGGAATCACCAAAATGATGAAAAGGTTGAAATTTGCACACAGAAATTGGTAAAATTAAGTTCTTAAAAATATTTAGAAAAGTAATTTGTAAAAATTCAACCTTGATTAATCCATGATTGTTTTGACTAATATTTTCATAACAATTGCAAAATTTAAATGTAAACAAAAAAATATGTAATTTAACTTATTTTTCTTGACTATCCTGGCCATTATAATGGAAGATTTCCATACACCATCTTGCTTGAAACAGGAACATAAAACATAACATCACAGACAAAAGTTCTTTGGCGGTTTTGAAATAATGATTAAAAACCCAGCCAATAGCATGTCAGTCCTCTTCATCTGTATCGGGAACATAAACTTCTCCAGCATCAAAATCTTCAGAATGTAGAGTAGGGTCATAACAGCGTTGGAAAAACATACGTGCTTTTTTGACCGGGGGTGGTGATGCCGGTACAACATCATCTTCCTCCTCCTCATCCTCTTCCTCCATTTCAGGTGATTCAGGAATGATAATATCATTTTGAGTGTCTCCAGTATTGGCTCTGCGTAGTGATGATGCAAAGCTTTCAGCATGGTTATGCCTAGCATGCGTAACAGATGAGGTTGATGTTCCAACAACAGCACGTGTGCTTGATGTGGCTGAAGTAGTACTCCGTTGACTCACTCCACTAGTCAGAGGAGGCTCTGTTGAACCATCGGTTCCGTGAGATGAGTTTACCCGACGAGTGATAGTGTTTGTTTCTAGCGCAGGCTTTTTAGCATTCTTATGATTTTGTCTATTGTTTGAAGATGTTGACGGATTTGATCCTTAAAAAAACAAACAAGGCATTCCACATTGAAATATATTTCTTAAAGGAACAATGTTGGATTGTGTGAGACAATGGCTTTAAGGCTGACTTACCAGTACCCTCCCATGCCTCATCAAGACTGCAAATTTTTTTGTTTGTAGCTGGAGTCTGTTTTGTCAGTTGTACCTGTTCTTGCTCACGACCCTCAAATGAAGGCAAAGGAGTAAGTAACTGCTGTGAATCTGATCGGGTTGTATCACAGTTTTCTGGGGCCAGACTAGAGAGCACAAATCTTAATTCAACTGTTGGTGAGTCACATATAATCACAACTGGGCTAAAAATGGAAAAAAGAAAAAGAAAAAAAAAACAAATAGAGAGAGGTGTAAGTAAATTCGATGAAAAAGAATCCAGAAACAAGCACAGAAGCAGGAATAAAATAAACTACCTTCCAGGTGACGAGAATTTAACAGCTAGTGGCAAATTCGATGGCTCTGAGAAGAAGAGTATGGAACGAAATGATTTCAAACAAAAAGTAATAGATGTTCGTTGTCTGACTGTATATGAAATAAACTCCCCAGATTCAAGTTTAAGCTCAGACCTTATAACTCCTGTGGGATCTACAATAAAAAAAACAGTATGTTTGAATGAAATTGTTTCAGGGGCACATGAAGGAAACATTAAGACAGAGAAGTGGCTAATTATCCTACCGCTTCCTCCTGGAACATAATTTCTCAAAACAGCTTGACGTTCCTCGACAACTAGAGTGATATCTCTTTCTGACAACTGAAAGTTCTTTACAGCAGCAGCAAGCACATCTGCTCCAATAACTAAGTTATTAGGTACTTCATCTACTGTGTACACTGCCTGGAATGAAATTTCACAATGAAAAACATAGTAAGACTACAATAAACCATGAAGTAAATAGTACACAGACCTGTAAAGTTTCTGTCTCAATAACTGGTAGCCTGTGGGTTCGAATGAGACCATGGTGACAACGAAATTTTATCATAAGCCATGTTGGTTCAATTTGTAATAAGCAGGTTTCAACCTGTTTCCTAATACATGCCAGTGATCGGAAAGCTGCTAGATAAGACTGAAACACAAATTTGAAAATTAGTTTCGGTTTAATGTCATAAAATGTGTAAAACTGAGTTAGTTATGGATTACCTTCATGTTAATACGGCATTTTAGAGCATCGTCACTAGTATCATCTTCACCTTCATTCCTTGATGGCGCAGGGCAATTGTAAAATGAAAAAAACTGATCAGTGAAATGAACTTCAGCATAAACTGAATGATTAGAATGCACTGTCCGGAATGTCAGCCCTCCATTAAAAGGCTCCAGGTAGAGTTCGTCCCCAATACGGGCCAGAGCATGTAGTGCTCTGCCAAGTACTGTAACAACAAAAAGACAATAAACTGGAAGGTACTCAAGTCAGCAATGCGACAAGTGCCATACACTGCGCTTCAATATTTATAGGATGACAGAATAACATGATCAATTTTGCACCCAATAGAAACCCAGCTTAGAATTTAAGTTGATCTATACATCAAGACAGCACTTCCGAAAAATGGTCGTGCAACTTATTTGGTCTATCTTGGTAAATATTGGTAAAGGTTAATACTTACTTTCAACGTTTTGCTTTGGAACTACGCAGACCATTTTAGTTTCGGGAGGCTGGGCATTATCCTTGTCTTTACTTCTTCGCTTAGGCATCTTCAATTCACGTTGATACAAATAACTGTGTTAAAATAACCAAGCTCTACAATTAATTTGATGAAACAAATTCGCCTGCTTCGGAAAAGCCCACCTATTTAATAATCGTTGCGTCTTTGTTTGTTTACAAGTAAACTGGGAACTGGGTGTGTTGGTCGTGTTCATTAGTTTGTTTCGATGTCGTTCATTCAGGGCTCATTCATTCATAGCTCTTTTCAATCTTAGAAAAACAACGTACTCGCTAATTTTATATATTTTTTGCCTTTACCAATCTGAGCATTATTTTCCAAATGAAGATAAACAAAGACCGATTCCACCAAACAGTGTCGCCAGGTCTGGGAGTCACGTGATGCCATGAGCAAGTCACGTGACTGGCCTGGCCCAATCATATGCCGAATTTCGAAAGAATCCAAGTGCCTTTACTCGCTCAACGCCCAACGCCCCCCTTCCCCCACAGCGACAGTTCTCTCTCTAACACCGATCGACATCTAGCATCGGCATGGACGTGTTTCATGGACCCCATAACCTGTATTTGCCCTTAAATATTTTCGCACGACTGCATGTGAATTGAATGGTATTGGTGCCATTTTTACGCTACTCGTCATATACCGGCGCCACGTCATGCCAGGCCAAAATTACCGCTTATTTGTTGGAAACCTGCCGCATGCATCCACACAGAGCGAGGTTGAGAAGAAATTCCAGAAATATGGCACAGTGGAGTCAGTCGAAATCAAAACCAAACAAGACTTTTCTGGAGAAGTTACAGCTACATTTGGTTTCGTCAACCTAAATACTGATGACAACAGTTTACGGAGAGGTATAATATTGATTTCTGCTCTTTTTAATGACCTAACTCGAAGTAGATTATTTTCATCAAATTTCTTGTGTTTCAGGATTGCAGCAGCTTAATGGTTTTAGATGGGATGGTAAACAACTTAAAGTTGAAGTTGCAAAGGAAAGTTTCCTTCAACGCCTACAAAGAGAGAGACAAGAGAATCAGTCGGCTTCATCATCTACATCGTGTCAAACTTCTGGGGTACCTCCTCCGAAGGCCCCGGAATACAGCGTGAAACCTAAGGCTAAGACTGAGATAAAGAAGCAGCCCATTGTCCGACAGGAGTCTAGCTCTTCAGATTCTTCTGATTCTTCTGACAGTGAAGATGGAGATGACAAATGTCACCCGTGTAGTAAGTTACCTATGTTCAAAGGAGTCAAATCAGCACTATGTATAGGCTCAGGGCCGGAAACTTCACCTGTCAAGAAGTTTGAATCCAAAAATTCAGTGTTAAGTTTTAAAAACAATGTTTCAAAGAAGAGCCAGTCTCATTCTAATGACATCCTGAAGAAATTTGAATCATTTAGTAATGTATGGCAGGATGATGTGGAAACAGATTTTCGAAACAAAAAGTCTTTTGAAAATGGTCCAATTGAAAGTAGAAGTTGCGAACCATCATTGAAAGAAGATGCAGATACTCCTGAGTCCAGAAAATCAAAGGCTGCTGAAGAGAAGAGATTAAAGTCCATAGCAGAACGTAAAAATGTGTTTGAGCAGCAGAGGAAAGCTATTCAGTCTGCTTTATCGGATAAAGTAAGTTTACTCTCTCTCTTTTCCTATTATGTTTATTTTACTAGCCCCTGATGTTATGGTAATTTTTTTTGTAGAAAGGCCCTCAGCTCAATAAGAAAATAGTTTTTAATGATGTTGACATGGAGGAAACAGATAAACCTCTAAAGCACCCAGGTGCAAAAAGGGTTGTCAATCAATTAGAAAATGAACAGAAATCATTAACACTTTTTAATGATTCTGATTCTGAAGCAGATGATGAATTTGCTCAAGGTTTTCAAGTGAAAAAGCAATTTGAAGGAAAGAAAGGGAAAAAGGTGAGTGTGTATTGCAGAACGGAGCATCTGCAGTTCATTTGAATTACTTCCTCTGACATGTTAATTTTTTACAGTTATTGGACTTGCAAAGTAGATTTAACAATGATCAACGTTTTAAACTTGATGAACGTTTTTATGAAAGTGATGAAGAGTTAGGAAATAGTATTTCCACTAAAACAGTCCGCCAACTGCAAACGTCAGATGGTGGTGTTGAAGGAGTAGAAGGTATTGCAGAGGAGCGAGAGCAGCAACTTCAAATACTGTCAAGTATTTTAGGTAAATCTGTACAACCTCATCATGACAGGTAAGCACCTGCAGTTGGTAATGTGTTTTATAATTTAAGACAAAAGTGGTAATGTTTGACTTTCTTTCAATTCTTAAGCAAAGTGAAGGTGAAGGGTATGTTGCGGTTTGACCCTTCTAAACCTAGTCATTCAAAGTTCGAATTAGCTAAGGAGGTAAAAAAGAAAATAAAAAAGAGAAAGACAGAAGATGGGACAATAGAGGTGGTTGAAGAAGATGATGAAGAGGAAATAGAAGAGGAGGCAATCAAGAAGAAAGTTAGACGGGAAGAAAAGCCACCAGAACCTGTTTCTCAAGATAGATTTTATACCATATCCAATAATTTGACTGAATCATTAAAAATTGCTAAAGAGGGTGAAGGATCAGGGTTCAGTTTGTTGAAGATGTTTGGTTCTTCTAGTGATCATTCAGGTAAAGCATTCCTGTATTCCTGTATTCCTGTGTTTCCTTGGTATGTACTTGTGTTGCTATGAATATGTTGTACCACAACTCTCTTTGGTTTACAGACAAGAAGGAAAAACAGAATATTTATCCAGGGGTGGAAGAGAAGAAAAAATTAACAACCAAGCGACCTTTCCTCCAGGACGACTCATCCTCTGAAGAAGAAGAAGAAGAACAAAATGAAACAGAAGGCCCTACAGCTTCCGTAGATTGTAAAAGTTTATCAAGTAATGGAGTTATATCAACTGGAGGAGTGTGGCATGAGAACTTTTTCTTTGACCCTACTGATGAGCGCTTACAAGGTCAGTTTGTTGTTCTACAAAATCTTACACAATTTGTAATTTGAAATCTGCCAGTCATTAAATCTATGTTTTGCAGAGGGAGAAAACTTCGTGCTTCAGCTTGTTGAAAATGAAGACCAAGAAAAGTTTGGAAAGTTAAGACACGAACTCAGATTGACAGCAAGGATCCGGAGAAACAAAGCCCAGAGATATGCCAATTCGTTTAAAACTAAAGTGGGACATTTCAAGAAAAAACCCATTTGGGGTAACTCAGGCAATCAAAGTAGAAACAGAATGGGACCAAGAAAGGGACGGAGACATTGATGTGTATGTAAAAACCCTTGTTTGAAGAATTTTGAAAGATTGTTTTGGAATTTAGTGTATTCCAAGTGCTTGTGCTAATTTTTGAAGAGGGTGTAAAGAAATGTAATGTAATATGTTTTCAAGTAAAATTTATTTTCTACAAGAAGTTTTGTTTGTTTTTACAAAAAGTTTCTCCTTTTGATTTATCTTAATCAATTCTTGACATGTCACATTTCAATACTGTGGGAGAAGTTGGGTCACATATGGGCAAACCTGTGCCACCTCTGCGCTCAGGTGAGTGACAATACTGACCACCTTTGGATAGGTTTTAATTAGGAATTCGGCAGGCCTTCCTTTCTAATCAATTATTTTTGAAAGTCCATGGCACGGTTGATCCTACATGTGATACTCCCAGTCGTCAAAATATTACAATTCCCCCCCCCCCTCCCCCGCCACTCCCATCCCCACCTGAATTGATCTCATTCAAGATTGACTAAATGTTATATTTAATACCGCTTAAGTCTCTATCACAGCACAATTGTGTACAAAATGTCACAGCTTTCAGAATCAATAACAACAATGAAGAATAAATATTTCATCATAATATTGGAATGTTATAAAAATTGGGCTAACAAAAATTGACAATGTGGAGTAGTATGACTGCACTGATTGACAGTGAAACATCTGTTCATGAAATAAATGTTAAAGTTGAATAAAACCAGTCTATTCCTTCAAAAAAAATTCAAAATATGGGGAACTTATTGTCCTGAAATTTCAAAAAGGTCACTGGAGAAGAGCTCCATGTAGTACTGATGCTACATAAAATTTTTAAAATGCCAATGACAAAGTACATCAAAGAAAATGCACAACAAAATGTTAAATAATGCAGATCATATTAATTACAAATTAAGCACACAATGTTTTTATCCTGATACAGCCAACACTTGCTTAATTAACATACTAAATAATCCATCACATGGTGGTCTGTCTTCCTGGCCATGAACACTTGCTTATCCTTGGCCATTAGCCTCAAGTTTCCTATGTTGTAAGACTAGAAACAGAACTTATCTTACAGGTCATTACCTAATTATAATTGTTTGCCACATTTGTAAGATGAGAACTTACAAAGGAAAGCTTCAGTTCACACTCAGGTATTCAAAACTAAAACCTTAACAGTTAGTTAACAAGGACATAAATAAATTTGATGTTGTTCAGTGTGGATTCGACCCATGTTGAGGGGATGAGAGAAGTCCAGCACGAGAACTATCTGTAAGGTCCAATAGTAAATTCTCACTTTCGCTGACAGATTCTGGTCCTGATTCTCTTCTTCGCGCTGCAGCTGCTGCAACTATTGCAGCTTGTTGATGACTAATGGAACGAGCAAGTTGTCGTTGTCTTTGCTCCCTTTGGCGTGCTCTCTTCAGCCTAGTGAATTCATCTGTATCGTTGTCGTCCCCACTTTCTGAACTGGTGGCACCAATGCTTATAGTTTCATCTGCATCCGCCATAGGTGCTGCTGCAAGGCTGCCTCCGCTCCCTAAAGGACTATGGGGTGGTGAATACCCAGGAGCGCTTTGTACAGATAAGACCTGCATGAGAAATATCAACATAGATAACAGTTAAGATGAAGATGACAAAAAAATTTAGTAACATTATACAACATAATTATAGTCAGCAGTCACCTCTGGGAAATTGTCACTAAATCTAGATGGGGATGCAGCTGAAATGTGGCCCCCACGGGATGGAGCAGAGCTTGACAGTGCTATTGTCGGCCTATGTGGATGAGCTCCATGAGAAGAAAGTGGTACATTAACAGGGGCAGATGCTGGTGGAGCCCCCAACAATGACTCCTCAGCATCATTTTTGTCCTCTTTACTTAGATCCTCATCTTTGGCAAAAATGTCCCTCACATTTGGACGAGGTTCTGGTCGACGCATGGATGTAATAGTGGTCTGCTCATCTACCTCTTCAATGACTTGATCTGTAAGGCGCACTGATCCGCCAGGTCCCTAATAAAAAAAATATTTAAAAAAAACAATGGATAAGATACGATAAACACTGAAAAATTATCATGACATACAAAAATCTTTACCTTATTTGGATACATGTCCATCACATTAATAGAGCTGCCACTGGTGGATCGTTTAAAGTTTGTGTCACCGGGAGCCAATGAATTTCCCCCACTGTTGCTTAAGGCAGGAATATTTCCGGCTGAAAGAAAAGTGAAATGTTGTAAGCTACTTGTGAATAGGGTAACCAAATTCATTATTTCCCTTAAAATTCACAATAAGAATATATACCTTCTACTGAAGCCATAGGAATAGTTGTCATAGGTGGTTGAGGTGGCTCCTTTGAGAACAATCTTTTTAGTACTGATGTAACTGAGGCAACACGGTGCAATGATCCAGCTACAGATCCCATTCCTAAGTTTGTATTGATGGAGGTATTGGACGATGTGGACAGTGTTCTATCATAATAATGTGATTGTGGACGGCTTCCAGCACTTTTTGCTAAGAAATGTATGCCACTGGCTGCATCATCTTGAACCTAAATTTATGGAAGTGGAAGAGCGATTCCATAAGGGGAATATCACAAAATCAGTAAGATCCAAAGAGAACGGTATAAATTTACCATGTGATCACCCATTGCCATTTCATCCAGTTTAAGTGTTGAATTAAAAGAAAGTGTGGTTCCTGCAGCTGGAATATCCATATTGGCAGTGGATGGTTGAGGATGCTCTTCCCTAAAAGGTTCACTGGCTACAGTATAGGGTAATTCTGCAGGAAGCACTTCATCCCAGTATTGGTCTTTTATGAGTTCAGGATGTTCATGATGCATTTCATCCACAATGAGATATGAAACCTGAAAGTTTAAGAGGTGATCATTGAAAATTCTCCATTCAATGTGAAGATATGATAGGATAAACTCAATTGGCATCCACCTGAACATTGCGGTCCACAATCCAGTTGACTTCAAAGTCATCATCGTCCTCACCGAAAGGATTGATTAGACTCTCAGCCACTTTGAGCCATCCCATATAGAAGAAAAACTGTGAACAAAGGATCCAGTTCAAACAACATAAAATTAAAATAAAGGATTTGTCACTTTTTTAAAAAAAACTCACCTGGAGCGTTAAAAAGAAGGGAAAGTATAAATCAATTTTGCTGCGATGTTTTGTGCCTGGATCAATCTCAGGATCCACTTCTAGCCACTGTCGTGCAATGACAGATGTCAGGAAATACGAATAAACGGCCAGTGTAACCACCTGAAATTATGAGGGAAGGGAAGCTGTAGGTACAAATTGATCGAGCGGAGTGTGACTGTCAACACTCTAGTTACCTGCGTGTACACGAGCGGCACGCTGATGGAGTCGTAGTTGAGCAGCATGCCGCACTGCCCTCTGAACTTGTTGAGCTCGTCGATGATGGTCTTGGAGGCGTAGTCGTCGCGGATGCGGCCCTCCCGCCGGGCCCGCGTCACGATCGAGGCCGCCCACACGATGGGCAGCCAGTGCTTGGAGTGCCGGGGAAACTTCTCGTCCAGGTCGTGGATGATGATCTTCTCGTTCTCCAGCAGCAGGCCTGTCAACCGAAGCCCATCAGACCTTCGTCACGGCTAGCTCAGCTCCCAGCCCCTGTTCGGCTTATTTCTAAACGACACGATGGGCGTACCAGCGTCCACGAAATGGTCCAGAGTCGGGAAACGCATCTTGACCCTGGGCGAGATCATGGAGAAGACCATGGTCAGGCACAGGCACACGTACCGCATGATGGTGCGCCGCATCAGGCGGCCGCGCTCGTCCTGTAACACCATCACCGATGGTCATGGTCATGGCAGCCAGGGCCGTGGGTTCGAACACTCGCAAGGGCACCTGCAGCGGATCTCACCTGGCCGTGGATGTGGGAGCTGACGAACACGGCGATAGGGTCGGGCCAGGGGATGCTCGTATACTGGTCCCACCAGCGCTGCATGATGATGGAGATGTAGAAGCCCAGCACGAACGACAGCGGGATCAGGTCGCTGTACGCCTCGCAGTACTTGACGACGGCCTCGAACACCCTGGTCAGGTCATAGCCACGCGTCAGCGAGGGTCCCGGTGCCGTACCGGTCTTAGGCAGACTCACGCCACTCACCTCTTCTGCTCCTTGTCGAGGGCCAGCCGGTAGCTCAGGTTGAGGGTGTAGTAGAGGAACAGGAAGGTGGCGAGGTCCGGCCACACCAGCTTGTAGATGCTGCCTTTCCATCTGGAACACGGGTAAAGAAAATGTAAAGCGAGTGCGAGAGAGACTGCGAGAGAGAGAGAGAGAGAGAGAGAGAGAGAGAGAGAGAGAGAGAGAGAGAGAGAGAGAGAGAGAGAGAGAGAGAGAGAGAGAGAGACACACACACACACACACACACACACAGAAAACCAGCGCCAGGTAAAGGCCACCGCCACGCGCTTAGCACCAACCCTCCCCTCTCCCCTCCAAACCTCGCCACGGCTGGGGCGGAGAGCGCTCTCCCTCCCTCCTACCCTTTCACCACGAACCCAACGACCAACTCGTGGCAGCATGCTCTCGCATACCGGGGGCCTCGGCACCAACCCCCACCCCAAGACCCCCACCGCTCATCCTGCTACCAACCCCCGCAGACGGGCGTGCACCGGGGGGGCAGACCAAACGGAAACGGCACAGCAGCGTGGCGCCAACCGGAGCGACGCGGGGGGTCACATGGGCATGGACAGGTCAGGGTCCACGTCCACGTCGATACTCCGGAGCGGGCCGGCCGTGCCGCCACAGCCACAACCGCCGCCGCAGTGCAGGCGCAGGCAGTGCAGTGCACCTGTGGCCCGCCGCCGCCGCCCCCGCTGTGTGACTCATTTCAGTACTGTCGATCGATAGTGATCTGTGCCGCGCGCATTTCCAGGAAGGCTGTACCGGCCGGAACGGAGCGGAATGAGGCCAGCGGTGGAAGCGCCGACCGCCCAACGGCGACTCGGGGGTCAGCAAGCAGCAAGCCGAGCCGCAGTATATATATACTCGCTTTGCTCACGCGCGCTGCCGCGCGCGTTCGCAAAGCTCGTTTGGGGCCTTCGGCCCCAATGGGTTGGCGGGCTCCGCCCGCCCGGTTTGGGGCCGGGCCGCCTTCCGAGCGAGAGCGGTCGAGAAGAGGGTCCGTTTAGTGAAAACCGCATCGAAATCGGACGTACGGTTCAGGAGCTAGAGCCGACTGTGCACTTAAGCCCCTCCGCGCCGGCCGGCCGGCCGGGGACCGCCCCCCCCGCCCGGCCCCGCGCGCTGCGCGCGCGGAGAGCGCCTGTGGCGGCCCGGGCCGCCAGCCGCTCGCGCGGAGCGCGAGAGAGAACGTGCGAGGATCGGAGAGAGAAGGCATTCGGATCGGGCGCGCCGGGGTGGCGCGCCATCCTGACTTCCCTTCGCTTTTTTTTTTCTTTTGCCAAGGGGTTTGGAGCCGATTTAAGCACGGTCCCCGGGGGAAAAATGAAATTCTGAGGATTTTGACGTTCCCAATTGTCGATGCGACGAAGCCGACGCCGCAAACCGGAAGTCGCTAGGACGTCGGGAAGTGGGTGAAACAATCGATCAGTCAGTCAGTCAGTCACTCACTCACTCACTCACTCATCTCGCACGCGGGGGTATCTTTTTGGGAATATATGTATACATACTTCTCCTCTAGTTTGACGCTACGCCCAGATTATTCCAATATCACCAGCGGCAGCATGTCCACCTTCCAAATGCCGCGGCATTTTCCAGCCCGGTATGCGCCGCCCACGAAGACCGCATTTCCTGCATCACGCAATCCACTCCCGCCTTTCCTTCATCGATTTGCCCCCCCCCCCTCCCTCGCGCCCCTCTCCCCGCCTCTCCAGCGATAAGTCAGCGCTTGCGATGGATCATGGCTTTGCAACCCGCAGCCGGGTTGCACCACTATGGCCGTGCGCGTGTGTCTGCAACAGGGTTGGCACGGAGTCAGCAGTTCATCCCTAGGATCAAGACAGAGACCACAATTTTCTCACCCATGAAGTTACGGCCCGAAAAATTATTTAAAAAATAAAAATAAAAGAATAAGTTTCGTTTTGCTTTAGCCGATTCGACTGGCATCGGCTCGGGTTGTACTCTGCGGCGTCACGTCACGTCACGCCATGCCGACAATCACTCGCGCCGCACGCAATGCTGTCGTAACGTTAGGCTGAGGCCAGGCAGAGCTGTGTTAGCAGCCACTTGCAGCGCCGCCTCCCCTCCCCAAGCTGCCCCCGAGCACCGTCCCTCGTGGGTCGCAAAAGCACCCGGAAGAGAGGAGCGCACAGTCTCCGCATGCTGCCCTTCCTAAGGGCCACGCCGGCAGGCCCTCTCCTCCCCCGTATCGGATTCCACATTCCACCCCAGCCGGCGCGCATACTGCATCAGCGAGCACCCGTAACGCAACGCCCGCGCCATGGAGCGTCCACTGTATAGCTTCGTGTCCGTAGAGTCCCACCCCAGCGAGGCCCCATGCCGACAGAGACAGAAGCGCCTGGTGGGTAGGCAAACACGGACTCCTGCACGCAGGCGTGTCGTGCGGGCTGGCCTACCCCGGCCCTCGCAGGCGCTCCGCTCGGCTCCGCCCGGCACACACATGTACACATGCAGGCCGCGCGGCGCACTTTTATCTATCCCGATCCCCTCGACAGCATTCCCTCCCCGCCTAGAACGAGTATGCCTAATTAACCTTGTCGGCGAGAATTACACGGTCGGCGGCGCGTGGTGCGGCGTGCCGAGCTCGGACAAAACTGCTGACTAGAGCACGCGGTCCGACGGCAACGTCACCCCCCCCCCCCCCCCCCCCCGGGGACCTTGAGCGAGATTCGCCCCCCGCAGGCCCCGGCCCGGCGGCTGCACAGCCCGCACCGCACCGCATCACCCCCGACCCCATCATGACCACCAGGGGGTAGGCGATGACGGCGACAAGACAAATGGCGGCGCACGACATGTCGTTTCCTAATTGCCCCGCGCGTACAAGTAATGTACCAGGAGAAGGGGCGGCGGCGGCCGCCGGTCAAGAGGCGGCCAGAGAGTCAGTCAATGAATGGATTCTCTCTCTGTCGGTGCCCGTCCGCCTTATCGGGGCCCGTTATCGGCGACTCGTAGTACTCTCTCGTCTCGGAGGCGCCCAGCAGCCCAATTCATTACCCCGCCGACGCTGGGGGGCAGTCTTGGCGAGGCAGGCATCTGGCCAGGACACCATCACGAGCGACGTTACATCCGGCGGCAGGCCCTGGCAAGGGCCGCCGGCAGCTTGGCTAGAACTGGCGGGAGCTGTCCTCGGCACAGGCCTGCTGCGTCCTTTTGCGGCACTTAACACCCTCCCCCGCTGCCTCTGTGCGCCCCTTTGTCCCCATTTCTTCGCACGCAAGATCGCTGGTTCAAATCCCCAAAGCGCCAGCGGGTGGGCTCAGCCCGCGCGGCGTGTCCTTGGGGGGCGAAAGCAGCTCGGTAGCGTCGAGTGTCCCGCTGACATCGAGTGATGCCGTCTGACCGCCGAGAGGGGAGGGGGCCAACCGGGCTCCCGTGACACCGCCCCGCCCCGCCCCCTCCCTCCCTCCCAAATAAGCGATTTACGAGTGCGGAGTTTGGCGTCCGGCAAACAGAGGAGGGGCCGTGAGCGGGGGCCGCATCGCCAGGGGTGTTTGTCGACGGGGCCCCCAGCCGAGCCCTGGCGCCGGCCGCCGTGTCCAGCACCATGCCTTCTGCCTTCCTCTCCTTTACGACCGGACCCACTTTTACTTCGGGAATAAGGGGGCGGTCTGGGCCGCACGAATGACACCCCGCCGGCCCGCACCGAGCTTGTCATCACCAGGCCGGCTGGCCGTCGAGTCCCTTTGGGGCGCCGCTCTCATCAGCTGATTCAGACCACAGACCTCCTGGCCAGGGCGGATCACAGCGACGGCGGCGGCGGCGGCGGCTCTGGGGTGCGCGGCGTGCAATGACAGGGCCTGGCGGGGGTTGGCGGGGCCGGCCTCTTGTGACTGCACCCTGTACTCAGGCCGAGGGGTTGGCGCCGTGCCGCGGGCGCTGTCCCACACTACCCTCATTGACATGCATAGCCAGCCATAACCCCCGCCCCCGCCAGTTCAGTTTTATTATTATTTTCCAAGTGACCGCCAACAATTTTAAACTGCGAACGGGAGGGGCAGGCAAACTCCCGCCGGCGGCACGCCGAGCGCCTGCGAATGCCAGGGTAGGCCAGCCCGCACGACGCGCGTGCACGCAGGAGTCGTGCGGTTGCCTAGCCGGCAGGCGCCATGAGCCTCAGACTGGCGAGAAATATCGTGGATGCGTACTTCGATGGCCGATCCCAAATGTATTTGGCTTGGCAGAGCTCCGCAGGTACGGGTCCCCGGGCCGGGCACGACTGCTAACGTCCTCTGGCCTTGGGCTGGGCTAGGCCGGGCCGCACTGGGCGCCGCCTCGGCCTTAAGCGGCGAACCAACAAACCGTCGCACCGCAGCGAAATGGCCAAGCAGAGATAGCGCGACTCGGCGCGGTGTGCGGCGCTGTGGGATGGGCCGGGGCACAGCCGCCTCCGTGCTGACCAGATAATTACACCTCAATCACAGTCTGTCCCGGCCGGGGCTCACCGGGGGGCTGCGTGCGGAAGACGTGAGTGTGTGTGCCGACGCCTAGCCAGTGACTGTGTGTGAGGGAGCCAGAGGGGGTTGGTCCACGCCATCCACACGCAGCCCCGGGCAAAGCCATGACGTCAGGAACAGAGCAGAGAGGGGAAATCGAAACAGGTTGGGGGGGGGGGGGGGGCTAAATTGTGATTCTGCGAACAGAGAGGTCATTCGCCGCTTCCCGAACACGCCCGCAGTGTTTCCTAGCCACCACACACACACACACACACACACACACACACACACACATACCACCACCACCTCTGCGGGATGGATTTAAGATACACCGACACACATTTCTCTATACCTCTTCCAAGGGCAAAGGAGTCGCGCACCGGTTATATTCGGCTGGGAACAATTTTGCTGCCACGATACGCTCCACTCCAGGGAGCGACTATAATACTGGCTGCCTGATGCCGTACCGGGAGGCAATCAAACGCCACGGCAGAGACGAGAAGATGGGAGTGCTGTATCCTGCAGGCTAAACCGCGAGGATATTATAGCAGCACCTAACCACACCAGCATCCGTGAATTCCCCCCCCCCCGAGATAAGCGTTTCCCACGGCAACGAAAGATGTGTAAGCGTGTGTGTGTGTGAGTGTGCGCGCGCGTGCCCCTCGGTACCCCCTGTCGGCGGCCGAAGCTAGTACTATGCGACCATAGCGGCTCATGGCAGCGTGACCGGAAACAAAAGAGGGGGGTCACGCATGCACATGCGGCTGTCCGGAAATAACTCTCTCTCTCTCTCTCTCTCTCTCTCTCTCTCTGAGCATGACACTACTTTTTTTTTTTTTGGGGGGGGGGGGGCAGCCTGCCGACTGTTTGCTTGCGGCTGCCATGTAACTTGTAACCAGCCCCCGTCACAGGAGTGAGGTTGCTAAGTGTACCCGGCTGTGTGCTAGTCCTAGGCCCGGGCTGGGTGGGCCTGGGCTGGGCTGGGCTCATCTGGCGACGACGGCTAGAACATAGAGGCGCTTCTTCTCGGGACAGGAGGGGGGGGGGGCAGAGACACAGAGTCCTTGCACTACAAGAGGCCCCATTGCCCTGCCCGCGCGCGCGACCTTGACGCCGTCGCTGGCCCAGTAGTTGACCACCGCAGTGGCTACCGCGGGTGTCACTTTACCGCGGTGACCATGGCGCGGGCTTGGTGCCTCCCCTCCCGCGGTGGTCGCGTGGCGTCGCGTGGCGTCGCGTGGCGTCGCGTGGCGGCGCGTGGCGGCCCGTGGCCGGTCGCGTGCCGCGGAAGGAAGCGCTATCGGCTGGCATATATATCGACTCTGCAGCGCGGACCCTTGGTGACTGCAGAGGCGACCGTACCGTCCGACTCAATGCCATACGCACCGCACATCACCCCGCCAAGGCTGCTGTGGACTGTGGACAGAGACAATAGAGTACTCCGGAGAAGCCCCAAACGGAAGTCAGAAGTCGTCACAGAGAAGAAGGACGCTGGGCAAAGTATGATAAATCGCGTTTCCAGAACCCCCCGCTCTTTTTCATAGATCACTCTTTATCATACTTTATGCAGCGTTCTTCTTCCTCGTTACGACTTATTCTAACTTCCGTTTCGGGCTTCTCCGGAGTACTCTATCCGACGTCTCCTCTCCTGCCTACGAGTGTCGTGCAAAACCAACCAGGAACATGCTCTCGAAATGCAACGTGACGTCACAGGGCGGGGGCGTGGCGGCGGCGGCGGCGGCGGCAGCAGCAGCAGCAGCAGCAGCAGCAGCGTTGCCTCTCGTCTCGAAGCACTCCGATGTGTAACGCCTCGTCTCGCCTCTATCGTCATGCGACACTCGTCGTTTCTAGCCGCATTCCGCGCCGTTTCAGCGGCAATAGTCGACCCAATTTCTCGAGTCGTGTGTTTTTGACGTGTTCGCTGTGACGAGGAGGGGGCCGTCGGCCGCCGTCCGATCGGGGCGAAATAATATGAAAAATTCATTTTGCGCTACGCTGTCGCGTCGTGTAGCGCCGCGGGCAAGGTGCTGGGGCGTTCGACGCCGCTTTCAAATGAGGCACTTCCTCCACGCGAACAGGAACGGCCGTGACTGGCCGTGACGAGCCGAGCCGATCACGCGACCAAACCTGATAAATAGGAATCAGTGCCGTCCCTGCCCATCCACCACACGCGCTGAGACAGACGGACAGACAGGCAGACAGACAGGGACAGAGAGAGGGTGACGCTGCAAGGGGGGGAAAAAAGTCAAAAATCATATCGGGTGGTGGGAAATCTATGTCGGAATCTGTGGGCCATAGCCTCGGCTGATAAGGGGGGAATCTATAGTCACAATACTACACTTATCTCTGGGCTCCGCGTACTTTTGCAGGGGGGGGGGGGAGTGAGGCTACTCGCGGCATCCCGCAAAGCGAGAGTTAGGGACGGGTGGAGTGGAGCCCCCGGCGACACTCCGGAAGGACGCCGAGCGAATAGGCGAGCGCAGGCGAACGGCTTTGAGCCTGACTGACTCACTGACCTCAGCCATCGCCACGCCCCTCCCGCCTGCGCATGCATCACTTGTTTGCCCAACCATGAGAGTACTACACGGCCGAGAGCGGTGACACCCTCTGCGATAAACTCTTCCGCGCCCTAAAAGGCCTAAAGTCACTCTATATCTATACAGGGCGAGCGGACCGAGATGTGTCTCTGCTGCGTCCAGCAGCTCACAGAGCTCAGCGTATAGCTGTTCAACATTGCCCCCCCCCCTCCCCCTCCATATGTCCTGATTGCCCCGATTGCCCCCCCCCCCAATGGCGCCATGAGAGCTAGAACAGTTGGCGCCAAATAAAAATCCGAGCGCCCCACCCAGTGCGTTTAGTGATCGCTGAAAGGGTGCGTTCACAAACCACGTGATTACGTTATCTGTTATACCAGGTGTATCATTGGCCCCGGGCAGTTTCGGTTTTAGGCAGTTCCGCAACACACTATCTCCGTCTCTTTCTGGCTCGGCCAGACGCAGAAATTATATTTTTTTTTTTTTGGGGGGGGGGGGGGGGAGTGCCTTATCCTAAGGCAGGGCTCCTAAGGACCCACGCAGCCCAGCCCAGCGTGGACACAGGCGGGCCGCTGCACCGGTACTACGGGCCTCACGAGCTATCGTCGGCCTCGGCCTTAGGCTCGGCCGTTATCAGTGCTTACGAAGAAGGGACGGGATGGGAAGGGGTACCAAGCACAAGGCCCTGCGAAAACGCTGGGCGAGTCAAGCTGAGCCGAGCCGAGCCGCAACGGGCCGAGAGACGGGCAGCTAGGCTAGGCACAGCTGCCTGGGATTCGGGAATTGTTGTGGGATTCCTATGTACTCAAGGCGGCTGGGAAGGGGGGGGGGCAGAGAGAGAGAGAGAGAGAGAGAGAGAGAGAGAGAGAGAGAGAGAGAGAGAGAGAGAGAGAGAGAGAGAGAGAGAGAGAGAGAGAGAGAGAGAGAGAGAGAGAGAGAGAACCCGTGTGGGGCTTCTGGCGCGGCGGCAGTCAGCCCGGCCAGCCCCAGCCCCCAGCCCCCGGTCCAAGCAAGTGAGCGCTTTGTAACAAATCCCCGCCCCGCGCGCGAAACCGCTTAACACTGCATACACTGAGAGCAGAGCAAAACGTCCCACGACGACAGTTGCCTTCTTGTCGGGGTCGCGGTGCGGCGCAAGTGAAGAGGTGTCCGCCGCCAACAACTGGGGGGTCTTCCCCGCCCCACCCCTCCCGGCCCCGCCCACCTGTACCGACATTGTCTTCCGTCACAAAGTGTATGGCAGGGCAGCGGTAGTTAACCCACTTCGGGAAATGGATCACTCCGCGAGAACACACACACACGCACACACACACACACACACACACAGCGCGGCGGTGTCATATACTGCATGCAGTTGTTGCCAGAAAAGTAGGCAAAAAGTAGCCCAAACACACATGCGTAAAGATTGTGCCTACCTGCGTCTGCCCACTAGGCAACAGGTGGTCACGGCTGTTAGCAATTTGCCTCGTAGGCAGACGGAGTTAGGCACAATCTTTACACCTGTTTGTTTGGGCTACATTTTGCCTACTTTTCTGGCAACACTGACTGCATGAGAGCGGACCGCCGCCCGGTATGGAAAATTTGAGGATCTTTGGCTCGGAGCGCCGTTGAAAGGAGGAAAACGAAAGGAAACCAAAATTCGAGGAAGGAAAAGGAAAAGAGAGCGGTCGAGGCGGGCGCCGCGTGCACGTGTGTGTGTCGTCACCTGGTGCCTCCGGGCCCCCGGCCCTGGGCCCGGCACACCGCACCTGCGACCCACGTGAACGCGACGTCAACATATGGCTCAAGGGTCTGTGAGTGTTGCCCGAGGTGTCAGCTCTGCTGCTCTGCTGCTCTGGCTGTGAGGGAACCATTGTCTCCAGTTTGACTGCGAGTGCGCAAGAGACACCAGAGGCCCGCGGCGGAGGCGTTGAAGGCGCGGTGCAGTGCGGTGAGGGGGTTTCCAGCCACGTGCGAAACAGGTACGAGAGCGGAATGGGTCGTTCAGGCTTCAGGCCGGTGCCGGTGCTGGCTCTAGCCTAGGCCCTAGCCTAGGCCCTGCAGGTGCACGGTGCAGCGCATGACGGCGTTCCCACACACCTCCGCTAGGGGGCGCCCGCAGTCCAAAGTCACGTGTCACGACCCCGGCCTGGGTGTACACGGCACTGGCCTTCCGGGTCCGGACACGGCGCGCGGCACGACCCCCAGGGGGCGCTGCTGAGCCGGGGGTTGCTAACGCCGCTGGTAGGTCACGCGAATCATGTGAGGACCGGCAACCGGTCCTCGTTTGCAAATGCTTCCTCATTGAGGGCTCATTTGCAAATGAGCTGCACGCGCCCGCTAACAGGATTACGACGCACTGTATTCCCCAGCGTGTGGTTGTGGTCTGGGTGTGTATCGTGGCCCAACTCGTCCACTCACCCGCGTGTATGTGCCAGGCGCGGATACAGGGGGGGGGGGGGGGCGATGGGGGCGCCTCTTCTCATCTTCCCCTCTCGCTCACACATATGCGGCTCCCAAATCCCGCCCTTTGGAGGGGGAGGTGGGGGTGGGTAGGGCGGCTAATGGGTGCATTCCTCGCAAACTGGGCCCTGAATGACAGTGACTCATCCTCCCCCCCCCCACCCCCCGGCGCCCGCGCTGGTCACTTCCCGGAAGGTTTACAGGACTCACCGAATCAAGAGTTTGAGGAAGCAGCCGAAGCCACGGCAGGTGGCTACCTCTCCCGTGTATGTCACCGTCATGATGAGGATGAGGAGGGTGGTGATTGAATTCGAACGTGTCTATTTCACACTTTCGCGCACATCGGGAACGATAAAAACAGCTATCGTGAGAATATATAAAATACTGCGGCTTTTATTTTCGGGGATGAGGACGCACTACACTCTACGCTCTCATGGTCGTGCGGCAGGGCTAGGCTGGCTAGGCCGGCGAGAGGTTATTTGCAAATGACTGTTTGGCACGCCGCTGTCTTCTTTGTCGCAACACACACTTGAGCGACGTCAGCTCATGCCGACGGTGGAGGTGTCGTCTGCTGGGCTGGGCTGTCACACGCCCGACACGCACCGGCACACGGCACGCCGCCAGGCAGACGTCACGGCACGTGGACTCGGACGCTGACTCGACGCCGATGCCGACGCCGGTTCGCGTCTTCGCTTCCGCGGGCTCAGTACGCGACGCCTGCCTGCGGCGGGGGCCGGGCGACAACTGCCGCAGCGACGGCGGCGGCGCGGCGTGGACTCCGCCACCGCCCGCGTCCACTCCGCACAGCACTGCGCCAGCCACCAGCCACGACCGCGGCTACCTCGACCACGGCCTCGGCCTCGGCGGGCTGTGTGCCGCTCAACTCGGGACGGGACTCGGGCCGGGCGGATGAGGCGGCGCCGACGCCGAGGTGGGCGTCGACCGTCGACTCTATCTCCCTCACACACACTCTACCCCTCCATGATCTCTCTCTGTCTCTCTCCCTCTCTTCCTCCGCCACATCCAATCGATATGAGCACGAGAGAGAGAGAGAGAGAGAGAGAGAGAGAGAGAGAGAGAGAGAGAGAGAGAGAGAGAGAGAGAGAGAGAGAGAGAGAGAGAGAGAGAGAGAGAGAGAGAGAGAGAGAGAGAGAGAGAGAGAGAGAGAGAGAGAGAGACGTGGAAAAGTGAGGGGCGTTTTCGGACGCGTTCAGCGCGGGAGGGAAGACAGGGCTGAGGGGAGTGGAGGGGGAGGGTTCGACGCCAACGGTCGTCGGGACGGCGTGTGCCAAAAAGGTTCCCCCTCTCCTCTCCTCCCACACCCTTTCCTCTTCTCCCCGCGCCGTCGCCTCGGATTCGTGGGACGTCCCTTCACTCCAGTCCAGTGACATCGGCTCATACACGCATCTCTTCTAGGAATTTTGCGCGGAATGGGGGACGTTGCCGTGGCGTACTGTTGCCATCCTCTTGCACGATGACGACGGAAAATGAGATGGTTTCTCAAATCTAGCACGAAATCTTTCCTTTCCCTGGCACTCAAACTCTGAAATGAAGCATCAAAGTTTCAATACACGCACACCATACTTTAAACTTTGTCTCTTAGGTAAAGATATTTGTGACACTCTCCCGTGAGATTTGAACTCAGATCGCAGAGTGGCGAGTTTGAACGTTGGCGCCAAAGCACTACCGACTGATTTCTCATCCTGTACGACTCATCTCGCTGCTCAGCTGTTGGTCCCTTTTTTTTTTTCAGAAAGAAAAAAAAAGAATTCTGCAAGGCAAGCATGTTTTGTCAAAGAAGATTGTCAACATTCGATTGAAGGTGGATCTGAGTTTTCCTCCTTTCCTGAGGAAAACGTTCACATTTGGGGATTTGCGTGGCCGTCGAGTGATGGGCATCTCATCTGTAGTGCTAAAATGATTCTCTAGTTTCTGGTAAGGCGTACAGCTGATCGTGACGACGTTAAATGGTTTGAGTAGATTTCGACGTAGTGCTTGGGTTAGATTAATTCCTGTCCTTTCATCTTTTACTTATACAACATCCAAGTTCAGTTGAACAATTATAATTTGGTCTCTTTAAGTTTTCCCTGCCGTCATGACGGTTCTTTGACGTTTGTTATTATTTTAGTGCCCTGAATCCTGCACAAGGTCTGTTGAACAGTTTCAAGGTCCAAGTGTTGAGGTCTTTATTTGTTGTTTATTTTGACAGCTGATCATAATTAGTTTCATAGTTGTGATTTTGATTGTCTTTAAAAATAAAATAGAAACTTTAGCTTGTGAAATTTGTCTTGCCCATCATTGTTGAGTTGGATGTGATAATTTGATATTTGCATCTTATGCACTCAAACTTCTGTTTGACATTCACCTTTGTAGTTAATATCTTTTTATTTTTTGATGGATTTACTGGCACAGTTTTAAATCTTAAATTAAACGTAAACCATTTGATGTTGAGTTATATGACATTTGTTAGCATAGGACAGACAGTTCTATACACCACTTTCTGCTTTGACTTTGTGAAGACTGCTTCATTGTGTTATTGTTTAGTGACTTTTCAGGTACCAGATTGTACCTCTTCTTTATAATGCAATGCCCTTGTTCTATGTTTTTCAGATGATGAACTGAGGACTGTAAAAATTCCACAATGTTTGCCAATTTGAGTGTTTGTTTCCATCTTGCTCTTTCCATATTATTTGGTAAGCTTTTATATTTTTGTTTCTGAGTCATCACAGAGAAATTAATTTTGAGTAAATAGTGCTCATCATTGAAGTTCAAAAACATCTAAGAAAGAACAAAAATTATCCTTGCAGCAACAGTTGGTGGTGGATTTGCAACAAAATGCAATGGCATATTTGGAAACTGGGAGGGCACTATTAGTAGCCCCGAGTATCCTAATCCATATCCAAATTCCACCAGTTGTACGTGGTACCTATTTCCACCAGCAGATCATGTACAGTCCCTGACAATTGTGTAAGTGACAAATTTAAAGTGACCTTAAGTTGTGCTCTTTGCGATTGGATTAGTTAATCTCTTTCTTATGTTACAGAGTGCAAGACCTGCAGATGGAACAAGGCTATAAGTGCTTAATGGAAACATTTGGCCCTTGTTGCACTCACAGTTGGCTCTCAGTACCATTTAATGATTTGGGTGGCCCACCATCAAATATTCAGCTTTGTGGTCACAATGATACCTTGAGACAACGAGTGTTCACTGTTACTAACCCTGGTAAAAGTGTGCACATCAAATTCCATTCAGTAGGAAACCACTTTGGAAGAAGAGGATTTCAGTTGCATTATTCCTTTAGTAAGTGATTTTGCTTTTATTTTACCTGCCCATTTCAATATTTGCTTATTGCTTATTGGCTATTGACGGAATCTTAGGCCCAAAGATTGGTTGTGAGGAAGGACAAATTAGATGTGACAATGGAAAGTGTGTTCTGCCTGTTTGGCGTTGCGATGGTATACCTCAGTGTCAAGATGGAGCAGATGAAGCGAACTGCCCTAAATTTGAATTGGAGGGGCAAGGTAACGTATAGTTGATGAGGTTTTACTAATAAAAATCAAATTGTAGCTAGCCACCTCAAGTAGTTTCACAATATCAACCCTTGTTGATAGAGAGCCGCTGTATGAACCCATACGAAGTTGAGTGCGGTCCATTGGACTCCAATTGTTTCAATAACCGCACCCAACGTTGTGATGGACACCGGGACTGTCGTCAGTCGGGTTTGGATGAGGATGGCTGCCGAGGTTGTAGCAAGGGCTCCCTGCCATGCGAAACACTCGGTTGCTATCTTGTATCACAGACCTGTGATGGTGTCCCAGATTGTCGAGACTTCACAGATGAGGCGGATTGTGGTGCGTGGTGTGCTCTATATGTAGCACATGTAGTTAGGATGGGATCTTTATTGAGACAAGCAAATCGCAAAAACTTAAATACTTGCTTTCTGATTGCCCTTTTTCCATTTAATTTATTCTGATATTGTCTGTTTCAGGTTTCTGCCCTCATGGACAGGTTGAGTGTGGATCACGATCAGGAAAGTGCTATTCGCCTTATCTCGATCGCTGCAATGGGATTTTGGACTGTCCAAATGGAGAAGATGAAATTGATTGTGGTAAGGTGTCTTGTGTGGAAATACTTTTTAAAAGCAATCTTCGAACACTTTATATTACATTGATTTTGTTCTCAGAGCCTAATTGCAAGGATGCCATTGCATGTGCAAATGGCCGTGGTTGTTTCCGTCCATCTGAGCGATGCAATTTTGTGGAAGATTGTGATGATGGTTCTGATGAATTGCATTGCAAGAATGACTACACAATTCGAGATACCTTTGGCTGTGGTTCAGGTGGAACAATTGCAGAGAGATTGTGGTGTGATGGTGTTGATGACTGTGGAGATGGAAGTGACGAGCAAGGTTGCATTCGGGTAAGTTCCTTCTCATGGTAAAACTACAGTTAATTAGCAGCACCTGTTTTCCCTGTTCACATATTTCAACATTGTTCATTTTTTGCAGAACTCTGTAATTACTGCGGCCATCATGGGTTCCTTGCTGTGTGGTCTTCTCTTAGTGATAGCTGTGGGCTGCACTTGCAGACTGTACAGCCTTAGCCTGAAAGGCATTGGAGGAAGTAGCAGTAGCAGTTCTCAACATCAGAGTGCCTCAGCTGCATCCCAAACTGCATCCTCCTCCAGGTAGGAGTGACTGGAAGAGTATTTGTTAAAGTTTCACTTTGTCAATGCGTTTTATGTGATGTGATGTGACATTCCTCTGTGTTCAGGTCCTGTGCCAGTATGCCTCCGATGGCAGCGTATCCCGAGGACGAGTTTTATTTCCGTGAGCCGCCACCTGCCTACTCTGTCGCTGTGGGAGAAGCACCACCCCCTAACCCCGCGTGTGTCTATCCGTTTTCTATCAACTCCATTAACTCGACCGGCGGGTCTCAGCCTAGAGTGCACAGTGGTGCGTTTTCTTGTATTCTCTGTGTGGTATGCTTCCTTGACGAGAAAGGTTTAATACGAGTGGCTACCTGTGCAGGACACGACCCCAGTCGTAGTCGGCGATCCCGGCGGCATGGATCCAGCCGACGCCACTCTTCCCGTAGTTGTGGGAGTAGCAGCCCTTCCAGACCAGCTCAGTTGCCACCAGACTTGCCACCTCTTCCACCTTACTCTCCTGCACCTCAAACTGCTTTGCCTCCATACACACCAACTGCCGAAGAGCAGTCAACAGCAGCTGCATCTTCAGCACCTACTGTTCAGTTTGCCCCACCCCCATCAGTGAAGGTTTGTTTTGCATTACTGTTCATGCAACTCTTCACGATTAATGTTTTTCCCTCCTTGTTCAATATCTTATCTGGTGTGTTCATTTCACTCGCAGGTAATGGAATCACTTTTGCAAGCAATCAACAGTGAAAGTGAGGTTGGAAATGAAGACATGGGCTCAGATGTGGCAGTCCTTGTGGAGACGCCTCCGGCATCGCCTTCGCCTACACCTTCTGTATCTTCAAGCCAGGAGAGCATAGCTTAATTTTATCCTAGTCAACCATATTACGCTGGAATGTACACTGGCAAATGCATATTTTGAGTTTAAGAAAGGGTATGTCCATTTGCCTGTGGACTAAAGCTTTAATTTACCTGTGCTTTGGTTTTAGGAAAGTGGTTGCTAATGTACCCACTGTCATTTGTAGGTCCACCTTTATGCTTCAGATAGTGAGAGACATTGTATGAGCTTCATGTAATATTACTAAATAAGTGATTGAAACATTATTGCGAAATATGAATTATGAATATGCGGGCTTCAGTTGATCCCCCCCCCCCCCCTTTTTTTCCTACTTTCCCCCTCCCCCTTCCCCAAATCAGTGTCTTTTATTTTCTTTACCCTGTTTTAATTTACTGTTATATTTGATCCAATTTAGGTATGCCTTAATGTTCCTGGCAAGTTACCATATTGTAAGCAGCACACCTTATAAGAAAAACTCTTAAAGGTGGCAGCTGGTAAAGATAGGGTCTTTTGTAGTCTTTTGTAGTATAATTTGTTGTTCTTCCACTCCTCCACTCACCAATAATGCTTATTAAATGTTTTGTTGTTTCTGTTTTATGGTTTATCTACTTATTGCTAGAGTACTAAATAATAGTAACCATATTTTATGTTTACTTTGCCCATACATCACTTTGCCCATTTGCACATTTTTCATTGTTTTGTTTACTGTATGTGGAAAAGTGTGACTGTTAAATATGATCTAGACCGTCCTTATGATTTATTTTTGACCAATCAATCTCTTTTTATGTAGTTATGCATGCTTATTATTTGAAGAGAATTTTATCAGTGGAATTCTCCTTTTCAAAAACATTGTTTGTTAGAAATCTGAGAAGATTATTTGTATGTATCTCACATCAACTTAAAAGAGACAGCAATCTATTTAATCTATCTGATAAGATTAAAAAGAAAAAAAATTCTGTTATTCAGTTATCTCCTCTCTTATATAGCTAAGTTATTGGACTGATTTGAAGTAGAAAGCATACTGAAATCTCAGTTCTAAAGCAACATTTTTCAGGCATGAACAAATTGGGTGTGTACACTTTGACTTCGAACTTGTTTTAAATCATGTTTTAATTAAAATTTGTTGTTCCCCACTTTTTGTTTCTTATGACGCAAAACTTCTAAAAGAGTTGTGTTCTATGTTAAGGTTAGGTTGTTCTTGAAAGGATGTGACATTTTTGCATGTGGGTTGTGCATTGCCTATTTGTGATAATGTAAGCCTCAGTACAAGAAAACAGGAAAAAAAATCTGTTAAAGTAGTACTGTTGTAGAGAGGGTAGTATGTGGGTGGTCTGTAGGACTTGTGAGCTGCTTGAGGGATCTTTGTAAAGTTTCATGTTTGTGCCACCCTTATAATTGATATACTTGTGATTTTTGTGACATTGTGCCTAATTTTGGGTACCTTTTGTCTTCTTCACCCCTGCTATAGATCTATCAGCAAGATCTCTGATGGGAGATCAAGTCAAGATAGAAATGAGAATTAACATTGTCAATGAAGTACTTTCTCGCCCTAAATTGTGACAAACACTATGATCTGTGCTTGTGGTTGTCTTACAAGACATCCAGCATTGAATTAAACTTTTTGGTTGTGTTGCTGGAGGGACCATAGGTTTGAATAACATGGGGACTGTGGGAATGAGTGCTCACACCTTCATTGTTGGTTGATGTTTTGATAAGTACAGTACGTACTATGGTGCAGTTTCACTGTGATGAAGGCTGAGGATTGCTCTTAGGAAAGTGTATTTGTAATCTAAATGTTGTAAGCATCCTATGCTATGTGAATAATACTGGGGATGTGCTTATAAGGTTGAATTCTCTAAGCTTAACATTAGCTTATTGTATGGAGCTTACTAGGATTTTTCTTTTGAATCAGTTCACACTTTGTGTTAAGGCCATTTAATTCCTTGTCCTCAATTACTCTTTAGATTGTGGGATTTTCAGATTCTTACCTCAATTGTTCACTGTGTGAAGTGAGACGGAATGAACTGATTTCACTTGGTTTGCTCCCATTGAATTGGGATATGTGATATAGCTCTTATTTTCATAGAAACATCACTGCACATCCTTGAAATGACACAATTTCTATGTATTGTGGCATGCTTGACTTAATCCATGAGGGTAAAAAGTTTGGTATATTTTGGCTTTTCTCTTACTTGTTCAGCTTGTATACTTGTAGCCTTCTGCACTTTTGCTCCTCAATTTCATGTGAAATGAATTATAGATGCTGTGAGTAGTTAAATAGTATCTATGGTTTAAACTTTGTCAAAATTTTAAGCCCTTCTTAAATTTCATATTCATTGTGACAATCTGTAGAAAGTTTGCTGCCCATGCAGAACCTGTTATTTTTAAGGTGATATCATCGTTAGAACTTGGTGATGTAAAATTATTTTTTGAGTTGTAGTGTATGACATGTCTACAGCCTACAATATAGGATTTCAGTGTTTTGTTGACAATTTGTCTTAATGTGGCATCCATAATTCATATTGAAGTACAAAAGAGCATTCCCCATTGTTATCAATGTCACTAGAAATAGATTTTGGAACCCTAACTGATTGTCTTTAGTGTAGAGGTACGTTTTGGTCTGTGATTTGTCTTCAGCATTTTCAAAACATCACATCGCTTGTTTTCTTGCATATGAGAAGGTCAAACAATCCAAAAATCATTTTCCTCATCAGAAATATCAAAACTCAGTGGTAAAGTCAGTGTTCTGCCCTAGTTTCTCTGGTTGCTAAGTGATAGTAGTCTCATTTTATTTTATCTTGTACGATTATGTTTGTAATTATTATAGTTTATTGTATATATGATGTATATGTTTGTAAACAGGAATTACAGTTGAAATTAAATGTGAAAGACTAAAAGATTTTGAAGTTTTCCTTTTTGAAACTATGCTCCTTCTCCAAATCATAAATAAACGAGACAGAGGTTATAAATTACGTGTATCAAATTTATTAGCAAAATTTTGTTACTTTGCAATTTATAAACAGTGAGATGACAGCGAGTTAAAAAGTCAATGAACAATTTGATGTTTTTCTTATCTATGGAATCAAGTGTGACTTCCCATCTGGTGGGATGTTAACAATAAACAACAACACTTCCGTTCCAAGAAAAAACTGTTAACATTTTATATTCACACCCCAAAATCCCAGATTTGCAGGTATAATTATTTTACACACCATCACAATCTCCTAGATTGTTCAACCACAAAAACATATACAAATCAATAACGCAAACACTCATTATACATACAGCCCCCAGATGCACACATTCACTCAGAAAATACATGATCAAGTAATCAACATGTAGATATCATATGTAACAAGTCTTCCAACAACAAAACAACATTACTTTTGAAACAAAGAAAATTGAAATAAACTGTATGATCTGCCACAGTACAATCATTCTTTGTCATTTAGAGAGAGTGTGGCATTTCATATCTAAGATCTATTGAGTCACTTGGTATTTAAGTTAATACTTTTCAGTACAGTCAATGGTAGTGGTAATAATACTTACAATATTCACAACAAAAGATGATACCTATATGAACCTGATTGATACTGTATTTTAGTCTCATCAAAGGCAAACAAGATTTGCAGGTGTCATTAAAAAATATAAAAATATATTGTAACTTCCAATAACACGCCCCTGTCATTCAACTAGAAGACAGAAGGACAGACTACTGAACCATTGCCTTTACCTTCAATTTAACATCACAGTGGAAGATATTTGGTATTTTCAAATGCAATTGGATACAGGAACACTTACATCATTGATGAAAGTCAGGCATCTCCCCCTGCAACACAGTTTTAATTGCAATAATTTAGCTTTTGGGGCAAGAAAAGTCTCGTATTGATACAGTACAGATTTTGTTTCAATGGCAGTCATGCACAGTCTACCCTTAGGCATTTGTCTTAAGACAAGAAAGACTCAGTCACAATAAAGTCATGGTGAGAATCGTTCATTTAATTAATAAGATCTAGGAAACAGCTTCGGACACAGAATATAATATTTTTCAGTCCTAGTGGTTCAA
Organism: Odontothrips loti; assembly: GCA_038380765.1. Classification (NCBI taxonomy): domain Eukaryota; kingdom Metazoa; phylum Arthropoda; class Insecta; order Thysanoptera; family Thripidae; genus Odontothrips; species Odontothrips loti. Next base: position 8,968,565 of record CM076253.1, read on the forward strand.
TATCAGCCCCATACTCTAAGGAGTGAAACTTACACATGGAACAAAGCACAAATAAATATCTTACAAACAACAGAACAAAAATACAATGTAGAGATTTGCTGAATAATACAATACACTACTAGGAAGAGAACAAAGTCAGTAGCAGGTCCCTTGAAAGAAGAAATCTTGCAGTAATTGAATTTATTCAAACAAAGAAAAATGTACATAAAATATAAAAATAGTAGACTAGCAGGTCACATTAACCACGATTGCAGTTGAATGATTTTCGCATTGACATGGAGAATGAAAGTGGGTTGATGAGTAACAAATGTATGGCATACTTCAAATGACTAATGAAAATGTGAACACTTAATGACAATGAGATGAAGTTAAAAAAATTAAAAAATAAAAATTACAAGAGGGTTTGAATGATGATGAGATGGGAAATAAATTTACAATGTTATATGCCCACAATACTGAGAGGATATGAGTGAGACTGTAGTGCAGATGGCTCACCTGCTTAACAGGCTAGGAACTTGAAAGTTCAATATGAACTCAAAATTAAATAAAAACAACACCTCTGATAAGTACATGCTTACCATGTACGATTTCTCTAGGAATAATACACTTTGCATTATCATACCTTATGTATTTACAAATTTTGGCTTCACTCTTCATAAATAATTTCCATAACTCATAATAGAAAGCTAGGTACCAGCTAAAAGTCACAAAGAACTTTAAAAAAACAACAAAAAAAAAAAAAACAATTACATGAGGGTACTTCCAGAATACAACGGTGGAATGTAAAATAAAACCTTCTCAAGTCACCAAGACTTAAACTAGTACAGGTGGTGTGTCTTGGTAATGGTGATAATGATGATGAATATGTTCGTGAACATGTCGGTGCTCATGCTGTTTCACACCAGCAGCCGAAGGTGCAGGATCTTCATCAGCTGGTGCAGACGCAGAGCGTGTGCCATTCGGTGTTGCATTGGTATGAGCAGGTGGTGTGTCTGGGGCAGGCGCGAATGCAGCTGATTTGCTCTTCGTGCGATGACTTTTGGCATTGATCAGCACCTCCTGAACTCCTGCTGACGTATTTAGAGACGCCGAAAACTCCTGCTCAAGCCACTGTACAACCTGAAAAATTGAAAGAAAGTGTGATGTAACTAAGCCATAAAAAAATTGCTTCACAATCACTAGGAGAATTTTCCATCTAGTTTACGGATGCTTACCTGAGCCATAGCCCTAGCCTGATCCTGTTCTCTGTTCCTGTGCTTCAGGTGGTGAGGTGAAGATGTGTGTCCAGCAGCTGTGGGGGGCATCCGTGTCCTCCTGTTTACAGCAGGGGACCGAGCAGGCCTCACATTGAAAGCCTGGACACTGCTGGTGGTATCCTCTTGAAGCAGAGTATACCGGAACAGGGGGGCAGCAGGGTTGTGCGAATGGTTGTGGTTGTGTTGATGGGAGTGAGCATGATTGTGAGTATTTGTGGTGAGGTCATGGGAGCGTGACCTGTTATGTCCTCGCTCTCGACAAGGCTGTCAAGAGTCAAAACAAACAAAAAATATGTTAGGGCTTTCCTCTGACAAAAATGATAAGAAAATACGGCTCTCTACTCCGGCAAGCCACTCACCACATTGTGGTAGGTGGGCTGGTGCTTGGGCGTGCACACCACGTATCGGTAGGTGTCGGCATCTCCGGGGTTGCTCTCGCCCTTGTCGGCCAGGTTGACGTAGTATGGGGTGGTGGCGTAGTCGTAGATGCGCTGGGGGGAGGCGGAGGCGGACAGAGACATCGGCGGGGGTGCCTTGTCCTTGTCCTTCTGCCTCTGCCGCCGGTGGTGCGGGTGAACACCGCTGTGGCTGTGTCTCCTCTCCTCCAGGCCCGTTTTCTCCCCACAAGATTTCCTGAGAAAAGAGGAAGAATCTCTGGTTAGTTTGCTACAATCGGGGGATGTAACGAGTAGAGTGGGGAGAGGGAGAGTATACATACTTAGCCATCTTCTCCATATTGGCTTGGATTATCTGCAACAGCTCTTGCCGCTGCATGCTGGACGACCGCTTCTTGGTGAGCGGTGACGGTGACCCGTTGGCGGCCGCGTTCGCCGCTGCGCTGGCCACCGTCGCTGCCGTGGCGGCCGCTGCGGCCACGCTGGCCGGAGACAACCCTGACGACGGGCAGATCCCGTGCGGCCGGGGGACGTCGTCGTCCTCCTCGTCCTCGATGTCGTCCTCGTCGGCAGAGCCGTCCACCTCGCCGTCACCGCCCTCGCTTCCCGCCCCGCTGCGGCAGCTGCTACTGCAGCTGTGGACGACGTAGCCCCTGAGGAAACCAAAGACGCGAGGTGAGCGGGTGCCGGCGGGTGTCTATGTGCAGTCACTCACTCTGCAAGCGCAGCGAGCTCGGGTTCGAGTACCGACGAGGGCCGGGCCGGGCCGCATCGGCCTCACTCTCACCTGTCCTCGCTGGGCTCCCGCTCCCGCTGAGCCGCTGCCGCAGCTGCAGCCGCAGCAGCCGCTGCTGCCGCCGCCGCCGACGGTCTCCGCCGGACACTGGCGCTGGACGCCCTCCTCGGCCTCGGCGGGCGCCTCTCCTGGATGGTGACGTTGAGGTCACGCTTGAAGCGGACGCGCTGAGGCGGCGTGCTCTGGGGCTCGGCCTCGGCCGCCTGCTCGCCGGTGGCGGACGGCGCGGCGGGGGTGTTCACGTACGTGGGGTTGCCCTCCTTGGCGTTCCCCGGGGTGCTGCCGCCCTGCCGCTTGTCCGGCGACACCGTCAGCTTCACCTTGATCGTCTTGCTGCCGTAGTGCGGCACCTTGATGGAGGCCCCCAGCGTGTCGTAGATGGTGCTCACCAGTCCGGTGATGTCCTGCGGGCATACCAGAGCAGGGTGGTGGTCAGTCAGGGTCCGTGCACAGCTCCAGGATAACGTCAACACAAAACGACAGTCTACTTACGTCCTTGGTGATTTTGCCGTGGCCGTCAAAGTCATACAGGGTGAAGGAGAACTCCTGTCGCTCCTGCCCAGCCTCGTCCACGCCGCCCTCCACGGACACGTCGCACTCGAACTCCTCAAAGTTGAGGTGCCTGTTGGTGGGTCCAGCGTCCTTCTCCTTCTCCTTGTCCCTCTCCCTGTCCCTTTCGGGGCTGGGCAGGCGCTCCCGCTTGGCGGCGCGCTCCTGGCTGGGCGTCCGCTCGCGGTCCAGCTTGGCGTGTCCCTGAGGGCCGTGGGGTTGCGGCTGCAGCCGGGGTTGGGGGGCGGGGCTGGGGGCGGGGCTGGGAGCGCGCGAGTCGGCGGACTCCGGCTCCTGGCAGGGGGGAGGGGTCGGGGAGGGCGGCTGGCCGTGGTGGCCCCCACGCAGCAGCTCTTCCGTGTCAGACCGACCATCATGGCTGTCCTGCTGAAGCACTGCAACAAAAAACAAAACAACAACGTGTAATCCTTCTTCCTCGCTTGTCAAGGGGCGGAACGCCACCGCCGCCGTCACAGCGCTGCTCCCGGCTCCCCGGCTGCTCCGCCGCGTGCAGCACAGCAGCACAGCACGGCGCAGTAACGTCGTCCCGTCCCGTCCGTCAGCCGTCCCGTCAGCCCCGTCCAGTCCACGTCGGAGTCGGACTCAAGAGACCGGAACGCAATGCGACGCGACGAGACGAGACACGGCGGTGCAACGCGACGCCACCCCGCCGCACGGCACGGCACGGCAGCGGCTGCCGCGCTACACGCTACGCCGCGTCCACCGCGCCGCGTCGGCTCAAGTTCAGCTGGACACGCAGGACGTACGGGTGCGGGTGCCGGGGGCGGACGTCGGGTCGGACGTCACACCAGCCCCACCAGCCAGGGATGGACAAAGTGCGGACCAAGTCACCCGCCAACGAAGGATCCAGTGGAATTCGGAGCAAGGCGTTATTCTACGATGCCTCCAAACGGGCCGGGGGCAGCCGGGCACCTGCTCTGACGGGGGCGACGACAGACACAGGCCCCCAGCCCAAACCCAGCCCGACCGGCTCCGAGGTCGGACTCCAAACTCGCCGCCGCATCCTTTGGTACCGTCCCGTCCATCTTGTCCGCGCATTGCATCGCGTGGTCCGTGGTCCAGCCGGCGCGGCGCGCCCCGGCCCAGGGCTCTGACACTCACTCAGCTCGGGGCCGGGCCGGGGCCGGGGCCGGGGAGGGGCCCTACTCGGCGCGGCGCAGCGGCGCGGCGTATTCTTTTATTGCAGTATTATAATGGTGATTACGGGTAGGGCCCAGGCCGCCTCGCCGCCGCCTCGCCGCCGCTAGCCGGGAGGGGGCAGGTAGAGGCCCCCCAGGCCCCCGGGCCCCCGGGCCCCGCCGCACCGGCCCGCCGCACCTCTCTGACAGAGTCGAAGCCTTCTCCGCCTCGCCTCTCCTACTGACAGCACCACGATGGCGATGTTGTTCACTTGACATCGGGGACCCGGAAAATACGCTCAAACGTGAATGTGAAAACGTGTGAGAGAGGGAATGTGAATAGGGTATTTCGGAGAGGGTCCAAACCGGAAATGGAGAAGACCGCCGGCCACGGCATCGGCCGCGGGCCAGTGTCAACACTTTGGAGGCCTAGTTATCTCTGCTGATGTGATCCGACCATTTGCTGAACCGCAACTACCCCGCACGGTCTGAGGAGACACCGGAGGTGTAGCCTGTGTAGCCCTCCGGTGGATCAGAGTGAGCCCTGCAGCTCTCTCTCTCTCTCTCTCTCTCTCTCTCTCTCTCTCTCTCTCTCTCTCTCTCTCTCTCTCTCTCTCTCTCTCTCTCTCTCTCACCTCGCCCCACGGCCGCCGCCAGCCTCGTCTGTGTCTCCTTCCATGAGGCACTCTCCGGGGCGGCCAGCCAGGCAGCCAGCCCCACCGGCACGCCTATCTGGCGGCACGGCCGTGCGGGCACCGCCGGGCACGGCGGCATGGCGGCGGCGGCATGGCGGGTAGCGGCGGCACCTTTCATGTGGAAACTGGTTCTGTCGGCCCGGCCCCGGCCCGTACGGCGGCGGCCGGCGGCAGCCTCACCTCACAGGAATCGCCCCGCCCCGCCCCGCCCCGCCTCTAGAGCCCCTGTAGAACCGTGGCGTGGCGCAGTGCCTCGCATCGCGCCCCTTAGAGCCCAGCCGGGCCGTGCCTAGCCTCTTGTCTCTTGCCGCCGGGCCTCATGGCTGCCTCAGGGCTGCCTCAGGGCTGCCTCATGCCTCACGGCTGCATGCGTCCCCATCCCATGGCATGGCTCATGGCTCATGCGCCCGCCGCACCGCGCCGTGCACGACTTGACGGGACAGCAGAGCACTCGAGCAGCCAGTCCCAGCCAGTCGCAGTCACGCCTGTTGCAGCTGCACAGCTGCACAGCTGCACGGCTCTGCTCCGCTCCCATCTGGGCTTGCGGCCCTGCAGCCGCAGCACCTTGCGCCACCTGCGATACCGAGCCCCAACGCGTTTCATTAGCGGCCCGGCGGTACCTGGCCCTGGCGTGGCGTTCCCAGTTCCAGCGAACCGATTCGTTCCAGCGCCTCCTCCAGCGCGCCGAACTGCTGTGCGGCGCGAACCCAGGACTCGCAAAACACTTGAGAACCTAAACCGGGACGACAGAACCGGCCCACATCCCAGCCCGCGGGCCCGGCCAGCCTGGGCGCTGCGGTGCGGCTGCGGCAAAGCCAAGGGCGACAAATTTGTAATTATTGGACACGACATGTCAAGTCAGACCCCTCCCTGGTGGTGCGCGGGGCAGTCATTGCTCTCCCCCCCCCCCCCCAAAGCCCCCCTACTACATCTCCACCTCCCGCCGCCTCCTTCAAAGCCAGCGCCGTGACGAAACACGGCAAAAGAAAGAAACGGGGGAGCAAAGAGGAAGATGCTGGGAGGAAAGAGAGGAGAGAAAAGAACGAAGACGGTCTTCGTCTTCTCCTTCTCTCCGGTCCTAAGAACGCGCGCACGCCTCTGCTCTCTCTCTCTCTCTCTCTCTCTCTCTCTCTCTCTCTCTCTCTCTCTCTCTCTCTCTCTCTCTCTCTCACACACACACACACACACACACACACACACACACGGTACGCACGCACACAAAGTGTTGTCGGCGGCTTTGTTCTTCGGGTTGCTTTGTGATGTGCATTCCACCATTTTTCATCGGGACAGCTTCAACCGCAGAGGCCTGGGCCGGGCCTGGGCTGGGCCTGTACGGCCGGGCAGGTTTTTTTGGTGTGTATGTATGAGAGGCTGGGCTCGGGCTCGGCGGATAGGGGTATATATACCGACGTGTTCACTCGGACGGTTAGAAGAACGGCTGCGTCCTGGTGGAACAGAACATCCTTCCCGATCCTTGTCCCACCAACGAGGTCCCCGCGGTGCGTGCACGGCCGCCGCGCGCTCCTGTTCTTCAGTTTTTATATCCCGAATGGTTTTGCCCTGCGAAATTGGCACACCTGTCACGAATGATGATGATGGTGGTGATGATGACGAAACCGCCGCGCGACTCGCGGCGAGCGGAGCAGCAGCAGCAGCAGCAACAGCAAAAGCCTGCTTCTGAACTTCTGTTCTCTGTGGCGGCGGCAGCGACGACGAGATCCCAAGTTTTATACGTCCGTACCGGACTAGTCGGGTGTGGTGTTTCGGCGCGTTTGTGGAACCCAGGACCATCATCGCTGTGCGAAGTTTTTCCTTAATCAAAAATGAATTCCTTCTGCGATAGAGAGAGGATAGGTTCTCGGGCAGCTAGCTAGCTCTACTTTTTGAACACTGTTGTTGCACGCCCCCTCCCCGAGCAGTACCCTCACACACACACACACACACACACACACACACACACACACACACACACACACACACACCACGCCCGTCCCGTGATTGCTTTTAATCGCAGCAGGATGCTTGCCTTCCCCACCGGCCACGCCGAGCCACGCCTTCAAGCCGGCCTCTTTCACGCCTGCGCTCTTTGATGTTTCGCCGCGCCGCCGCCAGGATTCCCCCCCCCCCCTCAGCCCCCCGCTCGCACCTCTACAATAACACCTATCCGAGACACGGCTGGAGCCGAGAGCGTAATGCTCTTCCTAGAATGCTGAGCCCTCACGGGAACTCTAGGATGATCGCCAAAGCGCGTGCTTCGCTGCTCCGCTACTGCGCGTGCTTTTCGATCCTGAGGCCGGCAGAAGAAAAACCACGGCTTCCAGCCTCGGCGCAGACGAGAGTTTCAAAATGATGGCCGGGCTGGGCTGCTGGCTGTCTGCTCCAAGTTGGAACGGGGCGCCCAGAGTCAGTGAGTGAGTGAGGTCGTACGGAGACGAACGAAGGGAGGGAGAAAGAGAGAAAGCCATAATTACCCTGTGAGTGCCCTAGGTGTTCAGCGATGGGCGCAAGGTGCCGGACGGCGGGCGGGCCGGGGCCTCTGATTAAGGGGCTGTGGGAGGGGGAGAGGGGGAGGGGGCAGGGAAAGAACCACCGGGGGGAGGGTTGATGGTTGCGTGTAATTTGTGATTGCCGATAGCCGGGGCAGGCGGGCAGGGACTACATCGGTAGGGTCGTGCTGATGGGGCAGGGCGGGGGCAGGGCGGGGGTAGGGCGGGGGCAGGGCCGTCCGGGCCGAAGGAACACGTTAGAGGACTAAACACGGCTACCGGTACCATCCGGTACGCAGAGGCCGCCGGCCAGGTGCCAGAGGCCACGGCGACACTGCAGCACTCAGTGCCGCCAACGCCACCACCAACTCCTCGTCGGCGGAGGTCCGCACGCGGCTCGGCTCCCGGGTCGCGCGGGCGTTTAATCGGTACAAATGGTGATGAAATAACTCGATGCCGGGCGGCGGCAGCCCCATTAAATGGCCGTCAATCAGTGCGTTATCGCGTATCGGCATCCCGGTCGGTCGACCCTGTGTCTGGCGCCGCCGACGCCGTCCGGGGCCGCGGGGGGCCGGGAGGAGGAAGCCGCTGACCCGCGACACACCGACGCCCAACCTCCGCCATCCCTATCGCGTGTCCGGGCCGGGCCGAGTCGGGCTGCTGTCCCTTCCGGCAGCCCGAGAGGAGGGGCGCGCTGCCGCCAGCTTATCAAGATGACCCCCGCCCTGCCCCGCCCCGCCCCGCCGCTGTCGTGAAGGACCCACTGCTGCGTCGGCACGGCCGGCACCGACGGCACGGACGGCGCGGGCACGACTAGACAGGACATCCTGTTTACAGAGCGACAGGACAGCGTCCCCCGCCTCCGCCTCTGCGCCGCCCGCGAAGCGCAGCAGCACCGTCGCCGGGGGCCGCAGCCACATAGGATCCTGCTGCTGACGGCGGACGGCGACCTCCGGCGCCACCGGCGCCACTGCCCTCGGGTGGCCCTGGCCTGCCTCTGTCGGGGATGTTCCCGCGAGTCCGCAGGGCCGGGGCCGCCGCCGGGTGAGTCAGCGGCGTCAGCGGGGGTCGGCGATGCGTCAGCGAACAGCACCTCGGCGTCGGACCACCCAACCCCTTCAGGCCTCACCGATCGATCCTCGCCGATTCTCCCCCTGCAGTCGTTGTCGCCCCAAAACGGCCCGGGAGCGCTGCGCTCCGCTCTGACGCATCCTTTGGCCGACACAGTCCTGCTCCTACAGGGCTGCATCAAGGCCTTGCTGCAGCACAGGCGGCACAGGGCAGGACGGGCGGCACAGGCGGCGCGTTCCTTCAGAGAACTTTTACAACACCGTAAGGTGTGCCATTGTGCCCAACATAATAAAATGTCGGAGGGGTGGATAGGTGAGGTGGGAGGAGGGGGAGGGGAGGGGGACAAAAACGCGGCCGGCCGGTGCATAGAGGTGCATAGTGTGGGGGTCCGAGCCGAAATGGGCGGGGAGGCGGCCTGCAGCCCTGCCGGCTCTGCTCTGCTGCCGCTCGACCGCGCCTAGGGGTCCGTCTGGAAGCGCTCAGCGATCAAGGACGCTCTCTCACCTGGAGATACACAGATACACCTGGAGCAGCCGCGCCGGCCGCCGGCTGGTCCCGGAGCCGCCTGTGTGCTTTGGAGCCCTCCGGCCTCCGGAGCCGCCTGTGTGCTTTGGAGCCCTCCGGCCTCCGGAGCCGCCTGTGTGCTTTGGAGCCCTCCGGCCTCCGGAGCCGCCTGTGTGCTTTGGAGCCCTCCGGCCTCCGGAGCCGCCTGTGTGCTTTGCAGCCCTCCGGCCTCCGGAGCCGCCTGTGTGCTTTGCAGCCCTCCGGCCTCCGGAGCCGCCTGTGTGCTTTGGAGCCCTCCGGCCTCCGGAGCCGCCTGTGTGCTTTGGAGCCCTCCGGCCTCCGGAGCCGCCTGTGTGCTTTGGAGCCCTCCGGCCTCCGGCATCCTTCGGCGAAGAGGGCCCCGCACCATTATCAGCCATGTCCTAACACATTTTTACAATTTTCACACGATCGTGCCGAAACAGTACACGTTTGCCGCGGCGGGCCGGGACGGGGTGACTGTGTGGGTGTACACGCCGGCCGTATCCGCTCCGCAGCGAATATAAACATTTGCACATCCACGCCGGGCCCTGGCCGCCCCGGCACCGCAGGGCCCGATACCCAGGCTCGTATCCTCGCAGCTTCACGTGGGCGCGAAACAAAACGGCTCGCCCATTGGCCGCGCGCATTGCCTCATCCCCATCCCCGGCCAATGAGATGATCCCAACCTTCCTATCCAGGTGAGGGAGTGAGGGGTGAGGCGGGTCGCCGACCGGTGCCCGGAGATATCCATGTCGCGGTCCTGTTTTTGCGGTGTACTATTTCAAAGGGATTTGAGAGGGACAACGCAGCGACACGGCATGCTTTCTTTAACCCCCCCCCCCCCCCCCGCCCCCGCGCCGCGCGCACGCTGTGTCGGAGGGCGTGTCCCGTCTTTGTCGCACTCGCTCTCACACGCGCACCGGCGCGGCGGCCGTGCCGTGCCATGCCCGCTGGAGCGACAGAGACAAAAGATTTTCCCGAACGCAAAACCCCCTGTGAGCATGTGCTGTGCGGGAGCGGGACCGTACCGGGGGCCGGGCCGGGCAGGCCGGCCAGGGCCAGGATCCCGATGACAATGCATTCCTCCGCAAACGCGCTGCCGGCGGCGGCACGGCGGCGGCCCGGCGCACACTGGCACTGCGGCACGGGGTCATCCATAAATGACGTCACACAGCCGCGGCTCGGAATCACTATCGTAATTTGAACACACGACACCCATTTAGAACCCAGCACGGCACAGCTCAGGTGGAGTCCGCAGGTCCAAGGCCAGGCGCGGGGGCATTACCGTATTATATACATGCCGTGCCGTGCCGTGCCGTGCCGTGCCGTGCCGTGCCGTGCCCGGGTGATAAGGGGACATGACATAGCCGATGCGGCGCCATCGGCCGTCGGCACGCACTCGGCGTGCACTTAGCATTGCTCAGCATGCACCTCCACTATCGCGGGGGGCGGTGGCGGCGGCGGTGTGGGGCTTCGAAGCAGGCGGGCGGGGCGCGGGGGCCGGGGTCACCACAGGGCGGACCGGACCGGGCCGGCGGACTTCCGGGAGAGCGCACACAGGATGCGGGCGCAGCAACAGCCCCCGCACCGCCCCCGCCCTCTTATATTCTCATACACGGCAATAAACCCTCCACGGAAAGGCATACAACAACAACGACATAAGTGCATTATATATATATATATATATATATATATATATATATATATATATATATATATATATATATATATATATATGTATGTATAGGTGTATACGACACTCGCACTGTGCTGCGCTGCTGTAACTCATACGGCACACGGGTCGGGTTTGTGTGTGCGTAGTGAGCGAGTGTGCGTGTGTGGTTGATAAGGCACCCATTCATGAAGTCTGATGCTCCACCACACTGCCCCCTCCCCCACTCCCCCCCCCTCTCTCTCTCTCTCCCCCTGTCTTTCTCTGTCTGCCTGCCTGCCTGTCTGTCTGTCCCTCTCTCAAACACACAGCCGTACGAGATAAACAGGCAGGGGAAAGCAAAACAAATGGTACCCGCGACGCGCGCTATGCCCTGGCAAAAGCCGTCCCGGCCCCGGCCACATACGCGCCGCACACAAACAGCACACAGCGGTGCGGCACAGCGGTGCGGCACAGCGGTGCAGTGCTGGCAACTGGTTGGAGTAACTGTGCTCCCAACTCCTTCCTTCTCCGCCCGGCTGAATTTCAACTTCGCAAATCATATATATATGTATATATATGGGTGCACAGAACAGGGGATGGTCGGCGCCCCGCTCCGACACCGGAACTGGGGCGTAGCTAGATTTGTGTTTCAGAGGGGGAAATGTCGCGCTAATTGCCTACATTCAGGCGTCCGTTGTGCGGGTTGCCTGCCCCGGTCGCCGGTTTCGGAGGGGGTTTTGACCACCTCCCCCCTCCCCACCCCTGGCTACGCCCCTGCACCGGAAGAGGCAGACCGGCCGGACCGGACCGGAAGTGACGTGAGGCCCCCTGGCGGCCAGGCGAAGGCAGGCAGACGGCCGGTGATGATGATGATGATGATGATGGGCTCTGGGACGGACGGGACGGCGGCGGATCATCAAAGGGGGAGGCATATTGGGGGAGGGGAGGGGGAGAGGAGCAGCTGCGCGGCGGCAGAGGAGAGGAGGGGTCTCCTCGCAAAAAAATAAATACTGTAATGCTTGCAGCTTCCCATTGATTCTTTCTTCCGGCTTACACTACGCGTACACACACACACACACACACGCTGCTGCCAAACTCACCTGAGAACTGCTTGTATCCGTTGAGGAAGCGTGCCTTGCACCACTTGACGAAGTGGGCCATGGGGTTGAAGGTGGAGGTCGGCTCGTCGGCCTCGGGCTCGTCGGGCTCCGCGGACTCCGCGCTCAGGGGGTGCTGATGCTGGCCAGCATCCTGGTCCCGCCAGTGCCTACCCCGCCTCGGCGGCCGCGGGCCTCGCCGTCGCGGGGGCGTCAGCCATCTGAAACAACAGCGGTCGTCAGGTGCCGCGCAGGTGCCCGCCGGGGCAAGCAAACAGAGGAGGAAGCCGAGACCCCCGAGACCGTGAGCGGCGATGCGGCCGCCGTCGGTATCTGCTAGAGAGTCGCTCACTTGCTACGGTACTACACTAGGCTGGGCGGGCGGGGAGCCGGTCAAGTGTGATGGGTGCCAACACACACACACACACACACACACACACACGACAGATGCCGCCCGCATCGGGACGGGGCCTGCCGCCCTATCAGTTCCCACAGTGTTCACACACTCCACGCTTTTATCGCCATCTCGCCGGCCCCACAGCGGCACGGCACGGCGTGGCATTGCCGCCCGGCTAAATGGTAATTGCCCCAGAGTGTCCGACTTTTATTACGATCAACGTCGCCGGCTGTCGCCTCGCAAAGCGCGCCGCCGCGCCGAGATAAAAAAAAGAAATGACGGAAAAGAGGAGAGGGAGACTCCAATTTTTCGTAATACATTCCGGCAAATTTCTGTCGTTTCTCTAACGGCTTAAATATATACATGCCTTAAAAATTCGCCGAAGTACTTTTTATTTTTTCCCGTGCAGTTTGGGCCGGCGAGTGCACAGGGCATGGCCCAGGCCAAGACCACCGCCATTAGTTTCGGCTCCGGCTCCACGCATTATCCCGTGAGCAACAGGATGTGTCTGTCGCATTGAGTTTTCGCTGGGCGGGGCCCATTTCGATCCCCCAGCGCATCACACACTTTTGAATCAAGGAGAGGCTTTGCGGACGGTCTGCTCTCGGGGCGGGGGCCCTCGGCGCGGCGGCTTTTGACTTGACATGTGATTTGCCACGCTTCTTTTTGGCTCGGTTCCGGGTTCGAATACCGGCGGCAGCTATTCGGCGGCGGCACGGCCAGGGCGCAGGACACACTCCATCGCCTTGTCGGCGCAACAGAGAGGCGGCCCCCCGCCCCCGCACAGAGGCGCAGGACTCTGCCGGGGACAGGCGGCGGGGTACGGGGCCTACGGGGCACGGCAGGTTCGCAGAAACCACAGCCTGGCCAGGTCTGCCGGTAGGCTGTGCCGGCTCTGCCCGGGCCCGGCCCCTCCCTGCCCGACGCAGCCGCCTGCCACTCTGCCAAAAAAAAAAAAAAAAAAAAAATAAAAGTGCGAGCGTCCAGAGGAAGCGAAAGGAACAGAGGCTTCCTCTCGCTCACACACTCGCTCACGGCGGCCACGAGTGCCCACGAGCTGGACCCGCTGCTCTGGTCGGGCCGGACCGGATACATAGAACGTGTTTCCCATCCATTTTTGGCAGTGTCTCTCTTGTTGCCGCCGCCGCCGTGTCCTCGCCCATCACCCGTGCACTCCCATCCCATCCCGCCCCGCCCCGCCCCGCCAGCCGGTACAGCGGCACCGCCGGCAGCGGCAGCTGGCATGAGTCCGGCCACTGCCAAAAAAACAACAACACGCTGTCCAAGAGGAGTACCGGCGCGCTTTTCCAAAGCGAGCTTAGCGAGCTCGGAGACTCCGCATTGATTGCGGCAGCATTTCCCGCCCGGTTTCTTCTCGTCCTTTTTGTCGAGGTTTGTCCATTCTGGTTGTCGGCTCGACGCGTTGACTCAGTAGCGCCCAGCGCCCCTCGCTGAAGGATGGCTTCTAGGGAGGCCGGAGGCCGGTGCCAAGTGGCGGTGCGGTGCGGTAGGGCGGCCGTGTAGGTTTTACAAGGAACTCGACAACAGCCCGGGCCGGTGTGTGGCGGCCAGGGCAGGGCAGGGCCACCCCGGGCTCGCGTCGTTCGTCCCGAAAGGGCAACCGCGTCTCTCTCTCTCTCTCTCTCTCTCTCTCTCTCTCTCTCTCTCTCTCTCTCTCTCTCTCTCTCTCTCTCTCTCTCTCTCTCTCTCTCTCTCTCTCTCTCTGCCTTTGCCGCGAGTGAGAGTGAGACAGTCGTATCGCCTCGGTGGCCCGGCGTGCCAGCAGCGTGCAGGCCGTGCCGGGTGCGGGGTGCCGGCCGGCAGGGCCCCGACCCAACCCGGCAGGGACCCGAGCCCAGCCCAGCCGGCGCAGCCCCGCCGTACCGCGGCCGCCGCTTCTTGGAACGAGGATGTTCCGATCCATCGAATTTTCAAGACGAACGAGCAACGGGCCCGCGCCGTGCCGCCGCGCCAGGAGGCCGGGTGTGCCCGGCGGTGCCCGGCCTGGTGCCCGGGGGCTGGTGGTCCTAGTCGGCGAGATCCGACCCGGATTACGGCCGTGGGTGCGGCGGGGCGGACGTGGTGGACTCGGTGCCGTAGGTGCGGTGCGGGCTCATTCACAAACACTCGGTACTCGGCAACAGGTGGCCGGTGGCCTCCCTGCGGACGCTGGGCTGGACGTGAGTGCCAAGGCTGCGGGCGTGGCGCGGCGTGGCGGGGTGTGGCGGGGCGTGGCGCGGCGTGTAGTGGGGCTGGGGCTGCGGGCCGAGTCGCTCACCCTCCTGTGCGGGGCCTGCGGGACCTGCAGGACCTGCGGGGCCTCCTCTGGCGGCACGGCGGTGTTGCCGCCCTCAGAGGGATCCTGCCGCTCTTTCAAAGGCGCGGCGAGCGCACTCCTGAGACGTGGCAACGCCGCACCACACCACGCCGCGCCGCCTGCCGGGCCCAGCCGGGCCTCCCGGGCCGGCTCTGGCCCTGGGCATGGGCCTCCACACGGCCGCTGCCGCTTCCTCCTTCCTGGGCTGGGGCCCTCGGCCCTCGGCCCTCAGTCGTCGCTCCTCGGGGCCCTGCAAGTCCTCTCCGAGTGACAGAACCGCTGCTCCGCACTGTGCAGTGCAGCGCGCCAGCGTGGAGCCAGCGGCGGCCGGCCACCCTTTCATGTGTCCCAGCGCCGTCCGTCTAAAGCAGCAGCAGCAGCAGCCCTGGTCCATTCCAGAGTCTCCAGCGACGCCGCGCTGCTCCCTAAACGGCCGGGCTGGTCGTTCGGCCTGACAGGACCCATGCAAATCCTTCTGTCGCGGTCACTGTGCTCCTCCAGCGCACGTCTCTCTCTCTCTCTCTCTCTCTCTCTCTCCAGGTGAGCCCTGTTCTTGTGCTTCTCCAGCAGGGTCGTGACGAGGTGTAGCGGTGCGCGTCGGCCGGTGCTGGAGCTGCTGGAGTGCAGGCAGCACGCACACAGCCCCCCCCCCCCCCCCCCCCGGCCTAGGACACTGCGTGGGCAGGACAGTGCCTGGGCCCTGGCTGCACTCTGTAACGAGCTCGCTTCTCCGTCACTGATTACGGGAGATGGGGGGGGGGGGGGGGGGAGGGTGCTGAGCGGGCTGGGCGGCCACTCAAAGGGGGGGGGCTCAGGGCTCCGGCCGCTAGCGACCCCGGTGTCCCCTACCACCCTCCCTCCCCCCCACCTTGTCACATTAGACACATTTTGGGGAAACGGGCCCGGCACAAAAGACGCGGCGGCGTGCCTCTGTCTCCCGCCCCCTCGTCTGTCTCGCTTCCTCTCACACACTTCCCGCTGTGTGATTTTTCTTCGGCGTATTTTGACGATTTTCCCGGTTCGGAAAAGAATGAACGTGCCAATGCCCCCAAGCCCCACCTGGGGAAAATTATGTTCACCTCAACTTCTGAAAACCGTGCAAAGAACAGAAGAGTAGAAGAAAATTCGAATATAGGACAACCCTGTCAGAAACCGTGAGACTTCGAGCTAAGCAGATTGACGCTGTGGAAGACACTCACGTGTGCATGGCATAGTATCCAAATTAATCCAGGTATCCAGACAGAGCGCCGCACTGCACTGCACTCCGATCACTGAACCGAGCCGCGGACGGACTCAAAACAAGAACTGCATTTCCGCCGCGAGCGACCTCACGTCAGAGTCGGGGAGGTGGGCGCGGATGTGGGCGTCGAGCATGCCCTTCCTCAGACCGAGTAGCGCGGCGAGAGCGCAACACCAAAACCCCAACACTCCACAACAGATCCCCGAGAAAGTTGTGTTGTTTCGAGGTTAGGGGCCGTGCGTGTGACAAGAGGGCGCGCCGCCAAACGTCCTACGGCGTCCTGCCTCGGCGGGTCCTGGGAGCCAACTAACAACATGGAGCGGAGCGAGAGCGAGACGGGGAGCGGGAGCGGAGCCGAGAGCGAGAGCCGAGCCGGGTCGGGCCGAGCCGAGCCGAGCGCAGCCGAACACGGGCACCACACAGGCGGCGGCGGCGGCACGGCGTTTGCCTCTCTGTCCGTACCGCCCCGCCGTCGCCGTCGCCGCCGCCGCAGCAGCACGCCACCTTCTCCTCCTCCACCACCACCACCACCACAACAACACCGTCTTCTTGTAGCCCGCGCCGCGCCCGCGCCGGCTGCCGACTCTCTCTGTCTCCATCTCTCTCTGTCTGCCCTCGGCGCCGCACTTCATGTCCTTCTCCGCTGATCCTGAAATTGTCGGAGCTTGACGTTGACGTCCTGCGGCCAACCTCGTCGTCAGATTTGTCCCCCAATCTCTTCTCTATCCACTCTAACCTGGCCGCAGGGGTTGGATCAGAATCAGCTATCTGTCTCGCGTCTCTCTATCCGTCGTCTCGGATCGTACCTCCTTCCTCCTCTCTTCTCCTCGTCTCCTTCGTCTTTTTATTATTATTTTTTTATTTTCCTTTTTGTTGCTGCATCGCCTCGTGTCTCCTGTAATTAGCCCGCCGTGCCGGTGCCGGTCCGGGGCTGGGGCCGCTGGGGCCGGTGCAGCGCGGTGCGGCTACCACCTCCAAGGGGTATCATCAGTCTCTCCTTTCATGTGTGCCCCGAGGTGTCTGCCCTCCTCTCTCCCACCCCCTCCCCCGCCCCTAAATCGCTGCCCTGCGCTGCACAACATCACGCACTACAGTATCTGCACGGAGCACTTCACTGCGCGGGTAGCGGGTAGCGCCCGCCGTCCGGACGATAGGCAGTCCCGCAGGGCACGCCCGCGGCCCGGGGTTGCCTACCTGTCGGGCGCTGTCCGCTCCATGAGCAGAGCGGAGCAGAGCGGAGCACGCTGCACGCTGCTGTGGTTGTCATGACATTTCATTGTCCATATCGTCTCGGCTGGCGCGGGCCGTCACTCCCAGTACACGGCGTACACGACGGCTAACGCGACCATGCTGCTGGTCTCGACGCTGGCGGCCACGAAGCGGTCCCGGTCCGAGTCCCACAGCACGGCCATCTCGGTGCGGGTGCCCTGCCAGTTCCTCTCCAGCACCGACACCATCGTGCCGATCTTGTACCTGAGGCGGCCGGGACGGGACAGCGACGAGTTGCACTGCACTGCATGGGCGGTACGTTGTTTGCGAACCGGCCTCACCTGCTGCCCGGCGTCTGCGTGTCCAGCCCCTTGATGCACTGGGTGATGTAGGCGGCCAGGATGCGCGACGCGTCCGTGGCCCACTGCTCAGAGTACGTGGCCCCATTCAGGCCCGTCTCCAGGGCGCTCTGCACCAGGGCGCGCGCGCGGTCCGTGCTGAAGGGTCGCGTCGGCTCCGTGCGGTACGTCGGCTCGTAGCGGACTTGCAGCTGCAGGTCATGCGGTCACGTGCAGAGCCGCTGGGGTTCCAACGCCGTCCTCCCTTACCCTACCTTGCTGATCTTCATGATGGACTTGGGCCTGCCGGTCGGCTTGCGCTGCAGCTTGGCGAGGGCCGCGGGCGGCTTGCTGGCGCGGAGGGGCTCCCCGGGGATGGCGCTCAGGTAGGCGATCAGCCCCTTCGCCCACATGCGCACGTTAGAAGCAGCACTTGATGCGCCCCCGCCGCGCCCCCTCACGCACCACATCCTTGGTGTGGGCGAGCCGGTCGATGAGCTCCTGCAGCCCCGGTGACAGCCGGTCCATTGCGGACGTCGTAGTGCCCCGGGAGCCCCTGGACACGACGGACGCCCCGGACCTGGAGGTGGCCGGGGTGCCGGCGGACATGACGGAGCGCATCCGCAGCGGCCCCCGCCCGCTCAGCATCGACCCCGAGATCCTGCGCATGCACAAGGTGGCGACAGGCACTCCGGAACTCAGACTGCCCCGCCGATCCCCCCGCCCCGGGCTTACTTGGTGATGATGGACGGCGCCGCCCGCAGGCTGAAGACGGCCGAGGGCTTCGCCGACGGCTTATTCGAGGCCGCTGACACCCTGGACTGCGTCTTGGACTCCAGCTTTGCAGGCGGTGGAGGATCGACGTCCTCGTCCTTGGCGGTGTCCTTGCTTCGGCCCTCGGTGTCCACGACGCTGGTGCCGGATGCGCCGGCCTTGGAAACTTTGGACCCTTCACCGGAGTCTTGGCGCTCCGGCATCCCCGCGGCCGCCGGCGCTGGCAGCTCTCTGGACACCGGTGCGTATGGCTTTTGGTACTTTTGGTTGTCCGGGTCCATCCACAAAATATTATGATTTTTTAGTGACATTTCTCTGAATTTTTAAAGATTATATTTATTTTTTTCCTCGTCATGTCTTGTCTTTTTCCCCCCTCCTCTGACCGACCCGCCCCCTACCGCATGACTTACGCGCTGTCGCTGTCCATGGCCTTGTCCCTCGTCTTGTAGGTGCCGCTAGTTTATCGGGGTGACGTGGCGCGGCCTGGATCACTGTTGTCATGGAAATAGTTTTATCCATGCTCATAGTGCATGCCACGCCGCAGAATGTAAATGTTACGGTGTGAGGTAGGTTGCTTCTAACCGGTTGCAAGTAGTAGGTGTAACCGCTCCCACCTACTTGTTCCACTTGTTGCCGGTCGTGACCCGGTTGACTCTAGGTAGAGCCAGTGTATTTGTCTTCACTTGAAACCAGCCGTGCCTGGTTAGAAGTGCAGGTCAGAAGCTTTATTTACTTGACGGCGAATTAATTAGAAGAACACGTGCTGCAGCCAAATTGCATTTTGCTGAAGGTCTCCCCTGATTGGATGGTGATCGAGGCGCACTGTTGGGGAGGGAGGCAATTGTTGATGGGTGGGGGGAAACTAGGACGGTGGCACCCAGGTTCCATCCACCAAACTTTTGGTACTCCATTCCTCACAAGGAAACACTGAAATAAATATTACAATGTTGCCTCCGCCGTAACCAATATCCACTTTCCATCCCCACCCATGACCATCGAAAAGACTTGGCACACTCGCGCACCTACTTGCAACCAACCAGATTCTCGTACGTGCACTTCTAATCGGCTTGCACCTAGTTTCAACCGGGTCACGGCCGGCAACAAGTAGGTAGGACACTTGTAACCAGCCTGACCCGGTTACACCTGCTTCCAACCGGTTAGAACGAGGTGCAACCTACCTCCTATTTCAAACCGTGTCATTTACATACTGCGGCGTCACTGTGAGCATGGCTTAAACTATTTCCATGACAACAGGGAGAATGATTACTCCCTACATCTAACCACTGCATGCTTGCTGGTATTAATAAGGAGGCCCATGAAAAATTGAATGTTGAGGATCGCCTTTAAAGCAGACAAAGTGTGGAGACCCAACAAAGGGAAGCATTTTGAAAAGAGAAACAAAAATTACATGAAAAATAACAGTTTTTAATACAAGGAAGGGTACAATAACAATGAAATTAAACGTAATAAAATTACAACAGCTTTATGAAGTCTTTTTTTTTACATTGTAAATAAATATGGTTCTTTTTAGTTCTTGAATCTTTCCGCACACTTCATTGCTTCAGCCAATTTATCATGAGCAACCAAAAACCAAGCCCACAGAAGACGCCGGTTTTGAGCAACTGGAGACATTTTAAATGACACCTGGAAGATAAGGGAAGGAATGATATTGCAATCACAACAATGTTAAAAATGTTTGTTTCTTGTTTCTGAAACAAACCTGTTTAGCAGAAAACACTGAGGTAAGATCATGGCTTCTGTTGCCACATTGTTGCAGCTGTGCATCAATTTCCTGTAAGGCTTGAACAATTTCTTTCTTCACTAAATGTGGCTTTTTAGTAGGACCGTCGGTCAGCTCATGAAGGAGTTCAGAGATGTCTTTTTCACTATTTCAAATACAAAAAATAACAACAAACCTCAAGTGTACTGAAAATGGGATTAAAATGCATGGATGATTAGAACATACCATTCTGAATATTTCTGGTGAGGTGAATTTAACATATCAGATAGCTGAATGCATTCCAACTCTTTCTGTTGCTTTTCCAGTAAAGTGCCATCTCCTGAATCCTTGTCAGTGGTAACACTATCAAGCAGTCTTTGAATGGTGTTTAATAGAGCAGCTTGTCCTGGCTTCAGTGAATCCACAGCTAAATTGTAGTCACTCATCACTGCATTCAGCCCACACTGATATGGAAACAAATTTTTTGGTGATAACGACAAGAATCTATTATCAATCAGTAGGCCTACTTGATGAAAATATCACAATGTTAATTAATACCTTACCATGGTAGCTTTGTGTCTGTTCAAATCTTCTGTGAAATAATTAGATATGTCTAGAAGAAGATCAGTTCCATTTTTGAATCGCTGACTTTCAAGTTTAATCAACATCCACACAATGTCTATGACATGTAGGAACTTAGTTGTTACACTAGCAACTGAACACAGCTTCCCTAGCAATAGTTGTCTCCGTTCAATTCTATTTCTGGTTATTCTTTCAACCACTCTGGTTATGTTACAGAGGACAGTAGCTTCTACCATGCTGGACACTTCATATTTCAAATATAAAGATATGTCCTCGGAGAGTCTTAAAACTTCATCTTGAAGTTTGTCCACCTCTATCCTGCAATTTCAATTGATTTCATGAGAATACGTTCTGGAAAGCATTATAAAATCCAAAGATGATGAAACTTCACACCCTGCTACGACATAATTTCTTATGTCAGAGTAGAAATTTAAATATGTTGTACTGCTTACTTCATTTGGAGAGGGGTTAACTTTTCTAAAATTGGACTTCTGATTAATGATTCTAGGTGATGAATGGCAGTAGTGTACCCCATTAAACTGCCATGCATTGCCATCCGATTAACATCAGCTTTCCAAAGTCTAAAATTCAAGCAAATATCTAGTGAATTAGCTACTCAGAGAAGAAAGAAGGTTCCAGTAGAAGATAAAACATACTTATGGGGTAAGCCATTTATCATATCGGATGATGCTTGTAATGACGAATTTCCATCTAGGAAAGACATCAATTCTAAAACAGAGGTCTTTTCACTGTAGGAAGACTGCAAATAAAAATATCAATCAACATATTATGTAAATTTTAAATTATTGACAATTTTGCTAAAATAATAAATGGCATATTGCAACCAGAGGACACACCTGCTCAAATTTTCTCTTTAAGCATAAACTTGCATATTCACTGAATTTTCCAGACACATTTAGAATACTTTCAAGAGGCATATTAGTAATACAGCAGTTGCGGACATCCTGAGTGTACAGAAAAAGATGAAGATTATACAATATACATGAGGAGTTTTGTTATTAAGCAGTGTTTATTACTTACAGGGTCCTCAGTATCTTTAAAAGTGGCAGCTAATTTAGAAAGATTGTTAAAAAGACTACTGATTGTGGCCTTTAGTGGAACATTTATCTTCATAAGATTCTGTCCCTCCTTTTGACATGCCACTTGAGCAGTTCTCAGTTTAGCTTCAATACTTTGTTCGTGTGAAAGAGACTTCTGATTCTGCTCACTATAAAATCAGAGCCGTCAATAACTTGTAAATGTTTACAACAATTTTAGTTTCAAGAAAAGAGTAGGCCTTACCTTAGAATAGTGTCGACCTCTTGTGCACAATCATTCTGCACTTTCACAAAATCCAGTTCCTGTTCACAAAGTTCCAAATCGCCATCTGAGAGAGTTGAGTAAAACATCTTTTGGACATCTATGCCATATTCCTCAAGAGCCATATCAAGTTCCCTTCCGCCTAGCTCGTTTCCATCATCACACAAAGCCTCATAACTGTGGATTAATAAGAATGTAAAGCAAAAGAACAACCACAGATATACTTAATTTGACGTTGAATTGACCCAGCAACCGTACCTCTGTAAGTGACGACTATTTATGAAATTCGCATCATCCAAGTATTTGACAAACCAGTCCAGGAAAGGGGTTAGCTCCTTCACCTCCCACATCCACTCGATATCCTTCGAGCTCAAGTCTTCAGCACCGTAATCTATTGGTTTTAATTTCTCCAGGAATTTCGCCATGACGTAAATACTTTTATCACGGCAGCCGGTGGAATCGGTTCACTATGACCTGAAACCTACATTAGGTTAAATTGGGCAACAACAAATCATGTAAGTGAACTCTTTCCAGCTAAGGCTACAGTGAAACCAAAGGCTACAAGAAATCGACTGCCTAAACTGCAGGACTGAAAATCAGAGAAACTAACAATATGAACTTCTGACAGGCCGCATTAAAAACAGAAATGTGAAACTTGAAATATAACAACACAAACGGTCCAAACCGAAGTTGACTTCGAATTCGAACGCATGCACGCTCCTGAAAACAAAACACAGATCGTATAGTTCGTTCAAAAAAACATGACACCAAGAGTTCCAGGCTTGTACCGCGGATATTTTCGAAATGGAATATGGATGAAACTAATGCTGGAAAGAAAATGATCGGGTTCCCCATAACATTCATCATTCCTTTTTTTTTTTTTTTTTTTTCACCGGAGAAGAAGAAAATTTTGTTTGGACGGAAACGAACTATATATGATGTGTTTCTATTTCCAGAAAGCGGTTCTTCTTACGTCATTTTGCTTGGTCCCGTATGACATCGTAACCAAACCAAAACATTTGTCCCATGTAATCTACTTTTTGTCAGGTATTCATTGCACAAATTTATGTTTAGGGAATATTTCTGTGTGATGCTTCATGGAATTGATACACGTCCATAGGGTTTTGTGAAATAGGTAATCAATTTCAATATCCCATCCTTGCCATCACCACTATATCTTTGTATCTGTGAATGGTTATGAATTTTGATATTTAATGCGTTGGCTTTTGAGAACTTCATTTTCACTCTGTTGACTTTGTTGAGATATTTGAATGGCATTCCAATGCCTACAATTTCATATTGACTTGCAAACTTTATACCGAGCAGTTCAAACAACTGAGTGAAAAATCTTAACTTTGTCTACTTCTTTTATTGATGTAATATAAAGAAAATATTACTTCTTTGAGTAGTATTCCGTGTACTCCTATTTTTGCTGTTTTACATTTGCTCATGGAATGCTTGTGCTTCAATTTGAGTGTCACACTTTTGTTGAATATATTTGGTGGTTATCAGTCATTTCGTTGTTTTCTTAGGTTTTTGTGCCAAACATGCAAACATTACTGTGTGATGTTATGAAATTTCATTTGTTACTGAACTGATTATTATTTACTAACATTCTCAAATTTCAGCCAAAGTTAGTGACATGTCCAACGGCAAGAGTATAACCGCAACATCACGACTCCAACAGGATTATGTTAGACTTAAAAAAGACCCGGTCCCCTACATAGTGGCTGAGCCTTTGCCTAGTAACATTTGTGAATGGTAATGTATTTTTATATGGATTTCAGTACTTATATTTAGGGAAACAAAATTGTAATTATTTTCGAATATAATTTTCAGGCACTACGTGGTATTAGGACCAGAAGGTACTCCATATGTAGGAGGCTTGTACCATGGGAAGTTGGTTTTCCCACGGCAGTTTCCTTTCAAACCCCCCAGTATATATATGATTACACCAAATGGAAGGTAAAAAAATATGTTCACCTCTGTCTGAACAATCAGGAAAATATTTACCAATACAAAATGTGTGTCATGTCAACCCACATGAGCACCCTTGCGAACACTTATCTTAGTTATGACCTTCTGGGCTATTTTCTTTCAGATTTAAGACCAACACACGTCTCTGCCTGTCAATAAGTGATTATCATCCGGACACATGGAATCCTGCGTGGAGTGTATCCACCATTCTTACTGGCCTCTTAAGTTTTATGGTTAGTATTTTCTTAGGCATTATATTTTTTAATTAATTGCTTGTTGAAGGTAAAATTATAAACCTTGTACCTCTTTCTCATTTTCTTTATTTGTTACTCCATGTCCAGGTTGAGAATACACCTACTTTGGGTAGCTTGGAAACATCTGATATTGAAAAACAACAACTAGCCCATAAAAGTCTGGAATTCAATATTAATGACAGTATTTTTTGTGAGCTTTTTCCTGATTTAGCCTCTGTAAGTACACCTGGTATTTTAGGAATTATGACCTTTACATTAAAAAAAAAAAAAAAAAAAATTTGCTCCTCTGTATTTTAATTCTGGTTCTTTCATCTTTATACAGAATGTTCGTGCTGAGTTGTCCCGACGTGCTGAAATGGAGCATGAATTACGTAATGTGGAAGCTGAATCGGAGAAAAATGATGGCTCAAGTACCCTAATTGATAACAATGGTGGAGTAGGTGGCCAGTCTGCCTTTCATAGTGCAATGAGCAATTTATTTGTTCTAGTAGGTTTTGCTGCCTTTGCGTATATTGTGAAATATGTTGTGAAAGGCCTTAAAACTGACTAGATTAGAAATATCTTTATACTGTCGCCCTTCACCAGACTCAACATTCTCTCTGGTTGGTAATTGATGGAATAAGGCAGTACATTGTCGTCAACGCAGGGAGGTGAAGAGATTTACTTTGTTGTGGTTCTTTCTGCAATTTACTCATTGGTCACATTCATACTGAGAAGCATTTTACAAGGGGAGCTTCATGAGTTCCCTCAGTATTTTTATCAGCTGACATCCAATATTCATGGTTTGGTCTTTTTTTTCTTTCTTTCAGTAAATGTGATTGTTAATTTAATTACTAATGTCACTTAGAGCATTTGAGGGGATGGGAGGGGGATCTGGAAAGGGACTAACTTGGTAGCTTCAAAGAATGAACAGTTGCAAGATAAAGGTTATCTTGTTATATGATGGGTCGTTTACTGGTTGTTAAAAGTATTCTGTGAAATCAATACTATAATAATTTCTCTCAATTCATATGAATATATGTTACTTGAGGAAATCCAACTACCTGACATGCATTGCTGATAAGTAAATCTGACTGGACTGTGTTATTGACATTCCATTGTCAAATAACTTTATCTTCACCTCAATGATGCCAAAATTATGTGAACCTGTTCAGGTTCATCCCATTTGCTTCTGCCTCAAAGGTCATTTTGGAGGACCATTATAATTGATTAGGTAGGAGATAGTATTAATTATGTTAACATGGAGTATCATAGCATGCCCTGTCTTTTGACTTCCTGTGAAATCTGTGGAAGCTGGTAAAGTTTATGGTTAACATCTTTGATATAAAATAAGCATTTTTATTATTTGTATGTAAAGTGCTAGGATATTTCCCTTGCATAAATTATCAACCATTGAATATGTGTAGTGAAGTAAGTGTTAATGCCTGTGATTTGATAGGATGATATGTGATATGATTCACATTTTAATCTGACATATTTTGAGTGGTAGGAGCGAATGATTCTCTTTCCCGATTTGTTTTTTTTTTATAGTTAAGTATATGAATGATTTATGGTGTGGTATTGAAGGTGAATGAAGGGATCAGTAATTTTCTGTAGTCATTTCTCTGTACTTGGAGATTCATAATTACTTTACCTGTTCATGACAACATATTGCCATTAAGTTCCTGTGTTTGGTTGTTTCTCTAGTCAGAATGTTAAAAGAAGTGAAACTCCACCTGCCTCCAAAGTATACTTGTTACAGATCTATAATATAATTTTTTTTTGACATTTAAGCCCATTTCCATTACCTCTGTATCAATGCTGATTAACTACTCCCAGCACAGGACTTGGCAGTTATATGTAGTAATTGAACTGAATGATGGAAAACTGCATTTTTCTTTTTGTGGGATGGTTGCAGAAATGTTTGCTTGACACAATGTGCTCTGAAGGTCATCTTGTGTCTGTTTCAATGTACAGCATCCAAATGTGCCATCAGTATTGGGTTGGGAATAATTTGACCTTCACCCTGTTGTTTACTCTATGGCCTTATTGCTGCATGGAACATAAGGTGGCATCTTAATTGTTCATATGTGAATTCTTCCTCTTCCCTGCTAAAATTTCACTTTGCTAGTTTTGAGGTCCAGCGGCTAGCTTGTGTTGGAGTGTGCAATTCCTTCAGAAATTACCAGACTCATCTCTAAGTATGCAGGTCAAGCAGTTAATCTATATGGTTGGAACTGGGACATGGAAAGCCAGGGTGACCAGCAAATCATAACAGTTAAATTCCTTGACTCATAAACAACTTTTCCCTGATATAAAGGAGTGTGCGCGGCTGCCGCATGGGCATGGGACACGGATGGGGTGAAAGGCCGGTTCAAAGCCAAAACAAACACATGTAACAGCCATGAGTGTAACAGCCATAAAAGCTCACAAGATGATTCTCATACAATGGTCATATTTCCTTACTTCCCTGACTGCTGGCCACCCTGAAAGTAAAATAAATTTGTGTGAAATTTTAACATGTTAAACTACTTTCAAATTTGGCTGTTACTGTAATTGTACAAGTTTTAAATATGCATAACAATATTTACATTAAAATATGAAGTAGGTACCGTTTCATAACAATATTGAATAATATCTTTGATCTCTTATTTGTCCTTTTACCATCCATGAAATCTTAATCATACCGGGGGGGGGGTTGGAGATCAGACAAATTCATATTCTGCAATTATAATCCAATCACCTTGGACACAGTTTTTAAATTTAGTTTCAGTATTTTATTGAAACCACAGGCTTTCAACAAGACTGCCAAAGTGAAATTTCTCTGCAAATTGTGGGCTTTCATACTACTACAAACAATTCTGTGATTCCCAACTTAATGCCCAAGATAGATTTAGTTTTGAGTGCGAGAGCTCCAACCCTCACACACATTTCACACAAAACTAAATCCACCTTAAGTTGTCATTACATACTATCAAGGGAAGGAAAACAAAAATAATGAGAGAGTACTTAACATAACACAAACGGTCAATGCCTCAACAGAAGTTCCTTTTAATGATGTTCATACAACTTAAGTTACTTCACAGCCTTATTTTGGACCTCATCTTCAAACATTCTTCAAAGAACTCTGTTGCAAGTTAATGGGTGGTTAGATACAATATGCTATTAAAAATTATTTTTATTACAGCCTTCATCTTCTAATTAAGCTGCGATGACCACTGGAAACACCTCATGAAATTATTAGCAAACAATAATTTAGGCTTGATTCATCCACTGCAGTGCATCTCTAACAACTGACAATTTGATTCTTCGCAAAAAGCTCTCTACCAAGCGGTATTCTGGTGAGGTGTGTGCAATATCAGGGTTAGCAGCTGGGAAAAAGGGCACATCACTTTCTTCAACCATGAACTTGGCAGAGCTGATTCTTCTGCCTTCACAAAGGACCTTGGTGGTGAGGCATAGCAACCATTGCAAAACCTGCCAGAAGAAGAAATATAAAAGAACTGAATAAAAATGCATGGCTAAAAGGTACCTAAAGTGGGAAAGACAAAGAGGAAAACCTCTTACACACTTGAGAACAAAGTCAAGGGTTCTAGGCTTAATACTCACTTCGGAGCTAGTAGGCAATGGTGATTTGTTTCCAAACTGAATCCAAGAACTTGGTGCCCACAAATAAAGTTGACATACAGTAGCAGCCAGCTCGGCACTTATACGCTGTTAAACAGAAGCATCAACTTAGATTTTTTGCACCACATAAGATCAATTAATTCATCATCATCACCAATACTCACTTTAGATGGATTACGAGATAACATTTCTGAAACAAGCCTTGATATAATGGGTGGAACATTATCAGGCAGTGACGGCAGGTCTGCCTCAGTGTAGGAAGAAGAAAGAAGAAACTTCACTGGTTTGCCAGCATGACCTGGGTTACATCCAATTCGATGAAATGGGTTGTCCATTCCAAAAAGCTGGTAAGCCAATGTACCAACAGCCCAAACGTCTGCCTTGCTGTAGTTAATGAAGGAAAACGGGCCGGGCTCTGCACAAGCAACCTGAATAATATGTTTCCAGAGTTAAAACCAAACAAGAAAAGATGACCAAAATCTTTGAAGTCAAGACACTAACTGACATCATACCTCAGGAGCCATAAGAGCTGCATTGCCACCTTTATCAGTGTCTGGAGAAGTGTAAGGCAAACTAAGACCATGCACACGGTCTGCCAAGCAACAACCGAAGTCAGTAACTGCCAAAGTAGGACACAATTCTTCAGTTTCATCAATGTCCAGAAGGACATTATCAGCTTTCAAATCTCTAAATTTAACACAGTAAAGGCTTAGTAGTAATAGTTACACCTTGTTCAATTTGGATTCAATGAAATGTCACAGTACATAATTTGAAACTTTTAGGACTATGAAATGCACTCACCTGTGAGCTACTCCATTTGACACCATGTGAGTTACAGCTTCTAATAACTGTGCAAGCAGCATTATGGCCACTTTCTGATTTGGTGGAGATCCACGTAAATACTCTTGTAAACTCGTGTCATATCTTTGGAAGAGACGTCAATAGGTTAGAAATAAAATGCAAAAGATCTAAAATCACATTACTGGTATGTAACAGCTGTTTAACAGCTAACCTTTTCATTACGAGAAAGAGACTCATATTCCGCCCATAGCCATTGGGGTTGAGACGTGCTGGTAAAGCATCTGGATATAGCGCAAGAGATCCAGGCAAAGCTTGTACACTGTCAGTGAATGCATTGTAAATACGGACAATATTTGGATGAGGTGGCAAAGTCCTACAGCGTTGTCTTATACTGGAAGAAAACAATGGATCACTTTATTTGTCCACTACTGAGATCATAAAAATACCTGAAGACAGAAAATAGATACCTTTCCTCCCAGGCATTTAGCTCTTCATTAGAAGAATAGCTCATAGCAGGCACAGTCTCACGATGCATGGCTCTCAAAATTGACATGGCATTTGATTCAGCGTCATAATTGAACATCATTTTTACTGCCAAAGGGAATGACCCATCCTTTAGACCATGATTCACCTGTTCTTCGGAAGAATCTGGAAGCAACAACACTGACTGTGTGAACTTTTTCTTATACAGCTAATATCGAAAGCGAAATCAAATATCCACACAAACCGGATTTTAGCTGTGCTGTATAAACTACACCATTGCAACCTTTAGCTATTACTTTCCCAAACTCAAATTTTTCGAGGCTGAAAGGTTCTGACAGTCTTGAGGAAATGTCATGTATGTCGTTGTCCTTTTCGATGAATGTCCACTCCATAGCGGATACGGTCTCCTGCAAAGTCCATCAACATTGGGATCACACCATTCGGTTTCATGGGCTTGACAGCCATGTACACTTGGTACAAACCCTAATGCCCCAACACGCGGCCTCCAACTCATCTTCTTCTGTAACGATGCTTGTACCAGAGGCGAGATTGACGCCAACAAATGCCAGGAACGGAGCCGAATTGCCATAGAGAAGACGCTTCGCTGTTCGCCGTCTGAATTCGGCCGCGGCCGAATTCGATACCCTCTTGATGACATTGTCAATAAACAATCGGCGAGCGTGCTCGCGCACAATCCGCACCGTGGACTGGGGCGCTGTGCTCACGATACGCCCGTCCACAACGTCCTTGGAAGCTGGGTTGGTCCAAAAATGTCGCAGGAGAGTCCGACCATTTCGCAGCAAGCGAAATGCGCAGGCTTTAATGGACATGTTTCACTTCCGCCTAGATTGCACCATACGAGTCTCGGCTACGGAAATGCAGCCATTTGCCCGGCACTTCCCCACCTATACGACACTTGCGGACAGGTGAACATTGGCTTGAACACCTTTGCACCCACACCCACACCGTCCACACTCGCTTCTTTGTGTGTCTCATGAAGTCGTGAATGGGGCCCCCTGTAGAGGTGTCTGCTGCGCTTCCATGGCTGCGTATTTTTCTTTTCCGAGTCAGCCAGGGTTTTTGGCTTGTCGGGCTCCCGCCAGACTTGGGGCGCTTGGCGGTTTTCGTGATTGTTTTGCGGTTTTTCGCAGCCGACAAGCAGACGATAAGAACGACCTTGAGCCAGCTCCCTAATCGTTCATCCACTAAAGTATCCTGTTAAAGGTGTTAATTGTAATACGCATTTATCGCCAACATAATATAGGTGGCAGCTCCAACCTAACCAGCCCAAATTTATTGACTACAAAATCAAAACAAGTCGCGCTGAAGCTGCTATTGCCTTTCGGGAGACATCAGAGACGGTGAAGTATGAGGAACGTTGCGGACATCGCTTTGCTTTTGGAACCGGCATTTGGCAGCGCAGGCTCGAGTAAGTGAGAAGTCAACCACCCCAGCCAGGCGAGTGAAGTTGTCGCCACCGGTCGCCACCTGACCGGCTTTCTGAGTCTTAGTGTACCGTGACAACGTCCAGAAGTTGTAATTCGTGCCGACAGAGTCATGGCAAGATTGAGGAGACTTTTGACTGTGAGCTTGGGAGCTGTCGGTGCGGGTGTGTTGTACTACTCAAATGACAACAGCAGAGTCCTCCAAGCTGCTCAGAAGTTTCACCACGATCCCATCCCAACTACGAAATGGGACTGGAACTGGGATAGGTAATGTACCATTTAGTGTATGTGATTAGCACCAAATAGTGTGTCAAGTCTTGCACAGCATATGTTATTCAAATTATAGAAGAGAGCCTTCAAATTTGGTAAGACCCTCCGATGGTGGCGAGGATGATGGGCGATACCAGAGGGAACTGGAAGAAAAGAGGCCAACAGCAACACGGCACCTCTTCCTTATCAGACATGGGCAGTACAATATGGCAGGGAAGCGAGATGTAGAGCGTGTTCTTACAGACATAGGTAACATGCTTGTCATTGTGTATTTAAAGCTGTAACCCCTAAAAACAATTTAAATCATTTAGTACTTTGTGTTTCTAGGTATTCAGCAAGCCAAGCATACTGGAGACAGGCTGGTCACCCTTAACTTTCCATATGATAGAATGATTAGATCTACTATGACCAGGGCTCAACAGACGGGGGACTACATTCTCACACGTATGGTTCCGGGCTCTGTAGCTATCCGTGATGATAAGCTTTTGGAAGAGGGTTCTCCATATCCCACTGAACCATCTAATAGCTGGAGACCTGAAGTTCATGTAAGATTTGGTCTGATCCAGCAGCTTAATTGAAATCACTTCAAGTTTTCAAAAAGGTTTTCTTTCACTGTTCTGTTCTGTTTTGTTATTTCTACAGGTGTATCAGAGTGGCTCTCGTATTGAAGCTGCATTCCGAAATTATTTCCACCGTGCTGATTACCGTCAGAAAGATGATACTTATGAGATTATTGTATGCCATGCTAATGTTATTAGATACTTTGTCTGCAGGTATAACAATATTGTTCCTATCTCAAGTACTGCATCGCATAATAATTTTTGAGAACTGAAAATAGCTTTAGCAAAATTAAAACTTTCAAATTCTGTATTGTTTCAGAGCCCTCCAGCTTCCTCCAGAAGCATGGCTTCGGATGAGTCTAAACCATGCAAGTATCACATGGATTAGCATTCGACCAAGTGGACTAGTTGGTCTTCAGTATCTGGGGGACTCAGGACATTTACCACTTGAACTTCTGACACACTGACCCCCTGTGCTGCCCACATGTTGAACAAACTACCTTAAGAATTGTCAATATCTATTGTGAAGAATATTTTTGTAGAGAAACATGCATTTTCTTATTGTACTTATTTTAATTTCATTTGCCTTTTGATGAAAAAATTTGGTTTGTTTTCTTTTTTTAATATTCTAATTTTTACCTATCTTTATATTTGTTTGTGATTACAACGCTGGATTCCTGTTGGTTTTAAAAATGTATATAGTTGAGCCATACTGATTTCCAATAAATATATCAAATTGATCAGCATTGGTGTGTGATGTCAAATCCCCACTCCTCTAATTTTGATAGGGTAATGATAGAGCAATAAAAAAAGAACCTTTTTTCATGTATGGTAGGATTAAATTTATAATCACAACAGTACCTTACTGAAAATATTATATTTAAAAAAAAAATAGCCAGGTGCAAAGAGTAAAAGAAAGAAGTGAACACAATACATAGTACGCAGACCATTCAGAAAGCATTTGTTGACTTTTCTCTATGCACTTGCGGTGCCACTTCCTTGACCATGGTCTCTACAAGTTGTTGTAGGTTGCACTTATGTTGCCACCCCCAGTCCGCTCTGGCTTCGCTGTCATCGAAAACCTGCGGCCACGAGTCGGCTGAAAACGATAAGCAAATCAAGAGGATCAAAACAGGGGAGTGGAGGGGGGAGGGAAAGAAAAACAAAGTATTCGATACTCCACACGGAGGAAATACCCCGCGCCTCCGCACTGCCACGGGGGTATCGACACGCTCCCCTCACCCCTCACCTATGAGCTGCCGGCTATCCGGCCTGTAGGTGACCTCGAGGTTGGGCACGTACTTCCGGAGCTCCTCGGCGAGCTCCTCGGGGGTGAAGCTCATGGCGGTGACGTTGTAGACGCGCCGCTTGAGCAGCTCCGGCGGCGCCGTGATGAACTCCCACAGCGAGCGCAGACAGTCGCTGATGTGCATCATCGGCAGCCGCGTGTCCGGCCGCAGGTAGCACTCGAACTTACCCGTCCG
The DNA here is from genome assembly GCA_038380765.1 of Odontothrips loti. Taxonomy (NCBI): domain Eukaryota; kingdom Metazoa; phylum Arthropoda; class Insecta; order Thysanoptera; family Thripidae; genus Odontothrips; species Odontothrips loti. Next base: position 9,001,005 of record CM076253.1, read on the forward strand.
CAGCGCCTCGAAGAACATGAACACGGCGTAGTCTGAGGGGAACAGGAGCAGAACGGGACATGACCAGGGCAGGGTAGGGAAGGGGCCCAGTTCCAGGACCTGTCCAGGACCTACCGGTGGTGCCGCCGCCCGGGGGATCCGACGAGATGACTCCGGGGAAGCGCAGGCAGCGGAAGTCGAGCCCGAAGCGGTGGTTGTAGTACTCGCCCAGCAGTTCGGCGTGCACCTTGCTCACGCCGTAGATGGTCCGTGGCCGCTGCACCGTCACGTTGGGCGTCGGGTTGCGCGGCGAGTCCGGCCCGAACGAGCCGATGGTGGACGGCACGAACAGGCGCAGCTTGTACTGCTTGGCCAGCTCGATCACGTTGTGCACGCCTGTGTGCACGCAGGAGGCGAATCATGTGAGCCCGTGTCTTTGCGAGACGCGGCCGAGGGCCGAGCGCCTGCGGATGCTGGGGTAGGCCAGCCCGCGCGACACGCGTGCATGCAGCAGAGTCGGTGTTGCCTACCCAGCAGGCGCTATTGCCACTTTGACGTTATTTTGACCTGAGGTGCTGAAGTACTGCCAGACTCGCCCCGTCGGCTCGCACTCGCCCCCTCCCCCGCCCCTTCTCATACTCCCCGTAAGCACCTTCGACGTTGACCCTGACGGCCAGGGGCACGTTCTGCTCGCCCACGGCGCTGAGCAGCGCGCTGAAGTGGATGAGCCAGTCAATGCGGTGGCTCACGACGATCTCCTGGAGGCCCTTAAAGTCCAGGATGTCGGCGAAGATGTAGGGCCCCTCGGCGGCGGCCGACTTGGTGGGCTTGATGATGTCCGACATGAGCACGTTCTCCTGCCCGTACATCTGCCGGAGGAAACGGGCCATCTCGAGGCCTAGCTGACCGAGGCTGCCTGGAACAAGGGAGCACGTTGTGGCAGGGCGTGGCTTCCAGTGCTCCGGTTCTCGCGCCGCCACGCTTCTCATACTCTGGACCACTGACCCGTGATGAGAATCTTCGGCGGGTCCTCATCGGCCCGCTGCTGCCGGCTCGCGGTGCTACGGTGCCGCCGAGGCTGTTGCTGAGGAGCGTGGCCGTGGCTCGGCCTGTGGACCGCGACGCCGCCGCCGCCGGCCGCCGCCACAAGAGCCGCCCCCGGCACCGCCCCCGGCACCGCCCCCGGCACCGCCCCCGGCACGGCCGCCGTGCAGACGGCGCGAAGCGCACGGCCCAGCATCATGCACTGGAAACACAACAGCAAAGTGTTCAACATCAAAAAAGTGAAGGAAAAAAATATTTCTGACCCTGTCTCGTTTGAATGGGAAACAAAAATAAACAAAAGGCACTCGGATACAGCCGACTTGCTGGCCGCAGCTGGTGCCACCGCATGGTGTTACCGCACGACGCCCGGCCAGGACTGTACTCACGCTGACAGGTGACATGGCCCTGGGTGTCGTACCCGCAGTCTAGCAGTGGGTACCTCCACGACAGGTGTTTTGAGACTAGCTCTAGCACACGGCAAAACACACACACACACACACACACACACACCTGTTTGAATTACAAAACTTTTGCACAGTGCCTGACTCGCGGCATGCTAGTGGCGCCGATATAAATATATGCATACCGAGTCGATCATATGCAAATATGTTGCGTGCGTGTGTGTATGTGTGTGTGTGCGAGAGAGAGAGAGAGAGAGAGAGAGAGAGAGAGAGAGAGAGAGAGAGAGAGAGAGAGAGAGAGAGAGAGAGAGAGAGAGAGAGAGAGAGAGAGAGAGGCTAGTGTAATGAGTCCGTGTTGCAGTCATTCAGGCATATGGATTATGAGCTGAATAACCACTAACCACGCAGTAAGTGCAGGTTGGGCAACAACAAGTACTTATTTGCCCCCCCCCCTTCCCCCTCGCGCGCGCGTCAGAGGCGACTTAATCTGAATTTACCTGGACATAAAAACCCCCGAGTTTGACTGCTTGCCATGAGGCCGCAACTGTCGTGTCGAGAGCACGCCGCGACGTTCGATTTGAAAAATAGAAATAAGAAAATGTGCGGGAGAAAAACGTGCCGATTTGCAAAAGTAACAGGCGGAGCCAGCGGAATAGAGCCCACACGACAGGTCCCATCTGCGGCCGGGCGCGGTGCCGCGGTGGCCGCGGTCCGGTCAGAACGCCCCAAGGACGTCCCGCAGTCACTCTTCCGCGCCGCGCAAGGCCAAGACCAGCATGTGCCGAGTCCACCGGCCACACCAGGCAGACTGTGCTACCGGGTCCGGGCAGGTGCCGAAAAAAAAAAGCGTCGACAACCACCAAGACGAATCAGTATAAATGTAAATTTGCTCCGTACGAAAATGGAATCACACGGCACGTGCGAAAATTCAATACTGCCACGCAGTGTTTGAACCCGTACCCACGTGACGTGGAGACCCGGAAGCAAAGCTCGGTTGCCTTGTTTATGCTGTCTTGTTCGAAATTCCCGCCTGTAGGCCGCACACCGCTCCATCCCCATCTGGATCCAGGCGGGGGCCTGCGGTGGGGGGGGGGGGGGGGTGACTCACTCTGCGGCGCGCCCTCGCCAGTCACCCCTCCCCCTCCAGGTGCAACAACATAATGTACGGCGCATAGTGCGAGGAAGGGGAGGGGAGGGTGTGTTTTAAAAATATAGTGCACTCCGGATGAGGACGAGCAAGAACAGGGCCTTCTTCTTCTTCCTTTTCTTCTCTGTAGCCTGGCGCGGTCGGCGTCCTCACCTCTGGTTCGGGTCTGGGTCTCCCTGTCGCTGAGGGCAGCAGGAGCAGGGTCGGCGGGGCCGACAGGGGCAGGGCAGGGCAGGGCGTTCGCGGCCGACCGAACTCGAGTGCGCACGCGGCAGACTGTGCGAATCGAAATCGGATTATTCGCGTGATTCGGGCGTCCGCATGCCAGGCGTGTGGAGGCGGCGCTGGCACCGACGGCACGGACACCTAGGCGATCGACCTGTCGCGAACGGCCGCTAAAACAGACTATGGCAAAGCTGTTGCCTGTGTTGCTATCGAGGATGTGGTGTCGTGGTACCCACGCCCCGCCCCGCCCCGCCCCGCCCTGCCCCGCCCCGCCTCGCCCCGCCACGCCGCTTACCGTTCCCCGCCGTCCGCCGGGCGTTCGGCGGTCATTTCTTCAAACGCCAAGTTGGTGGCGGCAGGGCAGCCAGTGCCAGAGTGCGCCCAGCCAATGGGGGGCCGCCGTCCTGGAGGCTCGCCGCTCCGCGCCGCGCCGCGCCGGGGCCTGGGCCGGGCCTCAGCCGATCCAGACAAACAAGCCTCTGACCGAGTCCAGCCCGGTCCTTGTCTGCGTTGTTTACCGTCCTAAATCACGCGTGCGGCGCTGGAAACAGGTTGACGGCGTTGGGTCCGTCGGTATGAGAAATCGCGAAGCAGACGGCAGATGGAGGTACGGGATCAGACTTCTGCCCGCCCCGCCCGCGCTCACGGTCCGGGGTTTCGCACGTGCGCGCCGTCGGAGCTGTTTCATACGCGGCCCCTCGGCGTCGTGGCGTCGTGTCGTCACAGGTGTATCGACTTAACCATCACCCCGCTGCCCCGCTGCCTGCACAATAACAAAGGCGCGGCACTGCGGCGGCGCAGGCGGCGTGCTGAGAAACAAACACAAACAGCGTACCTCATCCTGTGCATGCACTCCGCCGTTCGATAGAGTATTTCACTCGCTGAAATGTGTACAGTTTTGTTATTGCACTTTGTTTTTTCCTCTATTTTTGTCTCCGCGTCCAGGACGCGATTATTTCCGTGTAGAGCCGCCCGACCAAACCACGCGCCGCTTCGATTCATTAATCATTCAGGATGGCCGGCCGTGTGTCGTTTGGGGACGTTCATAAACTACGAGACCGATCTTAGACCTTAGACCACTCGTTGACCCCCTTCCGTATCGTGTTCTGGCTAACCCAACCTTATCATGGCGTTTAGAATAGTAGGATCGTGACCATAGGCTAACTCGCCCCGCCCCCCCCCCGAAAAAAAATACTGTCACGTAGTTTATGACCGTTCCCTTTCCCGCTGCCCCCCAAATATTTCTCATATTTTCTCCACGGTCTACCCCGCTCTTCCTCGGCACGACTTCTCGTAGCTTCCGTTTTGGGCTCCTCCGGAGGACCCTATTTTGAGTTGCCCCGCTGCACTTGCCGCGTCTTAATATTATCTCGGCACAAATGCAACACGATGGACGTTGTGCGGCGCCTGCCTGGTCAGACTGGACTGCAGCAGCACGTTATGCAACATGGAGGCCGCTGGCAGCGCGTGTCGTGTCGGCCGGCGGAGGCGCCGCCCTGCCAGCAACCTACTCTGCCACCATTTCCCGGGCACAATCCCGCCGCGTTTGTAGCCGAACGGGCTAACGCGCTGCGCCTCTCAATAACCGAGAGGTTCGGGTTCAAACACCAATGGTTTTCCTACTCGGCTTCTTTTCTTTCGCTCGCCGCACGCTTGTTATTTAATAGCGATCCCGCCCTCGCTTGTTGCTGATTGGATGAAGAAACGCGCGCGGCCGCTAATGTGTTTTTGCTCAGCAAGAGAGCAAACACCTCGCCCCAGGACCCGCCCCGTCCACCGAGCCACTTGTGTCCACTATCCCCCCCCCCTCTCTCTCTCTCTCTCTCTCTCTCTCTCTCTCTCTCTCTCTCTCTCTCTCTCTCTCTCTCTCTCTCTCTCTCTCTCTCTCTCTCTCTCTCTCTCTCTCTCTCCCTGGCAGACAGTTCGTACCGGCGTGAGTCGCCGCGGTGAGCACACCATTTTCAGACGGTGGTGTTATTTTCGAGCGGCCACATTCGTGATAGTTCCCTCGACCTCACGGCTCTGACGGGCCTGACCTGACCCCCCGCCGACATGTTATTGATTGCGAGGTGACATTTCACGTCACAACGCGGGGATATTTCCGAGGAATAGGAATTCGGAGAACACAAACGCAATGCCCGGACAAGGTGAATGAAATTTTCTTTATTCCTATTAGTTTTCGGAGGTGTCACTCTCGTGATTTTCGGACAGGCTGGGAAAAGGAAAACGACGACTCGCGATGTAAGTATATAGTAATCAACATTTATGATGCTTCATAGTAACGCACTCTTTAATGAAAGACCTTTCGATGGCATCCATCGTCGTTCCCAGTAACATAGATAATTTATTACACAATAAATGGACTTACGTACTTACAAAGGCGTGAAAGCCATTTTGGCGCTTAACGTATTTTTCCTTTTGTATAACATGGAGGTTAAGCAGACAATGAGTAATGTTTTCCTTCACAAATTGAATAGAAGCAGCCTTACTTTGAAATGATCGTGATCAGTATCCGTAACAAACTTTTGAGTCAATAGAGGCACGGCAGGTTGATGAGTGAGCGAATATGTGGCATGTTGCATACACGATCAAGACAATAATCAATTCAAATTCGACACAGACGTTGATTGACTAGATTTGGGATGATTAAAGCTTCATTTTTTTGTCTGCCTCTATGCAAGTTAGTGTGTATTTGTTCACACTTACACGACTAGATAAAAAATGGTAACACACAATTTTTGAACATCCTTTTAAAAAAAATGAAAAATAAACAACAACAAAACAAAACAGGATCTGATTGATAAAATAAAATTAAAAACAAATGTTCATCTGGTGCACAAATATTGTAAATAAAAATACGTTGTATAGTAATTGGATACCTTATTTGGGGAACGCCCACACATAACAGCCGGTCGAATTTTTAAAAATCCCTGAATAAGGTTTTATCACAGCGTATCGAAATTAAATGGCCCTGCATCTGAACGTTTAGTCGCTACAATGGCTCCCTTACTCGATGAGACGTTGCTTCCACAGATTTTGTGCAGGAACAGTGAAAAATGTGCACTGACCCACTTGAGTTCTTTTTTAATTTTACAATAATTGACATGATCAATAAAGAAGTTTGTCTCATGCTTCCAAATAGATTCTAGGCGGACAGATCGACTGTCCGTCTGGAACCCAAAACACAAACGGACTAACTCATTGCGTTCCGATACAGTAAACGTTTTCTCGGTTCAGAAGGCTGTTCTGCTCAAGCGGTAGGGCGTATAGATGTACGTTGTCCCTCTAGACGGGGACTCTTCATTCTGCATCACCTCTCAAAAATAAAACAAGATCAACAGTAACACTTTGATCATTTTTGTACTTGTTCATAAACTTTCACATTCTAACCCGCATCACTCTACACATATTTCGTACGTACAAAACGCACTCATACATACATACGTACATACATACATACTTACATACATACATACACCTATATTATAATTAAAAAAAAAACTGGCAAAAAATCACAATGAATCAACACTGGGCTCCCTTCTTTGGAATGGGTATACGCCATGCATCACAGGCACGTCCTCATTTCTCTATTTTGTTTCAGTTCCTTTTATTCCCCTTTATCACGCCACGCGCACTTTTCTCCTTCTTCTTTTTTTATTTCAAAGGACGACAGCGGCGAGGGCTCTGCGGCAGGATCAGCGCGTCAGCCGTGGGCGGACGTGTGCGGATCAGCGCGTCAGAACGGGACGGGCGGGGCGGGGCGGGGCGACAGCAGCGGGCAGCAGCGGGCTAGTGGCGCCTGAGGGACAGGTCCAGGGACAGGCCCAGGGACAGGTCCAGGGACAGGTCTTTGTGCTTCCCCCGCCGGTGCTGGGTGGTGCGCGGGGCGATCCCGCGCTGTCGGGGGCGTCAGTAGTGGGGCGTGGCGGCGGTGGGCGGTCCCTGGGGGGGCCCGGACGAGGGGGGCGGCGCCGCCGCAGGCCCCGCCGGCCCCGCCGGCCCTACCTCCCCCAGCCACGAGTCCGGGGAGGGGGGGAAGTCCGGGTAGCCCGCGTTACTGCTCTCCGTGCTGAGGTCGGACGCCGGGCCCGACGCCAGCCCCTGCCCGCGCGGCGGCGGCACCTGCAGCTGCAGCGGCGGCGGCGGCCCGCCCTGGCCTGGGGAGGAGAGGAAGCACGGGATTAGCACACGTCGTGAGAGGAGCGCAGCGCCTCACAGCAGAGCCGGCCGCCGCGACTTACCGAGGGCGGTGAAGGCGCCCATGCCCTCGTAGGGGGGGAAGTGGGGGTTGTGGGGGTGGTGAGGGTGGAGCGCGGCGAGGGGCGGCCCCGGCGGGGGCGTGGAGCCGAGGTAGGGCGGGGTGTGCGGGGCGTGCAGGAAGGCGCCGAGCCCCCCGAGGGGCCTGCCGCTGAGGCTGCCGCTCAGGCCGGGGCTGGACTCCCCGTCCAGGCCCATGGTGGTCGTGCCGTAGCTGTCGTTGCTCCCCAGGTCTGCAACAGAAACAACAGAGGGCTCAGCAAACAGAAACAGTCAACACCCCTATTTTCCTCCGCTCCGAGGCGCCTGGGCCCCGCGCTGGGTAGGCCGGCCCGCACCACAGCCGTGCGCGGAGCGGGGCTGCGCTTGCCTACCGTCACGGCGCGCTGCCCCCGGCTGCCCCGCTCTGCCGCCGCCCGCCGCCGCGGTTGCGCTTATGCCGCGGCCGCGCGGCGCCGAGCGGCGTCGGAACCTCGTAATTAGCCGGCGCGCGAACAAACAAGTGGGTGCGTGTGCGCCCGCGGCACGCCCGCCACGCACCGCCACGCGCCGCCACGCGCCGCCACGCGCTGCGGTCGCGTGCCGAGGACCGGAGAATGGAAATCAGCCGGCAGGGATGCATCATTGAGGACCTCAATCGCCTGGTTGTCGGTACGCAAATACGGCCCGGCATGTCATCACGCCGAACACCCTGGATTTCCAAAGGTGCTCTCCGCGGCGGGTTCTGCTCCTCTCGTCGAGCAGAAACTAGCCGCGCAGCAACTCCCTCCAGCACTCCTTCTCCAGCACTGCCTCCAGCACTGCCTCCAGCACAGGGAAGCAAAAGCTGGACGAGAGCGCTGGAGCAGCAGATCCCTGCGGGCGGCACAGGGCCTTGGCAGTGCAGTAATGGTGGGGGGAGGTGAAGGGGGGGGGGCAAGTTTCGCCGCTTCGCCACGCTTCCCGCTGCAAGTTTGGTTCGTCGGTAATTTGGGGCCCGAGAGGAAGGGAGGGAAGGGGAATGGCAGAGGGTGGCAGAGGGGCCCGAGTCCCCTCACCAGCCCTCCCTCCTCCCTCCGCACGGCCAATGCCATCACGGGAAAAATCTCAGCCAAGGAACCTGCCAAACTCACGGTAACAGACTGACTCAGCCGGCAGCTGCGTGTTCGGGTACAGCGCACAGCCGAGCACAGAGCCGGGTACGTCGATATACCGCTACAGCCGGGAGAGGGAGAGAGAGAGCGAGAGAGAGTGAGAGAGAGAGAGAGAGAGAGAGAGAGAGAGAGAGAGAGAGAGAGAGAGAGAGAGAGAGAGAGAGAGAGAGAGAGAGAGAGAGAGAGAAAGAGAGAGAGAGGGAGGGAGAGAGTGACAGACAGAGACAGAGAGACAGAGAGGGGGGGAACTCCTTTGCCCCGTCCTCTTTCTGGTCTTGCTCCAAATTGAAAGACCGGCCACTACTGTCCGTAGCGGCGTGTCGCCGCATCGGCCCAAGTGGAGGACGGGGCCACGGAGGGGGAGCGGAGCAGAGCGGAGCAGAGCGGGAGTAAGTTGGAGGGACATTTATTAGTCAGCAAAAGGCGGCGTGCGTTGCGCTGCGCCCGAGCCCCGCGGGGGAGGGGGAGGGGGCGTCATGCGGCGAGCGCGCCGGGTTGTTCTACCCCTCGGGGAGGGGTGCACACACTCCCGCATCCCATGAGCGAACACACGCAAAATATTTGTTTTGAGTCCATAATTTGCGGTATGAAATCCTTTCATCTCCTCCCTCTGTATAGCCGCATACGCCGGGCGAGGCCGAGCACGAGCGTGCCAACAGACAGGCTCGCCCGGGCTCGCCCCGCTCGGCTCGCGCTGAGCAAATATCTGAGATTCGATTCCCCGGCGGTTGGGCCGGGGGCTGCACCGGGGACACACGGAGTATGTGGATCAACATACTTCCTATGTCCTATTTCTTACAGGAATACGGATGAACTGTGTGTTTTCCTTGAGAGGGTATCGTGCCATGGATTTGGTCATTTCATTTCCCCCCCAGCGCAAATTATTGAGAAATCTCGTTTTCGAAGCAACGATTTTTTAAAAGCCTTCTAAAAAAAAAAGGAAAACGGCAGTCGGGTCCTGGATTCGATTTCACCAATATGCGTTATTGAAAAAGAAAAAAAAATATGAGGAAGGAGATGAGGGAATCGCGAAGAGGAGAGGAAATATCACGACGAGGGAAGATATAAAAGTGATATTCCGGGGCCAGGCCAGTTCGGGGATGAGGCGGTCTGCTCCATCTCCGGAAATAAAGATTAGCCATTAGCTGGCTGGGGGAGGGGGAGGGGAGGGGGGGGGGAGGGGCTTGTTTACACACCAGTCACCCTCCCCGGCCACAGAGGAGACCGCCACGACCCGCAGAGGGACCAGCCTCTCCCCTCCCCTTCACCGCCGCCTTTGGCCCTTGCCAGGATACATAATTGATCAGCACATATTTAAGTTTTCAATGAAACCGTGCGCGAACGATGCGGCACATGACCACCCCGGGCTGGGAAACAAAACAAAAAATAAAAATAAACCAATAAATGAATGAGAATGCGAACGGACCATTTATTCACGGTTTAAAGTAACATTTAAAACTTGATTTAACGAGGCCTTGGATTGAAGGTCTCTGATTCACTCTATCGGGGCGGGATTTAAGCCGCCAGCTGTATAGGCGCCGTGCACAACACGCCCGCAGCAGGTTGGCTCCCGTGGGAAAACGAAACATTGTCACGACGTAGAAAAAGCCGTGTTTTTCGGTGCGGGCAAAAGCATGGGCGCAGAGGGAGAGGCCGGAGGCACAGGCTGCTGATAAAAGTTTCAAGAAGCGATGTTGAATTCCCCCGGATCACAGCCGGCAGCGCCATGGCGGTATTGGGGAGAATGTACAATATTTACCGCATTGCGTGCCTTGGCAGTACGCTCCCGCTGCTTTTTTCTCTCTTTATTTTTTTGCTGCCCCCCACCCCGCCTTTCCCTCCTTCGGCCCCGCTGACCGCGTACGGCCTCTCTGCCCCGGGGCCAAAAAGAGCTCGCCTCGTGCCACGCCGCACGCTCGCTCCGATGGGATTTTGCTTTCCATACATTATTTCCGATTTTTGTCCCCCCCGGCGGCCGGGCCGGGCGGGGCGGGGGCCGTTCGGAAGTGGTCTGGCGGGTAACCGTGATGGCGCAGTTTCAGCCGGGCGGCCCCGCAGGACCCAGAGAGCAGCAGCAGCAGAAGCAGCACCGGACGGGACGGACTCCACCGAGAGAGGGCAGCGCGCTGACAACTTCTTGCCGTGAGTCATCTGGAGCCTCCGTGCGGACTGGACTGTCGGCGTGGGTGTCTGCTCGAATCACGGTCACGCCATGCCCGGCCCGGCGGTCTCCGGGTAAAGAGTCCTCGGCCACCACCAGCGCCCCCGCTCTACAGAGTCGCACATCAAACTTGCACGAGCGGTAGCGAGTGCGCGGGGGACAGCCCTCGGCGCAGCGCGCAGCCCTCGGCCGTGGGACCCCGGCGCCCCGGAAGCGGCGAGCCGCTGCAGTGGCCGGGTCATGGCAGGTCACCGAGAACGGCAGCGGCGGCGGCGGCGGTAGTAGCGGTGGCCACCACCACCACCACATGTCACGGACCGCTGCTCAGCACAGGACTGTGATCACCTGACCACAACAACCCGCCTCCCCCGGCCCCGGCCCCGGCCCCGGCTCCCGTCAAGCAACAGGAAAAGAAAGCAGTAACTCTGCGCGCCCGGCCCCGGCCGGGATTTGAACCCCCGAATCCAACCTCCCCTGCGCTGCGCGGCGCTCTTGTCACGGATGACGCGACGCGGGACTCATCCGCGCGATTAGTGATAAGCATCGCGCCGCGCCGCGCCGGGAGCAGATGAAAGTGATTCTGTTCCGTCCTCGGCGACAGCGACACCCACTCGGCACGGCGGCGCCCATATGGCACGGCATGACGGCGTGCCGCTCGTTAGCCGGACCCTCCCGTCAGGGACATGATCGTGAGGGCCGTGATCGTGGGGGCCGCCGCTGCGAGGGCGCGTTCAAATATTTACCTCCCCACTATCGAGACAGACGTCATCATTGTTTTCATTCAATGCGTTTCGTTTTCGATAACCTCGCGACCAAACAAAACACCTGCGCGGACAGCAAAGGCGTGCGGAAATCACGAGATGGGAAATTCGACCGAGGTGGAGGGTATGAGAAACTCGTGTGCGTGCGGGTTATAGGGTATTCCAACTAAGGATATGGCCGGAAGTGAGAAGAACCAGACGACTTCTACATTGATTTTTTTTTTTTTTGGAGTGATGGTATAGGTGGGTGTCGCTAGGCGGGCCACGGCCTTGTCTGCATTTCCAAAACTTTGCAAGCAGCTAGATGCAGAGGGGCGGCGGCGGGTCTCCACATTTCGCTTCGGTGTCTCTCCGGGAGCGGCAGATGAGCGTTACACAAACACATCAGATAGGGCGGCGGATGGACACCGCCACCCGGCACCAGCCCGGCAACAACCCCTGCTGGAGGAGGCGCAGGGCTGCGCAGAGGGCGCGGCCGCCGCCGCCTCCTCCTCGCCCCATCCTCGTCGCACCCACCTCCCGCCGCCCACCCGCGCCCGCGCGGGACAAGGACGGAGAATGGATGGCGTGGCCGCATGACGGGGCACGTGAGCGCGCGCGCTCGTATGCGATGAGCCGCATGTTTTTCCGCCCGGGTGACTTATCGTCAGGCGATCGCGCCTCTATGCGTGTGTGTGTGCGCGCGCGCGCGCGCGTGTGTGTGTGTGTGTGTGTGGAGAGAGTGCAGGTAGAGGGTAGTGTGGTGTGCTGCGCCATCTGACGCTCTTTACACACCGCATTAACTCCGGCGTCCGCTGACAGAGTGCGCGTGCGGCCACCAGGGCGCGCCACATCGTCCTAGGAACGTCCTAGGAGAGACCTAGCCGAGTCATAGGAGTGCCCTAGGCGCGCTTATTACCGGGCGCGTGTGTGGCGGCCACCTGGTATGGCAGAGTCAGCTGGCGGGTGGCGGGCCCCGAGGCGGCGCGGGGTGCTAGTCATGCGCTCTCCCTCCCTCCCCCCCCCCTCTCTCTCTCTCTCTCTCTCTCTCTCTCTCTCTCTCTCTCTCTCTCTCTCTCTCTCTCTCAGATTCCAGCGCACGCACCTTTTCTTTTTCGCTGACTTTTTTTTTCGCGTTCATCGACCGCCGATCAGATCTTTCCTGATTACGTTCTTATCACGAGGTAACTGAACGGAGCCCCGCCGGGTCACACCTCTTCTCTGGAGCGTGGCGCTGGCGTGGCCACTCGTCATGGCTCACTTGACAATCCGGTGGTAAGTAAGGGGAGGGGGACGGGGATGACCAAAAAGGGAGGACTTTACGGCTACGGGGGACGTACGCTCGTTAAGTGCCGACCACGGCCGGAGAGGTCAGCGACATGCTCGTTGCCAACATGACCATCATCATTAGCAACTGCGAAAAATAAATAAATTGTGGACTTGATGAAAAGAGTTCAAATATCTCTTGGGTTTCGAAAATAATTATCGGTACGAACTGAAACGGGGGAGGCGAGGGGAGGGGGGAGGAGGGAGAGGAGCAGTGATCTACCGCTGCTGTGTTGGGTTCAGTGATGCGCAGAGGGACGGGGGAGAGGTGAGGGGGGGGGGGGGAGACGGGGGGAGAGCACTCCACCATGAGCTGATTGACCGATTGTTCTCTCTGATGACAGGTTGGCGCGGGCATGTCGAGTTGTCGATTGATAAGTGTTTCCCGTACCGCTGCCAACGCGAAACGATGCCAAGCGCAAACACTCACGCACGCACGCGCGCGCACACACACACACACACACACACACACACACACACACTGACGGGTCCTGGGAGAAGGAAATCATTCGATGGCGCGGTGGCCCCATCAGAGACCGCGGTTCGCGTCGCCCCAATCGATCACGCGATATTACTGACACTGACTGCCGCCAGGCTCGTTCGAATAATTCACTCGGATACTTCCTTTTTTTTTGGCAGACTTTGCTTTTAAGTTTGTCCCTCTTTTTTCCCCGGCCTCTCCTATGGAGGGCACGCAGGCCTCGCGCAGGCTTCTGCACGCGGGGCATCATCGTATCCAGACGGATGGATATCGACCCCCTCCCCCCCCCTCCTCCTTCTCCTCCTCCTCCTCCTCCTCCTCCTCCTCCCTTCTCGGCCCCGCTGTGCCACCCGGCCGGCCATGCTGTGAAAACTGTACATATCGTATACTCCTCAAAAACAATTACTACCCGTCGTCGTTGGGTTGGCTGCATTTTCTGGGTAACTCACCGTGACTGTGGCTGAAGTTGGAGTCCATGTCCACCTTGAGCTCGTCGTCCGCCATCTTGTCGTGGCGGGGCGACGACACGCCCTTGACGGAGCGGAAGTACTGGCTCCACCGCGTGCGGCCCGCGTCCTTCTTCAGCCGCTTCTCCTTGGCCCTCCTGAAACGGCAAAAGCGTTCATCAGTCACCCGCGCCGAGACGAGCCGGCCGATGGCGGCGCTGCTGTTCTCTTCCGAGGATGAATGACGGCGGCGCAGCGATGCCGCAACAACAACAACAACAACAACGGCGTCTTCCTGCTGGCCGCCAAGTTTTGTCCGGGGGACGGCGGCGGCGGCGGCGGCCACGCCGGGGGCGGGTAAACAAGTCGTAAACAAGGGGCACGTCAGAGCACGGCTTGCGGACCTTCTCCTCCTGAACGCCAGACTTGGTATTTTTGGCATTTGCCACGGGGGCCCGTCCCGGCCCAGACAGGACATGCATGAGTGAATAAGGAGCCAAGTTTGAAAGCGGGCGGAGGAGCGCGGCGCGCGGGGAAGTTTGAAAAACGGAACCGAACGCCGAACAAAACAAGTTGTAGGGGGAGGGGGCGAAGCGCGGACTCACAGAAGAGAAACCGTGGTCGTTGCGAAGACGAAGAGGAAGAGGGGGAAAGGGAAGGGCCTGGGCTCCGGGCGGCGGCAGTCGGCTGAGGGCTGACACAGTAACTAAGGGCTGATGCTGAGGGCTGAGGCTGAGGGCTGAGACCGAGGCTGAGGGCTGAGGGCTGACACAGTAACTAAGGGCTGATGCTGAGGGCTGAGGCTGAGGGCTGAGACCGAGGCTGAGGGCTGAGACCGAGGCTGAGGGCTGATGCTGAGGGCTGATGCTGAGGGCTGAGGCTGAGGGCTGAGGCTGAGGGCTGAAAGCTGATGCTGAGGGCTGAGGCTAAGGCTGAGGCCGCGCGACCAGCACAGGACAGAGACAACTTGCCGCCCCGTCGGACCAACATTTCTTGCTGTCTGTTTCTTGCGAAGAAGGGAGGGGGAGGGAAGCTTTGCAAAGGGGGACGGAGAGAAGACGGAGGAGGGAGGGGAGGCTGAGAGAGCAGCGGCGGCGGCGTGTCGCGTGCGCGTGGCCTGGCCAAGGGCCCGGCCTGACTCCATAGCACCGCACCGCGCCGCCAACGCAGTGCGATGCGAGAAACACGACGCGACGCGGCCAGACGAACGTCTTCTCGCCGTCGACCCCTCCCCCTCCCCTCCCCTCCCCCTCCCCTCCCATATTTATCTCCCTCTCTCGCAGCCCGCGACCCTCCTTTTGCCTCCATCTTTTCTTCTCCTCCAGGGCGCCAAGCCACACGTAGGTCTGTGCGACTGTCACTACCTCATCCCTTGTACCTCATCCCTCTACTTTATGCGCTCTCTCTCTCTCTCTCTCTCTCTCTCTCTCTCTCTCTCTCTCTCTCTCTCTCTCTCTCTCTCTCTCTCTCATGTTCCTAGTGGAGGTGCACCATCATCCTCTGCGCGGATTAACAACGAGCACACTCATCTCTCTCTCTCCTTCTCTGTCCCTCCGCCCTATTTCTTTCTCTCTCTAGCGCCGGTCCTGAGCCGCTCAAAGGCACTGTAGCCCCGGTACGGCACTAGCAGCCCCGTACCGGACGGTGGGCGGCTCGAACTCCTTCCGGAGCCTCCGGTGCCTTAGGACGAGGACGAGGAATTCCCGTGCGGTCTTTAAAACCCCCGCGTTCCCAAAGGACTCCTCTCCGTCAATGGCGGGCGAGCTCCTGGGGGTAACGGGGGCCAGCAGGCTCTGCACGGGACACAGAGGACGACGAATGAAGCGCAGCACTAAGCCAGTGAGGGGCCGTGCGGGGCCGTGAGGGGGTGAGCGGCCCGGCCCCGGCCCCCGCACCACCGCCCTGCTCAGAAGGTCATATTTAAGACAAGATGGCCCTCCCCTCCCCTCCCTCCCCTACCCAATAATCATCCCCTATTCCTCGGCCATAAATTCCTCTCTCGCCGCTCCGAGAGTTTTATTTTGTGCCCCTTTCTCCCCTTTTCGCAGCGTCTTCCCGACGCGAGCGCGTTCTTCTCTCTCTCTCTCTCTCTCTCTCTCTCTCTCTCTCTCTCTCTCTCTCTCTCTCTCTCTCTCTCTCTCTCTCTCTCTCTCTCTCTCTCTCTCTCTCCCTCTCTCTCTCTCTCTCTCTCTCACTCTCCCCTCCGTCTCAGATGAGCCTGGTGTGGCAGGGGGAGGCAGGGCTTCGGCATGGACACCACGCCGCCACGCCGTCCTCTTGAGGCCCTGCGGAAGTCTTGCGCCGGCAGGGCGACTCCTCGCCCATTGTCCCCGCGGGCCCTTCGGGTCCTACGGCAGCGGCAGGGTAAGTCGATCGGCCTGCCGTGCCGTGCCGTGCCGTGCCGTGCCGTGCCGTGCCGTGCCGTGCCGTGCCGTGCCGTGCCGTGCCGTGCCGTGCCGTGCCGTGCCGTGCCGTGCCGTGCCCTGCCGTGCCGTGCCCTGCCGTGCCCTGCAGTGGCGGCGTTGTGTCCCACTGTCGTGCGTTTCGTCGGCTGCTCCTGCCGCCGTTATTGTTCAAAAGACTCCCCCCCCCCCCCGCATAGCCTCCAAAACAGGGTAGAAAAGGAAGGGGGGAAAAGGACAAACTCGGCGTCATTCTTTTCATTTTTGGAACGCCGCCTCACTTCGTATACTCCCCCTACCCCCACAACACTGTTAAAAAAAGATTGTATTGCACGACTTTTGCGCTGAAATAACAACACATATTTCCCACAATACGATACAGTCGCTCTGCCTAATTTCCCGTTATAAAATCGGAGTCGAAATTACTGCATGTTTGTTGAACACGTTTCAGATCCACAGAATCAGTAGTCAACCCACACTTTCAGCAGGACAGGGCCCGTTTCGTTTTTCAGGCAGCAGCTCTGAAAGCTCCCCGGATGAAAGCGAGTCCATCCCCACGCCGCCGCTGATATCGAGACAGACAAATCAAAACGAAAACCCACCGCGACAGAAACAAAACAAAAGAAAAAAGCTTCAAAGATGAAAGTAAAAAAAAATGGCATCTCGTCGATACGTATGTACATAAAAGACACGGAGTGTCTGTCTGTCGTGCTGTGGTTGGGACGGCGAACAGACAGCAGATCCGCGCCATTTTTCGATCGGAGTCGACCGAACAAAGCCCCCGCCCCGCCCCGCCCCGCCCCGCGGGTCCCGTGGAGGAATCCCTACACCAAATCGCACGGTCCACATCACAGCGCCCCTGCGCGCTGCTCTCCGGCTACAAATGAGGGCTGCGTGCAAAAACAAAAGAGAAGAAAAAAAAACTCCAGCGCTGGCGCCGCCCTTTTCAACGTGACGATGACGCGGGAATTCGGAGACAGCCGCTATCAATGGTTTCGGTTTGTTCCACTTGGGGGTGTTTAGTGTTTGTGATGCTGTCGAATTTCAAAGGCCATGTTACGCGCGCGCGCGAGAGAGAAAGAGATGGACGATGTCTGTCTGCTCTGAATAAAAACGCGAAAGGCGCCGAATACGCGTGCAAAAGCGGGCGCGCTTGGTGCGTATGTGTGCGTGGGAGTGTGTGTGTGTGTGTGTGTGTGTGTGTGTGTGTGTCTGTCTGTATGTGTTATACCGCGGATGTCAAATCAAAGGGAAACGTGTACAGCCCCCCCCCCCTTCCCCACCCCCGCCACGCCCCCAGCCCCTGTCCGGCTTATGCACCAATGGGATAAGCTCTGAGCGCGACGCAGCGGGGGTGGAGTGGAGGGGGTGGCAGCCAGGGCAGGGAGGGTGCGTACAGGCGCCATGGGCGCCATCGTGCGCCGTGCCGAGAGGGTGGGTGGGGCGTGCGCCAGGCGTGTGCCGGGCGTGTGCCGGGCGTGTGCCATTCACGGGAAATCCGTCCGAAATGCGTGCCGTGCGCGGTGCGGCTGCCAGGCGCTGCCAGGCGCTGCCAGGACGGCTCAAGGCGTCCACACGGGAGGGACAGGACAGGGTGGTATTAGAGAAGCAAGCAGGAACGTGTGTCGGGTCGGCGAAAAAATAATTAGTTCGGACGCAAGGCGCCTCTCTGTGGAGGCCAGACGAGTCAATCAGGGCGAAGCAGAAACACGACGCGGTGCATGAAAATCCCTCAAAATTCGAATTCTCCCCCCACTAAAATAAACAACCTTTTTTAAAAAAAAAATTCTCAAAAATAGAGAATTCCATTCGATTCTTGTCGAGCACACACGGACAGAGGCGAATCACTGCGCCAGCCGGTGCCGCAGCGGATGATTTGCGGCACATTTCGCGCGCACCGACCGCCAACTGCCAAGTGAACTTGGCCCATTTGCAGACGCGAATGGGCCGGGGGGGGGGGGGGGGTAAGGCACGAGACCGTTCATCTTCGGAGCCCCCGATTCCCCGTCAGCCTTCAGACGGGCGGCGGCTGTAGTTCTTGCCTCTCACCCCATCCCAACACCACTTATCATTATTATCAATGATTTTTTTTTCTATTCCGCGGACGGTTAGCTGTTACAAAACGAGACCGAGATGCAGGCAAGCCGATCGCTCTCGCAGCGGAATATAATGATGCGTGGAACGGTGGCGCGTAGGGCTGCCCGCCCGGCCCGGTCCGGCTGCAATCTTATCTTTGGAGTCGACCCAGTTACGCGCCGGGAAGGCAGGGAGGAGGCCGTACGCCAGCGTGGACGAATCCTTACGCGCGCCGGCTGCAGGCGCCTCCCGGCGGCTCTCCGCCCGCCGCTCTGGGCCAACAGCTGTATCGCAAACTTGTCCGCAACCCCCCCCCCCCCCCCCCGCGCCTCCCCTATTTAGTGCCCTCTCCAGCCGCGACCATGAACCCCCGCGAAGCAGTGACCTATGGACCCGTTCTGCAGTTACCCCCCCCCCCCCCCCCCCCTCTCTCTCTCTCTCTCTGTCTCTCTCTCTCTCTCTCTCTGTCTCTCTGTCTCTCTCTCTCTCTCTCTCTCACTCACACACACACGGCTAACACGTACCTGTTCTGGAACCAGACTTGCACGACCCGCATGTCCAGCCCGGTGTCCTGGCTGAGCTGCTCGCGCACGTGCCTCGCCGGCTTGGGGCTGTTGTTGTAGGCCACCTTGAGCGTCTCCAGCTGCTTGGCGGTGATGGTCGTCCGCGGCCTCTTGTTGGGCTGGTCGCCGTCCAGGCTGCCCTCTGCAACAGCGTCCAGGGCTTCAGCGCCACGGTTGTGGGCTCCGGTCCACAGGTTACAGCCACAACACACCCCTCCCGGCCGGCATCCGGCAACCCTCACCTTTGGTCTTGGCCGCTTCGTAGTCGGGCTTGCACACCAGCTTGCGGTCCTCCATGAGGTAGAACTCGTCGCCGGTGTCGAGCTGCCGCTGGCACAGCACGCACATGAAGCAGTCGAGGTGGTAGACGAGGTCCTGGGCGCGCCGGACGACATCCGTGGGCGGGATGCCATGTCCGCAGCCAGCGCACTTGGTGCCGTAGCGCCTGGGCCCCCGGCAGCAGAAGGACACCCAACATTACATACACATCGTACACGGCCGCGAGCCGAGGGCAGGGCCCAGGGCCGAGCCAAAGGGCCGAGACGGATGGCCGGCAGCCTAGGAACACCACGGAGAAAAAAAATATTAGTGGTTGTCGCAACTAATTTTTAAGTTGATTTTCAGACAAGCAGTGAATTTTTGTTCGGAGAACTGAAATTTTGTTGGGGGATCTAAATTTTAGTTGTACGAACGCAACGTTAGTTGCTGCAACGCAAGAGGTTCACTGAAATGGCAAAAAACGTTGCGTTTGTACAACTGAAATGTAGTTCCCCCAAGAAATTTTAGCTCCCCGATCAAAAGTTTACTGCTTGTCTGAAAATCAACTTACAAATTAGTTGCGACGCCCACTAATCTTTTTCCTCCGTGACGGACCTGACAGATCTGACGTTCCCAACGCCCACCTTCTTAGCTTCCAGCATCCGTTTCTAGGCGCCTTCGGAGTACCCCACCTCTGACAACTAATGAGTTATCTAGAGGCTGTTTTGAGAACTTGACTTCACATTGAAGATTTGAGACTCGAGTGAGACTCAGCTTGGAGCTAGGATTCCAAAAGTGGGCTCACTTATGTTTTTCGATCACAAACGGTCATGTGACCCCATTTTTGGAATCCTGGCGCCAAACCGAGTCTGACTCCGGTCTGAAAACTCCGAAACGAGGTCAAGGTTTCAAAACAGCCTCTGATCGACCGCAATGATTAGTCGATGACGATGACCCGGCTTCCGTTGTCAGTGCAGGGGTCGCTGGCAGGCTGTGGTAGGCACTCACTTGAAGAAGTCATCCCTGCAGAACACCTGGCCGCCCCTGGCGAAGCACTTGTCCGTCAGCTGGGAGCCGCAGTCGGCGCACTTGAGGCACTTGGCGTGCCACGTCCTGTCCAGCACCTTGAGGATGAACCGGTCCAGGATCATCTCGCCGCAGCCGCCGCACTTGGGGATGCTCGCTGCAACCAGGACGTCGTCAGAGTCAGTCAAGGAGGTCGCAGAGGCGGGCAGAGGCCGTCACAATTCAAACAATTGCGACAGTCTTGGCGATGGTTCAACATCGCCCAAACTAGAATGAGACGTAATATGGGGATGGCATGCGCTCATTCAAATCCGCACAATTAAACACATTGTACCTAAACCGGTGGGTAAAGCGGAGCTGCAGACCACACGACTATCCTGCCCCATGAAAAATTATACTGTAGCGCGCGCGTGACTGCGATGATACGGAATAAGTCAACCGTCCATTAAGCATAAAGTGCTCTCCTTTCGAGCGCCTTTTCCGACATTCTGCTGCGGTATCAGCCCGGCGGCCGCCTTCGGCACACGCGCCGCCGCCACCGCCGCCACCGCCGCCGCCACTACCGCTGCCGCCACTGCCACAAGCGCGGGCCGAAGTGTCTCGTGATACCTTGCGTCCTAGTCCTGCCACCGTGAATATTGACACGACCGACTGCCGGACAGGCAGACAGACAGGGAGACCGACAGACAGACAGCCAGATCGGCAGCGGCCTCGAGGCCACAATGTGGCGGTAGTCTCGGTGCCCGGCGGCTTTTATCGGCGTGCTGTGATTGCAGCGCCTCCTCCTGCAGGAGTGTTCTGTCCCGGTTATCACCGGCCGAGTCAAGTGCTGCTGTCCCTATCACCGTGTCCGCGGCGGCGGCAGCAGCGGCGGCAGCAGCGGCGGCAGCAGCGGCAGCGGCAGCGGCAGCGGTGGCGGCCCGGGCCACAGGTTGTGGGGCGGGCGGGCCGCCTGGAGGCTAAGGCCTGCCGTGCCATGGCGACGTGGGGGTGGGCGGGGGTGGGGCCGCTGGGGCGGCGCTGGTGCGTCGCGAGGGTGGCACTTGTGCGGCAGCGGCGGCGGCGGCAGCGGCAGCAGCGGCAGCGGCACCCATGGCTGGTCCCGGCCGGTCCCGGCGCCGCCCCGATGGGGTGTGGCTTGCTCAAGGAGCAGGGGCGAGGCGCGGTAGCGGGCGCAGCCGGGCGCTGCCGCTGCCATGGCTATCTCCCCAGATAACGCCCCCCTCCCTCCCTCCCCTTCTCTCTCTCTCTCTCTCTCTCTCTCTCTCTCTCTCTCTCTCTCTCTCTCTCTCTCTCTCTCTCTCTCTCTCTCTCTCTCTCCCCCCCCTCCTTCCTAGTCTCCCATATTCCTACAAATCTTCCTTTCTTAGTTCGCGACAATTCGACTTGCAGCGACAAACAAAAATACCGAATGAGCACGGATTTTTCATACTCGGGTTTCTCACACTGCCTGACACTGACCGGCGCTTGTTGGATGAATACAGACAAAGACGCGCCGAAATCACGTTAAATCGGGCGTAATCTTGCATAAGCCTCTCCACTTTAAGGTGATTCCCGGGAGATCGCCGGCTCCTTGAGACGCCGCAAAGCCGAGACATTAGACCGGCCTATGTTTGGTAATAATGTAAAGATATTTTTTTCATTTTAATAATATAAAGATATACGTTCTGTCCCGAACCCTTAGTCTACTAAATTCCTCCAAATGCTCCCGCACTGTAAATGACAGAGTAATGATTATCATTCAATGCAAAATCATCACTTTTTCAGGATCACTAACATGTGCTGATATACCAGTATATCGACACGACAAGTGCTGATCATCATATTAAACGAATGTTAAACCACTGTTAGGGTTTAAATAATAATGTTCTTTATTGTTTCACTCACAATGCTTCCTCGCAGACTGAGTCAGTTGCCAAAACTAAACCACAATGCCACTGATGGGCACCCAAATGGCACGCTTGAAAAAAAATAGATCCACACTTGATTTTTTTTGTATGTACAGTACTATGTTTACTCAAGTACCAATGCATGAATGTGACATTCTACGGATCGTTCTGGCGTATCTTATTTGAGAGAAGGTGAGGAGGGCGGCCGAATGGACTTGGGGCCGTCAGGGACAGATTCACAACATGGCCGCCAACATGAGTATTCTGCGTACTTAATGGCAAAAACCATGACGCACAAGTAAATGCGACTTTTTATAGATTTTTTCTACAGGGTTTTGCAACAGGGTCTTAAGAATCAACGTGAAGCGCAGTGAGATTATATTTTTGCAAGCCAGAGAACCAGACTGCCTAGCAAATGATTTTTACGGCGGACTTATGTCTGTTTTGAAACTGCAATATCTGTAATGACGACCATATAAAATTCGGACGCAACACACTCAAAACGCCCAAAATTAGAATGTATGGGAGTCTGGCAGTCCATCCGCACAAAATAAATGATTGATGCAGAAAGAAAATCGCTTTGCACAGAGTCTGAGACGACCAAACCGTCTTCGCAACACAGTGTCGGCCGAACCCCGCGTTAAAATCCCAGAACGCAGCACACGTTCTCCCTAACGCTGTAAAATTACATAATATTATAATCGTCCTTAAAGACACCCACTACCTTACTGTGATGTTCTTATATTACACAAGTGCATTGGTTTCCGGAGTGGCTCGGTTCGGATGTCACCATAATATTTCACGTGGAACGTGCGTCCTGACTAATTCACTGCCGTTCGCTTTGCGTCCCTTTCGGTTTCCTCAGCTCACGCTGCTGCGGAATCCCTGGCACACAAGCCACCCCGTGGCACCCGCACAGCACTCGCGCACTTCACTTCACTCGGAGAACCGTCTTCCAGGTGTGAGGGGAGGCGGGGATGGATTTGTCTCCCCGCGTCAATAACCTCCCTCTCCCTCCGCACCGCGCAGCAGCAGACGACACACGGCACGCGGCACGGCGGCAGACGACACACACTACACACTCACTGAGGAAGGCAGCGGGCAGGTTCCGGGGCAGCCGTATCTCGGGGTCCAGCGTTCCGTGCGACTCAGGGGAGGACTGCGGGGGCGTCAGCGGCACGGGGACGTCCGTGCGGTACGTGATCATGGCACTGAGGAAGCCGGCCAGGCCTGACACGCCGCGGAGCCCTCGCTCCACCTCCATGCATGCCACCTGCACGCACACACACGCACACACACACACGCACACACACACACACACACACACACACACACAGGGCGCGTCGTCCGGCGCCGCGGCTCTCCTTATCAGCCCCCTGCTGGGCGCGCACTGGCCGCGCGGGCCGCCGTCAGCGGGGCCCCGGCCGAGAAGGCCGTATCTCCATCGTGCCGTTATCCTGGCCGCACTGCACTGCACTGCACTCGGTCACACGCGGCGGACCACTCGCCTGGCCATGCGCGCTCCCGGCTCCGGCACACGGTCCGGTCGGCTCCGGGCGACTCCGGGCGGGCTCGGCGCGGTACGTCCCGGACGATGTGCACCCCGCCGGCGGCTCTGGCGGACTCCTCGGGGTATTTGGTGTTCATAACCAGCCAGCCACCCCCGGCCGCCACCCCTCGGCTCCCCCACCACCGCACGGCACCCTCCCCCCTCCCCTCCCTCCACAACCCCGCCGTGGCCGGGCAGTGCGGCCGTGCACCCTTCCCGGTCAGAGGATCCCGCTCGCCGCTAAGCGACAATGAATCCCGGTGAGCCGTCCGCGTGCCGGGTACCTCTCGCCTCACCGTTACTTATTCACAAAGGGGAAAACAGGGTATCGGTATGGCAGAGGCATGAGTCCTATGACAGATTTTTGCGCGCGCCGCGGCGGCCGGCAGCGGTGGTGGTGGCGGCGGCGGGGGGGAGGGGGAGGGGTGGGCGGCGACGGCGGCCGGCCGGGATTGGCGGCCGCCCGAGGCCACGCCTTCCTCGGCGCGCGCATGCGTCGTCTGCACCGCGTCGTCTGCTAGGGGCTGCCGAGAGACCCTTCACGAGCCGCGCGCGGGGCGTCGCGCATCTTATCGAAATGCCGTCAACACAGACCGAAGTTCAAAGTTGATTTTTCCTGTAGTCCCCCCACC
The DNA here is from genome assembly GCA_038380765.1 of Odontothrips loti. NCBI lineage: Eukaryota > Metazoa > Arthropoda > Insecta > Thysanoptera > Thripidae > Odontothrips > Odontothrips loti. The sequence goes on from CM076253.1 coordinate 9,024,740, forward strand.
CCCTTCCCCCTTACTACCCTTACTATCCCCCTGCATTGTCATTCGTATTCATTACATTAGAAATCTAGACATGATTAATATTTCGCGTGTCCTTATGAGGAGAGAGAGAGAGAGAGAGAGAGAGAGAGAGAGAGAGAGAGAGAGAGAGAGAGAGAGAGAGAGAGAGAGAGAGAGAGAGAGAGAGAGAGAAAGAGAGAGGAAAAAGAGGGGGCAGAGAGTTAGTATCACGCAGTTCCATTCCTAAACACGGAGGCTCGAGTGCAAAGGAAATAAAGACGCACTACTTCACGATGCACGGTTTATTTCTCATACATGTCGAGAGGTAAACCTGTGTCGCGTTATGTATTTTTAGGATTGGCGCGGGTGTGTGTGTGTGTGTGTGTGTGTGTGTGTGTGTGTGTGTGTGTGTGGCGCACACTCGTCCTGTGTTTTTCGGCTAGGCGGTTCGGGCGGGTGGGGGCAGGAGCGTGGCTGAGTGTATGGTAGCGCATGCGAATACAAAGAACTGAGGGGGGTGGGGGATTTGGGAAGGGTCAACACTGCAGCGCACGCATAGTCCCTCCACGTAAAATCATTACAGTCACGAGGGGGGGGGGCGGTACAAAATCTGCAGCGTCAACACCAACCGAGTCACTTTGGACCCTTCATGAGCGATAATTAGAAAAGTCAACAAATACACACACACTTTTCAACTTGCCTTCTGCTGAATCCTCCCCCCCCCCCCTCCACAGTCGCCGCCGGATAGGCAATCCCGACGCACCGCCGCAGGCCGGGCGCTGAGCCCTCACCGCAGAGCCCCGCGCTGGGTAGGCACCCCAGGCGCACGGGTGCGGGCGTGTTGCCTACCCGGCGGCCCGCGGGCGCACAGAGCCCCTCACGCCGTGCACCTCGGCGACACAGGCGAGGCGGCGGCGGCTGGGAGGGGCGAAGCTCACCTCCATCTTTTGCATCCCGGTCTGATAATACAGTCCTGCGCGGGAATAAGGGGGGGGGGGCATAAGATGAAAGGAGAGGGAAGAGGGAATGAGGGAGAGAAAAAATAGGAAGCAAGACACGAAGACGCTGGCGGCGCCGCTGCTGCTGCCTCCTCTCCTTCTTCTTTCTCCAAGATGTGGGAATAAGTGAAGGGATAAAAGGGATGTACGAGAGCGGAGGGGGTGGGGGGAGAGGGGAGGGAAGAAATCGTGGCTCCAAATTAAATTCCGGGGCTCCCTTAAGACAGCGTGGCGTGCGGGCGGGGCGGTGGTGGCGGTGGCCGAGGGGAGGTGGATGCAGTCAATTTATGGCATGGAGCTGCTGCTGCTACTGCTGCTGCTGCTGCTGCCTCCAAGGGCCGGGAGGCCGGGGCATCCTTCCTCCCCAGTCTCCGCCGCCAAGAGAACAGATTTCGCGAGAGGGGCCGAAAGCAGCAGAGGCAAAAGGGCAGGACAAAGTGAGGTGGGTCACCCTCACCTCGGGTCACCGCGCAGCCTCGGCCCCACCGGTCACCTGGGGGCTCCAGTGGACTCTAGTGGGCTCCGGCGGGCTCCAGTGGGCTCCAGTAATGACATGAGGCTCCAGTGTCCTCCAGGAAACAGGGCTCCACATGTCATCCGGGCCCGTGTCTTCGCGCCATCATCGACCACGTCCGTCCGCTCCGGCTGCCGTCCATCCGTGCAAGTATGAAAAAGTGAACAGTCGTTTGTGGGGGGGCGCCGGCGGTCGCACTGCTAGCCCGCCCCCCGCCCCCCGCCGGCGCCGGCTTCCTGAATAGTTGACGGTGAGAGCGGAGAGATATGAGACCTATATGCGCTCGATTTGTGGGGGTAAAACGGCACGACGCCAGACCTAGAGAGACCTATGAGACCCTCTGAGTCTCTCTAGACCGCCCAGCAGTAATCATATTCCCTTTCGGAGGAAAGACTGGACCGGTGAATGGCTGATGCGTGTGCAAATAGGGCCAGGACCGGCGCGCCGCGCACCGCTGTACGTATCGTACGGACTCGGTTTGGTTTGTGGAGGAAATATTAATGAACAGCCCGACCGCCCCTCCTCCTTCTTTTCTCTTTTCTTACTCTTCTTCTTCTCCTCCTCCTCCGTCTTCGTCTATTCCTCTCCTCCTTCTCTCCTCTTCCCCTGCACTCCTCTGTGCTGCTGCTCCATCTTCTCGGTGACGGTGGTCTTCAATCACGGCCAAAACGTCCGGTCGACTCCGGATCAAACAGGAAGGACAACGGGTCCATTAGTAACCCTCCCCCTGCACCCGGGTGATGTTCACGCTTTTGGGGGTAGCGGTCGGGAGGCGCCGTGGGGGGGCCACAGGGGGGCCGCAGGGGGGAGGGGCGCAGGGGGCCGCATGGGGGGGGGGGGGGCGCCCACCGCCGCCCGGAGACGGATCACTCGGCCGATCAAAGACGGCACTTGCCTCCACCCCCCGCGTCCTTCAGGTGGATAGCGAAACTCACCCCCTCCTCCCGACCCACCGCCTTCCGTAACCAGCACGGCACTGCTCGGCTGCGCTCGAAGATATCTCACTCACTGTCTCTCTCTCACTCACAGTGTCTCTCTCTCTCTATCTCTCTCTCTCTCTCTCTCTCACACACACACACTCTCTCTCCCTCTCTCTATCCCTCTCTGAAACGCCCTCCGCCCCAATTTCCATCCGAGCAGCTCGGGCTTTTATTCAAGTAAAACGCCTGACCTGCAGGCAGCCGGCGCGTGGCAGACGGCCTCCTGTGATTGGCCGTCCGCAAACGACGTGACGCGTCTCTGTTGGCAGCAGCGCCTCCAACTCTGGAAACGGCATTCTCCTCAACTGGTTTACGGACGACCCCGCCGGCGAGGTGAGTGACGAATGAGGGCTGAATGTGGGGGGGGGGGAGGCAAGACGGAGATTCCCTCATCTCATGCAAGAGGCGAATGAATATCATACTGTCTTGGCAGTGCGCGAGAAAGCAGAGAGAGAGAGAGAGAGAGAGAGAGAGAGAGAGAGAGAGAGAGAGAGAGAGAGAGAGAGAGAGAGAGAGAGAGAGAGAGAGAGAGAGAGAGAGAGAGAGAGAGAGAGAGAGAGAGAGAGAGAGAGAGAGAGAGAGAGAGAGAGAGAGAGAGAGAGAGAGAGAGAGAGAGAGAGAGAGAGAGAGAGAGAGAGAGATGGGGAGGGATGAGCCAGGGGCACATAAGATGTCGAAAAGAGAAAGCTGCGCACACAATGCGTTGGTCGGTTTATATTTCATGAGGCCCAGTGCGGCGCGGAGATGATTGTTATGTTGTAGAGCCTGAGAGGCCCGCGAGGTCGTCCTTCTTTTCCGCCTTGGTTTTGAAGGTATACGGGGAGATGAGACGAGTTTGTGAATTTCGAAAGCGCATCCATATTTAACAAGCCGTGGGAAAAAAAAATTTGGAGCACAAAAAAAAGTCCGTAGAAAATACGGAATGCTGGAAAAATGAAAGAAAAAAAAATACAGCCATAAAATCTGTATTTAAAAAATTTAAAAATAAAAATCAAATTGTCATAAAAATTATACCTAACAATTTTGTCAAGCCGCAGGGAAATCCCCGAACAATGACTTTTAACAGTGTAGCGCGCAGGCAGGCGCACGAGACAAGGACCGCCACTATACCGGATTGGCCCTGCAGACGCTTAGGCCAGGCCGGCCCGGGTCGGGCCCAGACGTCTGGTCGGCGGGTACTTCCATACGAGCAGCAAGGGGACCTCGGCCAGGGCAGCCAGGGCCTCGGCCAGGGCAGCCAGGGCCTCGGCCAGGGCGGGGCCGCGGGCCGGGCCCAGTCGGCCGTAAGGGCTTAGACCCATCCGCCGACCCGCCCTCCGACCCCTTGCAAAACAGGTGCAGAGAAAAAGCGCAGGCCGCCGGGAGGATTTTAGAAAAGAGGAAAATATGCAAGGTGTCTGCGACAGGCGGCGCGCGCACACACACACACACACACACACACACACACACACACACGCGCGCGCGCGCGAAGACAATGGGGTTGGGGAGACGGGCACAAAGGGAGGAGTCATAGGCGACATAGGGTGACGCGTGTGAGGCGGAGGCATTGCTGCTGCCATACGGTGGGAGAGACGAGGACAGGTGCCGTGCACCCCTGAGGGGGGGGGTGTGTGTGTGTGTGTGTGTGTGTGAGAGAGAGAGAGAGAGAGAGAGAGAGAGAGAGAGAGAGAGAGAGAGAGAGAGAGAGAGAGAGAGAGAGGAGATATAGTGAGATCAAGCGCAGACAAAGATCGGCCGGCCGACTGTAATGGCCCAGCGAAATGTTGAGTGCGTTGAAGTCGCTGACCTCGAACATCACGCCCTTTCGAAAATGCCTCCGAATTCAATCGGCTACGGCATTAAATCCCCTGTTATATGCTTCCCCTCCACCCCCAGCAGAGACACTTTCTTTCTCTCTCTGTATCTCTCTCTTTCTTGTTCATTGCTGGAGAATGTCATAACGGGGCAGAAACACCATCCCTCGCCGCCCCTGCAAGGCTCTCTCTGACGACACGGGTGAGAAAATAAAATATGGAAGAAGAAAAAAAGAAACAAAAACAAAACAGAAACAATGAAACACGGTGCGGAACACTACGGGGGGGTTGCGCACCAAGCATATGCCGGGAGTTGCCACGGACTACCTTCCCTTCCCCCTCTTTGCCACTTGACTCCCTCCCCTCCTCCCCCGGGAGCACAGCGTCAAGTGTTGCGTCCCCAGTGTGTAATATCGCCTTTTCCCCGGGTAGGGGGGGGGGGGGGCTGCTGCTGAGTCGTCGGTTTCAGAGGATCGGGCCTCGGCCTCGGGTCCGGCTGGGTCCGGCAGGGTGAGGATTCCGTCTCACTTCAGCACCCGCACTACCCTTTCCCATCACGCAAAAAAAAAAAAAAAAAAAAAAAAATCAGGTTCGGAACCTGGACTGAGCCGGTCAGACCAACATTAACCCCGTGATCGAGGCATTTCGCTCTTTTGCTGTAAAACAAATTGTCCGAATTTTTGGTCGAAACGGTGAAATATCTCAGTCGTCCCGATTTTCTCTGTTTCTTTTACTCATGTTTTCTGAGAGTGCCGCTGAGGCACAGGATTGCTGCGGCCGGACCAGCATTATCCAAGTGATATCCTTTCCTCACCCTGCGCATTCGGGTCGGGGCCGGTAGTCGGTCTGTCTCTCTCGCACCGCCGGCGGGTGGCGCGGTGCGACGAGGACAGCAGAGCGCTCCCCGCTAATCCGATCCCCGCCGCCTCGGCGCGCACCAGTGGCAACACACTGGCAGGCTTACCAACCCGCAAGCCGGACAAATGACGTGGAATATTGCCGGCCCTGCCCTGAGTGAGTCAATGACTGCAGCCCCCGCCCCGCCGCCATCACGACTGACAAGTCCTCGAGGGCTGTGCTGTCCGAGCAGCAGGAGCAGCAGGAGCAGCAGGAGCAGCAGGAGCAGCAGGAGCAGCAGGAGCAGCAGGAGCAGCAGCAGCAGCAGTAGGAGCAGCAGCAGCAGGAGCAGCAGGAGCAGCAGGAGCAGCAGGAGCAGCAGCAGCAGCAGTAGGAGCAGCAGCAGCAGGAGCAGCAGCAGCAGCAGGAGCAGCAGGAGCAGCAGGAGCAGCAGGTGCCGCCGCAGCCGTGCCCGAGCAGGACACTCCCATAAACTGACAGCAGGGAAAACGCCAAAGCTTCTCTGCTTCCGTGTGCGAATACGTCCGTGTAAACTGCAGCCGAGTGTCCGCCTTGTTGCAGCCGCACGCCGCACCTCGTCCGCCGGCCGCGTTGTTCATCGCGTAACACGATTGGCGGCTTAATTGAAAATTATTCCGCTGGTCGGCGCGTGGCGCGGCGTGGCGCGGCGTGGCGCGGCGTGGCGGAGGCACTACTGAAAGGTCTGTAACAGCCGAGCCGAGCCGAGCTCTGCTGTTGCCGCCGGCTGCCGCTGCCGCCGGACCCGGCCCATTTGTAAAGCCCATTTATCACCTTGGGTCGGGCGGCACATAGTGCAGCACACCAGCGCCGCCAGAGCCACCCCCGCGGCGCCCCCCGCCGACAACCCCCGGCGCGCCACCACGGCCACCCCCCGACGGCCGGCCACCCCCCGACGGCCTCCCCTCCCGCCCGAACGCCTGCAATGGTACAGAGGATAATTTTGAAGGAATAAGAACAACCGACATTTTTATTTTAAAATGACGTAAACAATTTGTTTTAAATGAAATAAAACCTTCGAACAATGAATACATGAAGTGGGGAATATGGGGAAAATAGAGGGGGGGGGGGAATGATTTTAACAACTAATGTAACTAGTGTAACGAGCCACTATGCCTCAGCAGAGGAGTTAAAAAAGGCAGTAGCAAGCGCAACAACTTTCGTTTTCATTAAATCTTTAATTTTCTAGTCAGGAATAAGTCTGAAAACCGCCGCCAAAAAAATGTATATTCTGTAGTCTTTGTAGCTCGCGAGCCAAATCGGCGGCATGGCGCCTGTCCTCGCGTGGGCGTTGACGTCAGATCCTGGAGGCAGGGTTCCAGAGGCTCCAGCCGGCTCCAGCGCCGTAGCAGCCAGCCCGGACATCAAACTGTTTCCACTTTGCGGCTGGAGACGCCATGGCGGCCGATGGCGACCAGGAGGAATGGAACTGGAAGGAACGCCGTGTGAAGGCGAATGGGGACTGGAGAAAGTAAAAAGAGAGAGGGGGAGCAGCAGGACCAGTCCCATTCCGCCCCGCAAAGGTTTTCAATTCACTTTTTGTCGTCAACATCGTAAACACCGCATATTTCAGAGGACAATGGAAATGACACGACGCTCTGGGAGACCGAGGGAGGCCGGGGGTGGCTGGGGGAGGGGCAGCCGGTGCCAGCAGAGACACAGAGAGAGAGAGAGAGAGAGAGAGAGAGAGAGAGAAAATGTAAAGAGGGACCATCAAAGGAGCGAGACAGAAATGGTGCGGGGCGCTTTTGCAGAGTCTTCTAGGCCCGGCCAGCAAGAGCAGATAGCAGCTTGTCGGAGGAGCGGTCTCTCGATAGGCTACCGGCTACCACTATAGGCTCACGTTCTGTATTAATATTATTTTTCTGTTCGGGTATTGGGCCTCTGGATGTGGTCCGGAGGGTCTCGTATCGCCTCACCTTCTCGGTGCTCAATTTGGCGCTGCTCCGGCTCGGCCCCGGTGGTGGTGGTGGAGTAGGTGGTTTTGGTGGTCCGGGGGTAACATTTGCGCGTATGTGCGCAGTACGAGCCAGCACTGCTGTTTCGCACCCCTTATATTCCCGCAGCTCGGAACCCCGATATGAAAGTCCCTGAGTTTCGCCTCCGGGCACCTCCGGGCGCCTCCGGGCACCTCCGGGCACCTCCGGGCGCCTCCGGGCACCTCCGGGCACCTCCGGGCACCTCCGGGCGCCTCCGGGCACCTCCGGGCACCTCCGGGCACCTCCGGGCCGCCGAAGTCGCCTCGGCGTCGTGCATAGGAGGGCCGCGGGGGCCGCGGGGGCCTCACACCTACAATATTACGATCTTCGCCGCGCCCCGCCCATTCCCCAGCCGACACTCCTTGAATCTATAAAAGAGAGCACGACCCCGTTTTCTCGTACCGTTTGTTCGCTCTGTGTGTGTGTGCGCGCGCGCGCGCGCGGTTCCTTCAGTCCACACCCGGAAAAACGGTTTCTTGACTCAAAGAAACTTTGGGTCAAGGTAATTTTTCCCTTGAATCGAGGGAGGCGCTTTTGATGTTAGGTAAATTTTCTATTGTATGAAAGAAAATTCCTTAAAATTAAAGAAACTATTTCATTGTCCCCCCACGAAGGACGGCGTCTTTGAATTAAGAAAACGGTTTTCTGAGTGCACTCTTATTTAAAAATCTACATTGACCTGCTGATGTAAAAAAAAAAACCTGACAAAATCACCCAAAAGTCGAAATCTCTCGTGCTCACGCGCGACGCCGTCCAGGACAATGTCCCTTATCCCCCTCCGGTCCGCTCCGGTCATATGTGGAGGCAGCGGCGCACTTGTGAGGCACATACGCGCACACACATGGCGCACGGCGCTCGGCGAACCGCGGACCCTCTGACAATTGAATATCGCGGGGGTAAAAGGGTGTGCATGCGCGCGCGCGCGCGTATGTGTGTGTGTGTGTGCGTGTGCGAGGGGTGGATGGTGGCCAAACAATGCAGCGCTAAGCTGTGATAAGCACCGGATATATCTCCTCGTCTCGAGAGATGTCAACAGGGGAAGTGCCGGCGGCGGGGCAGCAGGGGTGGAATTAGGTGTGTCACACCTCGCGGCAGATACCAGGCCGGAGAAGAGAAGTCACGGGAAACGGTAACGTGGTGCGGCATTAAAGCGAGGAAAACGATTGGAAAGAGTACGCGATAGATTTAATATTGAAATCATTTTTAAAACAACAAAAAAATAACACGCTATTTTAACTGCATATATTTCAACTCCGTAACATGTACTAAGGTGAGTCACAACCACGACTGATAGCTTCGTCAGTCCCATCATATGCCCCCCTCCCCTCCCCCACCCTCCTCCCCTTCCGCCCTCCCTCTGCCAGCGGGGAAGATGCCTAATGGGTACTCCTGGGACGGCAGGGAGCGGGGGAGGGGGCGCCTCGGATCATAGCCGCATCGGTAGCGCAGGGATGCATAGTAATTGGCACAATAATACGTCCAGATGCACGGTTCTCTCTCTCTCTCTCTCTCTCTCTCTCTCTCTCTCTCTCTCTCTCTCTCTCTCTCTCTCTCTCTCTCTCTCACTCCCTCCCCCTCACCATTTCACTTGGCACACATGTTGTCTGTTTGCCCGAATGGAAGCAAGGCTGTAAAAGTGCACGGATGGCATGGCAAGTCGCGCCGGGTGGGGTGGGGTGGGGTGGAGGTTGTTTTGGGTGTGGCAGACCTGGTCGGACTGGGGCTGAGGGGTGAGGGGAGAAGGGGGGCAGGGGGAGGGGAGGGGGAGGAGTCGGACCCTGTCTATTATACCCTATTATGGGTCAGTGACTCGCTGCGGCCCGCTGCGGCCTGACTCGCTGACTTCTCAATCCTCCCGTCAGGAGCCACGGCCGGCCGAGCCCGCCCCGCTGGCCAGGGCAGCCGTCAGCAGGTGACCGCCCGGTCGGCGGAGGGGAGCGAAAGTCAACGAAAACAAAAATGCAAGTCTTCTTTAAAAAGTTTCAATCTGTGCGCCAGCGTCCGGGACCGCGCAGGTTCAAGGGTTAATGGATTTCAACATTTCCAACCAAATTCATCAATGTTGAAAATTTGCCGGGCCGCCGCCACCGCCGCCACCGCCGCACCGACGTCATCCCTTCGACGCGGGGACTCGCGCCAAACATTTGAATTTCATTCGTGCGCCGCGGGGGAGTATGGCGTGGTATGGCGTCGTGGCGACGCCAGTGGCATATCGCCCCATCCCGGCCGGCTGCACTCGAACCGAACCGAACACGGCCGGCGGCGCGGTGCGGTGGTGGCTGGGGGCGCGCATGCCGTGCTGTGGGGTGCCCCTTTATGGGTGCTGCGCTGCGGGCAAAGTGGTGGTGGTGGTGGTGGTGG
>CM076253.1:9039237-9254237 GCA_038380765.1 Odontothrips loti
GGCGCATACAAAAACTGGGTCCGTCCGGGATTTGAACCCGGGACCTCTCGCACCCTAAGCGAGAATCATACCCCTAGACCAACGGACCGCGATGACAATAGTTTCCGACCAAACGAAATGCATAGGGAGGGGGCCGCACCGCGCACCGCGACGCACAGCCGCCGCCGGCGGTCCGCTTCCCCCCCACCACCGGCCAGTCGGTGGGAGGCAGGGGGAGGGGAGCTGCGCCGGCTGCGCCACGCCGCGCCACGCCGCGCCACGCCGCGCCACGCCGCGCCACGCCGCGCCACGCCGCCGCCGCACCGCAGCCGTGGCCGCCACGATGACGCCACCGCACCGCGGCCCAACCCAGGCCGCCACCATCAAGTTCAAGTTAGCCGCGCGCTAGTTCCGCCGTTTCGCTCATTTTCCTCGATCTCGCGGTTATTCGGCCCCCGAGACGCTCCTTCCGGAATAGCTGCAAAGTGCAGGATAACGGCTCGGCGACCGAGGATAAAAGTCGGCTGGGGATGACCGATGGCCGGATGGAGAGATCCCGGGCTGTGAGACGTAGTTCGTGGACGAACCCCAACAGTCCCACGGTCAAGGGGAAGGGGCCGAGCCCAGCAGCGGGAGCGGGTGGAGAGGCAAAAAACGCTCGAAAGTAAACTCGGGGGAGACGCTGAATGGGGGACGGACTAACGCGGCGCTCCCGGGTGGTCCGCGTCACGCTGGCCTCGGTGGTAACCGGATCAGTGTGGGAGGCCCGGAGCCCACCGGAGCCCGCCGGAGCCGCGGTCTGCATGTATACACAGTAGCGGGAGCTGGTGGTCTGGTCCCCGCGGGCCGCGGCCGGTACAGAGACGTGTATCTCTGATACCAGAGTCCCGCGGCGTACCGCGGCGGGCTGCGGCCCACCGACGCGGCGTGCGAATTGGGGGTTCCACGCCGTCCCCACGTCTATTAGACCGCATTTCTCCGGCGCCTGGGGCCGTGCAGGACGATGAACTTCCGCGTTCGAAGCCGCTATTGCGACATATGTATCGTAATACGTTCTGGTATTAAACGCCATTGGTTTTCTAGGCGCGACGCGGCGGCGGAACAGATAAGGTTTACAGCTCGTGCCGTGCGGGATGGAGATGGAATGCTACCGGCTCGGGAAAGTACGCGGCGAGGGCCTAACGGTTCGGATCCCCGCCCCGGCCCTCGCCTAGCCTTTCCCCGCGCGCTGGCGACCGAGGCGACTGCGGCTGCGAGGCCTGTTGCTAGCGGTACCTACGGCCCTCAATCTTCATCGGGGATGTAACTCAGTGGTAGAGTGTCTGCTTCGCATGCTGAAAGTCCTGGGTTCAAATCCCAGCATCTCCAATCTCAATTTTTATCACAACGAATTTCATATTGCGGCTAGACATTTCTTACTTTTTGAAGAAAACGTTCATGTCTGAGGGAGTGCTTCTTTCTTAAAATTGGACAAACGCCAGTTTTTAAATGAAGCCAGTATGTTCAAAATTAGGACTCCAGAATAGAATTTTACTGTAAACAAAGAGAGCAAAAAAAAAAAAAATTGTTTGCAATTCTGCTGCCCTGGCGACCGATAATCACTATGACCGTGACGGATACACGGAAGTGAAAAAAGAAGGGCCCCTCCGGGATTTGAACCCGGGACCTCTCGCACCCAAAGCGAGAATCATACCCCTAGACCAAGAGGCCGCGGTGAGAAAACTTGTGATCGGCGGGTGCCACGTGCAGCTACACACACATACACAGTGCGCGCTGTATGTGTGTGACGTCACGGCCCCGGCACGCCGCAAAGACGGGAGCGGAGGGGAGGGCAAAGATGGGCAGTGCTGCTGGCTGACCGATGCCGTCTGTATCTGCCTCGGCGGCAATGCTCGGCGGTCAATGACCGGGGAAAAGTTTGAGGCGCTCTGTTCAGATGTGGCGACTTTTCATTCTATTTCTCCGGTAGTATAGGCAACCTTTGTTATTGGACGCATACGACGTCGCGTTGACGCGCGCTACGGCGTTTGTGAACACCCGGTGGCGCACACGCCCCATCATCTTCATCGGAGAGCGGCTCTCGAACCCCCCGCGAAGCGCAGCCGCTACCGACTGTGTGCCCCGCACCCGCCTCTGCGCGGTCGCCTCATCCCGGCTTACTTTATATCTTTTTAAATTGATATTTATACGTCTCTTGTTACCACTCCGCGCCCGGCCGCGGCCACGCCCCGGCGGCGGCGGCGTGCGATGCGGTCGTGGGAAACGAGCGGCGGAGGGATGAAACAACACCCCGGCGCCACGCCGCCGCCACGCCCCGCTACGCCCCTCGCACAAAACACATCGCGATGACCCTATAATCCAAAATCTGGATGCGGCGCATATGCCGCCCCGCCCCGCCCCGCCACGCCCCACCCCCTCTTTGTTCAGCAGCCTCCGACAGTAGCGACACGACGACGCCCACCTTTTGTACGGCTTCCCCCCGCTCATGATGATGATGATGATGATGATTTTCCTGATAATCTCCCGCAGAAGACTATCCCGCTGTCATTACATCTCTATGATGTGACGCGTGCCGGTCTGATGACAGCCGCCTGATCCTCCCGCTTTCACTCGCACCGCCGCGGTCGGCCGCGTCCAACCATTTCCCGCCAAAAACTCCCACGATGACGGCGCATCTCTTGTCGCTTTCTCGACCTCCGCGGGGGGTCCACACACACACACACACACACACACACACACACACACACACACGACAGGAGATACGGGATACGGAGTGAGCGACACAGTGAGAATTAATTGGGTTTTGATTTGTGCCACACGGGTGCGGAGTGCCCGGTGCCCGGTATCAATCGGGCTCAAGTCGAGGCCGAGCTGCGGCCTTCGTGTTCGTATGGTCGTGTGGTGTGCGCGCCGAGGTGCGCTGAGCTGGGCTTAGGCCCGTCTGTCCGTCTGCCTGCCCGACCGTTATTCCGTCCGTCTGTCTGCCCGCTCGCCCACCGGCACGCCTGCCTACTGTGCCATCATCGCCGAGGCGCGCGCGGCGAGCGGCCGATGGGATCCCCAGCCAACGCTCTGATATTCAGCGTCGGGGATGTAACTCAGTGGTAGAGTGTCTGCTTCGCATGCTGAAAGTCCTGGGTTCAAATCCCAGCATCTCCACTTCGCTCCTTTTTGAAGGGCGCACGCCGACTGGCTTTACAGTTATCGACCGGCTCGCCGACGGAAACACAAGCCGGATGGCGGCGTCTCCCACCACGCGCCTCCATAGCTCAGGGGCAGAGCACTAGTCTCGTAAACTAGGGGTCGTGAGTTCGATTCTCACTGGGGGCATACGTGTTTTCTTTTTGTTTTTATTGCCTTGGGTGACCCTCTCGTCTTTTCTCCCCTTCCAGACTTATTTATATTTATTTATTTAGCCATTCTATACTCAAATCCATGATTGTTTGATTTTGACACTGTGCGCATTTTTGTGAACGGTCTCTGCTCTTACAGACTTGGTGACTAAATGTAACAGCCGCGCACGGCTCAAGCAAATGCGACACATGGCCGTTCTCGATCTGCGTCAGCTCGAGGCATCCTCTGATCCGGCCGCACGCCCCGGCGGCACGCCCAGCCCTCAGCCCATCCGGTGGTCGCGTGGCGTCGAGTGTGTCGCGTGCCGTGCGGTGCAGCGCGCGTGCCGAGTCCGAGCTGCAGGCGCACGCACGAGGACAGAGCAGTAAACAGCTTGTTTGACCGTCCAATAGACAGCATTCCACTCCGGTCGCAACGTCTGAATGTAAAAGTTTGTCGAAACCCAGACTGGCCAATAGAGGTTTCCAGTGCGGCTCAGAAGCGGAAGCTGCAGAATAAAAGCACTTCCAGACCGGAAACTCTTGAGGGTAGTTATGAGAAACACTGATGCCCAGGAGCCGCGCCAAATATGAGAAATAATAGAAATAATAAGAACGGCCTTCGAGTTTCTCATACCTGCTCTCGAGAGTTTCCGGTCTGGAATAAGGGATTTTGTTCTTCAACTTCCGTTTCCAAGTCTTATTGGAAACGTCTATATCGGTAACAGGAACAACTCCCCGTTAGTCTACACCATCCTGGAGTAGTGTCGTCCAGTGCGGCGCTCAGTTTCTCATACAGCACGGCGAGAGCCGTTCCGGTGCGGCCCATCTCTGCCCTGGGGCACTTCCGGTGCCCGCACACCACTCTGACTCGCTCACTGACACGCAGGTTGTCAACAAGGCGGACGTGATTTGGTCGGAGACGCGTGGCGCGCGCGTGCCGCGTGACGGAAGGGGACAGACCGGAAGTGCGGCGCACGCTTGTTCCGGAAAGGAGTCGGCCGTCCTCTCCGCCGCACTAATTGGGACAAATCGAGGGGGTGGACCACGTGGTGTGTCTGTTTGCCTTTTACCCGCCAAAGTGTCCGCCGGCCCCGCCTCATGCGGCGATGCTCCTCCATTCCATGGAAACCCCGACATCGGAAGGGCCTCCGAGTGCTCATCGTTCTTCAACTTCCGATTTTAAAGTGTCATCGAAAATCTCTACAACAGCATCTCTATCCGGGGGCCCACAAAATGTATATGCTCCTAGTTCTACCCCTTCGCTCCCACAGTAACGCGGTGGCACCCGCTAAAGCACAGTTTGCTTCTTGATTCGCACAGTATACTGCACACACACACACACACACACACACACACACACACACACACACAGAGCCGGCATTGTTGCCATACAATAACAATACCGCCCTGGCCACGGCTTTTCGCTGTTTACACTACTTCACTTACCAGGAGTGCTCGTTGCCCTCCCCCCGCCCCGCCCCGCCCCGCCCCGCCCCGCCAACACCCGCAGGCCGGCCGCCTGCGCTCTCTATAATGATAATAACACACTGCCCCAGTCAGTGTGGCGAGGCGAGGCGCGGGGCGGGGCGGGGTGGGGCGTGATTGCACATTTGGACTGCGCGCCGCCACGTTTCTCATACACTACCTTTCCAGCGTGCGCTCGGCGGGAGGGAAGGAAGAGTTCTGTGATGAGGACTCTAGGTTAGGTTGGGTTAGGCGATGTGACTCTGTACAGACAGGCCGTCAGGCCTCATACAGTAAAATGATGAGGTAATATTTCTGGTCGATCCGTGATGGAAATTACTTTTACAAAATCAGAATTGGAAAAAATGTTTTCAGGGTAAATTAGAAATATAGTTTCTTTTTTGGTTTCCTTTTTGTTTTGATGTTCAACTTCCGTTTGGAGCCTCACCACCGCCAACACCTACTCTTCCTCCGATTTTAAAAATCACTCTACACACACACACACACGCACACGCACTCATGGCCACTCGTTGTGTGGCATTGTATGCGGCCGCTCGTTTGTGCGTGCGGTGCGTGCGATGGTGCACCATGTGCTGGATGCGCGCGGCGCGCGCGGGGCCATCGGCGGCCACGCGTCCGCCACGCGCCGCCACGCGCCCTGCCGCACGCCACGCGACCGCCGCTCCCTCACGCCCGCGCCGTGCCTCCGCGCTCCGCGCCGCGCGCCGTCGTGTGCCACGCCCGCAAGCAGGCGGCGCGTCACGCACGCCATTTTGCCGCCAAAAGCACTCCGAAAGTGAGTGAATGCACCCCTCCCGCTCGGGATGAGAGGGCAGAGCAGCTCACGCACGATAATAGTAATAATTATAATTTCAATATTTGTCGCAGAGCTGCAATTTTAATTATTTTACGTTCTGGTTGTGCCATAAACGTGCGTTATGGCAAGTATGAGGACGCGGAGAATCTCGCACCGGGAAGATTCGCGGGTTCTGTTCGCCGCGGGCCGGGCCGGACCAGAAATTCTCCCGAAAATAAGCATAATTGATAGTATCAACTTTTGAAAATCCATCGGAGGCTATTTCGACATCGTTTTGACGGTCTTCCGGTCTTCCTTCTGGCCAAGGCCATCGGCGGCCGCTCCGCCCGCTCCCTCCGGAGACAGTACGCTTTGTCGCGTCTTTCCCACAGCACAGCCGGAGGCGGGGCACGGGCTACACACACACACACACACACACACACACACACACACACACGCAGCACCGCCGTGCGAGCCAAACGGTCGTCGGGGGCTGTGCTGTGCTGCGCCGGGCTGGGGGCTCAGCACGGCTCCGTAGGGCTGTGCAGGGGCCCGGCGCACACGCGAGTGTTCCTCAGGGAGTGCGGGCCGGGCCGACGGGGCGGGGACGCAGGCGCGGGAACGGCCGTCGTCGCGGACCTCTGGGTCGTCCGGGTCCTCCGGGTCCTCGGGGCCGGAGCCGTCCCCCGGGAGCCGACGGCAAGCTACGGGACCTGCGGGACCCTCCGCCGAGCCGGGCCAGGCACTCCTCTGGGCTCTGTCTCGGCAAAGCGGCGGCCATGTCGGCGGGGTGGGAGGTTAGGGTTAGGTTAGGGAGGCGGCGCGCTCGAGTTTCACTTGTGTGACGGGCTGCGCCGGGCTGCGTCCGACAGCCGTCTCTGTCGCTCCTGATCTCGCCCCCGCAGTCGGCGTGCGAGAGGGACAGAGATGACACGTCGCGGACGCCGCGGACGGGGGTCGCACGCTGTCGTCGCCGGTGGCTGCCTGGGTCTCTGCGGACGCCAAACACTTCTGTCTCGGCGTGTTCTCCCCTGGTCTCCGCCGCGGAGGTCGACTCCCACGACGCGGGCTCCAAATATGTTCCTGCGGCCGATACAACGGCCCGTCCCGCCCCCGTTCATGGCAACAGGATCCTGGCTGTGTAGCGCGCCTCGCCTTCCGCCTTCCCTCTCATGCCTGTCCATGTCCATGGCCCGCGCTGCTGTCATGGTGTACTGCAGCAGCACCCCAGGGGGGGCCCATGCCCGGCCCGGCCCGCCTCCTGTCCCAGGCGGTCACCGCGCCGGCCCCCGGCCCCGGCCCCCCTCGGGCGCCCCACCCCCTCAACCCCCGCAGGGATGGCTGGAAACATTGTGTCCTGGCTGCGCCCCGGCGCCTTGTGTGTGTGTGTATATGTGTGTGTGTGGGGGAGAGAGAGAGAGAGAGAGAGAGAGAGAGAGAGAGAGAGAGAGAGAGAGAGAGAGAGAGAGAGAGAGAGAGAGAGAGAGAGAGATCCCCAACGGCCTCACGCCAAACCCATGCTGGGAGCGGCCGGAGGGACTCACCCGCCCCTTTCCTTCCCCCCCACCCCCCAACCCCCGGCGCCTCCGTCCGCGGCCACACCCTGCAGCTACAGCGGCCCGCTCGGCTGCTCGGCTCCGGTCCCCGGCCTAGACCACCCCACCGCACTGCACAGCACAGAGCACACACACACACACACCCCCCAGGAAGTTGTAAGGAAAACATGCGCGCCACAAACTTTCCCACACGTCATCATTAGATCGCAATCAGATGCGGATTCCGTTCCCCTCCAGAGAGCGCATCGGGGATCCCCGGCCCGCGGCCCCGCCCCGCCCCCGCCCCGCCTCCCCCCGCCTCCCCCCGCCACTGCGAGGCCGGGCTAGTCAGCTGGAATAATATCACGACGGCCATGGCTAGGGCTTCGGCTGCCTGGCCCGGTCCGACCCCCCGGCCCGAGTCCGAGTCCTTGACACCTGGCGGGTCTGACGGGCCTTGACGGCTACCCTGACAGCTCCCGCGGCGGGTGACGGCGAGGCCACTCGTGGAAGCCCCACCGCGCCCAAGGCGCCCCCCCCCCCCCCCCGGGGGTCCCGGCAGCCACCAGCTGAGTGAGGGGATGAATCATGTCCACCACGGCGGGGGAGGGACCAGGCAGGGCGGGGCGGGGAGGAGACAAGCGCCGGAACCACCCGAAACCCTCACCGCGCGCGGTGTCAAAACTTACGCAGAACGTTTACCCGACGGGCACAGCGCACAGCGAGCGCGCGGCCTGGAACGGAAGGTCTCAGCCGCCATAACATACGGGGGCAATTTATGCACGAGACCGTTTACTGATTTACAGAGTTGTCTCGCGCTCAAGTGAAAGTGACGCTCTAGTTTTCACAGCGCGAGTAATTACCGAGAGAGCAGTAAGACGTTCGGAGTCTTTGCGACCCCGCTGGATTCCGGACGGTAACGGGCAGCAGGCGGCAGCAGGCGGCAGCAGGCTCCCTGCGGCCTGTGTCGGTGTGCCCCGGCTAGCCCCGGCCCCCTCTGCCATTTACTATTCATACACCTGCTCCCCGCCGCCGGCGGCAACCTCCCTCCACGCCAATCTTTTAAACGCTGTTAAAATCTGGATTCCTTTACTCCAAGGAGTTAAAGGTTAATGTGGGCCTGAGCGGCACCGGGCCCGGGTCTGCGGGTCCGCACCCCGCCTCCCCCAGCCCCGACCTCTGCCCCCCCCCCCCCCCCCGTCTCAGATGGGCTGATCGTCTCATCCAAAATTCATCCCTCTTCCTCGCCTGCTCGGGCCCCGCCTCCCGCCTGCCTCCCGCCGCCTAGCCGGTGCGGTCAGGCAGGGCCGGCAGGACGTGTAGCACCCGACTGCCACACACAACATTTCCAGAGGGTCCTCGTATGGCCGCGCGGCCCGCCTACGCCAATCACGCTAATGGCAATAGGACAATCTTCGCGTCAATGTCGCGTGTGGCGGCGCACGGACGGGATGGGACGGGGCGGGCCGCGACGCAGGACGACGCACACGAGCAGCACGTCGTCTGGAACGGTGGCCGAGGCCGAGCCCGCTCCCCCGCCTCGCTCCGGCCGCCTTGGGGGCCCAGGGTAGGCAGCGCGCTCAACACCGCTGTCCGGCGGCACTGCCTACCCGGCGCTCCGCAGGGGCGTTGTCGGCGTAGCTAGCCGGCGGAGGCAGGAAGGAAACAAACAAAACCACGCGCCCCCGGCAGTATTCGACCCTCCGGCGCCGGAGCTTGTTTCGCCAGGAATGGCAGACGACGCGGTGGTGGCCGCCGCCGTCACGGCCCGCGTGACGAACCGTGTCGCGGCCGGCCGCGGTATGGCCTTGGCGGCGGCCAACACCTGCTCCCCGAGCTCCCCCTGCAGGCCCTGCCGCAGCTGCACCGGCCGGGGCATGGACGCGGCGGGGGAGCACGGAGCTGAGTAATGCCAGACACCCGAGTGTCACGGCCGGTAGCTTGTCAAGAAGCGTGACCGGACAGCCGGACAGATTTTGGCCCGCGGAGCGAGAAGAAAATACAAAACTCGCCTTTGTTTGCGGCGAGTTTACTGTCTGCTCCAAAGAGGAAAATAAATGCCAGAAACGGTTAGGGCCTACCTCATCCATAGCCTTCCAAAGCCTGCCGCCTGCCCCCGCAGTGGCCGTGGCCGAGGCCGTGGCCGAGGCCGTGGCCTGTCCCGTCCGCCCGGCGCCCCCGTTTGCGTGACTGTCCGCGGTAGCCGGCCGCGGCTGCACCATTTTCCTCGTGATTTTCCCTTTTCTCCACCACACACCCTCCTTCCTTCGGAGAAGCACGGAGTGCGCAGAGGCCGTCAATTCCCCCCTACCGCCCAGCTACTGAGCCACGATGGTATCCGTGGAGCGGGAGGTACGTACCATGACAAAGTTTTCACAAATCGCCCCGTCGCCCCCGCTGGATCTGCGCCTACTCTCGCCCATGCCCATAACCCCCAACCTTGCGGCCGCCATGCAAGCCCCCGCCCCGGCGGGCCCCGCGGCGAGCCCCGGCGAGCCCCTCAACACCACCCCCGTGTCCGCCGTGGGTATCCGAATGACAGCAGCACAAAAGGCGCGAGGGAGGCCGTGCCGTGCCGTGCCGTGCCGTGCCGTGCCGTGCCGTGCCGTGCCGTGCCGTGCCGTGCCGTGCCGTGCCGTGCCGTGCCGTGCCGTGCCGTGCCGTGCCGTGCCGTGCCGTGCCGTGCCGTGCCGTGCCGTGCCGTGCCGTGCCGCGCTGTGCTGTGCCGTGCCGTGCCCTGGCCTGCCCTGGCCTTCCCTTCCCGGCCGTGATTACAACGAGAGGACTGCTGTTTTCATAAGCCGAGCATTTGGCCGCGCCCCCTGCTGCCGCCTCCGCCGCCACCACCACCACCGCCGCCACCGCCGCCGCAGCTGCCGCCGCTGTGCTGCCACGGTAGTGGTGGCTCCGACAGAAAGGGCCGAAATAACCCTTTGGCGGCTGACGGGAGGGCAGGGCTGCTCTATGGTCTATGGTGGTCTAAGGTAAAGGTGCGGCCCGCTGTGGGTTATGTGAGCGTCGGGATATGGTGCACATAGAACGCCCTCATTCCAGCCCTATCTGTGCTCCACGACTTCCACCCCTCTCTCTCTCTCTCTCTCTCTCTCTCTCTCTCTCTCTCTCTCTCCCTCTCTTTCTCTCTCTCTCTCTCTCTCCCTCTCTCTCTCTCTCTCTCTCTCTCTCTCCCTCTCTCTCTCTCTCTCTCTCTCTCTCTCTCTCTCTCTCTCTCTCTCTCTCTCTCTCTCTCTCTCTCTCTCTCTCTCTCTCTCTCTCTCTCTCTCTCTCTCTCTCTCTCTCTCTCTCTCTCTCTCTCTCTCTCTCTCTCTCTCTCTCTCTCTCTCTCTCTCTCTCTCTCTCTCTCTCTCTCTCTCTCTCTCTCTCTCTCTCTCTCTCTCTCTCTCTCTCTCTCTCTCTCTCCCGTGCTACCCCCGCACCGCCCGTAGCTAAAGCAACCAGCAACCCTTTCCGCCTCCAAACGCGTCGGCGGCGTTTCATTTTCCGCCTTTTATTCGTCTGTCACGTCCTGGCCCGATAATTATTCACGTTCCTGCCTTCGCGCTGTCTCCCGTCCTTCTCCCACCGCGTCGAATGAGGACCGTTGCTAACCGTGTGTGTTTGTGTGTATGTGTGCGAGCGAGATGCGAAGAGGAACACCACGCGGCGTCTCTCTCGCACTCGCCTGCTCGGTCCGCCCCCTGAATCAACCCCCAGCCCGGCCATGACTGACCCCATCGGCCGCCATCGGCCGCCCCGTGTCCTCGGCACTCCGCCAGCAGAGGCCCTGTGCCCTGTGTCGTCCTGAGAGCCCCCGCCGAGGCCCCGCCGAGGCCCCCGCCTCCGCAAACTACACAAGACGGGGGCTACCGGCCAAGTCCTGCCAGGCTGCCGCCGCCGCCAGCGACCCGAGGGTGCCCTGCGGTGCCCTGCGGTGCCCTGACCAGACCGAGCCCGAGGGCCTCATGGCTTGTTGGCTTAATTAACTAAAAACTGCTGTTTGGCCGACGGGGTCATGTGGGGCCGGCGGCTGGTCCAGAGGCCCCCCGGGAAGGGGGAGGGGGGAGGGGGGGAGGGGGCGTAACGGTCACGTCCCCCCTGAGGCCACTCACGGCAGAGAAAGCACAAGTCTACACAGCCCCACCGATTTTCCTGGTATAAATCTCATCGCGAACGTTACGCTTGGTGGCAAAACCAATTTCATTGGTGTGTTCATCCCCAACCTAAAATATCGGTGTTCGAACGGTTTTTCATATAGACGCAGGACCCGATGTCGTTCAGCGAATTTTTTTTTTTACCCCTCGTTTTTTTTGTCATATACAAACAGAGTAAGGCTCGGCGTGGCTCAGGCTTCTCTCTCTCTCTCTCTCTCTCTCTCTCTCTCTCTCTCTCTCTCTCTCTCTCTCTCTCTCTCTCTCTCTCTCTCTCTCTCTCTCTCTCTCTCTCTCTCTCTCTCTCTCTCTCTCTCTCTGCCTCTCCTCCCACTATCGATCTATGGAGGTGCGGGGAAAGGACATTGCTGGAAGAGACCAAGATAAAGAAATAAAAATTCAGGAAGGTGGTTGGCGGCGGCGGCGGCGGCGGCCGCGTGTCTGGGGCGAAGCGGCGGCGGAGGGGGGGGGGGGGCACGAGTTCGCTCCCTGCATCGCAAACATTCTCATACCCTGTCGCGTCCGGGGCGTCGTACGGGAGAGGACGGAGACGGAATGTCTGAACATGGCGGTGGCCCGGCGGTGGCGCTAGCCCTACCCCTCTGTTTCTGAAATAAGGCTCCGATCAAACAGTACTCACCCCCACACTGCGGGGGGCGGGGGTGCATCTCTGTCCCTACGTTAATTCGCGGAGCGAGCGGGCGAGCGTTAGCGAACTGCGATGCGGAGCGCTATCAGCTGGAAGGCTGGTCGGTGACCGAAAGGTTCGTGGTTCAACTCTTTGCCTGAGTAAAATTTTTCTGCAGGCGAAACTGCCCGGGGCCAATGGTACACCTGGTATAGCGCTGGGTATAAGTTTCATCCCAGAGGTCACAGAGAACGGATGCCGTCTCCGCGATGGTGCAGTCAGTGGCGGGGACCAGAACCGAGCGAAGCCCTTCGCGCGGTCCTCCGTCTTGGACTCCGGCCTCCGTTCCTTCGGCCGCGGCCCTCCCCGCTGCCTTGCTCACTCTTCTTCTTGCAGGGTGCGGGCCGCGCAATGACCGCGGAACCCAAGCGGACAAACCGGGGGACATTTAAAGGCACCCCGACCCCCGGGCCGAGCCGGGCCGGACCGGGCTAGCCGGGCAGCCCCTCCCCCCTCCCGCCCCTCTGCCCCCGGCGCCGCCACCCCCTACCCCTCACAGTCCCTCCCAAGCTGCTCGCCTCTTCCAATCTAAGTGAGTGGCCGCCCCACCCTCTCCTCCCTCTTTTTCTTCCCTCTCCGCCCCGCGGCCTCCGCTCCCCTCCCCCATCCCCCCGCCCCTCGTCCGCGCCACGCCACGCCCGCACGCCACCAGTTTAATCAGCAATATGGATGTGCAGGGCGTAAGGGAGGGAGAGAGAGGAGTGGGAGGGGGGGGAGGAGAGGAGCAGGGAAGGAGGGAGGGAGAGGAGGGGCGCGGTCTGCCACACCGCCGCCACCAGCCCACCACCCCTTGCACTCCGCTGTGCTCCGCTGCTGCCACGCCACGTCCTCGCGCGCTAGGCCCCCGCGCCGCCCCCGCGCCGCCCCCGGGCCGCCGCCCCCGACGCGCGGTGGCCAACGTGGCAACGAGGGAGGCATCCCCGCCCCCGCCCGCCGGCCTTCCGCCCCACCAACCGCGTGCGTGCGCGTGTACGTGCGCGTGTACGTGCGAGCAAAGTGCATTTCTGGGCACACATGTGTATGACTATGACAATGCTCCCCGAATGTACTCCGGAGACCGCGCCGCGCCATCTTATTCATGGGGGGCGATAAATAAAGGTGGCGTTAACGCAGACGGCGCGTAGACGGCTCGGCGCTCGGCCTCCTTACACAGTTTTATGACTGATATATTTTTGTCTCTCTCTCTCTCTGTCTCTCTCTCTCTGTATCTCTGTATCTCTGTCTCTCTGTCTCTGTCTCTCTCTCTCTCTCTCTCTCTCTCTCTCTCTCTCTCTCTCTCTCTCTCTCTCTCTCTCTCTCTCTCTCTCTCTCTCTCTCTCTCTCTCTCTCTTTCCTCCTAAGAAAGAACAAAGACTGAAAGATTCAAGGAGGGACGCACTAACGAGAGAGAGAGAGAGAGAGAGAGAGAGAGAGAGAGAGAGAGAGAGAGAGAGAGAGAGAGAGAGAGAGAGAGAGAGAGTCAGTCAAGGCGCAGAGAGAAAGAGAAAGGCGATTGATTTACTAGCAAACGATTTGCCATGCTGCTGCAGCGGAAGAGGAGGAGGAGGAGGAGGTGGAAAAGGAGGCGCTCCTGTTCCTATCGCGATATCAGAAATTCCCTTTCTTTTCCGCTCCGAAAGTTGTTCCAGCACCGCAGGGGGAGCGGCAGTGGCAGCGGCGGCAGCGGCGGAACTTTCACGAGTAAAATGAACGCTCTGTTGGACCACCCATCGCCTTGTGCTTGTGCCTTGTGCCTCAGCTCGGCTCGGCTACGGTCGGCGGGGCGGAGCGCGGAGCGGAGCGGACCGCGGAATCTCAGCGCGCCAGATCCGATCCCAAGCGGTCCGGCGGGAGGAATCAAAATGAAGGGAAGGGGCACTGCGGGGCACGGCGGGGGCGGGGCACAGACCCATCGCGTATAGAGGCCGCCACACGCCGACGAGGCCAACACGCGTAATCTAAAAAGAAAAAGAGATAAAGAAAAAAAAAAAAAACTTGTGCTTTTATTACAAAATCACGATCACATGAAAAGAGGAGAAAACAACGCTGACCTGCCAAGGTCACATCGCGGCCCCCGATGATGGCGCCAGGCGCCAGTAGAGCGCCTGCTAGACCCCCCGCGGTGCGGCAATCAGTTCGCCTCCACCACACCCCCGCACCACTGAAATATCACGTATTTATAAACGTGACTTTGTAAATGATCTATGTTTCGGCGTGGATCATGTGCCGCTTCCTCGGACCCTGGCCGCCCCCGGGCCCCGCCCCCGGGCCCCGCCCCCGGGCCCGCCCCCGAACCTGCCTCCGGGGGCGGCCAGACAGAAGCTGGCGCGCGCTGTGCGAGACTCATCGAGCCGATATGTTCTGTTCTGCTGTTTTTGCTCGGTGGCCCATGGCCGACCCATGGCATCGCAGGGCGCACAGCGCTCTACCAGCCGCAGATGTGTGGTGGCTTTGGCCCTCCCTTTGCCTCTACCATATGAAAGTTTGATTGTGTTTTGCGGCACGACCAATACGATCCTAGCACTCACTCTCTCTTCCACACACATGTCGCACCACAACCGCCCCAACCATTTTTTTTGTTTTTGACCACGCTCGGCTATCCGTACCAAAATCACTTATCGGGCTGGGTTCGGCCCCACGTCCGCACAACCCCTCTAAAAACGTATGCACGACTCAATTAACACTCGCCGCTCCAACATGCTTCGGCAGGCAAGGCGCCACCTCTTTTTGCTGCCGTTGCTGTTGTCGGCGTTGCGGATTTAAATATTTCAATTTCTCTATCGCCCACGCTAACCTGACCGCAAACAATTTCCGGGTTGTAAAAATATCGGTTAATCACGAATTGCATAAGGGTGTAGAATCGCGTCGAAATGATGCGGGACTCGTAAAACTTTGGTGGCCCTTTACTAAAACCAAGCGACGGTAATATCGGGGTCGTGACATCGTTGTGTGACAAAGTGCTATGCGAGGGCGACGACGACCTCGAGGCCGGCGTTGGCGGCCGTCTCCACCTGCCGCCAGCCGCCCCTCCCGGCCACGATGGGGTGGGACCGGGGACCAGGACCCTGACGACGACAGCGTAATGAAGAGTATGGACCCGGAAAACGGGCGACGGGACGGGGCGGAAAGGCCAAGGGCCGCCGAAGGGTCGTGGCCGTAACGGTGCCACGTGAACACGGTCCTTACTGGGGGCTCCGGGCGCCGCCGCCGCCGCGTCTCCTCCAAAGTGGCCTCCTTGGCGTGGCGTGGCGTGGCCGCAAACTTCGTTACACGCGTTCCCAGGCCAGACGAGGCCAGGCGGGGCGGGGGCGGGGGTGGGGACGTGGAGCACTGGTTTCACGCGAGCAAACCAAGTGAGCGCAGGCAAGTGAGCACCGCGCGCCTATGCCTCGCCGAGCTCAATGAAAAGTTGATGTGTCGGTGTGGTGAGAGAGAGAGAAAGAGAAAGGGGGGGGGGGGGGAGTTACGCCCCCCGCGGTGCCCGCGGCGCCGACGTCGAGATCTCGAAAGACGCCGCCGCCGCGCGTCAGTCGTCGCCCTTTTCCCGTCTTTATTCGCCTCTCTGCCGTGTATTCCCTCTCCCGGTCTCTCTCTTTTCCTTGTCCTCCGCTTTCCCCCGGCCGGTCCGGGCTAGACAGAGGGCCGCCGGGCCGGGCCGGGGCCGGGGCAGCAGAGCTTGCCGCTAGAGCTGTTGCATGAGTTCCGAGCCGAGAGGTACGGGGCTCAGGAGGGGCCGCCCCGGAACAGAAGAAGAAACCGGCCGGCGAAATTGGCACTGGAGAGAAAGTTGGAGCAGGGAAAGCCGTATAACCAACGACCGCGTCGACATTACAAAGTGGTGCGGGATTTGAGGCCTAGGGCCGGGCACGGGACAGGCGGCCGCCGGGACCTCCACAGACCAGAGCAGAGGCCAGGACGCTATGCCATCGCTCCGCGCTCCGCCCCGACTCTTACTCGCCCATTCTGCTCTTGTTTTGTCGCCGAGTTTGCTCGCCAGATTTCCCTGGAGGCCGGCGGTGGGCGCAACCTTTTCCTCCGGCCATCAAACGTCGTTCTGAGAGGCCACAAATTGGCGGAGGGAAACCGCTAATCTAGTGGTGCTGGTGCAGACCGCCGTGTGCACGCGTGTGAGTGCAGCGCGGCCGCGCCCTGGACGCCAAGCACAAGTTTCAGATTCGGATTCGGCGCGTGTGACGACGGCGACGTGCAGAATGTGTCTGGCCGCCGGGAAGCCAGTGCGTCAGGCGAGCGGGTGAGGGCCGTGCAGACAGCGGGGGTGGGAGGGGTGGGCTACGGGGTGCGGGCCCCCGCTGACAGCGACAGAGCGCAGCGACAAGGGTGCAGAGCACAGCGCCGTATGTCTCGCCGGGCGACCGCACGGCCGCTCTCGCAGGGTATGAAAATGGTTCTGGAAAGCCCCCAGTCAGTCCCAGTGCGTTAGGAGGGGCAGGCGGCGGCCATGGCACTCCACGCCCGAACACACTTCCTGCACACACCCGGTCGGCCCCGGAGCCGCCGAACCCCCCACCACCCGAACTAGAGCATGCTTGGGCTCAAAGGAAATCGATGCGACGCCAAAGCACGGCGTGGCCGTCGTACGGGGCAGCAGGGGCACGCTGTACTTGAGCTCGGCCGGCGTGACTCCACACTCCGCGGCCGGCTCCTCCCCCGGCCGTAGCCCCACCCTCGCGCCCTCACCCTCCCGTCCCACACTGAGTGCGTGTGGCGTGTGCGTGTGCGTGTGTCGTGCCCGGAGGGTCCGAGTCGTTTGGGGCTCAACGAGGCGTTAGAGGGCCGTTGTCCCACAACAACCGCCCCGCGTCGCCGCCGACCGCCCCCCCCCCCCCTCTCTTTCCCCCTTTCTCTTAGTCTGAAACGAACATCAGCATCGGGCACAAGTGCACCAGAGTGGGAGCCTCCATACTCGCCCCCTACCCCGTTCTCAGGAACATTGTAGCTACTGACGAAAGGTCGTCGGGGTTCATCGACCCCTTAAATGCGGAGTCAGCCGAGCGGTCCCGCACTCGTAATGCAAGCGTAACATGATTTAAAAATGAAAATTTGTTTTTCCCTTCTTGTTTTTGTTTTTATTATGTTTTCCATATTTTGCGTGTTTTTCTATGATGTATCCGATTTTTCTGAAACTAACTGAATTTTTTTCTGATTTTCTTGAGAGTAATTATGATTTTTTTTTTGACTTGAGGGACCCTTCGGGGACAGCCCTGATTGTTTTTTCAGATTTGTGTTAAAAGATTTTTTCCTCGTCCCACGACAGCGCACGAGGAATGGCATCTCATGTGCGTACTATGTACTGGAGCTCAGCATCTTACCTTGCAGGGCCTTGTTGGAGGAGAGCAGCGCGAGGAGGACGTCGGGCGCCGGGGTGGGCAGCGCGGCGACGGGTCCCGCGGCGTGGGGGCCGGCGTGCAGGCCGGCGTGCGTGTGCGCGTGTGCGTGCGCCAAGGCGTGGGCGTGCGCGGCCCCGTGGTGCGGGGACAGGGACAGGGCGAGCATGACGTCGGCGGGAGCCGGAGCGTTGGCGTGCCCCCGCGCCGAGCCGCGCCGCACCGCGCAGCCCCCGCCAGCCCCGCCAGCCCCACCAGCCCCGCCCCCGCCGCGGGAGTCACTCAGGCCCAGGTCCACACCCAGGGTGACCCGGCTGGCCCGGCCTCGGCCCCGACCCCGACCCCGGCCGCCCCCGCGACCTCCGCGGCTGCCGCGTCCCAGTCCGCGGAAGACGACGCGAGGCCGCGAGCCCTCGCCGAGCAGGTAGGCGGACAGCAGGGCCTGTGGGTAGAGATGCAAATGAGGAAATTTTTCATTGAAAAATTGAAAAGTTACAACAACAAAAATTCCCAGGAGTTGTTGGTTTTAAACGGCTATACGGCAGGGATTTTATTTTACAAACAAAATGAAAAATTTCAAATTTCATATTTTTTGGAAAATTTACATCTTTATGGACACGCTCTCGTCAGCATGTTAATTTGAGAAGAATCTCTGTGATTCCCATTCGAATTTCGAGTGAAACGTTGCAGTTTTTGGTTGATTTCTGACGTGAACTTGGTTATACCAACTTTTGTACCTGTTTCGTCGTCAGTCTGTCTTCAGCGACCGGCCACTCCGTCTCCGTGGAGCTCGGCGCGGCCAGGGCGGCCAGCAGCATGCGGCATCACTCCTGCTAACACAATGATGATGTTGATGATGAGGTGCGGGGTGGGGGGGGGGCACTTTGAGGTCCAGCGACGTTAAAGCGCAACTCACCCAGCAAAATAAAAACGAAGCTGTAGCCGACGGGGTGCTCGTTAAGACGAGTCCGGTGGGTGCTGTCCTGTCGGGTTGGGGGTTGTTGGCGGGGGAGGGGGGGGGGTTGTTTCTGTCTAGGTCGTGCCGTGCCGTGCCCTCCGTGTCGCGGTGTGCGGTTCGAGCCGAGCTGTGTGGCCCGAGCCGAGCCGAGCCCCGTCGACCCCCGCCGGGCAGTCTTGCTCACACGCACACGCACACGCAACGCGCGCGGCCCCGCGCGGTGACGGGGCGGGGCACTGCTGCCTGTGTCTCCGCGCGGCCGCCGCGGCCACTGCAGCACAGCGCAGCACAGCGCTCTCACGTGACGGTCACTATGAGGACGTCGCAAAATTTTACGAGCCAAGACAAAAGGAGGAGCCCAGAGCTGGCGCTGATGTTGTTGTGTGTGGCGCCCGGAACGACCCCCGGACCGCGGCGGTGAGGGTGAGGGGCTGGAGGAGAGGTTAGGGTGTCCTGACGCGGGCGATGTACGAACGTCCGCGTCCGCGCCGCCGTCACGACCGCTGTCACGCGCGTCACGACGACGACGACGACCCGCGTGCCGAGCGCCTCCTATCGCACGACGGCGAGGTGCTGACGGGGGCCTCGGCTGTGGCCTCGGCGCCGTGTCGCGTGCCGCCTGCGTGCCGCCTGCGTGCCGCGTGCTCAGAACACAGCTAGCGCCGCCGATGCCGACCGTCACTGGAGGATGGCGGGTTCGGGCGCGCGGGCTGTGGTCCGTGCACGGCCTCGGGCTGCGGCTCGGGCTCCGTCGTGACGGGTGGTGCCTCCTATGGCAGCCCCTGGCGGCCCCGGGTCCCGGGTGGGGGCGGGGGGCGGGCGGTGGCGGTGCCGTGTTGTGGCTAGCCTAGCCAGCCCCAGGACAGCCCCAGGCCTCAGGGTTTGCCTGGCCCGTCCGCTAGGTGGCGTTAGCCGCTGTGGCACGCCAAAAGGGGTGGCCGCGGCACATTGCTCTCTCTCTCTCTCTCTCTCTCTCTCTCTCTCTCTCTCTCTCTCTCTCTCTCTCTCTCTCTCTCTCTCTCTCTCTCTGTCCGGTCGTGGAGGGTGGCGCCTCGCGCGCTGCCATTCGCCGACGCCCTCCCCGCCCCTCGCGGACCCCGCGGGGCGCATGCGTACTCGTCCAGCCCCCAACGCCCCCACCGCCACGCCCAGAGCTCCGTAACTGCGACAGTTCGATGCTGAACGCCTCTGGTCCGGTCCGATCGCTGCTGCTGCGATTTTTGCAGCCGCAGCCTGGACTTGGGACATGTAGCCCTGTGGAGTCGGTCTTGGTCTTGTGCCGCTGCGACCTGGGTCAACTGGTGTGTTCACGTTGCTCTTCTTAGGTCTGCCCTCTTACCGCAGAGCAACCTGGCAAACCCTTCCAGTCTGTCCAGCAAATTTCCGAGAAATGAAAAAGATTGCTTCTTTCGGTGAAGAATACTCAAGAACTGTCATTTGAAAACAGAAAGATAAAAACTTGTTGAACCCTGCTTTCCAACTTCTTTCAGTAATTCCCTGCACTCTTCCTTACAGCCGTTATCATCCAGTCATTTGGTATCACAGGGACGGATGTTCCCCGTGCCCTCGGCGCCTTCGCCTTCTGGTCCCGTCCCCCGTGCCGCCTGGCCGCCTGTCTGTCAGACAGCAAATTATGCGCTCAACTCCCAGCCCTAACCCGGGCCGGGGCCGGGGCCCTAATGACTTTCCTGTCACGGCTCATTTTTAGAGACGCGCCGCCGCCGCCAGGAATCAGGAAGGCGGAGGCGAGAGTCGTGGCGACGTCGCGTGAATCTCGGAGGGAAGAGGGAAGGAAACACGACGAGGGTGTCAAGACCGGGAGCTGCCAGGCGCTGCCGAGTGGGGGAGCCACTGGAGCCGCGGACTGGACCGGAACACGGAACAACCACCCGTGCCCATCTCGTCCGGGTTCTGTAAAGCTTGCGACGCGCGTATCTGCGAGCTGGCCACGATGGTAACTACGCAGCGCGCAGCGCGCCCCAACCGAGCTGAACACCGAATACAAGGGCTCATTTTACCAAATTATTTTAGATGTACGCGCCGTCCTTTTGCCTTGCCTACTCACTGCTACTCACTCGCGCGCACGCTCGCAGATACGCTCGCGTCCCTAACTTCACAGACCCCCGTCTCCAAATCGGACGAGGTGTAATTTTACCGCCCGAGTTTTCCTTCAAGTGATTTTTTTTTCTGTCCGGGCCCTTCTTTCCTCTCGCTCGTTTGCAACCACCTCCTAGCTTTCCGGCGACTTTTCCCCGAGAATCTCCATGGCCCATGGTCCGGATGGGGGCATCTATCAAGCTCGCAGTCCGCTGTGGCCCGGAACGGTCCGGGACGACTCCGGACCCGCCAGCGCTCCGTGATGTGATGACGGCCGGTCCCAAGTGTCTGCATCCTCATTCCAGGCGCACTGGCTCGGCCTTGGGCTCGGCTCGGCTCGACTCCGGCGCTACGGCTCTCGGATACGGCAATGGCATGGCGTCGAGGTTGAGGGGTGCCTTGAGGTCGGGGCGGGGCGCATTAGCCACCCCCACCCCCCTCCTTCTCTCTCCCTCACGCTCTCACATTATTCCGAGCTGAGAATCAAGCGCAAGCGCCCTAGCTCCTCCTGGAACGTGTCTAAAATATTTACGCCGCACCCCTCTTGTTGCCTTTTGCCGTCTCCCGGCTCCGTTATTCGTTCTCTTCAAACACCGAGCACCGCGGGGGGCCTCGCCGGGGGGCGTTCAGGAACCACGGGACCCGTGGTCTGATCTGCGTCATGGGGAGTGGAACATGGGATGGAACCGTCTGCGGGAGTCGAACCCGCACCAGGCCTTGCATCTCAGGAGGGAGACTCGAACCCGGCGCCCAACGACTGTTTGCTCCAGTGCCACTCCCAACAACTCAAAGGGTTCGAAAGAGCGATCACGTGGTTTGTGAACACTTCGGGTCGTACTTTCTAAGCTCGCCTCAGCTACGGGGATGGGCGTTACGTAGTAGGCGGACGACCTTTCGAGGAGGAGGAGGAGGAGGAGGAGGAGGAGGAGGGGCCTTGAGCACGCAGGTCGCGACTCCAGCCAGGCTGAGGCCAAAGCATGCCGAGCCGAGCGCCGTCTGCCGATACACGCCGACCGAGTACGAAGAAAGGAGAACTGCTCGCGGCCCGGGGCGCCCGAAAAGAACACCAGAAAAATGCCAGAAAGGGAAGAGAGAGAGAGAGAGAGAGAGAGAGAGAGAGAGAGAGAGAGAGAGAGAGAGAGAGAGAGAGAGAGAGAGAGAGAGAGAGAGAGAGAGAGAGAGAGAGAGAGAGAGAGAGAGAGAGAGAGAGAGAGAGAGAGAGAGAGAGAGAGAGAGAGAGAGAGAGAGAGAGAGAGAGAGAGAGAGAGAGAGAGAGAGAGAGAGAGAGAGAGAGAGAGAGAGGCATCGTGGCAAATGAGAGAGGGAGGGAGTGAGGCGGTGCGAGCGCGGGCGAGCGAAAGGGAAAAGAACGGAGATCCTCCAGGAAAGCGCCCAGCGAGCTATACATCTATAAAATGTGAGATGCGAGCAAGGAATGAGTGTGGAAACCGGTGAATTAATTTTCCCTCCCCCTCTGAGATAAAAATAAAAACCTTTTTTTAAAGGATAATAATCATAATAGATAGAAATTTGAAGGGGCATTTCCCACCTGTTCCTTTGGTTCCGGATACGCGGCTGCCGCGGCCCCTCTGTTTTCACGCCTGTTTCGTAATGTAGTGATGTTGTGACGGTGTAATGCACGCATGTAATTCATCTTTGCGCTTCGTTAGTTCTGGCTCGAGGGGGGGAGAGAGAGAGAGAGAGAGAGAGAGAGAGAGAGAGAGAGAGAGAGAGAGAGAGAGAGAGAGAGAGAGAGAGAGAGAGAGAGAGAGAGAGAGACGGAGACACGCGGGGTAGGGTGCGGCAAAGAGGGGCGGAAAAGGGACAGAGGGGGTGGGGGTGACTTTCACCTACCCCCTGCCAGCGCGCTTTACAAAACACCGCGGGGAATACTAAAACACTCGACAACACAATGTCCCGCTCACCCTCTCTCTCTCTCTCTCTCCGCCGCCCCTCCCTCCCATCTCTCTCTCTCTCTCCACTACCACCCCCTTTGACTTGGTCGTTTTGATGGATTAACTCAACGCGTGTCTCTCCTCCCCCTTCCCCTCTTTCTCTCGCAGTACTTTGTTTCCTCCCCCCCCCCTCCCCATCTGTCGGTGGCTGGCTGGTGTAGCGCGCCGTGCTGCTGGCTCCCGTGATAAAGGGCCAGGAATAAAAACGTCCTCTCTGACTTATCTATGTATATCTGCTCTCACGGCCGCTGCCTTCGTCTCCGGGGCCCCAACCCGCAGCGCAGAGGTCTCGTCTCTGCAGAAACTGGGTCCGTCAGATCGGCGCGGTTTTCTTGCACTCAGTGCTCCCATTCCTCCTTCAAAAGCGCGTTGCCCGAAAGTGTGGTAGCCATGCGGCGGCGCCTGCCGTGGAGAGGATAGGCCAGCCCGCCAAGCAGTCCTGTTCAGCGGGACGGCCTACCTCACCCTTTATCGCGTCAGCGGACTGAATTTTGTCTACATTTGACGTCTGTTTTTGGTTCGTGTTGTGTTAGGTGGTCTAGAAAGGGCAGGTGAAGAGAAAGACAAGTTGTTAAATTGTGTTAGATGTTTTTATTAACACATGTACAGGTATAGAAATATTTATCTACAATCACAGAAAGAGCGCTTTTTTTAGGGGGGGGGGGGGGGTAAGGTCGTTTATTTATGGTATATCCATTGCAATGGTGGCTAGATCAATGTCCCCTTCCCACACATCTTCATCATCAACTTTTTCTGGTTTCACGGATTTGTTGCTTGGAGTGTGGGTGTGGTTGGGTCGACTAGGCTGACTTGGTTGGCTTGGTTGGCTCGAAGCTGGAAGAACACATAGAGATGGATTACGCATTTTTTTCTAAATCTGTACAAATCAGATGTGCGACTTGCAGTGAAATGCTGAAATACTCACGCTCTTGCTTGATACCTGGCCGATTCCCTAGGGCTACTTGGCTTTCTTCAAAGAACTGGTTTGGATGCTGAATACCATTTGAGGCCTTTCCATGAATTGACTGAAAGTATTTCCCGCATGCCACTTGATAGTGGTTACCTTTTACAAGTTCCGAAATTTCTGCAATATCTGAAGAGAGAGGGATTTTTTTTTTTAACTTTCAAAATGTTAATATTCACTAAGAATTGATTTTCTAGAATTCTAAACTAAGGATAGCTTAGAACAAACACTTACATGATGACGAGATACCATAAGCCTGCAATTTGTTGACCAGAATCTTGGAATCAGAATGTTTGAAAGGACATCCATGATATTCTCCAGCACCAGGATTTGAGCAGATTATCTTCATGCAACTGTAGGGTGTGTAGTTGGTACGTTTGCCTTCTTGACCATAATTATAACGAACATTGTAGGCATGTTCCTTCTCAAACTGAAAGCAAACAGGGAGTGAACACTTCGAAGGCAAGAGAGTGTTTAGAAGTAATAACGCAGAGATATCCACTTCATCTACAGCCTTACAGGATAAGTGATTACTGCGCTATATGATTCTACATAATTTGTCTTTTTCCCTATCAATTTTAATTTACTTCACCTGTATCTTTTATCTATTAGGTGCATAATTGTTAAAATATTTCTGTTATGGCCACCTTGCATCCACGTACTACATGTTCTTCTGCCTCATCTTTATTTGTACATGCATGACTTCAATGTGTTCTGTCCCAAGCCACATTGTCAAAAATTAAATAAATAAATAAATAAATAAATAAATAAATACCTTGTCAACATCCATAATTTTTGTAAATTCCTCTCGCCAAAAGCGCATGGCATCTTGCAAAGTCACCCCTATCCCCTTCAGAAAGAGTCCATACTGCAGACGGCCAGTATGACGAAGATGATGACTGGCACGTAATGCTTCATGAAGAAATCTCATGCACAATGGATATGAAGTCTTTGCATACTGAAATAGGATTTATGTGAGAAGCAATTCATTAAAATGGCAACATAACTCTGAATTCTTCTGTCTTACCTTGTCTAAGTCCTCAATACATATCACACCACCTTTAGGAGTCTTAAAATCTTCACCAACATAGCTAGTGTGCAGTCCTTTCAGAAGGGGAGCCAATCTTTCATCATCAACATTTGGGAGTTTCCTACATGTCAGCTAAAACCAAGAGAATTTTGTGAAAACTTAATCTTTATGATAAAGCACACCATTTAGGGCATAGGTGAAATTTACAAGGACATTTTAATAATGTTGATTACCATCAAAGCTTGTCCCAAGGAAGCCCGGAAAACTGATGACATGACTGCAACAAACTCAGAGCTTGGAATGTAAGCAAAACCAGCTTGAACAAAAACCTTACGTGACCTAACAAGTTCCAGGACATCAGTAAAAGGAACCCGGAAAAAGTCCTTTTCAGGTAAAACAGCCATGGACATTCCATAAGTTGATTCACACAATTTATCTTTGATAGCATCTTTATCATCCTGTGAGATCTGTAACAATAGATAGAAAGCATGTGTAATTAAAATGATCTGACAGACAGAAAATGAAGAGACACTTCGATTTGGGATTATGTAAGAACAATTTTCCTTACAGGAGAGTAGCTCAGATTGTGGATGCTCAGAAACTCTCGGATTTCATCAGCATTGAGTGACATAAACCGTAATTTGAATAAATCTAGTTCCCTTGCTAAGAACCAACGACGCAGTTCGTCAGACCTACAATATGCTAAGCGCAGTATAAAATGAGACAAGTGGTCACGTTTGCGGTACTGTAACTCTGCTTCAGTCTGTTTGCAAGTTGGTGCAGTG
Source organism: Odontothrips loti (assembly GCA_038380765.1). NCBI lineage: Eukaryota > Metazoa > Arthropoda > Insecta > Thysanoptera > Thripidae > Odontothrips > Odontothrips loti. Next base: position 9,064,293 of record CM076253.1, read on the forward strand.
CTCTGAAATAGAAACAAATGTACAATAACATAAAACACTTCTAAAAAGTAGGACAACTGCGTCAGTCATGACATTGCATGATTTTTAAAAAAGGCATGGAATAACTTACAATCTTGTAGAAGTTTTTCAAGCCTTGCTTGGTTAACTCTTCACAAAGGGCTGTTTTCCATTCATCAGAAAATTTGTTGGCACCCTTCAAATTTACCAACTCTAAGCTTCTCAAGACTGTAAATACAAGAAGTATATTACAATGTGAAGCATATTTCTAGAAATTTAATTGAAGGACAAATGGGACTGATAAAGACTGAGATATACTGACCTTTCAGTCTCTCTAATGCCAATTCCTCAAACTCTGACAAGGATATTTCACTGAGAGGAGGAATGGAGTACATCTGCAAGTTGTGGGGATAAAGTTCGGCTAGACTGCCAGAAACCACCTTGGTGACCTTCTTCCGACGTGATATATCCATTGCGCTGTATCGAACAGTAATACGTCCGTTACAATTACGATTACTTTACACTAACACCACTCCAAAAGTAGTTAGAAGGAGGTTAGATTTTCTGACATACCGAACTCACTTCAAAGTGTTGTAGGAAAATTATAACAATAATATCGGTTAGAATGAAAGCACGCACATTTGCGACATGAATTGGGGTTCCTTTTGATCAAAATCAAATTCACCCTCACTGTCAAATTTCAGATGTAAAGTAAACATCAAAGAGGGACTACGAAATATCGACTCTACTACATTCGCGCCAAAAGCAAAGGCTGAACGCAGTTTGACATTTGCAACATACAGAAGACAATTCGTTAATCATCATTAGGTATTAAATTTAAAAATGCTATTTTTTTTCTATTTCTTCTGTATGTATTACTTAAACCTGCGTCTGCATGCGCAATAAACGCCTTGTACTACAACAGAAAGATACAAACTGAGGCACGTATTCTCTTCGCTGTTGGCTAACCTGGAGACCATTTTATGCCTTCTATCATCTGTGTTTTACTGCTCGAGGTCAAACGTTGAGCAGGATGCGGTGATGAATGGAATGGCGATGCATCCGTCTGTTCTTTCATTGAGTGAAAATGCGACTTTGCTCCCTTGTGAGGTGAAATGTTTTTAAAGTCTTCAAGAAGTGTGTGGTGTCACTGTGCACGTTGCTTCCGATGTTTTGTTTGAACGTCTTGGTCTTCATCAGTGCGAGTTCTGCGAAAGGACGGCCTAATCCGTGTGCAGGCTACACTAGTTTTCATGATGGCTGCAAATAGAAACCGACCCACTCAACACAAGAATATTTCTTCTATTTTGTCCAAATTGCATGGTGCGTTTGCAGACGCAATGGCTCCGCCGAAATTAGCAACGGACAAGAGAACTTTAGATAAAACATGGAAACTTATGGACAAAGTAGTGAAACTGTGTCAACATCAGAAGATGAACCTTAAGAACTCTCCTCCTTTCATATTGGACATTTTACCGGATACGTATCAACGTCTTAGATTAATTTATTCTAAATATGAAGATAAGATGATTGTTCTACACAGTAATGAGCATTTTAATGTATTTATCGTGAATCTCATGAGGAAATGCAAGCAAGCTATAAAACTGTTCAAAGAAGGGAAAGACAAAATGTTTGATGAAAACTCACATTATAGACGAAATTTAACAAAGTTGAGTCTTGTGTTCAGTCATATGTTGAGCGAGCTGAAAGCAATCTTTCCTAACGGAACGTTTGCTGGTGATCAGTTTAGAATCACCAAAAGTGATGCGGCTGATTTCTGGAAAAACAACTTTGGGAACAGGTAAGGTTATGTTGCTTTCTATACTTTCACTTTGGTGTGTGCATCCTTACTTTAATTTGTATTACTAAGTGTTCATAATTGAGGTATCTGAATTTACCAATTACAATTTTTCCATTCATCGGGGCTAATATGTTCGAGTCTCATTTTGGAAGAATTTTTACTGTACTATTGGAATTTGGTGCAGTTTGTCATTTTGTAAAATATTGCGTACATTTTCAGGAATAGAATACATGTCTAATCCTTATGATAAAATTCACTGTTTGTCACTGTTTTCTTTTATGTACCGCAATTTTTGTGTACAAAACATTTTGTCTATTTAATCCACTTCATAATTCTCTTAATCTAATATTATCTGTGATGTCACTGTTGCAGTACTCTGGTTCCATGGAAGATTTTTCGACAAGCATTAAATGAAGTGCATTCCATCAGTTCTGGACTAGAGGCTATGGCTTTAAAGTCTACAATTGATTTAACATGTAATGACTATATTTCTAACTTTGAATTTGATGTTTTTACAAGGTAAACCTGAAATAGTTTATATTTTAATGTATGTATACATATTCCTTGTGAGAAATCTTAAGAAATCTTTTGTGATTTGTAGACTGTTTCAGCCTTGGACAACATTACTGAGGAATTGGCAAATATTAGCAGTGACTCATCCAGGTTATGTGGCATTCCTAACATATGATGAAGTGAAGGCCAGACTTCAAAAGTACATTAATAAACCTGGCAGTTATGTATTTCGCCTAAGCTGTACTCGACTTGGGCAGTGGGCCATTGGGTATGTTACAGCTGATGGAGATATATTGCAAACCATCCCACAAAATAAGTCTCTTTGTCAGGCACTTCTTGATGGGTACAGGGAAGGATTGTAAGTATATGTTCCTTATAATTTAATGTAATTCACTATGTCAGTGATCCGAGTTCATTTCACTGTGATTATTGTTGCTGCAGCTATCTTTACCCTGATGGCCGAAATGTTAATCCCGACCTTTCCTGGGCCGTTCAACCTACCCCTGAGGACCACATTGCCGTCACACAAGAACAGTATGAATTGTATTGTGAAATGGGGTCCACATTCCAACTTTGCAAAATTTGTGCTGAAAATGACAAAGACATTCGTATCGAGCCATGTGGGCATTTACTTTGTACTCCATGTCTTACATCATGGCAGGTTAGTATTTGGCATTTTAGGCCCAAATGTTAGACTTTGTGTACATTGACTGCCCTCCATAGTATTCTTCCAGCCCTATGCAGTTTGGTAATCAGTACTTATTTTTGGTTTCTTATCCTCCAGGACTCTGAGGGCCAGGGCTGCCCATTTTGTCGAGCAGAAATTAAAGGCACAGAACAAATTGTTGTTGATCCTTTCGATCCTAAACGTCAGCATAAAGCGAGTTCGCTTAAACAATCAGTCGACTTGGATGATGATGACGGAGATACATCAGAATAGCAATTGGCCTCCGCTGCCGCCTTGGTTGATTCAACCTTGTCACCACCGCCACTACTGGAACCACCCCCGCGACCTCCACGGACTGAAACCGACGCTCTTCCATGTCCACCTCGTCCGCCCAGGTGTGGGCGACCTCCACAACCACCACGGCCACCAAGGCCACATCCATCTAAATCATAGGATATCTAAAGGCTTAAAATCATAGCTTTGTAATCTCTTGGTGGCCAATAGAAGCGATTGGGTTCCGTGTAGGTCATTTTCCTTAGACGATACTGGTATCTGGCCTGATTCTAAGCCTACCTTGTGCATTTTAATATCAGGCTGGGCCTGATAAATCTTGTTATTTACATTTGAATGCTAGGCTGGTCCTGGCTGTGCTTCTCCTTGATTAACGTTGCTGTTGATTCCTACATACATTTATATATATAGAATTATGGACTTTATATTTTTTAATATTGAAATTAGAAGTGGGGTCCTCCACATCACACTATTTCAAAATGCAGTGGGTTGGCTTGGATTGGGCTGATAGTCAGTTTTTACCCACAATTGTACTTGCATTTTTGTGTTAGCAATTTTATGTTGTGTTTGAAGACATTTCATCCTCATCAGTCATTTATTTCACAATTTTTAATGCAGTGATAGTTTTTCAAGCTATTTTCTCATTCTGGCTTCAGTATATTGTACTCACATTGGAACCCTTACTGAAAAGTAGGTCCCGTTTTCCAACTCAAGTATGCATGAAATGTATTTGACTTTAGTCGACTTACAATGCTTGGTCTGAGATTTTTCAATAGTGGGTTTAAACTTCCAGTATGAAAGTGTTTTATAAATGATTCATTTTTGAGTTTGTGATGCATTGAGGAGATACTGGTGGCAACAGCTTTAAGAACACTTAAAGTGTAAGTAATGTATTGTTTGTAAGTTACTGTTACACAAGGTTGTATCTCTGTAATTCTGTTTTTAGTTTGCTACCGTTACATATTTTAACGAGTTTAATTTTGTTCTGCATTTTATTTTAAAGTCTTTTTCTTTTTTTTTTAAAAAAAAAGCTTCTTTGTTTTATGTGATTTATTATCCTTCTACACTGAGAAGGCAGATAGCCTCAGTATGACTGAGTCAGTAAGTGTTCCTGTGTTTGACAGTAGTGGGGTGATAGCGGCAGCGGTCCAGATGTGCACGATTCTTCAGTTAATTGAAGAATATAATCAAGTTGATTTTTTGAAAGTGTTAGAAGTGCTGTAATGTGTGATACCAAGACTCTAAAGCCATTGTGCAACGTTGGTTCCCATTGAATTCTACTAAAGATTGTAAGAGACAAAACTAAATCAACTTTGTTGAATTTAGTATGGTATTAAGTGTTGTACCTGTCTTTCATGCTTTTCTGGCAGCTAATAGGCCTGTCAGAGCTCTAATTTTTAATGTATCAAAGATGTTTCTATACTTGCAATAGTTGAAAGGCTAATATGTTTAAGCTCTCTTCAAGTGACAACCTTCTGGGTTGTGTTTGTAGTCAATGTATTTTTTCCTAAGTTTATTATGATACAACTGTTTCCATTCTGATGGTTGGCCTGGTATAATTTTTGTGCAGTTGGCATTTTGAGTTCTCTGCCTTTTCCTCATGCATGAAAGAAAGTGCTTCAGAAACTTGAAATTTAGACAAGCACTTGTTTTAGAAATGTTTACTTTTCACAAGTTTTAATTATTTTTTTTGTTACGTTTCTTTTAGTTTTATGAGAATTTTTATCAAATGTTGGCTGTGGTATCAATCTTCTAAAAACAATGGAATTAATTATGGTCAGATTATCTTGAAACTCCTATAGCTCTTGCCATTTAATTGTATGCTCATTCTGTGTAGTAGAGCCTTTTTTGTACCTTTCAGATTTTTCCATGTCTGATTGGTATGCACCAGTTGTCCTTGAATGCCACCAGCCTCTCTTATAGCCAGATAGTACAATGAATTAGTTGGAGGAAAGAATACACCAAAGGTACCTACTGATTGGTATTCTTTTGTCTTCGAATAATTTTCATGTTATTTATTAATTCATGCCTCAAGCTGTTCTATAAATTCATATTTTTTATGCAAATTCTGTATGTGTATTTTTATCTGTTAAATATATGTTTCTTACTCATGAATCATGAAAGTGACCAAAGAGCAGTTGTCGTTACTGCATTTGCTTGGAAATGAGATGACTGTTTGATTTCTGTGTCTATGACTAATTTTAGCTGTTAATTTCTTGGTCGATAATGAAGCAAAGGTGATGGTGAAATGATGTACCTCAAACAGAGCTATAAATTAGATTGAAGATTTGCAATGATCCTCCTAAACGATTAATTGTAGTATTTAGTTGGCCTTACCACTTTTGTTCTAAAGCATATTGAAAGCCTATCTGATTGTTGCACTGTCGCTGTCTGTAAGCTCTGGCCTGAATTGTCCTTCAAAACTTGACAGGAAATGTATTTACTTTAGGGACATTTCCTATACAAATGCCCAAATGCTTTATTTTTGAGGGGTGGCTGGAAAAAAATTCCAACATGCCTCAATGAGGCTACCCATCCCCATTAACACAATAATTATTCTCAGTTTGATTTTTGCATACTTTTGAAATGTTCTCTCTCTCTCTCTCTTTCTCTCTCCAAATTAAAATAAAATATAGCAATGTGTCCTTGTGAGTATTGTTGTTTATGTCTTAATGGCACAGAAGTGAAGGATGTGCAGAAATATGCGGATTAGAATGAAATCCGGTTTACAAGAAGGAGATATGCTGTTAGTTAGCTGCACGGTACAAGCAAGCAATGCTGTCAATCTCGCACTTGCATCTCCTTTTTGGCAACATCAAGTTTTATCCTTCCTTTTTATTGCCTTCAAACCTCTGTTTTAAAGTATTTGTTTCTTCCAAATCACTTCAGTTCTAACAAGCTGTGTTTAACTCTTATTAAATACCTTTCAAACAAAGTTTTTCACTCGTTGAGATTATTTTGGAGATGCCTCTGTTTTTAAGGGTTGATACATTATTTCAGCCTCATCTTACCTGTTTCCAAAAATCATAATCAAAATATTTGTAGACTGGGAAGAAGCCTTGCATCTTCTGGAATTAATCCTGCTAGTTCATTTCTCTCGCCCTACTTTTGAAATGGATTGTGTGACTTCAGGTCTTCCATTGTGTTTGAGACTGACGTGCTTGCTAGCAATATTTATGGTGTTGACCTTGCCTGCCATTTAAATCAAACTAATGTCGGCTGTAGAATGTTAACATAATTTCTCAATTTGTTTTGAATGTCTTTACTAAGTGCTGAACATGTACCATGCATTAGTGAAATTCTTTTGCTTCTATCTATAGCAATGGTGTTGCTCTGTCTCCATATCAGAACAGTACGTACTGCCTAGATCATTGAGTATCGTATTGTCATGAAATAGCCTAATTGATACCCATATATAATAAATCTAATACATATTAGGTATGTTTGACATGTTTATTACAGTATTTAGCTTGGCTTGAGGCTTCTTCCATTTATTACTTTAAAATCTTTTGTGAAAATATCACACCTTACATATTGCACAAGTTGTAGTATTCTCCAGGTTTAATTAGAATTTCTATTTTTGTCCTGTAGAGTGTTCCCTTTGTTCAGGAAGCTGCACATTTGATTCCATCATCACTTTTCATGTAGGTTGTAAACTATACAAGGTGCATTCAGCAAGATACACTTTTTAAAAATATGCCTCATATAGTATTAAATTTAATGAAGTACCGTAATAGGTAATCAGGAAAAGCAAATTTATCTGGGGTGGATTAGGAACCCCTTATGGAATCATTGGCCTTCAGTGCAGTGAAAAAGGCTCTTCTTTTTTCCTTGTATTCCTTGTGCTGAGATGTATGGCAATGCATCCTGTGTATTACTCTTTGCAGGTTCCCCAATCCACTCTAAAACATTTATTTCTACTCATAAATCATCACAGTATCTCAAATCTTAAAATCAAGTATGACATTTTACAGAGCTGAAGGTGACATGATTATGATAAAATTTCCTGAAAGCTTCTGTTTGTACCTTTTTGTACTTTTACCTCAGAAGGAGAAATCTTTGTGGGTTCACCTTCAGTACATGCTGCATGTTTTGCAGTCCTGAAGTTATTTATCATTAATCAAGCAGTTCAGGAATGCTCTTTGCCGAAAAGGAAGTAGGATATTAATGATGCGTAGCTACTCTGTGTGCAATCATCAGAATACCGGACTGCTCAGTATGTATAATTTCGCTCTCAAATTGTTTGTCTCTTTGTTTCCAACCCCGTGCAGAACCAATTATATTTGTGATGAATTGGGACCAAGGTAACAGTTTACCAATTTTGCAAGCTGTGTGTGCTTTTCACTGGATATGTAGTTAGTTGAGTTCTCTTGGTAATACATTGAAAAATTTGTTGCTGACTGGTTGACATCAGGGATCATGGTGGCATTGGAGGTACCTGCACTTACAGTGAATGTATTTTACAGCTTAGATGAACATCAGCTTGGACAATCTTCCCTTGAGGTACATTTCATAAATGATCTTGCTGACTGCACCTTATGGTTATTGGTAATGTGACAGTGGCAATGTCACCAGTGCCAAAGTGCTGTATATATTCGAATATAGTTTAGTATTAGAGATTGTACCCTTCTCTCTAAGACATAATAACTGCTCGTGCAAATCCATTGGGATGTGTAAACATAATGTAGGTATTGTGACAGATGTAGATAAAATTTATTTATTTTTTGTGATGTGTGAATAGCTGCCTTTTCTAATCTTACCTTACTCTTGTTATAAACTCTGCTGTAGTCATTAAAGATTTGTACAATTGCTCTTGGTCCGATTCTGAATGTCTTAACAGATTAGTTAATCCATTAAATTAGTATGATTGGTGTTGATCAGAATAATTATGTGGAGAGCTGTGGATTTAGTAAGCATGTGATGGTGTGACATGATTCATGTGTTCTGATTCTGTTCAATCTTTACAATGAGCAATCTATTTAAAAACTTTGTTATGGCAGGTTAGTCTCTAGAAAGTCTCATGTGTTCATCAAATTTGGTGCCTTGCTGATTTTTTTTTTTTAAAAAGAAGTAATGTTTCAATGTGGGTTATTTTAAAGAATTATTTGTTAACTCCTTAGACTAGATGATTTTAATGCAATCAAAAGCACCAATATCTGATTCTATCATGAAGTGAAGAAATGTGATTTATCCCTGAAGTGAATGGTAAGCAGTCAGATACATGGAAATGATGGAAAATATGTACCGTTAATACTATCTTCTTCTTTGGTGCACGTTATATTGTAAGCCATTCATTTTGTATATTTTCGCCCTTATCTGTTCTGAATTAAATTTGTGGGATTCACTACCTCTTGTTTAGGATCTAAATGTTATTAGTCTGGGAAAAGATAACCAAATGACAACTGCCTCCTGAGTTGGCTGAGAAGAGGTATCAAAAGCAATAACTACTCAAAATTATTTAAAGACACAAGGAATGGCATTATGCGAGCATGTGCATGTGAAACACAATTAAAATGTTAAGCAACTGAATTTAATTTGTGACCGTCATGATTAATAAAAGGAAATTGTTATTGGTATATGTTTCTTGGATGAGTGGTGATATCTGGGATCCAATCTGTTTTTCAAACCCTTTAACTGATTTGGAATTTGGGCTGTGACATTTTGTCCTCTTTTGTAGTCTGTTGCAGATTGTATCCACAAATTCTTCTATTGGTTGAGACATTTTGATCAGTAAAACACTGCTTTGCATAAAGTAGCCTGCTATTGTGAGCTAATCACACTGTTATGTCTGCATTTACATCTCTCCTTCTCTCCTGCATTAAACAAGTGAGAGGTAGGGAGGTGGGAAATGTAGATGATTTGGTTTGATTAGCACACGCCATTATATAAATATGAGACCAATGTCTCAGTATGATGTTGCCTGCCAAGTACAGTAGAACCCAAACTTAAGAAGGGCCATTTTGTGTACCAAAACACAAGATAATATTTCTTGCGTGTAATTCTACTTTATTAGTGTAATGGCATACATTTTCATTCATATATGATAGCCCTGGGTCCTCTGAATGTTTTTTAGCGTAAGGCTACCATTGTATTCAAAGAAATTTAAGATAAGAAAACAGCATGACAGCATGGAAACTCCAATGTACAGCCTCCTTTCCTTTTTTTTTTGTTGTGTGATTAATCACTGTTCATAAATAAAGAGATCGTAATGTTTCATAAAGTTGCTTTACATTTATTTTTCCCCTCTAATCAAACACAGAAAAGAACAAAATACTCACTTATGGTCACAAAGTGAAGAATTTATTTCCAAAAGAAAAAGGATGCAGATGAATTGAACTAAAACCACAATTACAGAAAATTCAAAACACTTTGACAATCTGCACAAGTTGAATGCAAGGTTCTATCTTGAAATTTAGAATGGAAATTACCATTTCCCTTAAACATGCCTTTACCAAAGAACAACTTCCATCAAGTTTTATCACATATGACACCCAATATGTGTCATATTTAGAAATCACAGCTTTCAAACAATTAAATGAATAGAACACTAATACTACGAAAGACACCATGAATGCAGTGTGGTTCAGGGTAAATTCTTCATAAAGTCCAGAAGATATGAAGATAATAACACTACAACAAAATTTTCCTACAATCAATAGGGTGGGAAGATTGGAGTGGATAATCCTTTCAAAATTACTTGAGTGAAGGACGTAATAATGCACAGAGAGCCTGGGGTGCGATTTGAACATGAAAAATTTCACTTGCTTCAGTGCAAATAACTATCCACATTAACAATATCTTCCAGCATGACATATTTAATCAACTGTTTTGGCAACCCAGACTTTTTGATTGCATGATAAAGATTTTCACCATGGTGTGATCGATATTTTAAGCGTGATAACGCACACAAAGACAAAGGATTGAATTTCATAGCAGAAATCCATGAAGCAGGTGACTCATCAGGATATTTCACACCGTATCTTATGCCCTCTGTACAATTCCACAATTTCAGTCCAGCAAACACCATTAGCTGAGCTATTACCCAACGGTTTGGTCGTTTCAATAGGTACTCCTCACTTACAATAGGAGTGTGTTTCTGCAATATATTCACATCAGCACCGTACTGAATAAGAAGTATCATCGCATGATCCCTATCATGTACAAAAGCACGCACTAGGGGAATATCAAACATTGATGAACTCTCAATATTTAGAAGACCTGAGGACCCAGAATAATTTAATAAAGTTAATACTATATCCTTAAATTCAGCATACTGTGCAGGGCGTAGACATTCCACAGCTTCATGTAGAGGCGTACTTCCTGTCAGCCCATTTGGGTAGCTTGCCATAGCACCTAAAGTTCCAGCCAAAAAGAAATCATTTTTTTTTTTTAAAGGCATAAGACAATTGACAGGCAGTCACAAACAGTTTGTCAGAATCAGAAATCTTACCATTTTGAAGGAGTACTTTCACCATGTCACTTTGGCCTGACCGGGCTGCAAGAAGTAATGGTGTATCTCCACTGTCATCGCGTAAGTTTACAATAGAGCCAGCCGATATAAGCAGTTCTGCAATAGCAGGGCACCGATGTAAAATAGAACAATGTAGTAAGCGATCTGAATGAGTCAGTTTGGCCCCAGCTGCAATTAGAAGTTTCACGATTTCCTTCTCCTGTTGCCATACTGCTTGGCAGAGCGGTGTGTAACCTGAAATTGAGAGAGAAAATAATAGTTCCAGCAGTAAAACACTACCAATGTACAAATTAACAAAAATCATGCAGAACAAAAACAGTCAAAACATACCAAGAATATCTTCCACATTTACTTTAGCACCATGTGAGGTCAACAGCTTGACCATCTCTTGCAGTCCACGAGTAACAGCTAAATGCAAAGGAGTGCGATCACTCCGATCTAAAGCATTCACGCAAGCACCATGTTCAAGAAGAATGCGAGCTGTCTCTAAAAAGCCTCGAGCGGCAGCCATGTGCAAAGGGCCAGTGCCATCAATGCTTTTTCGATTTACTTTTGCACCACATGATATAAGCAAGGCTACTGCCTCTGGATAATCTCTTGCAGCTGCTAAGTGAAGGGGAGTTACATCATCAGAGTCTCCAATATCAACCAAGCCACCTAACAAAGAAGAAATAAAACAAATTATACACTTCTCTCATGTATAGTATATGTAGTAATCACATACACAACTCCATTTTTAAATTTCAAAATTCCTTACCCGCACTTAAAAGAACTCGAAGCACCTCCATATTGCCTGTCTCAGCAGCATAGTGCATTGCACTTCTACGATACATGTCCAATTGGTTGACATCAATGTGAAGAGATGTACTTTGTTGCAATGACCTATCTATTCCACAGGATTCTGCAAGGTAGTCAGCATACCAACGATACAAATCAACCCATGAATCTGACGTCTCTGTATCATTCTCAGGACTCTCACACACTTCTAGCTGAAGTTCATTTTCCCACTCCAGATTGTCCATACCATCGGGTGTCAGAGCCTCAGTCAAGTTATCATCACAACTGAACTTTTCAGATTCATTTCCTCTTTTCTTTTCTTCAGGGGAGTATTCATTATGAACAACAATGAAATATCCTTGATTTGTCTCTACTTTATCAGTGCCAATTTCTCCATTATCCACTGATACAGAAAAGGAACAGGTTTGGTTTTGCAAATCACGTGTGGAAAGCTGGAGACAAATGTTTTGATCCATATCATGTTGAATGTTTTCACTTGAACCCATTTTTAGTTCATTTGTTTCCTCTAAGCATGTTTCAGCATACTGCAAGTTTGTTGCTACTTCTTGCAATGTTTCATCTTCACTGCTCAAACTATCTTTCCGAAAGTTGACTTGAAAAATGTGTTTAGAACCCTGAGTGTCATAAATGGTATTAGATGGCCTCGCTCTCCTGTCAGTAGAAACAGCAGCACTTCTTTTTTCCTTACAAGAGGCGTCTCCACAAGCTTCCGCTTCTCTCACAGTTTTCCCGAGCCTTTTCCCAGAAGTTTTAAGACAATCCTTTGAGGTATATTTTTCAAGTGGTTCTAAAAGCATCTTTAATATTTCAACATTCCCTATGTGAGCAGCAAAGCCTAGTGGTGTTCTTCCAGTTGGATGTGTTGCATTCACATTAACTCCTGGAAAAACAAAACAAAAAATTGACATACATGTTGAGATATTGGATTTAAAAGAAGTAGTAGTTTCGTGGCGAGACATGTTAAGAAAGATAAGATTTTCAGTACACCACGTCAAAAATATAAAAGCGTCAATAAACATGTTGCGATAGTTTTTCACAATATTGTACTGATTAAGCAGACAAAACCTTATTAACATTGATCACCCTCAGCTGATTTCAGTGGGGAAGAAAATATTCACCTTTGAACAGAAGATGCTTAACTTTTCTGGCATCTCTTTGCTCTATCGCAATAAATAGCTGTTCCTCATATGACAAAGAACGAGCAGGCACCCTCTGAACATTTCGTACATCTCGGAAACCAGAACAGTCAAGCTTGAATGGAGAACTGCTCATACTGATATTGATTCCTTTTAATCACCAATAGAACCAATATAATTTCACAACAACGCCCATAATTGAGCTGAAAATTTAAAACCAGAAAAAATGTAAACATAACCTCGTCAGAGAGGGAGGATATAGGGGAGGAACAAACCGTAACAAGGAATCTCATTGAAGTTGTTAGTTATCTTACACTGAATGAACAAGGTTTCTGGCTGAGCCAGAGACAGCACTTCGAAAGGTATAGAGTGGCACATAGTTTATCGGAAATCCGTGTCCAAATACACACAACACTATGAACTCTGGGAGGCAGACGAGGCAGACGACGTACAAGAGCGTCAGCAGCAGACAGCTTTTGGCGCTAGCGGGGAAAAAATTAAATTTAAAAAATTATAAATTGATTTCAAAGAGGCAAGAAATATGGTAGTATACATTCCAGTGAATTTATTCTTAATTTGGTTAGTTGGATTCAATAGAAAATCAGTTAAGTGAGTCCTGTTAAACAAAACACACCATTTGTTGTCTTCCGTCTGCTTCTTTCTGCTACGGGGGAGTGCGTAGTGCGCTCGCCAAGGCTTGGTCTCAAGTGGTCTGAAGTCATGGCGCCCATGATCGCAGGATTTTTGTTGGTGCGAACTCGATGGATTTTTAAATGCACGTAACATCATCGCAAACACAATTAGTACTTACGAAGCACCAGCAGAGATTGCCTACCCGCCAGGCACCACAAACGCGGTCGTTCTCTTGGGTCTGTAAAGTAAGGGACGTCGCTGCGAGCGTGAGGTGTAGTTGGACTGCCTATCTTCAAGGCGTGGGCATGTTTCCCGGCTTTGCCGAGATCATGGGTGTCATAAGGCATCAATTTCATGACGATACCATGTCTAGAAGTCAGTCCACACCCACTGCGCCCAAAAGAACAGTTTTTTTAGGGGTCAATATACTTAAAAATGTTGAAAAAAATTTGTGTTCCAAATTTTTATTTTTATTTTGTCAGCTGCTCCTACCGGTAAAGTGGACAAATATCAAGGATCGATTGTACAGCGATACGCTTACATGCCGATAGAGGAAGTCCAAAATTGTACATGAGCCCCCTCAGCTGCCCTTGTATTCGGTGTTCTGCTTCAAGTCCTTTAAGCGGCCACGTCGTCGGTCAGAGAATAACTTCACATTCTCACCAGACTCAATTCGTGTTGTTATTATACATATTTCGTGTAAATCGTTCTTACTTCGACTCGGTTTTCATGGCACCGATAGCGCAGAGCCAGACGGCGTCATTGGGGTCCTTCAATGTAATGACTCCTTTCCAGACGTAGCCCGCGAAGCCCATTTCCTTGGCGACCGGAGTGTTGAAGTCCCAGCTAGCATTTCTCGCAGCGTACTGACCCTGCAAAGCAAGGCACGTGCCAAAAGGAGTAATCGACCTACGGGCGCATGCGCTGAGTGCTAAAACTATTGTAAGTACTATGGTGCACGAAAATAACAGTTTTTAAATTCTCAACTCAAATGAGTTGGAGTGTTATGGTTGCGACGGTGGACTGAGTGAAGAATGCTTGGCTCTTTGTACCTCTTTGATTGGGCACTGCAGGCGAGGAGAAACGCTTTGGACGAGTGGGGTCCATATCATATGCGGCTGGAAAATGAGGCCGCAAACCTTTGTTGTCCAGTGAAACGTTCCGAAATACTCGCAGGTGGTTGACGAGACGCGGTCTCTACATTTTTCAACTTTTATCCTCATCTGGAAAGGGAAAGTGTACACGCAACTTGAAGAGCTGTGGCGGTTGGGTGTCGCGGTTCAGATGCCCACCCACTTTTTCCTGAGTCCAGGAACAATACGGCAGGTTCCGGAAAAAGCGGGCCGTGATTTAGTGAGCTCGCACCACCCAGCTTACCGATCGGATGGACTGTATCGGCTTTGTTATGTTAAAGTCGACGTCTGCAAACTGCGCCCCATTCGCCTGCGGTCTCAACATTAGCTTCCCGAACCTGACCGGCGCTGTGTCGTCACAGTTTTTCAGCCACAGAGCAGAAAAGACGGTGTCACGCTGCGTGAAGGGAAAGAAAATGGTGAGCGTGAAGGGGCGCCTGAAGCTGATGAAGAGCTGGACCATGCCACCGACCTGGCCCGGGCGCCGGGACCTGGCAGTGGCACCGTGCCGCGGCGCCGTGACGAGGATCACAAGTACCACTGGCACCAGAGCCTTGGCCAGAGCCGAGCTCCAGTCTGCTGCCATTCTTCGGCGCTGCGACTGCAGCAGCTCGCTGGAACCAACCACAACGCGACGTGCTCCAATAGACCTGAAAAACCCACCAGCAGTTATCAACCTTCCGTGTGCACCATGTAGATCTAATCGAAATAACGCTCAGGCCCAGTTTAGTCGGTGACGCATGCAGGGGGGGAACGTGTTGCTGAACAGAAAGGGCAAAACGGACTGGCAGACCCAATCAGCACACGACTTTTTTTTTACCTACCCTGTAAAGACGAAAGTCCGCCCTGGTGCGCATCACAAACAATGCTTCACGAGCCGTCACGCTAAAGCCACATTCGCTTTCTGCATGTCGCGTGTGCGATGCAAGGTCACGCCCAGTGATCAGGTGGCCGCGGTGCTGGGCGCCGGGTGCCGCGCCGGGCCCATCCGGCAGAAAGGCGTCGGGCCCTGGACAAATGAACCTTTCCGCTCGGGCTCGGAGCCCTCGTGCACCGCAAAAGTATATTCGCGTCTCGGACTGTCGCGGTTTTTAACGACTTACAAACCTAAAAGTAAGAAAAGTAATTATAAGAAAGAATTGCCACCCCCCCTTCCCCCGGTTTAATAGCTTTCGCGCATTATCTATGAGGGATCGTTTGAGAATAATCGAGCCCAAAGTACGGCTAAACAATCTTCCAATTCATTATTCATCTATACGTGGAAGATAGTGATCTTTCTAAAACGACCCACATAAAGTTTGCTCACCGACAAAGGGAGCTATAGCATGAAGGGGTCATTATCGTCCAAGTCGTGTTTACAACGGGACTTTTCGGGTCCCGTTATACCGCCAATTCGACCCGTTCTTCGGTTTTCCCTATTTTTCCCCGCAACCATTAGGTTTTTTCCCCCCCCCCCTTTGACAGGCTGTTTTGTGCTTGCGGCATATGCACTCTTTTTCTGCTCTCACACTTCGATCCTAGGCATAATTGACCCTGTACACCTGCCCGGCCGCCGCTCATCAAGACACAATGATGATGTGCTCCGTAACAAGCCAATTAGGGATGAATAAACCATGTTCATAGATATAACACTGCCGGACTCGGTGGGGGTGCTCGGACGGGCCCTGGTGTGCGGTGGGCGCACTTCCGTTCCCGTCACTCGGCACGTGGCACGTGACACGAGCGGCGCCGCCCTCCGCCCTCCAGTTCACGTGCTGAGATGCGTCTGCGATTGCGCAGCTTTGCGGCTTGGGGACGACGTGCGAGGGATGGCGGCGGGGGCGGGACGGCGGCTGCAGAGGCTGCGGAGGAGTCGGTCTCTGACGGACCGCTGACCCTCCACCTCAAGTGGTGGCTGCGGCACCTGGCGCCTGACCGGAGCTGGTCGCCCTCCAACTGCGTCCACCGCCTGTTCCGGTTCTCCAGGGCATCTAAGGTAGGGTAAGTGCAGGTAAAAAAACGTTAGTTTGCTCCAACGAACTAAACGAACTAAAATTTAGTTCCTCCACCAAAATTTTAGTTCCCCGAACAAAAATTTACTGCTGGTCTGAAAATCAACTTAAAAATTAGTTGCGCGATAACTGATCTTTTTTCTCCGTTGTGATTTCGCAAGTTGTGGATAAAATGCCCTCCGTGCCCACCTTTCCGAGAGGGTTGTGATTTTTTGACGTTCATGTTTTTATTTCTAAGCGTGCTTTATTTACCTGTACCCACCCTACACGACTACGACTATTGCCAGTAGCATTGTTTGCCTCTCACAGGTACGGGTACGGGTACGGGTACCACACGCGCACCAAAGGAGGGACCTCAAACTTTTGGCAAAGTTGCCGACCTGTGGTGTTCCCGGTCTTCCCTCCAGACCTCGCTGGCATGCATCGGCATACTGTTCCTCATGTCGGCCGGCGAATACGCAGTCTACAGTTCCATTCGCGCCCTCTGCGTCATGAGCGCCGTCTACTCCTCCTTCGTCGCCAACTTGTTCCTGGGCCAGCGCTCGCATCAGCTGGTCGACATCTTCAAAGGCATGACCAGCCTCGCTGAAGAGCTGGAGTGCCAGGCCGACTCGAAGTCGCAGGTACGGAGTCTCGCCAAACTCGTGCCAGGAAAGCCTCCGGGTACTTCAGCGAATCCTCTAACGGAAGTTAAGTAAAGCGCTCTCATCTGAGCCACTACTTACTTCCGTTTCGATACTCGGTGAAATACCCTATTGCGAAACGACCAACCCTCTCGTCAGGCACAATTGCGGCGGACGGCGCGCCGCTTCTCCGGCCTCATCAACTTCTTGCTGCTGTCCGGCGTGCTGCAGCAGGTGCTGTACGTCTACTCGTCCATGAAGCAGAACACTCAGGCCTCGTGGCCCACTACCGCCGCCCGCGGCATCCTGCAAACCTATGACCGGCTGGCGAGCGGGTGGATGCCAGGTGACCCCATGTCCACTGCGTTCGTCGTGGTGTTGTGTGTGTGGGGGTATCTGCAAGTGAGCACATTTGTGCTGCTCATGTTCCAGCAGCGGAACCCCCGGCAGAGACGGTAGCCGCCATCGCTTCTTGGCTTCGCGTCGGGGTCATGCCCTTCCACTTCTGGGTGGCCATTTTCAGTCGCATTTCGTTCTACACTTACCTCCTCCTCGATCTGGTCATGTGCGCCGTGTTGGTGGACTTGTTCGATATCATCGGACGGGCCGTTAAGGTTGGTCACAGTGTCGGGAACAAATAAATAACGGGGCAAAAACGGAAGTGAATGACTTGAACTGTGCCGCAGGTGTCAGCTTGCACACAGGAGTGGCCCCGAGCCCAGAGCAAGACTCTCCAGCTGAGTTTGGACATGTGCACCGCCACGATCGACGTCAACCCGCACGGCACTTTCGTGATCCTGGTTGGGCCGCTCTTCAGCACCGTGGAGGTGATGGTCGATATTCTAGCTGTGGCTGGACCGGGGCACACGTAACGGGTGGCTCGTTGCAGATCGTGTCGAACGGGTTACACGGCGACAAGTACGCCCTGGGGCTGGTCACCATCCTGATCACCATGTTCGTCCCACTGTGCCTCCTGGGCGACGCCCTGAAGGAGGCTCGCCTGTGCGTGGGCGACCGGTACGCGCGCTGTCACTCTGAATAGAGTGTTCCAGGGAATTGAGAAACGGAAGTTGAGAGAAGGGACCTCACAAAAGCGGATCCAGCATGAGGGGAACCGCAGCAGAGAGTACCTCCGCGCGCTCCGCGGCCGTGGAGTCGGTCACAAGCCGACGTCAAAGATTTCTGCTGCGGTTCCCTCCATGTTGGATTCTTCGTGATTCTTGATTTCTTCCGTTGTGAGTTTCTCCGGAGTACTCTATTACGAGTTTTGAAATGATAGCGATCCAGCCAGGGACACGAGTTCTTTGTTCCCTGTTACAGGGCGTACCAGGGGCCCTGGTTGGAGGAGAGGCGGGACCAGAAGTTGGTGCGGTTGGGCATGATGCAGGCGGCGGGCGCGGGCCGCGACACGCTACTCCGCGCCCGCGGCTGCGGCCCCATCGACAGGGTCTTCTGCAGCAGCGCCCTCAAGAACTGGTTCACCTTCCTGCAGTACGTGCTCAACCTCCGGTAGCCCAACGCGGCGGCGCAGTGCTGGACGTCACCAAGTGAGGAGAGGAGTCTTTTGTTTCGCCGCATTGCAGAGCAGTTGTTTTTCGAAACATCACGCACAAAGCCATACGGAACATCTCTCATTCGAGTGCCATCAGGCGTGTAGGATGGCCGTTTGAACAGGTATTATCAGTAATACGATACACTCTAGATAATAATAACATGTAATATAAATGGTAACATAATACAGGCAGTACAGTTGTGACAAGACTCGGACAGAATCAGCTCAGGCACTGAAGACCTGATAATTTGCGCGGACTGAGACTCTAATCCGTGGCTGATTCGCGGCCCGTTAGCGAAGAGAGGCTGGATTTCTTATCTCAGTGACGTTCCCTGATCGAGGACATATCACATATTTGACTCAACGCTGTCCCATCGCACTACTATACATTCGCGGGCCAAAAACATTATTAAACCACAATAATGATCGGTGGGCGATTTTTTTTTTTCGAATTCCACAGGTGGAATGAATGGGAATGAATAACCGATGGAAGATGAAATGATGTAGAGATTTCGAAATGGACGTTAGCTGTCGTAGATTAAACTTCGAAAATATTTGTCGTGCTATTTTCAAAAGCAGAAAAACTAATTTAATAGTATTCCCGACTTTTCTGTGGGATCGCGGGTTTGGTCAGAGTTTGTGACGCTAAGCAGACTCTACCCGGGCGGACAGCGTGGGCACGGCTGCGGCGGCGGGCTGGATCTCGAGTGGCCGCTTCTCCGTCCGCTTCCTGCACAGCCACAGCGTGTTGTGTCGGTAGTGCTCCTCGATCTCCTCGAGGGACTTGCCGCGCGTCTCGGGCAGGAACAGCACTACGAACACGACGTTGGCCAGCGCGACCGCGGCGAAGAACCACTGCAGGCCCACGGAGCCAGTGATGTCGCCGATCTCTGCACGAGACAGGACAAAACTGAATTATGTGCCGTCAGGCCGAAGTGTTGTCCACCGCGGGAGCCCCTGCAAAGCCCAGGGTAGGCCAGCCCGCACGACACGCCTGCATGCATCGGCCGGGATTTGCCTACCCATCAGGCGCTCAGGGGAGGTGGGATACGCACGCAGGGCCTTTTCGATGGTCGGGTAGAGCTGCAGGGCGGAGAACATGATCAAGTCCGCGATGAAGACGGACAGGCACTGGCCGGCGTCCCGGAGCCGGTCCGGGAACAGCTCAGCCGTCATGGTCCAGGGCACGGTGAGCAGCCCGCAGCAGGAGAAGGCCACGTACAGCAGCACCATGGCCACTGCCACCCAGCCGTGCTGGCCTGCAGCAAGCACCAGGGTTACTAAGTACAAGGCGGTGACTTCGACTAGGAAGGCCTCCCAGGCGAGGGGACCTCACTCAAAAATAATCTATACACAGTCTTTAAAAAAAAATTAGAAAAGGGGTAAAAAAAAGAATTTGATTTAAAATCATGGTATGAGCGAGGGGCCTAGGACACAAAGCTTACCGTGCTCGGGGTGCAGCGTGAAGTAGCCCGACACGGCCATGCAGGTGGCCATGCCCAGCGAGGAGCCAACCACGAGCTTGCGGACGCCCACCCCGCGGATCAGCACCACGGCCACCATGCCCATGACGAAGCGCACCAGCCCGATGTAGATCGCCGCCTGGAACGCGTCCACCTCCACGCCCATCTCCTGTGGAGCAGAGGAGTGGGTGTTGGTATAGGCAGGGCTGTCCTACACGGATCTCCGAGAGTTCGTCAACGTTTCTCGACCATACTTCGGGGGCGACTGTCGCGGCTTCTGTCATACCTTGAAGAAGGGCGCCGCGTAGAAGAGCGTTATGTAGACGCCCGTGAAGTTCTGCGCGAAGAAGATGGCTGTGAGCGTGCAGAGAGGTTTGAGTCCCGCAGCCGTCCGGAACACGTCCACGATGGACAGGTACCAAGGCTTCTTGTTCTTGGACTGCGACTCTTCGTAAATGTGCTTCTGGATGAGCCAGTCCAGCTGGAGCTGCGGGAGCTTTTCCTGTAACGAGAGTTGTTGTTGTTTGAAGTAGATGATTTTGTACCCTTTTCTAAATACTACTTGACACCCACTCTGGAAAACTCCGAGTCGTTCTTGGCCGCGTACGCCCTCAGTGAGCGCAGCGCTTCCTCGTGGCGGCCCTGGGACACCAGCCAGACGGGGCTCTCGTAGCAGAAGAGGAACATGAGTCCGAGCGTGAGCACCGGGGACACGCCGCAGATCCAGGACGACGTCCGCCAGTCCAACGCGGCCCCCAGAATGTACATCACCACCATCCCTGCAATGCCACATTAAAAAATAAAAAATAAACTAAACAACAGCTTTGTTTCGCAATTTTAGGAAGTTTGCTTATGTTTACCGCCTGATGCGATGGTCGGGTGGACTGCGTTGAGCGCACCGCGGACGTGCGACGAGGCCACCTCTGTCGTGAACACGACGGCGCCGTTGATCCCGAGGGCTGTTTGGTCAGAAAAGAGGTCCAGATGGTATAAACGGGCTCGGAAGAACAAGATGTAAATTTTCCGAAAAACGTAAAATTTGACTTAAAATTTTAGCGAAATTTTTCAATTTTTCACGAAATTTCTCCCGTACAGGCAGTCAAAACAGAAAATCCCTGGGAAAATTTTCGAGGAAAAATGTCTTCATTCGCATCTCTGCCGATGTACAAGCCGACGTACCATTTCCGAACCCGGAGACGATCCTGCCGACCAAGATCTGTTCGTAGGTGGAGGCCGTGGCCACCAGGAACCAGCCCGCGGCGAAGGGGACGGCGCAGATGCGGATGGTGTTGAGCCGGCCGAACCGCTCCAGGAAGATGGTGGTGCTGAGCGTCCCCACGCACATGGCGATCACCATGATGCTGCCTGCGGGCGTTGGTGTCGGTAGTAGTGTGCTGACCTTGGAAGGCGGCCGAGGTTACCGACACATCCACGCCTCGATTTAACTGGAGGCCGGTCCAGACCCGGGGCGTGTCGCGCGCGTGTCGGTACTAACCCAGCAGCACGCCCTGCTCGATGGTGACGGGGATCTCGCTGCCATCCTCCTGCAGCTGGGGTATGAGGGAGGACGAGAACGAGAAGGACAGCCCCTCGCAGAAGTTGAAAGTACCGGCAGCGACGCAGGACAGTATCTGCAGGGGACAAAGGTGTGCGGGCTGTGAATGGTTGTGCACGTGCACGCTGATGGGGACTTCACTTGCAAAAATCAGTGTATAGTGGCAAAAAAATGAGAAAGTTGAGAAAAAAAAGTCAAATGTACGACACAAAATGTTTTGAAAAAAAAATCAGGAATAATGAAAGGAAAAAAATGTCAGACAGAGAACAAAAAATCTAGGTTAAAAACCGTTTACAAAAAATTCTTTTGTTCAAACAAATCACGTGAATCAGCAAGGATTTAAATCGGTGAACGTCGAGAAGGGGAAGTGATGCCCCCCTCGGAGCGGTGCGGCTGAGGCCGATTCCGCACACTATCTCTACCGCACTTGTGCACTCTCAAAAAAGAATGCTTGGATCAAGCTTCGATCCACAGCAATTTTTAGGCGTCAACCACAAAATCTCCGCCATGAATAATTTGCTGGTTCCAAGCATAACTATGCAAGATTCAAGAATATTATGCTTGACAAAGTTTTGTCACACTGGCGCCAAGCTTCGTTATGCTTGGTACAAGCTTCATATCCTTGGAACACGCTTCATAAGGTTGACAGGTCCAAGTTCACAGCTCACCTGGGGCAGCACGCACCGGAGGCTGGTCGGGGAGGCGGGCGGGGCGGGGGGCTCCCCCTTGGACCCTGCCTCGGACCCGCGCCGGCGCTGGGACACCTCCTCGAGGACGTTGTTGGCCATGCCGCGGATAGCTTCGCGCACTGAGAGCGCGCTTCCGATGACACGAGTCAGCGACTCCTTATCAGCGCCGCGTTTATCGCGGCAGGGGCAGCCAAAGCCAGGCAGGAGCGTCCGCGCTTTATTGTCAGAAGGGGACACATGTCTCGGAATCGCGGGCCCACGCGCGGAGACGTTCGGCGGCGGTGGGACCACCGGTGCGTCCGGTCCGTCCGGTCCGCCCGTCCCGCCCCGCCCCGCTCCGCCCCGCCCCGCCCCGCCCCGCCCCGCGCCGCGCCGCGCCGCGCCGCGCCGCGCCGCGCCGTCACCGGCTTCAGTCCCGCACACTACATGTCCGCGAACGATCCACGATTGGTACTCATTTCATCGCGAGGTCGCCGGCCGGCGAACCAATTGAAGCCTCCCCCCCCCTTCCCCCTCACCATCACGACTCACAGGCCGATGTTTGGTTTCCACTCTCTCGCTGTATTCGGCAATGTAGGCTTTTGTGATCCAGAGCTACCCTTACATTATTTTATTTTCATTTGACGCAGACACGCTTCACCTTTTTTATTTATTAAAAAAATATTTGTGTTCCGTATCCGTATCCGTCGTCATTGCCGGACCGGGTGAGGAGTGTGTGCTGCTAGTCGTGATGTTGGTCACCGCACGTTAATCATGGCGGAGCACAGGGAGTAGGACCTCCTCACGATCTGCGACACAGAGGGTGTTGTCAAGTCTGCGTTCAAGACCACGCTCGCAAAAAAAAAAATAATAAAAAAAAAAAAAATAGGCTGCTGAAGTGCTTACGTCAAGACACAGTTTGAGCGTGAGTTTGCAGAACTTCCCTGCCGTGAGGTACAGCGGCCTCTGCGCGCGCTGGGCCATGAGCTGCAGATAGTGGCCCGTGACGGGCAGGGGCGGCCGACGGGCGACATCCTGGTGCTGCTGCTGCTTGTCGGCGAGGTGGAAGCCGGGCTCGAACGCC
Organism: Odontothrips loti; assembly: GCA_038380765.1. Classification (NCBI taxonomy): domain Eukaryota; kingdom Metazoa; phylum Arthropoda; class Insecta; order Thysanoptera; family Thripidae; genus Odontothrips; species Odontothrips loti. The sequence continues at coordinate 9,087,669 of CM076253.1, forward strand.
CCGTAGGCCGCCACCGCCACGCTCGAGGACTGGCGAACAGACAATACTGACTTGTTGTCTGCGTACTTATGGAATATAGGCCCTTTCTGTTGTTTTCCAAAATTCTAGCGCACTTATTGACTCATACCATGCGAGCCACTTTATCGCCAAACCAACAGAACGTCATGAGCTGCCCGGTGTTCCAGCAGGCGAAGGCGACGTCGAAAATGATTTTGGACCGGTCGCTGTCCGGTGACTGAAATCAAATAGTGGGACCCGAGGGTCCGGGCCTTGAAAATTTTCGGTCGCGACACCTATAGAGCAGCACTCGGATGTGGGAGTGGGAACTCACTCCAAGCGCGAGGCGTATGACGGGGACTCCGATTCCGAAGAGGATGTAGGTCGTCTGATAAAGGGTGACGCCAGAGTACATGCCCTCCGTCAACTCGTGCAGTCTGTACAGCCGGCGAAAGTGAGTACACATCACTTTTAACGCGGAGTTCAGTGGTGTGCGACGGAAAAACTTACTTGATGATGTGTTGATGGTAGCGGATGCAGTCCTTTAGGGATGACATGTCACCGTCCTCACGTGCCGCCTGGAAGCGCCTCTCCTCAGTAAGCAAAAAAATCAATCCCATCCCATCCCACCTGCAGACAGCGTACGGCGCCTGCGAGCGGCAGGGTAGGCCAGCCCGCACGACACGCGTGCGCGCACCAGCCGTTCTTGCCTACCTAGCAGGCGCCCTACAGACTGGCCACAGAGGGTGGACGTACCGCTTGGTCTCCCTGCTGCTTCAGGAGCAGCCGCAAGATGTCACACTTGCAGGAGATGTGAAGGCACAGTGTGAGGAACAGCGAATCGAATATCCCTGGTGACAAAAATATATGTCGTAAAGCAGAGTAGACTAATGCGGGGGAGTGGCAGGACAAGAGGCACTACCGACCGGTGACTATCGGGAACAAATAAATCTCCACGGCGGTGTTGAGCACAAATAGATAGTACAGGTAGTCGTTGAGGAGGAACGCGGCTGGGGCCCCAGTGGTGAGCTTGCGGTCGGCGGGGTCCCCCGTCAGCGCGGACAGGACCACGATGGCCATGCCGCTCCAGGACATGAACGAGTACACGAGCATGTAGCCCTTGGCCAGGCGGGCGGTGCGCCGCTCACAGTGGTCGTTGCCCTCGCTGGCGGCGGCCTGCACGGGGGCCTCCAAGGGGGCGAAGCTGTCGCGCAGGAGGCGCCGCACCTCCACCAGCTGCAGCGCAGTCAACACGGCAAGTGTGAGCGTCGAGGAGGCCGCGGGGGAGGCCACCCCCCTCCCCCTCCTCTCCGCACCTACCCACCGTGGGGGTGTGCTTCTGCAGGCATCGCAGCTTGAAGCAGACCAGGCTGGAGGCCACGGCGTCGTTGACGAGGTCCATGCGGCCCAGGGGGTTGGTGGTCTCCGCCTCCTCGGAGACGACGCACAGCATGGGCAGCACGAACGTGGTGAGGAACACGCCCGGCAGCACGTAGGAGCCAAGCACGCGCTGCCACGGCCGCTTCCACTGGTCCGCCGGCCACGAGAAGGCCATCCGGAGGGAGCGCTCCACCACCGAGAGGGGCTGCGGCTGCGGGCCGAGGGACAGCGGCGTGACCGTGACCGTGACAGTCACCGTGACCCATAGAATCTCCCCTTACCATTGTCAGCGGGAGACTTGAAGGCTTCCAGTCTGGGTGGCCGTGGCCAGGGAGACACTGACGAAGCTCAACAGGCCGACGGAGCCTAGGTCAGCGACGGACCCACCGGGCCCTTGCCTCGAATATAGCCTTCTACAAACAGCCCCCGACTCTATCACGGCCAAATTGGCCGCAATCACGGCAATCGCTCACCCCTACTCACCTTGCTCACCCCTCCGGGGAGAGGGGTCGTTACTAATCAATCGGGGCCTATTTCAGGTCGATCCCTTGGCAAGTGCTAAGTATCGTTAATGCGTCTGAGAAACCTTATCTCTAGCCGAGAAATGTGTGTGAAGAAGACTCGGATCAAAAAGGATTTTCTGTGTGTGGCGCGGAGCCTACCTCGCCGTCAGGAATGGGTTTTAATGTCGAGAGTTCAGGTTCAGATGGGAAAACGTAAACTGTTGAGTTCATGTATTTTCGAATTGAAGTAAATCACCGTGCCCCAGCAAAGTCAGTAGAAAAGGTGACAAAATAGATACCGTAATTGCTTATTGTTTACTTCGGTTCCAGGACACTGCGCTGGCTGATACTGCGGTGATGGCCCTGATCACTACACAGCAATGGTGGAGTACAGTGAACACAGTATCAGATGCAACATCACACAAACACGCGAACAAAAAATTAACCTGTGTAGCAGAGTTTGCCCGATGCTCTGCAAACGATTCCAGATTCCACACTTTAGGAAAAGCACTACCGGGCACCAAACGCTTCTGGAAAAAAAAAGCGGCCGAGTACTTTATTTTGCACCTGAGCGACCATTAATGGAGCGCATGGTACCCATGGCACCCTTTGCCGCGCCTTCGCCGAACGACCCTAGGCGGCATCGCACCCAAATTGGTCGCAATCATGGACGGCATAATCGCTGGCCACCTCCCGCTGACCTACGCAGGGGCCGCAGGGCCGCAGGGGCTGGGAGGGGTTGGTGGGCCTGGCCGGAGGACGCTGCCTCCGCGGCCACGGTCTGGTTCGCGGGCCACGCCTCCGCCTCCACCCGGTCATCAGTGTCTAGACGACGACACAATAGTTGTGGCGGAAGAGCGCGGACGCCCCGAACTGACCTACGGCCGGCGCCGAGGACTCGCGAGGGCAGCGCACTCCGGTCGGGAGACGCTCCACGATTTCGCAACAACATTTATAAATCGCTTTGCTGCACTCGCTTTATCGCGGTACATATGAGTTGACAAAATGGGGAGGAAAATATGCGATAGGCAAAACGACGAAAGTACGTTTTTTTGAAGCAGTTTGACTGACGGAGAGTCTCGTCAGCCGCGGATCTGGACGCGCACCAGGTCGGTCAGGACGGAGAAGCACAGGAACGGGCTGTCGTCCTGGTCATGGAGCGTGCCGCGGCCCACGAAATACGCGCCCACGTCGTCGCCCGGCCGGAGGAGCACGTTGGCCGCCCGCATGTCCACGGCGATCCCGCGCGCCCTGTAGAAACCCTTAGGAGGCACGCTGAATGAGTGTCTACCGGCATTACGGCGTGTGCTCAGGGAGAAACTGAAACTACAGAAGTCAACAAAGCAAAGACAAAAAAAAAATGAAAATTGTAGCTGCTGAGGACGCTTTTTGCTAGCCTCGTCGTCAGTAAAGATGTAAACTTTCCGAAAATATAAAATTCGACTGAAAATTTCAGTGGAATTTTCCCCGTACAGCCTGTCAAAACCGACAATAATTCATGGGAATTTTTTCAATTTTTCTGTGAAAAAAAAAACTTATTTGCATCATTAGTCGTGAGCTCTGAAATGCACGCCGAAATGATTTTGGTGGATGATAATCTTTTTGGTTTGCTATTAATTTACGTCTTTTTAAATCCGCTTCATACATCCTGTAGGCCAGGAGTGATTCCGTCCGATTCCGCCCCTTCGCAAAAAAAAGCTCACCTTCTTCATGGGGCACTTCAGGGGAGGCTCGAGGCCGTTGACGAAGTTGGACCACGGCATGAGCGGCGTGGCAATGAGGGCACAGACGCCGCGGTCGAACGTGAAGAACTCGCGTTGCTGGCACGTGCTGGCGGACACCGCGTCCTGGCAGCGCGTGTGGTTGCTCGTCAGCTGCGGCGTCAAACTGTCACTTATCCACCCCACCGATGCAATCAGACTGTCAAGTTCGACCTCAGGGCCTAGATGGGTGGGGTGGGAGCCCTCGGAATTCGTTTGCTCGGCGATCAAATTTTTGAATCTCATAGAGGGCGAAACACACGGCAATTTTTTTTTTCAAGTTTTTTTTTAAAACTGGATTTATTTGTACCTTAGAGAAAGAAGCAGAAGTCCTATCCAAGTACAAATCAACATCAATCACCACCGTGGTCCGCCCTTCCATCCTCAAGGACGTGTTCAAACTCCTGGTGGCGAGACCACTCACATCCGGACAGCCGTCGGCGGATAAGACGCGGAACGTCAGCTCCGTGCGCTTGGGCTGCGACAGGGGAAGTTGACATCAGTCGGAATGTCTTCGGTCCACACATTACGCTCAGAAAACTAACGGAAATGCGGATATAAATATGACACGGGAGCTCACGGGAACGGGAGGCCCCGGAGAACGCACCCTCGCTAAACGTGGCACGTGCGAGCGGTCATGCGAGGGGTACAGCAAATGGTGGTCACTATACACCTAACGAAACAGTCTCATATCCAGTCACTTCCAGTCCGAAAAAAAAAATCAGAGATAGAAAAAACTATTAAACTTTGTGCAATACTGCTAGGCCCGAAGTGGTTAAATTCTGAATTGCTGTGAGGTCCATTTTGCTAAAGTTTTCTTGCGGTTGGGCGGTGGTAGAACAGCGCTTCGACCGGCACGGCTAATGTGCCACGACACTCACCGGCTGAAGCTCCCTGTACTCTTTGCATCTGTCCCCAAAGCGCAGAACCACGAAGAAAAATATTGAACCTTGTTTTCCAGTCTCTTTCGATGATTTCGTCCACTTTTCTCCGCAGTCATTCTCCAGTCACATCCAGTCATTTCGTGTTTCAGTCACTGTACAAAATTTAAAATTTTGGGGCTTGCTGTGCCACTCAACGTGGCGCTATCGGGACGACGGCGGTCACTTGGTTGATAAGATTAGTGGCGCATAGCTGGCATGACGAAAGCAATGTGTTTGTTCGAGAGAGGTGACAATAGCAATGGAGTGGTGTTTGTTCGAGGAAAGTGACGTGAAGTGCGGGTCCACTGCCCCCTCGCCTGCTCTGCTCTGCTCACCGCGGTGCGCGCCCCGGTGCTGGACAGCGCCAGGCCAGCCAGGCACAGCGCTAGCAAGGCCGGCGCGGCCCTGCTGCTGCTGCTGCTGCTGCTGCAGCTGCTGCTGCCGCTGCTGCTCCACGGTACAACCATCACGGGCGCTGTGGCCGTGCCGCCGCCACCCCGCAACGCCCCTCTTTACACTGCTGTTCAACAGCCAATAATTCATTTCTGACCGGCAGCCGTGGGAGTGTTCCTGTTCCCTCCCAGGGGGCGCTGTGCTATTGGCCCACGGCAGAAGTGTGAAATGGGATGACGCTCACCGTAACAACTGTACTACTAATGACGGGATGTGCTGTGAGCCGATGGTAGGTAATGTCCTGCGTGGTTGGTGTTAATGTGATTCTGGAATGCGGCCGCACACAAAAACAATAAACCTTTAGCCTCGTGGCATTTTTTTTTTTCAAAACTCTATTTTTCTACATACATTCTCGAACCGTCACGGCACGAGATGCTAACAAATGCGGGAATAGGTTAGGCCGACCCCTGCATCAGGTTGGCGGCCACTTGCACGAACTGGAACCAGCTGCGCATGACGTCGCTGAAGGCGCGCCAGTCCAGCACGTGCAGGCCGGGCAGCCGCGGCCGCAGGGGGTTGGCGCCGCGGCCGGCCGCCGCCTGCACCACGCCCATGCGCACCCGGCAGCGCGTCAGCCCGTCGCCGTCCAGCCAGGGCCCACGGTACGCCTGGTGGGCCAAGGCGCGCCGCGCGCTCCGCAGCAGGTCCCCGCTGGCGCACAGCGGCAGGAACAGCAACAGCACCATGGGGCAGCAGGAGACGGCCGTGCCGTCCAGCCCGGCCAGGCCGTTCCCCGCCACCAGTACCTCCACGGGGAAGGGATACAGTCGCACTTTCAATAGAGGTTTCCAACAAGGCTCAGAATCGGAAGTAGAAGAACAAAAACCCATAGACCGGACACTCTCGAGATCAGGTATGAGAAATATCGACGCACGAGGGCCTCGCAAAATATGGGAACTAACCTCCAAATTGACTGAAAACACCATTCAAGTTTCTCATGCCTGTTTCCGGTCTGGAAGAGTTTTTGTTCTCAGCTTCCGCTTCTAAAGTATCATTGGAAACCTCTAATTTTGAACTGCACGACCCGCTTTGTGAACTCGGTTGGAGTGAGTTGAATTTATTCTGTGAAGTTTGGATTTTTATAAATTAGCTTGTGTGAGTTATCGTTAGATATACTCTATTGCCGCAAGTTTTGTACTGAAGGGGGCAGGTGGATGCGTCGAGGGCGCTCAGCGCGCCACTTGACGCATTGTCTTGTTTTGTGGCAGGCCTCGAAGACCCTTGGGTGACTGGACGCCACTTGAGAGAGCGATAGCAAAGCCAGGCAGGCGGGGGGTGCAGGAGCGGTACTAGTTGAAAGTTGTTACGAGTTAAAAGTTGTTAAAATTTAAATGTCCGTGCGCCCGCCCGTGTTCAGTTACAAATTGTTAGCAGTTTCGCATGTGCAATGATTTGCACGGCTGTTCGCGTACTTGTTATATTTTAATGTTAAGTTTAACAAAGGGAAAAGTGCTTTGAAGCCCACGTGCATTGATTTGAGCGCTGCTTTTAAATTTTTTTGAAAGTGGGAGTAATCTTGAGCTTCCGTTTTGGAAGCCTCGCTGGAAACGCCTATTAGAGATATTACCCCTACGGTCCCAACAAAGCCCAGCGAGAGAGAGCCCGCGGCGAACCCCTGCAGGACCGGCGCCAGGTTGTCGTCCACCTCCACCGACACCCGGAACAGGCTGCCGAGCAGGGCCGGCAGGTGCGGCGAGCACACCTCAGTCTGAAACCAACCCGCCGCGCGTCGCCTTCCTCTTTAGGGGCCATAGTAAAACTAATTCCTGTAAGGTCCAAGTCGCGGGCGGACTGGCCTCCAGCGCGCGCCCCACGGCGCGGTACAGGTGCGTGATCATCGCGGCGAGGCTGATGAGGAAGGGCAGGGAGTTGTAGGCGGCCACGGCCAGTCCGCAGCGGGCGACGGCGCCGACGACCAGCAGCAGCCAGTGGCCGGCGACGCGCACGGAGCGGTTGTCGGAGCAGGCGTGCAGGGCGACGTGGCCCGTCGAGCCTGCCACGGCCGCGTCCAGCGTGAAGGCCACGTGCACCGCCAGGCCGTAGCTCATGTAGGAGCGCGTGCGCAGCCGGTCCAGCCGTGCCCAGCGCCGCCAGCGTGCCTGCGCCGGGCAGACAGCGAGCGGTGGGGTAACAGGAAGCCTTGGCCCTGCTGTAACCCCAGGCGCAGCCGCCCCTCCCTCACCTTCGTCGCCGGGTCCGCGTCGCGCTCCACGGCCGCGACCAGGTCCGCGAGGTGGTGCAGGAGGCGCGCCAGGGCGGGCTGCAAGTGCGAGTACACCCACATGCTGGGCATGCCGGCCAGCGTGCCGCACAAGATGGGGAAGTCGGCGTAGGCGTCCGCCAACGACGAGGTGCCCGCCAAGTCCCCCAGCAGCAGCACCAACAGCAGCACGTTCCCGTACCACATGACCTTGGCGTGGGGATCACGTAACGCGGGTTAACTACCAGACACTGAGTCAAAGGGCCCCTCACTCAAGGAAATCAGTGTACACCCTTTAAAAAATTGGAGAAAGTCAGAAAAAAATGGCCAAGAAAAAACTAGGGAATTACAGCAAAAATTGGAAAAATTAGAGAGAAACAGGCAAAGTGGAAAGTGGGGCACTCCGACGAAAACAAGTAAACAACCGAAAAAGAAATAATCAAAAGTCAAATTTTGATGTGAAATCATGGCCTCACCCGGTTCTCGCACATCCGCACTACCCATCTGCGAGGCGACATATCGGCCTTCCCGTCCCTGGCCCGCTGCGCCTCAAAGAAGCCCAGCCACCACCTCATGTGGTGGGAGAGGGGCGCGTCGCGTTCCTCGTCGCAGTGCGTTGGCATGGCCTCCTCAGCGGCTCACCCACGGCGGAATGGAGGCACCGCCGGCGTTCGCCCTCATTGGCGATGCACTGCGCGCCGTCCACAATGATTGTCTTTGCTGCCCCCGAAGAGGTGCAGCCTATGGTTCCGCGCATTTTCTATTAGGCTCGATACCGACTACGCCACGTCAGGCCACCACGGGTCCGCGGAGACAGCGTAATGCCCGCAAGTTCATTATCATAATTATTTGTTTTTCACTTTCCGAAATCGATTCCGAACCCGGCAGGATGGACGGGTTAAGTCAGGAGACGGGTCATGTCCAAGTCCAGATTTTGACACAGTTGTGAAGTAGAGAGATCAGCAGAAATGACAGAGAAAATGCCAAAATTCAGTGACGATCGTGTTTATTTGTTAATCAAACTGAAAGAGCTTTACACCGTGGGGTTGACCTTGGGGTAGCTGGCCATGGTGGCAACACCGCAAAGGTTCTTCTTGTTGCGGGCGATCCTGATGTATCCTTCTTCGCCCCATTCAGGGCCCCAGGAGTTCTTGACGATCCAGTAGTCGTTGGAACCCCACCAGAAGTTGCTGCCGAAGCCAACGGCAAGAACTCCGTGGTCGAGGTCGTACTCTCCGTTGCGGCAGTTGACGTCATCGTAGACACCTGTGGTGGTAAACAAGCAAGTTAGTCCTGATTACACGGCAGCAGAGGGCAGTAAAACCTGGGACCGGTCTGTTGCACGCACCGCCAGAGTAGAAGTTGAAGGTAGCGAGGCTGGCGTCGATGGCGATGGAGACGGGGCCGACGGTCTGGACGGCGTGCTGGAGGTCCTTCTCAGTCTTACCAACGTCAACGTAGCCGGAGTCGGTACCAGCAACGTTGGAGGCGTTGAAGGCGCACTTGCCATCCTGCGGGAGAGAACACGTTACATGTGAAAAGAGGCCGACAAAATCGACGTGAAAAAGTTCGTTATTTAATAAAGCAATACCCTGCCGGTGTAGGGGTAGGAAGCCTCAGAGTCGATACCACCGTTAGCGGCGATGTATCCGAAAGCGTTGTCCATGAGACCACCTGAGCAACCGTTCTCCTGCCAGACGTAGTTGTTGGTGCAGTCCACCAGGTTCTGCTCGCTGAGGGAGACCAACTTCTTGTTCTTCAGAGCCATCTGACCTTCGAGGGCGCCGGTCTGCGAAACGAAAAACAGTCATTGTAAGCTTTGGGTACATGGTTTGAAAGGGACGAGACTGGTGTCTTATACTCACAGCACTGAAAGACCAGCAGGAACCGCATTGGCCCTGGTTCTTGACCCCCGTGACAACACCGCTTTTCCTCCAGTCGACCTTCTTGCTCCAGGGCCAGGCCAAGGGAGCCCTGTGGACCGTCTGGCTGGGCTTCTTCAGGCTGGGCTTCAGGCCGTTCCTGGCCTCAACGATCTCGTGGAGGTGCTGTCAACAAGCCGATTAGTAAGACCAAAACTAGTACTCGCAGTCGTGCATTGCCGTCTCGGTCCTCAATATGTACTCACCATGTCGGCGTACTCGTTGACTCCGAGGGTAAAGCTGACCTCACGATTCGCGTAGCGCTCATTGTGCTTGGTGATCATGAGCAAGTTCTCCTTGAAGATCTTGCTCCTGAAGAGCTCCTCGGCCTCAGACTCGTACGACTTGCCATGCTTCAGCTAGTCAAATTACAAACAAGAAAGTTAGGTTGGGTGCGAATGGCGAGGAGGCTCACGTTCTAGGAAGGGGATGTGGCGGATGTGGTGTCAACCACATCGACGAACCTTGAAAGCCTCGAACTGGCTCTTGACCTCGGCGTCAGGAATGCGCACGGCACAAGCGGCCGCCACGATGGCTGCGAGGACGATCAGGACCTTCATGGTTACTTGCTGGAACGCAATAAAAGAACCGTTACTTTGCTTTCGTGAAAACGACATCACCCGACTACGCGTCAAGGAATAATGCGCAAGACATTCGACGTAGATCAGCAAATCGCCAATGACTATCGCCGACCCTAGCTTGGTGTGCACCGACTGGTACTTACTGACTGAGGATCCCAAGTGCCTTCGAGAGGAGGCAATCTCTGTTTTATAGGGACTGTTGGTGCTGTGACAGTCCTACGTTTCGGAAAATTCCTGTACTACCTTTGTCTGATACAGCATACGTACGTATTTTTTTTTTTATCTTGAGTGCTTCTGTCATTCAAGACGGGGATTACATCATCAGACAAATGACGCCATAACCAAATTATTTGCACAAATGAGTTTACAGAGTTTACGGTAAAATTTTGCATAATAGGAGTAAGGTTAAGAGAGTTTAATGCATCTGAAAAAACTTCAGCGAGAGCGAAGTTGGCGAATTTATATCGGCGACAGCTTTTGTTGTTTTGTTTTTTTTATTTCAGATGCAGGTGCAGTTTTGCGCTCGGTTTGAACTCTTGCGCTCTCCCTCCACTCGGGTGGAGGGGAGAGCCGGACGACTGCGAAGCCCCGCCACTAGACCGGGGTCGCCCCGCCGGACCTCTGGGTCATTTCTTGTTGCATTATATAGTATCTTTCACAGAATTTGACTAGCTAGCCTTTTCAATGTCTCATCATTTCTTTTACCTTTTTGATTCACACGTAATATCTCTCATTTCTCAATGTAAACTACTAACCCGCCAACAGACATTCCTTGCATGTGTGCCGACAGAGCAGGGCTCCTTACCCCACTTATTAAGCAGTGATACCACTATCGCTTGCTAATTAACGATCATGCCCATGTAACTTTTCATATCGGCACGAGACATCAAACCATTGTAGGGACACAGTGAAGTGGTGAGATAAGGACTTCGACAGAAATTGAGTATAAAACAGAGATTGCCTCCTCTCGAAGGCACTTGGGATCCCCAGTCAGTAAGTACCAGTCGGTGCACACCAAGCTAGGGTCGGCGATAGTCATTGGCGATTTGCTGATCTACGTCGAATGTCTTGCGCATTATTCCTCGACGCGTAGTCGGGTGATGTCGTTTTCACGAAAGCAAAGTAACGGTTCTTTTATTGCGTTCCAGCAAGTAACCATGAAGGTCCTGATCGTCCTCGCAGCCATCGTGGCGGCCGCTTGTGCCGTGCGCATTCCTGACGCCGAGGTCAAGAGCCAGTTCGAGGCTTTCAAGGTTCGTCGATGTGGTTGACACCACATCCGCCACATCCCCTTCCTAGAACGTGAGCCTCCTCGCCATTCGCACCCAACCTAACTTTCTTGTTTGTAATTTGACTAGCTGAAGCATGGCAAGTCGTACGAGTCTGAGGCCGAGGAGCTCTTCAGGAGCAAGATCTTCAAGGAGAACTTGCTCATGATCACCAAGCACAATGAGCGCTACGCGAATCGTGAGGTCAGCTTTACCCTCGGAGTCAACGAGTACGCCGACATGGTGAGTACATATTGAGGACCGAGACGGCAATGCACGACTGCGAGTACTAGTTTTGGTCTTACTAATCGACTTGTTGACAGCACCTCCACGAGATCGTTGAGGCCAGGAACGGCCTGAAGCCCAGCCTGAAGAAGCCCAGCCAGATGGTCCACAGGGCTCCCTTGGCCTGGCCCTGGAGCAAGAAGGTCGACTGGAGGAAAAGCGGGGCTGTCACGGAGGTCAAGAACCAGGGCCAATGCGGTTCCTGCTGGTCTTTCAGTGCTGTGAGTATAAGACACCAGTCTCGTCCCTTTCAAACCATGTACCCAAAGCTTACAATGACTGTTTTTCGTTTCGCAGACCGGCGCCCTCGAAGGTCAGATGGCTCTGAAGAACAAGAAGTTGGTCTCCCTCAGCGAGCAGAACCTGGTGGACTGCACCAACAACTACGTCTGGCAGGAGAACGGTTGCTCAGGTGGTCTCATGGACAACGCTTTCGGATACATCGCCGCTAACGGTGGTATCGACTCTGAGGCTTCCTACCCCTACACCGGCTGGGTATTGCTTTATTAAATAACGAACTTTTTCACGTCGTTTTTGTCGGCCTCTTTTCACATGTTACTTGTTCTCTCCCGCAGGATGGCGAGTGCGCCTTCAACGCCTCCAACGTTGCTGGTACCGACACCGGCTACGTTGACGTTGGTAAGACTGAGAAGGACCTCCAGCACGCCGTCCAGACCGTCGGCCCCGTCTCCATCGCCATCGACGCCAGCCTCGCTACCTTCAACTTCTACTCTGGCGGTGCGTGCAACAGACCGGTCCCAGGTTTTACTGCCCTCTGCTGCCGTGTAATCAGGACTAACTTGCTTGTTTACCACCACAGGTGTCTACGATGACGTCAACTGCCGCAACGGAGAGTACGACCTCGACCACGGTGTTCTTGCCGTTGGCTTCGGCAGCGACAGCTGGTGGGGCTGCAGCGACTACTGGATCGTCAAGAACTCCTGGGGCCCTGAATGGGGCGAAGAAGGATACATCAGGATCGCCCGCAACAAGAAGAACCTTTGTGGTGTTGCCACCATGGCCAGCTACCCCACGGTGTAAAGCTCTTTCAGTTTGATTAACAAATAAACACGATCGTCACTGAATTTTGGCATTTTCTCTGACATTTCTGCTGCTGTCTCCGTTCAGCATCCTTCTTGCCCCGCTTCTGACAACTGAGTGAAATTTGTTTTTCCGGGGTGTCATGGAAATATGGCGGTGTACCCGATCCTCACAGACGCCGCTGGTCGAGACGAACCGCGGCGTGGAGGGGGCGAATTATCATCTTGCCGTAGTCTGGTGGCCATGTATGGAGTCAGGCAATCTCAAAGAATGGTGGGAGGATGATATGATTGAAAGGGAAGGGGGCAGGGGCGGGGGAGCAGACGCTGGCCGCTCTGGTGTGCCCGCAGTGTGAGGAAAGGAATCGGCGAGTGTGGAAGAGGTGCCGTGTGTTCACAAACCCACTACATTGCTCCGGTTTACTTTGATACGGATATTCAGTCATGTTTCGGGTGAGTTAACAAACTGACGTATGCGGCGTAGGGTTATTATTATTTATTTGTGTTGATGGAGTGGGGTGGACATTTCTTTCGAAGTTTGCCTTTTCAGTCTGCGCACGTAGATTTTTCCTTTTGATGAGCTATCACCGATAGGAGCACATGAGCCTTGCGTGGCTGACGTGGAATAACCCGGCGGCATCGGCTTGGACGTCACAGCCCCGCGACGTCCGGTGTTTCTTGAAGAGCACGGAGCGATGCTCGTACCCTAGCGCAGGCCCGCCCCACCGCTACTTCTAGGTTTGGTCTCGTTTGCTCCAGGCGGTGCTGTTGGTCGCCGCCGCGGTGGTCCTGGCCGCCCCCATCAGCGGCGTCACACACGCACCCCCACCCTGGGCGGCGGGGCCGCAGCGACAGGAGCGGGCCATTCAAGGCAAAAATCGCCGTTCCTAAACACGGTTTCTGTACTCTGTGAAACACGGTGCGGTCTGGTCCGTCACTGTGAGCACGTCACCGGGTCGACGAAGCGCATGTCGAAAGTGTAACTGGTGCCGTTTACCGACAGCGGGCGACGCCGCGGCCACCCCGGGACTTGTCGCTGACCAAGTACAGCGGCACCTGCAGCTGCTCGGCAATCTGAGCCGCGACCACCTCCAGAGCTGGCTGTCGATGTACGGGCAGCCGAAACCGCAGCCGCAGCAACAAACGCAGCCGCAACACCGGCCTGCGAAGACTCTGACAGAAGGTTGGTAGAAGAGGGACACAAAACAAACCGCCTCACCAACTGATTTCAATGAAAGGTACACTTGTGCTGACGGAAAGTGCTGAGAACGGGTTTTGTTTAGCGCTTGGCTTAACCTTGAATACGAGGCAGCCATGAGGCGTTGTGCTCCGTGTTTCCATGAGATAGATTATCTGGCAGCAGTGGAGCAGCTCCCTCCAGATCATATCCCTCTTCTGCGCTGTGACGCTGCCGCTCTGGCAGAGCCAGGCGCGCGCTGCGGCTGATAAAGGGGATCACACAAAGAAACAAGAAAAACAAGCAAGCATGTAGAACTTAATAATTTTGGGCGTTTTTAAAAAAATTTGGTTCTCAAGGGTTGGTTAAACTATTCCACCTCTGAAAAAAATCAATTGTCTTTTCGTCCGTAATTCGGAAAATTAGTAAGGAAGCATAGAACGAGTAAAAACAGGGGAATTTCCCCGCACTCTCTCTTCTGTTGTGGTTCAGCGCCGCCCACAGATGCGGGGTCCCCTACATCCCTGCCGTCCTCCTATCCGGTGAGAAAAAAGGAAGAGGTGAGTCATCCTACCATGATACCGAGTTTTTTGTCTGTCGCCGCCACATTGCATTACCACGTGCTTTCAGGTTAAAACGCCGTCCAAGTGCGTGTTCGCCATCGTCACTTGCTGCCAGACGTCCACGTCCGAGGTGCGCTACGCGTGTTTTGAGCTGCTCGAGTGCGTCGGGCCCTTCTGGGACCAGAGCCCGTGCGAGCACGACATCCTGAGCGCCAGCCTGGCGCAGGTCGCCAAGTACTACGGGCAGAAGCCGCGCGAGAAGTCGTAAAAAAAAGAAGAAGTTATCACAAAACAAACTACCATTCGCATTAGACTTTTCTCATTAGACTTTTTTTTTGTAATCACGTTATTTATATCGCATCGCATCTTTCATTTAGACGTAATCATTCCACGGGCCTAGCCAGCACCCCTGCCATGGTGTCCACAGCTGTTGAAATAAGGCTCTCTGTATTCGGCAAATAAACTTTCCAGATACTGGCCACTGCGGCCGCGTGTTCAATGCTTTGTTTACTCGCGCGTTGGCGTGCAAAGCGGTGCGCCCCACCCCGCCCCCTCCTCTTCTCCAGCAGACGGACAGTGGGGGGCGGGGGGCGCCCCGCTCACACCCAACAGCGCCGCCTCCGCGGCTGCCGCTGCCGCGGAAACCTTCCGGTCGATAGCTCGCTCGACAGCGGCAGACGGCGGCGGGTATCTCCCGGAAAATGAAATGATTCTGACCTCAGCGGAGGCCGCGGAGATTGGTGCGACTAGACGTCGTCCGTGAGTCCGAAATTTCCTCCACTCTTATGAAACCCCGCGAGCGCCGGTGTGAACGGTGCCACGGAGCGCGCCTGTGCGAGCGCCACGACACGCGTGCATGCAGCAGCTGCTGGTTGCCTACCCACGGATGACGCCGCTGTTACGTAGTGTGTGCACGACCCCGTTGTCGGCCGCATCGGTAAACCCTGGCCCCCTGCCTGTCCCAACAGGAGCTCGTCAGGGGCCGGCAGGCGGTGGCGGCAGTGCCGACGGCGCCGTCATTATGCCCCCGATTGCGATCCCTTATCGCGGCTGCCGCCGTGCCATCCCCTGGCCGCGGTTCCCCCGCTGCCCCCCCGCTGCCCCCCCGCGGCCTCGCGTGTCCTGCCGAGCACCGCGATGACGGGGGTCAGCCGGGCCATCAGTCGTCGCAATGGCGTGGTGGTGGCCGAGACCCCGCTGGCAGTAATTTGAGTGCGAACGGGATTATCGGCTGGATTTGAGAGCCCAGCCCCGCCCAGCCCAGCGCCACCCCGGGCCCGTCGGCATGGTCATGGCACTTACCTGAGGTCCGAGGTGATCCGCCGCGATGGTCAAGGCCGGTGACAACCCTCCCTGGGTCATCTCCGGCAAGAGCTATGATGCTTGGGGCCCTGTCGACAACGCCCGCAAGAGGGGTGGTGGCCACGGCGGCGGCCTCGGTGGCGGCTTCGGCGGCGGCCTCGGCGGCGGCCTCGGCGAGGTCCACGGCGGGGGCTTCCGGCCGGGCAGACCCATCCTGGTCGGGGCCGTGCCCGGGGGCTTCAAGGTGCCTCCGGGAGCCCCGGTCGGCGTCGGTAAGAGGACGGCGGGGGCCGCCGACACGGCGTCCTTCGTGGACTCGGCCACGCCGCTCATCCTGCTCATGCAGATTGGCATCGCCATGCCTGTCCAGAAGCGCAGAGACGGTACGTAAGTTCGGGGAGTTCGTAGCTCGTGGTGTCGAGTCCCTAGCTTGACGTCGGCCGCCGCGCCGCCGGCTGCCGCAGGGACCCTGGTGTGGCGCTTGTGCTCGCCCGTCATGCTGTACACGCTGGTGGTGTACGCCATGCTGTCAGTGCCCGTCTTCTACGCGGTCACCGCCGCCTTGCGCCAGCTCTCCTCCAAGAAGAACACCTTCCACGATCAGATCTACAACATGACCCCGCTGCTGCTGCTCCACGCGCACCCCCTCATGCCCTTCCTGCACTGGCCCGAGTCTCGCAGCGTGACGGTCTACTTCAACTCGTGGCTCAAGTTCGAGGTGAGAGACAACCTGCCTGCTGCAGGTGTCACGATCTCCGCTGAGGCGTTATGTAATAAGTGTACCCCCTGACACAGGAGCTGTTCGCGCGCGTGTGCGGCCGTCCGCTGCGCCTGGGCCTCAGCAGGTGGGTGGCGCGCCAAACGGCCCTGTGCCTGGTGCTGTCCGTGTTCCTGGCCGCCACCATGCCCCTCTACATGGGCCTGTCATGGCTGCAGGCGGCCGCCTACACGCACCTGTGGCTGCTCAGCATCACACTCGTGTCCATGTGGTTGCTCAGCTCCAAGGCGCTGTGCAGGGCCGCGGAGGCCCTGCGAGACTCCATGCACGAGGCGAGGCCCCCTGACTTTCTCATAATTCATTTTGCTGTTTGGAAAAGTAGTTGTTGAAACACAAGAGTTTTTGAGGGTGGCGCAGGTGGTGGTGGCAGGCACCTGCACCGCCGACATGATGGCCGACTACCGCCAGGCCTGGCTGGAGCTGTCCGAGCTGACGCAGGAGTCGGGCCGGGCCTGGACCTTCTCCTGCGGCCACATGCTCCTCTACCTGTTCCTGCTCATGACGGTCACGGCCTTCGGCGTCCTGGCCGGCGTGGCCCGGCACTCCCTGGAGGCGCGCACCATGGCGTACGGCGCCATGGCCGCCGGCTCCGCCTTCACGCTCTTCATCGTCTGCTCCGCCGCGGAGACCGCCGCCGACACGGTACACTGTCAAAAATTCCATCCTATTTTTTGTTGTTGATAAATTCACACTTATTGAGCTTTTGAAAACCCCCCAAAAAATTCGACAATATTAAAAGGAATAAAACAACATGGCATTTCACGAAAATGGACCTTAGCTACAACAAGATTCAAATTCCGCGGGTGTCCGCCGTGTCCAGGTGTCACAGGTGCTCCGCGAGGACCTGCTCATGGTGCAGCTCAGCGACGACACGCAGCACTTCAAGAACGAGGTGCAGATGTTCATGACGGCCCTCGCCATGGACCCACCCATCGTCAACCTCAGCGGCTACGCCACTGTCAACAGGGCCCTGTTTGCGGCGGTCCGTCACCACACTAGGACGAATCTAGAGACGGAATTTATTAATCTGCGCGTTCCTGGCCTAACACATTTCAACCCTGTCGCGTGTCACAGCTGCTGGAGACGATGGTGACGTACTTGGTGGTGCTGGTCCAGTTCGCCTACTCTCTGGACACTCCCGATGCCAATACCACCACTACGATGGCCACGCCCACTACGCCCCCTCCAGAGCCCACCGAGAATCCTAAAGATATGAACTAATTCGTCCGTGTCGAGCTCATTGTGTATTCCCCTCGGTATTCCCATCCCCAATAAATCTGCAACACTATTTTTATTCTGCGGCACACTGTTTTTGTTGTTGTTGTTGTTCTGGATTGCATTTCGGAAGGAATAAATATAAAACGTCTTTTTATTGCGCACTTTATTTTATTTAATGCCAGACAAAATCACTCAGAGGCCAGAGCCTTTCCCAAAGCTGACCTCCGCGTTCAGCTGGAAAATTACGCAGCACGTGCCGCGCCGTCAGCCACGAGCCGACTCAAAAATCGTGAGGCTTAGCTCTCGCTGACGATATGTCACGACCATTCGGTAGGGTGCACTCCACTTGAGGAGATATGTCGTAGCGAACTCAAGTCACCCTCAACTCACCCTTCACCCTCCACCCCACTCAGGTTTATCTCCGTGTGGGGAGCCAAGCCCCCACACACTGAGGCCAAAGCCCAAACCTACCTAGACTGGGAGTGGGCAAGGCCGATGATGATGAAAAAAAAAAAAAAACTCAAGTGAGTAATCGGCGAAGGGGAGTTGTAACAGAGTGGCGCAGCTTTTCTCCAGAATTCGAAGAGTGATCAGTTTATTTCAAAATAAAGGGGTCAGTTTGAAATAGCTCACAGCAGAAAGTGAGATTGGAATCAGGTCTGAAACAGCTCATGTATTCTCAGAAATCCGAGTCGTACAGTCCTTCAGAAGACACTGGAACTTCCGAAAAGTTGACGGCCGCGCTCTCTGAAGAAATGGTGAACTGCGAGAGCACGACCAGGTAGGTGACGGCCAGGGCGAACACCTGTCGCAGACATGGCGAAAGCGAAAAACATTACACAGAGCGAAACGGGTCATTTGGCCGGGGTCATTTCCATTACCACGCACCGACAGGATGGATGAGCGGTTTAACACGGTCAGACCCGCGAGCGAGACTACGGGAGACTCGGCTCTGATGTCGGCCAGAAATTGGCTGACCTGAGGTTGTGGACAAGCAGATCGTTATCGTGTTGGATCGATCGCCAAGTTGAAATAATTTCGACACATCATTTGAAACCGACCTCAGCGCAGGCCTTCTCGTCTTTGACCACGAGTGAGATCCACAGCAGTTTTTTGATAAAGGGGCCCTGCATCTGCGACAAAAAAAAATTAATCCGGAAAGGTAGGGCAAGCTTGCCACGGGACACTATAGACACCGTACCGCACTGGTGGCGATCTGGGCGCTGTTGCAGATGGTGCAGATGGCGATGAAGCATAAGAGCCAGGCGGTGCCGAGCCACACGGCCCGGCCGTCCCACCGGCCGCTCCTGAAGAAGTGAGCGTACAGGAAGCTGATGGTGGTGAGGGACACGAAGCTGATGGCCAGCAGCAGCAGCTGCATTCGGCCCCAGCTGGCGGCCATCAGCTCCAGGGTGTGGGCCATGCCGAGCCAGATGCGGCGGTGCGCCCGCAGCCCGCGCAGCCCCAGCCGCCGCACGTCGGCCGGCAGGCGGTTCGCCTGCACAGCGAAGGAGGACGGGGACTTGAGGGGGCGGCTCACCGCCGGCCACCGCCGGCCACCGCCGGCCACCGCCGGCCTTACAGGACCTGGTAGAGGGCCACCCGAGAGAAGGTGGTGCAGCACAGCATCCAGAAGAAGACGCCGAGCGTCATGAAGATGAACGAGTGCAGCATCACGGGCACCATCCAGGCGTTCTCGTCAGGCAGCGTTATCCAGGCCATCATTTGCATGGCCGTGGGTATGCCGACGCCGATGGCGCTGTACAGCCAGGCCAGCCGCCGCAGCCAGGCCAGCGACACGTCCGCCTCCAGCAGCAATCGCATCTCCGCCTGCGGCACGCGAGGGCGACGCGTTCGAACATCTCTTTCCGCTAATTTTGACGAGACATCAATCCAACTCTCTCGTGTCGCGGGGAAGATCTTGCCTCGAAAGTCACCCAGTGCTGGATGAAGGCGACGTGGCGGTTGGCGGTGGTCCAGCACGTGAAGGGCACGAAGAAGATATAGCTCAAGCTGAAGGCAGACGCGAGTCTGGGCACCGTGTCGTACAGGTGGTAGTGCTTGTTGGTGTCGCCGCCCGTCACCTGGTCGACGCGCATCCGCACGGCGTAGTAGGCGACCACGACGAGCAGCGACCACGCCGCGAAGGTGACCGCCATGATCCAGGACCACCACCGGAACCGGAAGACGCCTGATGGCATGTTCATGGCCGAGCACTAGATCGTGGCATTGTGGTATATGTGGACGGCCCCACGGTCTAGAAAGGGAGTGACTACAAGTGTAAATTAGCAATGAGACCCGTACTTTGGGAAATGAAAACTTTTCTCGACGTTTCATAAACTTAGAAAACTTCATCGTAAAAAAAATCTTAAAATTTCGAATTTTTCTTCGTTTTTTTTTATGAGGTTTAGGGTCCTTAAAAACTGTGTAAACAAAACAAAATCGGCTTTAAAAAAATATGAAATCCGTAAGTTCCTCTGATAGTACTGTGGAATTCCACATGGATGAGCCACATTGCTAATTTGCACATGTAGGCACTCCCTTGTGAGAGCCGGCGGTCGGGGGGCGGTGGCTTACGCACGCTGTTTCGGGCCGGCCGCCGAGATGGACACGGGCAGCATGAGGAACAGCCGGAGTGACCAGATGACGGGCATGAGTGCGTGCACCAGCCCGCCCCCGTCGTAGCCGCAATGGTTGGCCTCCTGGCGGACGGCCTCGACCTGGTCCTTGGCCTGGCGGAGGCTCCGTCGTCGGCTGTGGCGGGGTTCGTCGGGAAGATGCCACGGTAGGCGCCAGGGGGAGTCCAGGGCCGGGTGCAAGACTTCCGAGGACCCCGACGAGCCGCTCGCTGACAAGCCACGGAAGCCCGTGAGGCTGGAGTCCTTGTGGGCGTTCAGCACCATGGTCACGGCTGTAGCAGCCGCTCTCCGCCCGGTCCCCGGCGTCAGCCCGTCACCAGGATGAGGACGCCGACGGCGGGCATCGCCACACGACGTGAGCGTGTCCCGTCGTTGGCAGCCGTCGACGGCGCCGTGTCACTCCGCGAGGTGGACGCCATGTTTGACGCGCGAAACAACAGCGGTCGCGGGGGGCAGCGCAGCCCTGCAGCCCTCCCCCTCTCCTTCAGCACCGCGGTGAGGTGGTTAGGACCACCCTCGGGACCGCCACCATCGCGTGCGAACAGCGCCGCTGCCAATGTAATTAGTTACGTGCGGCTGCCTCTCCCCGCAGGGCCGTGGGCCGTGGGCGGCGTTCGCGGCCAGCCTCCCCCGTTCTGTCTCTGTCACCCCCACAGTCTGGGCCCGGGAGAGACAAGGACGGGCGGTAGTGGCAAGCACGCAGCACGCAACATGCGATACACGCGCGGTGACGGGTAACTACGTGTTGACGGTGTGACACTGGAGTGGAGGATCTGGAGGGGGTTGAGGGAGATCACATTGCGGGGGTGCTGGGCGCTGCCCTTCGGCCTGCCCTTTCACGACTCTCTCCGCTTGAACTGGAAGTTGATGGTGAACTGCAGCAGCACGCACAAGTACGTGATCAGCGTGTCCATGATCTGGAACAGAGGTCACTCGGAGGCGGGGGCGGCGGCAGGCGGCAGGCGGCGGCCAGGACAGACCGCGTTTTCAGAACGTTGACCCCCTCCTCCCTCCTCACGGCCCTGACCGCTGACGCGTGACATGTGCCTGGCGGCCCACAGACAGCTCCCCGGGGACGAGAGCCCGGGACAGCTCACGCGGCCTCCCTTAGCCCTCCGCGACTGAGAAGTGCTCACCCAGCCCAGCCCCAGCCCTAGACACGACAGAGGAAAACTTACGGTGACTATCAGTGTGACCTTGAGGGTGATGAATCCGTACAGGGAGATGACGGGGGACTGGCGCATCACGTTGAGGAAAGCGCGGACCTTGGGAGCGAAGTGGAACTTGGAGATCAACGCTTCGTGACCCTCTACCCTCGCCTCTACCCTTCACCAACGACAAGCAGGTGGTGACAGCACCCCACCTCCCGCTGCAGGTTAGCGCGGCGGCGTGGGTCGGCGCGGTGGGTCTTCACGGCCAGCAGGACGTCCCGGGCGCCGCTGCCGACGCTGGCCGCCATCCGCTGCCCGGCCGCGCACACTGCGGCCGTGTGCCAGAGCGAGTCCGCCGCCACGAGGAACATGGCCGCCGCTATGGTGGGGTCCGCGGCCGCACCCTGTACCCCCATTTATGAGTGGTTACTGGACGATATAGTTAGCTCCGTGAGCAGCCCGTCGTCTCGCCTCACCTGCGTGGCCTCGGCCAGCACGCCGAAGCCGCTGAGCAGCACAGCCGTGATGCAGCACAGCAGGTAGTGCAGCGTGCACATGCCCCAGGCGGTGGGCGCCCGCTCCGCCAGCGCTCGCAGCCGCAGCCACAGCTCCCGGTACTCGCGCACCCTCCGCGCCAGCGCCGGCGGCGTCCCTCCGCTCCCGGGGTACCCGCTGCCCCCGACAAGGGCCTCCAGGGCCAGCTCCTGCTGTGCAGCGCGGGGCTCATCCCAACGGGCATGAATACTTTTGAACTGATCGTGGTTCGTGACGTAATAGAGGTTCCCAACAGTACTTGGAAACGGAAGCTGAAGAACAAAAACACTTCCAGACCGGACACTCTCGAGTAGAGGTATGAGAAACATGAATGGTATTTTGAGTGAATTTGGAGATTATTTCTCATACCGGCTCTCGAGAGTAATGCGCTCTGTAGGTATTCTTGTTCTTCAACTTCCGCTCTCGAGACTCGCTGGAAATGCCTACAAGCGCACGCCGACCTGACCTGACCTCGCTGAGGTGGCGGCAGATGGTGGCGGAGCTGTTGACGACGGCGGCGCCCATCACGGCCCAGAAGGCGGGCACGGACGCGTGGAACACGGCGGCCAGCACGCCCAGCGGCGCGTTAATGTAGTTGGCGCTCTCCAGGGAGACGCCCAACGCCACCGCCAGCACGGCGGGGATGGCGACGGTTGCGACGGCCTTGTGCAGCGCCAGCGGCCGCACGGACAGCCGCAGGGGGCGGCCCGTGACGCGGAGCACCACGGCCTGCCGGACCGCGCACCGTCAGCACCGAGAGCACCGAGGCGCGCGGCCGGCACGGCACTTACCTGGAACTGCGTCCACTCGGCCAGGTAGTCCGCGAAGGCGGGCGCCGCGGGCCAGTGCAGCAGGGGCGTCAGGAAGTGGTGGTGCAGCAGCAGGAAGAAGAAGGTCTCGAACACGGCCTCGCTGAAGTTGCGGCTGTCGACGAACCGGCCGACGCGGTAACCGGTCTCGTGCACTGCGTCCGCGATCGTCAGGCCCCAGGCCAGCGCCGACAGCAGCGCCATCCGGGACCACCGGGAGCACGGCGACGACGAGCCGTCCGGGGCGAACTCTGGCCACCACCACCAACGTTCCCATGATGCTGAGGTTCCGCGACGTAATTTCCGGCCGACCACTCACTTACGAAGCGGCATGATGTTGATGGCCCGCATCACCAGGAGCAGGGGCTTCATCTCCTCGGCCAGCGTGAGGACGCGAGGACCTTCGTCGAGGCCCATCCTGGGCGCGGTCGTCCTGGCCGTGATGGCGGTGGCAGTGCGACTCAATCAACGCCGGGCCTGGTGCGCACTATTGCCCCGCTTTCTCCCCTTCCTTCTTTCAACCCCAATCGTTTCTAAATATTAGTTCGTCGGTTCGATTAGCGAGGGCATGTGAAATCGTAATGATGGAGAGGGGGGGGGGCGTATGTAGCTTTGTGGAACAGCCGTGTGGAAATCCATACCCTTCGCCCGCCTCAGCGGCCAGAGCCCTAGGCCCCCCCCCCCCCCCCCGATATACGTACCCCCTCTTTCTTCGGTGCGGTGCCGCACGCTTTCTCAAGAAATACTAGGCTGCCCAAAGGCCAATCGCGGGCGAATTTGTGTCACGTGTTTCGTAGTGGTAGTTTTAGTCCTTTAGGGGGTTCAAAATTCGCGTCGCTCGCTCGCTTGCTTGATTGTAATTAATCAGTAAATATTCAAGAACTTATTATGCTACAATAACAATATTTCAGTTATTAGTTTCAATCATCGCGTATAAATCACGTCACAGCTGATATGCACCCATAAGACGGTTAGCAGCGGGCACACAGTCCCTACGGCTGGTGTGCCCCTAGTGAGGCGGTCGGCAGGGGAGCACACGGTCCCAAGGCGAGGGGTGCATCACATGGCAAAGTCACTGTACACCCAACGGAATTGTGTCATGTGCAATCACGTCCAGTCCCTTCCCAATCATTCCAATCACCAGACACCGAAATGATATTCCGAAAAAAATTCAGAGCGAGAAAAAAAAGCCTGATGGCATGTTTGACCGCTGTTGACAAAACCTATGTCGTCCCGGCTTCCGCCAGGACCCCTGCCTTCAACTTCGGTGATCTTACGGGAACCGGTGCTTTACGGCTGCTAGTTGGCCCCGGGACACAGCACTAGAACCCGCTACCCGGCTTGCGCCGGACGGATCTCCCGGCAACCCCTAGCCCGCGCTAATGCGCGAGGCCCCCTCCGCTAACCACGGCCTCCGGGACTCCATTATACTGTAGTGCCCTTCAACCGCAGTCTGGTTTGGCCCCACTCATCGTGGGAGTCCGCCCCTGCGAAGATTTGGAGGACATAGGTTCCCTTCGTACACGGCCGAAACCGCTGTACTCTACTCGCTACGTACCGAGTAGCGGCATGTCCGCACCTGCCAGATTCGGAGGAAGGAAAACAGAAGCTTCGAACCCTAGAAGCTCTGCACATCTCCCGAGTCTCCCCCCTGGATTTCTCCAGAGGCACAGAACGCCCCCCCGGGCGGGACCCTCGAATCTAGGGAATTGAACCCTAGACCCTCGGGACCGGGGGTTTGTGCCGGCGGCGCCTTAGCCCGCACGGTCGCTTGGACAGCCATACCGTCGTCACGTTCGGAAGTATATTTTAGGCACTGTCCGCCAAGCTGTGTCACAAGAAAAAGTTAGGCGGCCGGCAAGAGTTGAACCGTGGACCTGTCGGTTTCCGACCGGTCCACTAACCATTTTTAGCAGATGATACACTTATCATCACCTACATCCTCAAAAGAAACAATAATATAAAGATAATGTATCAGCGGCTTGTACTCTCATGCGGAGGTAGGCGAGCGCGCAGAAGTATTATACCGCATGGGGGGCCGCGTTCCGCCGCGCCGCGCCGTGCCGCGCCGTGCCGTCCGCACATACCCCCACCTCTTCGTTGTGCCGAGCCGCGGCGCGCGGGCAGCGCGGGGCTCCGCTGCGTCTCTCTCTCTCTCTCTCTCTCTCTGTCCGCACATACCCCCACCTCTTCGTTGTGCCGAGCCGCGGCGCGCGGGCAGCGCGGGGCTCCGCTGCGTCTCTCTCTCTCTCTCTCTCTCTCTCTCTCTCTCTCTCTCTCTCTCTCTCTCTCTCGCTCTCGCTCTCGCTCTCGCTCTCTCTCTCACAGTAGTGGTAAGGGTTCAGAGAGGAGGTTACGGCTCCTTCCCTACCTTTCGGGCTTGGTTGCTTTTCTCGGCCTTATTTCCGGAAACAAACGAAACAACGAATCAACGGATCAGGTACTCTCGTTGCACGGCGACATCACCACCCTCTCGTCCCCTTTCACGCTTTTCCGGATCATTCGACAATTCGACTGCTCGCTGCAGCTCTCGCCGGATCGTCGCTCGGTCTCTCTCTCGCACACACCTTTCCCCTCATTGGCCGCGCCGGGTGGCCGACGGGTTGCCTATCATCCCGGCGCTGACCTTGCTGAAGCGGGGCGCTACAAAAGGGGCATCAAATACTTCATTTTTGTGACAACCCTCTTCATTGAGCAACACTTACTTGCGGCAGCACAATGGTATTTTAACATGCGCAATAACAATTAAAAGTTAAACGTTACCCACGGGAAAGGGAGAAGGGGGCGGGGGCCAGGAAGGGTATGGGCAAACACAACGTCACACCATGAAGGAAAGTAGGAAAACATCACAGTATCATCTGCTTTCATGACGGTTTTTGGATCGTCATTTTTTTTTTCTCGATGTTCAGCTCTACTCTGTAAAGCTAGAGTGCTGGGAGCGCAACTGCCAACATCGTGGCTCGGTAGCCGCATGGGTTAGTGGACCGGTCGGAAACCGACAGGTCCACGGTTCAACTCGTGCCGGCCACCTAACTTTTTCTTGTGACACAGCTTGGCGGACAGTGCCTAAAATATACTTCCGAACGTGACGACGGTATGGCTGTCCAAGCGACCGTGCGGGCTAAGGCGCCGCCGGCACAAACCCCCCCGGGGGGCGTTCTGTGCCTCTGGAGAAATCCAGGGGGGAGACTCGGGAGATGTGCAGAGCTTCTAGGGTTCGAAGCTTCTGTTTTCCTTCCTCCGAATCTGGCAGGTGCGGACATGCCGCTACTCGGTACGTAGCGAGTAGAGTACAGCGGTTTCGGCCGTGTACGAAGGGAACCTATGTCCTCCAAATCTTCGCAGGGGCGGACTCCCACGATGAGTGGGGCCAAACCAGACTGCGGTTGAAGGGCACTACAGTATAATGGAGTCCCGGAGGCCGTGGTTAGCGGAGGGGGCCTCGCGCATTAGCGCGGGCTAGGGGTTGCCGGGAGATCCGTCCGGCGCAAGCCGGGTAGCGGGTTCTAGTGCTGTGTCCCGGGGCCAACTAGCAGCCGTAAAGCACCGGTTCCCGTAAGATCACCGAAGTTGAAGGCAGGGGTCCTGGCGGAAGCCGGGACGACATAGGTTTTGTCAACAGCGGTCAAACATGCCATCAGGCTTTTTTTTTCTCGCTCTGAATTTTTTTCGGAATATCATTTCGGTGTCTGATGGTCCATATCCGCAAAGTGGGGTGAATTGTTATGGACTGACTCGTCAAAAGTTTTCACGCAGTTTCCACGCAGGTTGACCGTTCGGCTGACTACATGTGCTGCCTCCACGGCAGAGGAGAGAGGGGGGGGGGGCGTCAGCCGGTGACGAACGGACAAAAAATATTTCGGCCGCTGATAGCGCTCCGTTTCGCAGTTCGCTAACGCTCACCCGCTCGCTCCGCGAATTATTTATTTCGTGGAAGGGGTTGGGGAGGGTATTTTTGTTGAGGAGGAAGAAAGAAAACTCTTCATCGTGGTAAGATTAATCTATGCGTATTCCGTAAGCTTTTTATTTTTTTGTGTTGCTGTTGTTGGGTCAGCCTACCTCTGGTAACCGAGGCTGGGGTTTCCCCCGAACTGCCTATTTTAGGAGAGTTAAACTGCCTCTTTTTTTTTGGGGGGGGGGGGGCTTTCTTTTTGGTACATAAGTACAGCCCAGGGGCGGACTGGCTCCCAAAGGGCCCGGCGGCCGGCGGGGCTAGGGGGGCCCGGATTTGCATACCTTCCAGGGGTTTTTAACAAGAAATCACTAGTTAGGTTCCGTTTCATAGAAATTTATTGCTAATTATCATATCAGTAAGATTGGTTTTTGTTAAATATAGTACAAATCTATGCAAGATACACAATGAAAAGTATGAAAAGTCGGCTGGCGGCTCCCCCACACTCTCCACCCCCCCCCCCCCCCCCCCCTCCGGGCCACCCCGGGCCAGTCCGCCCCTGGTACAGCCTACTGCTGTGTTGGTAACTACACTTGCTGCACTCGTTGCATCGCACTTGTGGTGGATTAGACGTCAGACCCGTGGCTTTAGCCGTAGGCCCGCGAGCCGCGGGGGTGGGGTGGGTGGCGGGGCACGGCGGGAACGGGAGATCCCAGCCGGTCCACCACGGCACGGCACGGCATGGCCACGGCCCGGCACGGCGCGGCACGCCACGCTCCACTCCACACTCTCCGCCGCCCGCCGCATCCACAGCCGCAGTCCGTCTTCGCCGGCCCGTCGGTGAGGACTCCTCCAGCAGGTCAGCCGAACCTCTCCAACCCGCCGCACTGTCGCCGCACCACAGGGTTGGCACCGGCGCCATGGTCTCCACAGGGGCCCTCGCCTGCATCATGTGAGTTCCAAACGGACATTGCACGGAATGACCTTATTTACCCCAGATCGGACTTTAAAAAAAAAATTAACAAAGTTCCAATATTGCCCCTTACGCCAAAACTGGAAGTTGTTGTTAGAAGTTTTTCAAACCTTTCTGGCTAACCCATGGTATTTATATATTGTTTTTTTTTTTACCTAGTTCCGAATCAAGTTTTGTCGATTTTCATTGTCAATCATTGACGCGCGGCAGTCGTAACTGATCAAAGTATCTGTGCTTTATAAGTCACAACACCACCCTTTCGTAACTCTTTTTCGTATCTGGTATCTACGATCGCTGACCGGTGAGTCTCCCCCCCCCCCACAACCTCAATGGGTGTTTCTCTGTGATACGCTCCTAGGGGGCAGCCGAGCACTACTATAGTACAGTCTATCCCCGCACGTGCGCGCTGCAACTGGAGAAAAGATACGCTCGCTTTGGAGCGATATCAAACTTTCGGCGCGTGCCGAACCGACCCGCCCACACAACCCACACCCACCCAGCCACAACGGGAAGTGGACTTGCACTACGATCCCGTAGGAAGGATTCGACTCGAGGCGCTGCCATGACAATGACCACCCAGATGATATCGCATTTCGGTGCCCATCTTCGCGGATTAAGTTGCGTGCCCGACTCCACCTTGTAATATCATTGCGCGTGGTTTGATTTTCCTTTTCCGGTTTGGCAGTCCGACTCTCAGCGCGGCGGAGACTGTTGATAAGTGATTGTATTCAGCAGCGATCGAAATATGTTGTCCGGAGACTGCGCTCTGCGTGCGTCGTAGTGCAGCAATGCGGGGAGAGAGAGAGAGAGAGAGAGAGAGAGAGAGAGAGAGAGAGAGAGAGAGAGAGAGAGAGAGAGAGAGAGAGAGAGAGAGAGAGAGAGAGACAGAGAGACAGAGAGAGAGACAGAGAGACAGAGAGAGTTTTCCCCCGTTGCGCTTGACGTCAGCAGAGCCGGTGCAAAAACCCGAAGGGCGCGCAAAGTAGCAGAGAGGACAGGGCAGGGCAGGTCGGACGGGATTTGTCGTGGATCGGGAGGGAAGCCCCTCCAGTCTGGGAGGGAGGGAGGGAGGGAGGGAGGGACTCACCGGCCGTAGGGCCGTTACGTCACGACGGTGGTGGTGGTGCAGCACGGCACTGTTGAGCGTGGCGTGGACGGGAAGAGAAGAGCAGAGGCGACCTCGCCTCTGGCACCACCAGTCTGCTCCGGCTGGGGAACTCCCGGCATCAGCTTCTCTCTGCTGATTTAAAACCCAAACATTCTTCTCCTCCCGCCTGGATATAAACGCGTTTTGAGGGCAGTTCGTCGCACGTTTTTCTCAAGCAGCTTCGCGTTTACAACAAAAAACGGGTATAAAAAAAAATGCAGACCATCGGTGATTTGCAGCCACCAGCAGCAACAGGAAAAAAAGAGAGTGACAGAGAGGGAGAGAGAGAGAGAACTGCTGAAAAATATCACATTTTTAAGGCAGCATGTTAATGCTAAGCCTTCGAACAGCCGTTTGTCAGTTGTCTTAGGTTTGCTAGTCGTTTGTTAGTTTTCCCCCCTCCGTGTACAGTTTGCACGGATTGAATCATTGAATTATTCGGCTCCACTGAACGTGTGTGATTTTCACTGAATTTCCCTGTATACAAACTGCACTACGACTTGGCCGTGTCCACGCCAGCCGCCTGCCGAAGGGCGTCCGTGTGGCGGCCGCGCGGCCCCCGCGGCCCCTCCAGCTCCAGCGGGGGCTCCAGCGGGCTCCAGGCCGCGCCGGGCTGCAGCCGGCTCGGCGCGGAACAGGTTGGCCGGCGGTGACGTCAGAGCCGTCCAGCCGTCGTACCTGGAGGCGGCGCTGCTGCCGGTGGCCGGTGGCTGGACACTGTACGCACGTCTTACGTTGGCCTTGGGCCCGGTCCCGGCCGTGTTGGTCTCTGACCCTGAGTCGCCAGGGGCAAAGGACGCATAGAGATACCGCAGGGAATCCATCCGACTCCTCTAGGCTCCCCGGGCCCAGGGAGTAGAGCTCAGAATGGTAGGCAAAAATTTGTTATTTGTTATGAATACTTTCGGCCCAAAGACATGAACCAAAACACTCGATATGTTTGTTCGCTGAATGTCGCGCGTTGATGACAATTTCAGTCGATGTGTGATAACAGAGCTATTGATCCCTCTCCGCTTGGCCTCGGTGGTCTGGCCTCGGCCTCGGCTCCGGGGAGTGGGTTCGACTCCCGGTCCCTCTGTGCTCAGTCATGTGACGTCAGCGTTGTGGTCAGCCCGGCTCCCGGCTGTGCTCCGGAGTTTGTTTGTCTCCTTCATTTGCTGCTGGCCCCGGGTCTGCATACTCGGGTTATTTTGTTGGCTCGCGTCGCGTGACAGTGGTGACAGTAGCCGGTGCCGGCACTGGCCTCTGCCATCCCTGGTCTTCCCGCCGCCACAAAAATAAAAATGATAAAAAAATGTTCCGAGAAACCCATATTTTCGCGATCGCGCGCCGGGTGCAGTACAAGGGAACCCACGTCTCTGTTAAGCCGGATTTGAAACTCGCGCGCCAAATCCAGGTATTGATGTATTGATATCGCATGCCAAGGTCGGCCAAGGCCACGGCCCGCGGCCCGCCATATGACCGACTCAAAGCGCGCATCCGTAAACATTCGACTTTGGACACGTTATACGGACTTATGGGCTTGTGAGAATTGTCTTCATTATTTCCGGCAACGAGAGTCGGGACGACAAGGGAGGTGGAGGTGCCGCGAGCCGTAGCGATGATTAGGATGACCGGGCAGGTCAGGTACACTCTGGAGCACGTGAGGAACAGCACCGGCGAGGCCGTCGTGTTCACGGCCATGTTCATGTCGCTTTCCTAATCCGCCCGAATCTCTGTGTGTTCCCAGGAGCGCGGTGGCCGTCGGGATGGTGTCGCTCGCGCCCGGGGCGTCCGCGGCCGTCTCCGTCGACCAGCTGCAGTACCTGTTCGACCGTCCCTCCGAGCCCATCTTCCTCATCAAGGAGAGCGACAAGGGCAAGAAGCAGGTCGTCTTCGACGTGCCCCAGGAGTACCTGGTACGTTGGTTCGGGCATAGGCCTCGTATGTCGGCTTCGGGGTCGTTTCATACATCACCTTGCCAAAAAAAAAAAAAAAAAAAAAGCTCACCTGCGGTTGTTACATTAGGCAGGCTGCCAAATTAATTTTTAACTCGTTTCAGATGTTTTGCAACAAAAAAAAAAACTGATAAAAAGAGTGTGCTGTCGTTTTTGTTTTGGCCAGACCGAGCGTCAGCAGAAGCTGCCGCAGCCGGTCATCAACCGCTTCGGCGAGGAGGCCGGCGCGGAGCGCATCCAGGTGCGTAAGATCAACCTGCCGGACTTGAGCGAGCCCGGCAGGCTGGACCGGCGGGCGCAGTTCTCGCTGTTCCTGCCCGAGCACCGCAAGCTGGCCGGCCGCCTCATCCAGATCTTCATGGGCATGCGCAACCTGGACGACTTCATGTCGGCCGCCGTGTACGCGCGCAGCCACCTCAACCCGTACCTGTTCGTCTACGCCTACTCCGTGGCGCTGCTGCACCGCGACGACACCCGCAACGCGCACCTGCCGCCCCTCGCCGAGCTCTTCCCCGAGAAGTACGTCAACGGCGCCCTGTTCGCCCGCGCCCGCGAGGAGGCCACCACCGTCGTCAACCCCGAGCAGCGGGTGCCCCTTATTATCCCCAAGGACTACACGGCCTCCGACCTGGAGGAGGAGCACAAGGTGGCCTACTTCCGCGAGGACCTGGGCATCAACCTGCACCACTGGCACTGGCACCTGGTGTACCCCTTCGACGCCCCGAGGGAGATCGTCAACAAGGACAGGCGCGGGGAGCTCTTCTACTACATGCACCAGCAGGTGCTCGCCAGGTGAGGGGAGGGTGAGGTGCGGTGAGGGGCCGCCGGCGGCCGCCCGGGAGAGGCAGGAGGCCAGACTGATGGACCGTGGATGTCTGCATCTACAGGTACAACATGGAGCGATTCAGCAACGGCCTGCAGCGCACCAAGCGTCTGCTCAACCTGCGGGAGCCCATCCCCGAGGGGTACTTCCCCAAGCTGGACAGCCTGGTCTCGTCCCGCGTCTGGCCCGCCCGGACCGCCAACACCAGGCTTTCCGTAAGTCGTCGCGCGAATTCTCATTCCCTGCCGAAAAACGAAAGACTCTGTGATTTTAACCGAACCTGCCTCGTCTCCAGGACATTGCTCGCGAAGGCGACCAGATCCAGTTCGACCTGCAGGACATCGAGCGCTGGCGCGACCGCATCTACGAAGCCATCCACACCGGCGCTGTCGTTGACGTACGTCTGATTGTCGACGAACCGTCACCGATTCTATTTTTATTTTGCATTAGAAGCTATAATCGTGCCTCTGTCTCCAGGCTAACGGGGCTCGCATCCCTCTGACTGAGACCGACGGCGTCAACATCCTGGGCAACATCCTCGAGTCCAGCATCCTGTCCCCGAACCGCAACCTGTACGGCGACATGCACAACTTCGGCCACATCGCCATCGCCTTCTCGCACGACCCCGACAACCGCCACCTGGTGAGCTCCGCGCCTGTCTGCTGTCTGCCCGCCCGCACTGCCGCACTGCGCATTCGATCCAGCGCTGGTACTTGAACCCGCGACTCTCATTTCCCCCCAGGAATCCTTCAGCGTCATGGGCGACTCGACGACCGCCATGCGTGACCCCGTGTTCTACCGCTGGCACGCGTTCGTCGACGACATCTTCCAGGAGCACAAGCGCAGCCTGCCGCCGTACACGCAGCAGCAGCTGGACTTCCCCGGCGTGCAGATCAAGGCATGTCGGAGCCTCCCTCTCTCTCCGGACACCACGGCGTCGTCTGTCCTCCCTGTCTAAAACGGCGTGCTTGTGTCCACAGAGCGTGGAGGTGAACACCGCCGGCGCACGCAGCCCCAACCAGCTCTTCACGTTCTGGCAGCAGAACGACATGGACCTGTCGCGCGGCCTCGACTTCACCCCCAGGGGCTCCATCTTCGCCCGCTTCACCCATCTGCAGCACCGTCCCTTCACCTACCGCATCAACGTGAGTCCACACTCCGCCACGCTCTCTCTCTCCCTCTCTCTCTCTCTCTCTCTCTCTCTCTCTCTCTCTCTCTCTCTCTCTCTCTCTCTCTCTCTCTCTCTCTCTCTCTCTCTCACACACACACACACACTCACTCACTTACACGCTCTCTCCCTTTCGCACGCAGATCGAGAACACCCTGTCCGGCCAGCGCGAGGGCTACGTCCGCATCTTCATGGCGCCGAAGTTCGACGAGCGCGGCGCTCCGATGCAGTTCCGCGACCAGCGCGTCTTCATGGTGGAGCTCGACAAGTTCCCCATCAACCGTGAGTCACCGTGCACGAACACAGTCCCCTCCGAGCGGCCGAGCGCCGGGCGGGTAGGCAGCCCAGACTGCGCCCGCGCCGTGCGGCCCGGGCCCGGCAGCTCGCAGGCGCCGTGTTCCCCGCCTTTATCTGTGCCCGTTCCCGCTTCGCCGGTATTTGAACCCGTGACCTCTCCCGCCCCGCAGTGAGCCAGCGCAACAACGACGTCCAGCGCCGGTCCACCATGTCGTCGGTCACCATCCCGTTCGAGAGGACGTTCCGGAACCTGGACGCGAACCGGCCGCAGGCCGGCGCCCAGCTGGAGCAGTTCAACTTCTGCGGCTGCGGCTGGCCGCAGCACATGCTGATCCCCAAGGGCACCCCCCAGGGCCTGCCCGTGCAGCTGTTCGTCATGATCACCGACTACTCCAAGGACAGGGTAAGGACAGAGACCCCGAGCAGAGCCGCCTCTGTGGGGTAGGCCAGCCCGCGGGGCACCGGTGTGCGGCGGGTCTGCCTACCCTGACGGCGAGCCTCCGTTCTCTCGGTTGCAGGTGGAGCAGCCCCTGGAAGGCATGTGCAACGACGCGGCCTCGTACTGCGGCGTGCGCGGCCAGCGCTACCCGGACCAGCGGCCCATGGGCTTCCCCTTCGACCGCAACGGGCGCCAGGGCGTCGACAGCCTGCGCTCCTTCCTCACCAAGAACATGTTCATCCAGGACATCGTCATCAAGTTCCAGGACAGGATCGAGGCCCCCGCCGGCCGCAACGTGACCGCCTTCTCCGGCTAGACGACGACGGTACTCCGAAGCAAAGACTGACGACACATTTGTGGACGACACTGTGCAAAAAAGAAACGACCAATGACAAAGGACAAAAGTGTTGAATTTCTTGGAGCGCGAGCATCTTAGTTGCTTCCACCTACTTCCTCAAACTAAGAAAATTAACTATTTTTTTATATAATTTTTTTAAAAACTGAATGGGAACTGCAAAAGACAATCAATAGACAGACTGACGAGAAGTATTGCTGTCAGCAGTACGAACCGACAAACAAAGCGAACTGCTGCTGTGAACGCTTCTCATGATGCAAGTGCCACTCCTCCTTACGTGGGGACTTTAACACTTAATTTTATATGAAATATTATTATATAAAAAAAGGAAAATATTCATACCTTAAGATTGTAAGAGTGAATTTGATTTGAAAACCTGTGAAGAGACAAAAGAGGTTCCTGTGGATCAACGAAAAACCTCTTTAAACGGCTTACTAGTCAGAAATCAACGAACTGAATACCGAAAGATGAAATTTCTCCACAGATCAAATTCCTATTCGCTTTTAGGTGGAAAAATTCATCATTTGCATTTACTGTGACGATCATATCATTGATACAGACTGTGATGGCAAAACGAATAAAAGAAATATGCAAAAACCAATATTATATAGTGTGCTTTCCTATTCCCTTTTTCCATGCTTTTTTTGACCGGGCCTAAAAAATTAAAAAGAACGCAAACAACAAGTGTTCGTTTGATCGGAGCTCACACAATCACAAACTCAATTTGGCATCAACAGTCAAAATCGATTAATCTGCATCACCACTACCAATCACAAGTGGCTGCCTCCTGTTTCAAGTGCATTTGCTTTGTAATGGGTTGTCAAGTGCTGTGATTATGGGCTGTGACGTCACGTGCTCCGAGGCCAAGGTGCGCGCTCAGAGCTCACGAGTGCTCCACTGTTCAGTCATGGCCGCCCTTCGAGTCCTGTCGTTCCTCCTCCTGGCCGGCGCCACCCTGGCGGCATCCGGTAAGGCGCTCACGTCACAGATCCAGCCAGATTTGGACTTTTTTTTTTAATTTGCGAGGAAAAATTCGGGGGTTTATTGGTCTCACACGGCGTTAATTTGGTTTGATTTGCGGGTGCAGGCCGCGGAGGCCCAGCGTGGCCGGAGCGCGTGAGGCAGCACCGGCCCGGGCCCGGCAACCTCCAGATCGTTGGGGGCAACACCATCAACATCACAGACGCACCTCACCAGGTAGAGACGGAGATGCCCGTTATCGGCCAGGGTTTCAAAAATTATTTCAGAACGGGCTCCTTATTTTTTATTTTTTTTTCCGTTTTCAAAACCTCTGCTACTACATTATGTTTTCTGTAATTTCTCAGCTCAGCTTCCAGTTGTACGACAGCCACATTTGCGGGGCATCCATCATCAGCAAGACCTTCGCGCTGACGGCTGGACACTGCGCGGTTGTGTAAGAATTTGAGCGAAACCTGAATGGGGCTACTGAAATATTTCGCGGGATGCTTCAAACGGAGGGGCAACGCTAGTCCTGAAAAATTGTACAGTGACTAAAATATTAAACGACTGGATGTGGCTGGAGAGAGAGAGAGAGTGGACGGAATTACTGAAAGAGACTGGAATGCGTGGTTCAATATATTTCTTCATCCTCTGCTTTGAGGGCAGATGCTACAGTATAGGAAGCTTCGAGCAAATATCGTAGAGTGGCACGTCAGCCGTACGGGTTGAGGCGCTGCTCTCGTACGGACAGTGTCCCGGGTTCAGCTCCTGCCTCCACCTTCAATTTTTTCTCTCTCGATGTTCAGTTCTACTCTGTTTAGCTAGAGTGCCGGAAGAGTGCCGCGGCTATCAGCATCGTGGCTTGGTAGCCGCATGGGTTGGCGGACCGGTCGGGAACCGAGGTGCTGTTTTCATGCAGACGGTGTCCCGGGATCAAGTCTTGCCTCCGCCTCCAAAAAATTTTTTCGATGTTCAGCTCTACTCTGTGGAGCTAGAGAGCCGGGAGCGCAGCTGTCACTATCGTGGTTCGGTAGCCGCATGGGTTAGCGGACCGGTCGGAGACCGACAGGTCTGTGGTTCTAATCTTGCCGGTCGCTCAACTTTTTCTTGCGACAGAGCTCGGAGGACAGTGGGTAAAATATACTTCCGAACGTGACGTCGGCATGGCTGTCCAAGCGACCGTGCGGGCTAAGGCGCCGCCGGCACAAACCCCCGGTCCCGAGGGTCTAGGGTTCAATTCCCTAGATTCGAGGGTCCCGCCCGGGGGGGCGTTCTGTGCCTCTGGAGAAATCCAGGGGGAGACTCGGGGGATGTACAGAGCTTCTAGGGTTCGAAGCTTCTGTTTTCCTCTCTCTGAATCTGGCAGGTGCGGACATGCCGCTACTCGGTACGTAGCGAGTAGAGTACAGCGGCTTCGGCCGTGTACGAAGGGAACCTATGTCCTCCAAATCTTCGCAGGGGCGGACTCCCACGATGAGTGGGGCCAAACCAGACTGCGGTTGAAGGGCACTACAGTATAATGGAGTCCCGGAGGCCGTGGTTAGCGGAGGGGGCCTCGCGCATTAGCGCGGGCTAGGGGTTGCCGGGAGATCCGTCCGGCGCAAGCCGGGTAGCGGGTTCTAGTGCTGTGTCCCGGGGCCAACTAGCAGCCGTAAAGCACCGGTTCCCGTAAGATCACCGAAGTTGAAGGCAGGGGTCCTGGCGGAAGCCGGGACGACATAGGTTTTGTCAACAGCGGTCAGGCTTTTTTGTAGCTGAATTTTTTTCGGAATAATTTCGGTGATTCGAATGATTGAAAAGGGACTGGGAGGAACTGGAAGTGACTGATCATGAGACTTTTCCGTTAGGTGTACAGTGACTTTACCATGTGATGTACCCCGCGGTTCAAACCGATTTTCAAACGCGCAACGCGCTTATCGTCGAGCGTACGGGCAGTGACCTGGCCACGGCGCTGGCTACTTTCAAACCGCAATTTTTGGTTCCAAAAATGATTGGATGATGGTCTGTTGACCAAAGGGACAAAACCTATATCGCCCCGGCTTCCGCCAGGACCCCTTTAGCCCTGCTCCTGTCCGTTTCCGAAGGAACGTGTGTGATGGTTTGGCTATGAGAACAAACGTTTGCAATAATCTTATCGGAAAAGGCTGCCGGTTGCTCGCGTGCTCTCGATAAGCCGCAGTGGGCGGCAGCGGGCGGCTCGGAATCACTCGGAATCCACTGCACCGCAATATTATTGTGGCCGTCATAGGTTTTAGGTTGGCGACGGAAGGTCTCCGCTCCGACCGGCCGCCTACTGTGCACCGCCCGGCACCCCGCATTCTGCCAGCTAGGTCTCTCTGGTGACCTCTGGCCTTCGGTCAGCTGACTGTCGTCCGTTGATTTCGGCCCGTATGCTTGCTATGGGTCATATGGTCCGAGGTTCGAGATCGAAGGAATGCACTTTCTTTTCTTAAAAAAAAAAAAAATTCTCCACCGAAATTTCTCAGACGAGCCATTTTAGCATAATTCATCCGAAAAATAAATGACAGAAATGGGTAGGTCCCACTGCATTCAGGCCTAGACGTCCGTAACGGCGGAGGTGCGTGGATCCGTCTGTGGGAATCGAACCCACCAAGCCTGCAGTCACGGGGTGACACGGCCGCGCCAACGACAGTTTGCTCCAGCACACTCTCACACGCTCTAAAGGATTCGAACACAGTCACGTTGTCTGGTACCTTATCACACGGAATCGTCCAAAATTTAATTTAGATTTAAATTTAGAATTGAGCTTGAGTAGGTACAAGCTTTAGTCCAAAAAACCGCTAGAACTCAATTTTATTTTTCGTCAAAATTTAGAAAACTGGCCTTACCAGTTTTTTGCCCGAGAAAATTAAAGTTCCAAATTTTGACTGATGATAGATGTGATATATAGGTTAGGCCTAAAAAGATACAGGGGCAGCCTCAGTTGCTCAGTAGTGACCGTGGAGCCAAAGTTTGGCGTGAGGTGCAATTTGGGGTGCCTACCTACTCGGCGTAAGATTACCCTTGGTCACGAAGCATCATGAGACACCGTTTTCACGACAAGACGGTGTTCACGCGGGTATAGCGGGAGCCGGGAGAAAAGAACGATCTAAAAGGGTTACAAGGGAGCGTACATGTTTGCCATCGCCAGGGTGACGGCGGCGTCGGGCTCGCTGCGCGGGGGCTCCTCTCTCAACGACGAGGGCGGCGTCGTGTACAAGCTGACCAGCGTCCACAACAACCCCAAGTACGACAGCACCACGACGGACTACGACGTGGGCGTCCTCCAGATCCAGGGCGAGTTCCAGCTCGGCGACTCGCAGAAGGTGATCGCGCTGCCCGCCGGCGGCGAGCCGGAGCTGTCGGGGGCCTTCCTGACCGTCACCGGCTGGGGCGACGTCTACGTGAGTGCGACAAGGACGGCGGACGGCGGGGCAGAGTCGGTCTCTCTCTGGCTGCGAAGTGTCCCGAAAACTGTTGAATGAATGAATTGAAGTAATGAATATCAAATGATTATTTTGGTGAAATGATTATTTTGGTGCTCCAGGAGGGCTCGCACTACGGCTCGCAGCAGCTGCGCGCCGTGCGCCTGGTGGGAATGTCGCAGCGCGCCTGCAAGCTGGTGTACGGCCGGCGCCTGACGGAGCGTATGATGTGCGCGGCCCGCAGCGGCGCCGACTCCTGCCAGGGCGACTCGGGCGGCCCGCTCGTGCGCGACGACTACAAGACCGGCCTGACGCTGGTCGGCACCGTGTCCTGGGGCAACGGCTGCGCGCGCAGGGGCGTGCCTGGCATCTACGCCCGCCTCTCCGACCCCGAGCTCCGCGCCTTCATCAAGAGCGTGTCGGGCGTCTGAGACACGATGGTTCCGGGAAATGTATGCTCTGAAATAAAACACTGGAAAAGTGATGGTTGGTGTACCTCTCCCCCCTGAACCAGACCGTGCACACCACACCACACCCGGCCAGCCGGCGACACGCGCATGTGCACTATCGCGCCGAGTCCACGCGCCGATCCCGGTGACCCCGGTGACCCGCCGCCCCTGCTGATGCAGCCCCCGGCCGCCCCCGGCCCACCCCGGCAGGGTCGGCACTTTTCGGCACTCGGAGCCGCGCCGGCCCACAACCACGCAGCTGCGGCAACCACCCTAACGAGTTACGCGGTTCCCATTCGGCCTCGCCCCCGACGGGCCGGGCGGAGCCGGGTTCTTCCTATATAAGCCCAGTGCACCGCCACTTCGGTACGTTGAACGGAGCCAAGCATCCGCCAGCGCCATGATGTGGAAGTCCCTGCTTCTCTTGTGCCTTGGTGAGTCGAGCTGCTGTCGCTGCCCCCCGAGTGCCGACGGACCCCGGGTCCCGGGGCTTCCCGAGGACCCCACCAGGGGGCGCTCTCTATTGTTTAAAGTCCGGCTTTGCCAATTCTGCAAAACTTCGTTTGCCTCGAGCTTCGCTCTGTGGTTCCCTGCCGGCTCCCTGTTCTAATCGACCTGTCTCCCTCCCCGCAGTGGCCTTCGCCGCCGCCTCCGACCAGCATGGCTGGAAGGTCGGCTCCGAGTACAAGTACCAGGTGCGCGGTCGTACCCTGACCGCCCTCCACCAGGTCGCCAACCAGTACGCTGGTGTCCTCATGAAGGCCCAGCTGTCTGTGCAGCCCAAGTCCGACAACGTCCTCATCGCCAAGGTCTCCAGCGCCGAATACGCCAAGATCAACGAGCAGCTGCCCGCCGGTTGGGGTACTCCCATTGCTTTCAGCAAGCTGAGCTCCCACCAGCTCCCCATCAGCAGCAAGCCCTTCGAGATCAAGCTGAAGAACGGCGTTGTCGACGAGCTTATCGTCAGCAAGAACATCCCTACCTGGGAGGTCAACATGCTCAAGGCCATCGCCAGCCAGCTGCAGGTCGACACCCAGGCCGAGAACCTCATCAGCTCTCGCATTAACAACAAGCCCAGCCACGGCTCCGTCAACGGCGTCTTCAAGACCATGGAGGACGACGTGACCGGCGAGTGCGAGGTCGTCTACGACATCAGCCCCCTGCCCCAGTACCAGCTGCAGAGCCGCCCCGAGCTCGCTCCCATGCCCCAGCTCCGCGGTGACGGTCAGCTCATCGACATCGTCAAGACCAAGAACTACAGCCACTGCGAGCAGCGCCCCGCCTACCACTTTGGCCTCAACGCCCTGACCGACGTCAGCCCCGCCTCCAGCAAGATGGGCGAGTTCATGGCCCGTTCCTCCGTCAGCCGCGTCGTCCTGTCCGGCAGCCTCCAGCGCTACACCATCCAGTCCTCCGTGACCACCAACAAGGTCATCCTCAGCCCCGTGCTGTACAACAACCAGAAGGGCATGGTCGTCTCCCGCATGAACCTGACCCTGGACTCCGTGCACGCCGCTTCTGGCTCCCCCCAGGGCCCCGCTAACCCCCGCAAGATCAAGGACCTCGTCTACGACTACAACAACCCCTTCTCCACCTCCAACAACGCTGACCTGAAGGATGACTCCAGCAGCTCTAGCTCTTCCAGCTCCAGCTCCTCCGGCTCTTCCTCCTCCAGCTCTTCCTCCAGCTCTGACTCCAGCTCTTCCAGCTCCTCCAGCGAGAGCCAGGAGCACCCCCGCATGCAGAGCAACGCTGCCAAGCGTTTCCGTCGCTCCCTGAAGAACCAGCAGCAGCCCTCTTCCTCCAGCTCCAGCTCCAGCTCTTCCAGCTCTAGCGAGGAGTGCGGTAACAACACCATGAGCGCTTCTTCTGACTCCAGCTCTTCCAGCTCTAGCTCTAGCTCCTGCTCCGACTCTAGCTCCAGCTCCAGCTCTAGCTCTAGCTCCAGCTCTTCCTCCAGCTCTGACTCTAGCTCTGACTCCAGCTCCAGCGAGAGCAACGAGTCTCAGTGGGGCAAGAACCGCAAGTCCCGCAGCAACAACCGCAACAACACCAGCGACAGCTCCTCTAGCTCCAGCTCTTCTTCCAGCTCCAGCTCAAGCTCCTCTAGCTCCAGCTCTTCCTCCAGCTCCGAGTCCGACAGCTCCAGCTCCAGCTCTGACAGCGTCAGCTCCAGCGAGGAGTGGCTGCAGTCCAAGCCCAAGATGAGCCAGCCCCCCAAGCACCCCATGCTCCCCTACTTCATCGGCTACCAGGGCAGCAACATCGCCGCCTCCAGCCAGGTGAACGCCGTCCACGCTGTCCAGAAGATCGCCCAGCAGATCGGTCAGGAGCTCCAGCACCCCAGCCAGATCCCCGAGAAGGCCACCCTTGCCAAGTTCTCCATCCTTGCCCGCCTTGTCCGCATCATGGACGCCAAGCAGATCGAGCAGGCTGCCCGTGAGCTGTACGCCCCCGCCTCCAAGAGCGCCAGCCAGAGCGAGAGCGCCAGCGCCAAGAACGCCGCCTGGAAGGCCTTCCGCGACGCCGTCGCCCAGGCCGGTACCGGCCCCGCTC
Source organism: Odontothrips loti (assembly GCA_038380765.1). Lineage (NCBI taxonomy): Eukaryota > Metazoa > Arthropoda > Insecta > Thysanoptera > Thripidae > Odontothrips > Odontothrips loti. The sequence goes on from CM076253.1 coordinate 9,128,573, forward strand.
TTACCGTCATCAAGGAGTGGATCGAGAACCACAAGGTTCAGGGTGAGGAGGCCGCCGAGCTCCTCGCCGTCCTTCCCGAGACCGCCCGCACCCCCACCCGCGAGTACATGGACACCTTCTTCTCCCTGATCAAGAAGTCCGAGGTCCAGAAGCAGCAGTTCCTCAACTCCTCCGCTGTCCTCTCCTTCGCCAACCTGGCCCGTCGCGCCCAGGTCGACAACTCTACCGCCTACACCCGCTACCCCACCCACGTCTACGGCCGCCTGAACCCCAAGAAGGCCTCCGCCGTCACCCGTGACTACATCCCCTACCTCGCCCAGCAGCTCAAGAGCGCTGTCCAGAACGGTGACAGCCACAAGGTCCAGGTCTACACCCGCGCCCTCGGCAACATCGCTCACCCCAAGATCCTCGCCGTCTTCGAGCCCTACCTTGAGGGTCAGAAGCAGGTCTCCACCTTCCAGCGCCTCCACATGGTCGTCGCCCTGAACAAGCTCGCCAAGATCTCCCCCAAGATCGCCCGCCCCGTCCTGTTCCGCATCTACCAGAACGCCGGTGACGCCGCCGAGATCCGCTCTGCCGCCGTCTTCCTGCTCATGAAGACCAACCCTCCCGCCAGCATGCTCCAGCGTATGGCTGAGTTCACCAACCAGGACCCCAGCAAGCAGGTCCGCTCTGTTGTCAAGTCCGCCATCGAGTCCGCCGCCAACAACCTGCAGTCCCAGGACAACCAGGAGCTCGCTGAGAACGCCCAGGCTGCCGTTGACATGCTCAACGCCACCCTCTTCGGCGCCCAGTACTCCAAGGTCAACCTCCAGAGCAACGATGTCGACGAGATGAACCTGGCTTACCAGGCCGCCCTCGCCACCATCGGCAGCGACGACAGCTTCATCCCCTCCGCTGCCTTCGTCAGCGCTCGCGCCAACCTCGGTGGCTTCCAGGCCAACTACTTCCGCGTAAGTCACCTGTCCAAATGTTTTACCGGTCAGCAATTAATTTTTTGTCATACTTCTGCTTATACCGTGTCTTCTCCTTCCCCAGGCCGGTGCCATGACCTCCAGCGTCAGCGACCTTCTGGACATCCTGTACCAGCAGTTCCAGGCCAACAGCAACTCCCACTCCTACAAGAAGTCCGGCAAGAAGTCCTCCTCTTCTTCCAACTCTGACAGCTGGACCCCCGAGCAGATCGCTCAGATGCTCAACATCCAGGCCGACCAGTCCGAGCAGGTCGAGGCTAACTTCCTGTTCAACGCCCTGTCCCAGCAGCGCTTCTTCACCCTGGACAACCACACCATCGAGAAGATCCCCGAGTTCGTCAAGCACGCCGCCAACGCTCTCCGCTCCGGCGAGAACTTCAACTACACCAAGCTGTACAACCGCTACTCTCTGACCATGGGCTTCCCCACTGCCATGGGTCTGCCCCTCCTCTACACCCTGAAGGCCCCCACCGTCGTGTCTGTTGGTGGTGAGGCTCGCGTCCGCACCCAGCCCGACATCGCCAACGGCCCCAAGGACGCCGTCATGATCCCCAACGCCGTCAACGCCTCCGCCGATGTCCACTTCGTCTTCGCCACCCGCACTCAGGCCAAGATGGGCTTCGTCACCCCCTTCGACCACCAGCGCTACATCGCCGGTCTGGACAAGGACGTGCTCGTCAACCTGCCCATCCGCGCCAACATGGACCTCGACCTCGAGAACGCTGAGGTGCGCGTCAAGCTGCAGCCCATCAACGCCAACAAGGACGTCAAGATCGCTATGATCCGCAGCCGCCCCTACACCGCCCAGCACAACATCCTGGACCTGACCCCCGTCGACCAGAAGCCTATCCACGTCCGCAAGCCCCACCAGGCCAACTTCACCGTCGGCCAGGACATGACCGGCATGGCCTTCCGCCTTGACGCCGCCTGCGAGAACGACTTCGCCGACTTCGCCGCCATCTACAACCAGGCCAAGAACCACGACGGTATCTCCGCTCTGCTGTTCCCCACCGCCGAGCAGACCATCAAGTCTTACGAGTTCGCTGTCACCTACGACCACCAGAAGACCTCCGCCAAGTCCGTCTCCCTGACCGCCTCCTACGACAACGACTCCGAGGACGAGTACTACGGCACCGGCTCCGGCTCCCACAAGGGCAAGCGCTCCGCCAAGAACTCTGCCGAGTCTAGCGAGGACTTCAGCGCCGAGGGCAAGAACCCCAGCCAGAACGCCGCCAACCCCACCAACAACGCTGCCAACAGCCAGAGCCGTCAGGAGCAGTTCCTGCGCCGCGCCGCCGCCGGCATCAAGGCCAGCAACGCCTCCGTCATCGACCTGTCCGCCGTCTTCAACGGCGAGCACAAGGCCCAGTTCGTCGCCACCGCCGCCTACGCCAACAGCCAGGTTGACGAGAAGGCCCGCGTCCTCCTGTACCTGCGCAAGTCCCCCGCCCGCTCCTCCGAGAACAACAAGGAGCAGCAGCTCGCCATGACCGCCACCGCCAAGATGCCCAACGTTCCCACCCTCAACTTCCAGAAGGCCCTGAACGCTGAGCCCAAGAGCCAGATCCAGGCCCAGATCGCCTTCGGCGAGAAGCTCGACTCCTCCGCCTCCCAGGTCAACATCCAGGCCCAGCTTAAGCAGACCTCTGCCCGCAAGGAGTACGTCCGCCACCAGCCCATGTCCCAGCTCTGCGAGCAGCAGATGGAGCACGGCAACAACTTCCTGCCCGCCTGCCAGAACGCCACCCTCCAGGCCAACATCATGGACCTGTACACCGCCCAGATCCAGTTCGACAAGATCTCCCAGCGCGTCAAGAACGCCACCTACAAGGCCTACGCCGCTGCCCGTTACTTCGGCTGGCAGTACAACTCCGAGAACATCGTCAACCCCAAGAACTCCCACAACAACAAGGTCGAGGTTGAGCTCCGCTTCGCCCCCAACATGAAGTCCGCCAACCTGTCCATCGATGCTCCCACCATTAGCGCCGAGTTCAACAACGTCCGCCTCAACCCCTGGGCTGCCCGTGCCGCCGCCATCCACCCCATGTACCCCCAGTACGGCATCGTTGCCTACAACGCTCTGCGTGGCGGTTTCCGTAAGTACAGTCTTGCTTTGAAGCACATTTCCATTTCCGCAGCTCTCAGTGCTCTGGTCCGTATCTAACGGAGCCCCTCCCCTTTGTCCCCCACAGCCGTCTGCGTCGTTGACCGCTCCGCCGCCAACACCTTCGACAACAAGACCTACCCCCTGAACCTGGGTCACAACTGGCACGTCATGATGCAGTCCGTCTCCAAGGACTCCGACTCCAGCTCTTCCAGCCAGGAGGACGCCACCAACTACGTCTCCGTCCTGGTCCGCGACTACAGCGCCTCCCACGACAAGAAGGAGGTCAAGCTCATCTTCGGCGACGACGTCATCGAGATGACCCCCAGCTCCAACAACTACGCCAACATCAAGCAGAACGGTCGCTCCGTCTCCTTCTCCTCCACCCAGGGCGTTCAGCTCCGCACCCAGCGCGGCGACCTCCTCGCCCAGGTCTACCCCCTGCCCTCCGGCACCGTCAAGTTCTGGGCCCCCCAGCAGGAGATCACCCTCCTGTTCGACGGCTCCCGCATCGTCCTCTTCGTCAGCCAGGCCTACCGTGGTGAGGTTCGCGGTCTCTGCGGCAACTTCGACGGTGAGCAGACCACCGACTTCACCGCCCCCCGCAACTGCGTCCTGAAGAACCCCCAGCAGTTCGCCGCCTCCTGGGCCATCAACCCCTCCGGTGCCGTCAAGGAGCAGCAGCAGAAGGCCAACCAGGCTGCCTGCTTCCCCCAGAACATCCTGTACGGTGATGTCATCAGCGACAACGAGGCCGGCCGCTACCAGCCCCGCCACAGCCGCAGCTCCAGCAAGTCCAACAGCCACAAGAGCAGCTCCAGCCGCTCCGGCCGTAACTCCAACTCCGGCCACCAGGCCTCCGCCGCCGGCTGCACCCGCCACCAGCCCAAGGTCATCCAGCAGGACGGTCAGATCTGCTTCTCTCTGCGCCCCCAGCCCGCCTGCAACAACCACTGCCAGGCCACCAACAAGATCGAGAAGAAGGTCGACTTCCACTGCGTGCAGGACAGCTCTGCTGCCCGCCACTGGGTTGAGATGATCAAGAAGGGTACCAACCCCGACTTCAGCCACAAGGCCGCCAACAAGTCTCTCAAGGTCAACCTCCCCGAGAGCTGCCGTGCCTAAGCAACATGTAGTCCAAGACGAATAAAAAGTCTCCCTTGATTTGCAAGCACAAACAAATTCGTTTTCCTACTCCTTTCCCCAACCACGCTTCTTTCATGATCACCACCGAAATGTTTCCGAAAAATTTCTAAGGTGTTAGAAAGATTGCTTCTCCGCATGGAATACCACATTGAATACACCCAGTGGTTTGAGTGAGTGAGATAGACAAACGAGTTAGTCGTAATTGTTTCCAATGTAGCTGTAAGCAGGGTGTGGGGTGGGGGGGGGGTCTAAAAATGATAATTGTTTCCATGTATTCAGAGCTGCATTTATTTCTCTATTTTATATACATAACATTCTTACGTATTTACAGAAACATACACAACACTCGTGCTTTCCAGAAACATTACGATTTTGTCTTTTTTAAAAAATAATGGTTGCTTCTGGAAGGCCATTGGCCTAGCACGTTATTTAAAAGTTCTTAAAAATTCTTTTTAATTTTTTTTTTTTTTTGAAATGTGATCATTTGACGCCTATGATGGACTCCACAGAGAATGATATCCTAGGCTTGGACCGCACCGCGTCTGACGCCGAGGGGCTGACGGGGGACGTGGGCCGCGGCGCTGGTGGTGGCGGCGGTGACGACCTCGAGGGCGGGAGGGGCGCCGGGTGCGCCGGGTGCGCCGGGGGCGGCAGCAGCTGGGGCAACAGCTGGGGAAGCAGCCCCCAGGGGGCGGGCAGCCACGACGCCAGGTCCAGGCCGCGGTCCGCGAACGTCCGCCGCTTCCGCAGCCTCTCGAGCAGCAGCGGGGGTATGTGCAGCGGCAGCGGTGGCGGTGGCAGCCGAGACATGCGCTGGCGGCACCCTGCGGCCAACGAACACAATATTAGCGCGCTGAGTAGCAGAGGGGGTCCTCACTTAAATGAGTCAACGTACACCCTAAAAAAAATATTAGGAAAAGTCCGAAAACAAGTCAGAAAATTTCAGTACGAATAGGAAAAAGCCAGAAAAAACAGTTCTTTTTAATTTTTCTAAATTAAATTTTAATCATGGCTCGGCTGCACACGAGTGAGGGGGAGGGGCCCCTCGCGAATAACGCGTTTGCGACAGTTTCGCCCTCAGTCGCTTTCGTCATTACATGCCGGCAATAACGCCGCCTTCGCTCCGCTCTCCGCCCCGCTGTCCCTCCCCGTCTCTTCCGTCACACACCAGCTGTAGCACCACAGGACCACAGGACCACAGGACCACAGGTCGCACCGTCCTGTCGCCGCATGCGGCGTTGACAGCCTTCCCTTCCCTTCCCCATCCATCCCCACACGCCGCCTTGACGAATCGGCCGGTTCGTGGAACACGCTCATCGTTTTTCAGGCCTTGTTGGCGCACTATGTGTCTCTCTAACCTCCACCCGACTCGAGCGCGGCGAGCGGCGGCCCGGCGCACCACCCGTTGAAAACGCGCACGGGGGAGACGGGGTGATTTATTCTCCACTCGGGCGAGAGCTTTTGAGAAGCTCGCACCTCCGCGGGAACAACGGTGCGGGATAGTCTGGTATTCGGGACGGCGCAGACACGGTGGCACCCTTTAGGGCAGAGCGCCCCCCCCCCCCCCCACTGACGGAAGCACATGTGCGGATGGGCGCAGCCAGGCGCAGCCAGCGCAGGCGGGGCGTAACAGTGTGAGCACGTGTCATTCCGCGCGTAGCTGCACACAGCGACTCAGCCCTAACTAAACAGGCCGATCGCGTTTCAGACACCGCACGACCGGTGGGAAGTTGGGGGGCGACCGAAGGGGCTACACGTGACAGCCAGCCACCCCGCAGGGGGCCGGGGGCTCCTTGTACCGTCCTCACCTACCACCACACAAGCACGGCCGGACTAATAGGCTGCTCATCGCTTGTTCACACTTCCCAAACGTCAAGCGAAGAAGACGCAGACAGGAAAAAAAAAAAAAAATAACGGGAGACGATGAGGATGAATGTGAACCGTACATCACCCTGGACTGGAGGAGAGCAGGGCGCAGGCCCCATTCATGCATCGAAAAACGTCGACACGGAAGAGTGCAGCTGCGAGTCCGCGGCCCCAGACGGGAATGCTGCCGAAACTACCCCGGCAGTTTGGATCGGCCTGATGCACTTCCACAGGTCCGAGCCCGGCCCGGCCGGCGGACAGCGCGGCCAGCGGAGCGCCGGGAGGGTAGGCCACAAGTGAGCTCGCGTGTCCGACGGGCCGGTGTGGGTCAGGGGCCGTCAGGCGCTACGGCTGGGCTACTCGACTCTCTCCAACTCACCGGCGGCCGTCTGTTGCACGACGCGCAGCTGCCGCTGGTACAGCCTCTTCTGCTGCTGCAGGGCCTGCAGGGCCTGGACCGGGTCCGCGGCGAGGCCCCCGACGGCGCCGTGGCCTTGGCCCGGCCGGGGGTGGCCGGCGTGGGCGGCCTGTGACGACGTGGACGACCCGGACTGCTGCCTGCAAGGCGGTCAGGGGTGAGTGTGAGGTCGCCGTCGGCATCCGCGTCACGAAGCAGGTGGCGGACACTCACCGGCGCAGGGCGACCTGGGCGGCCATGACGCGCTGGCGCTCCACGACGAGCAGGCAGGCGGCGCAGCGGCACTCCCTCCAGCGGCACAGCTTCTTGTGGCCCTTCAGGCAGGAGACGACGCCGTGGTTGCGGCAGCGCGCGCACTTTGGCGTCCGCAGCAGACGACGGCCAGCCGCCACCCTGGGCGAGGAGGTAAGTATGACAACCCGTGGCATTTATCCCCCGGCGGGGACAGACGCGCGGCGAGGCCTTACCTGGCGGAGGTGAGGTCTGGTGCCATGGTCGTCGACGAGCTCCTCCGGCCTCCGGGGTGGTCTCCGGTGGCCACGGTCGTCGTCGGGCAGGTGCAGCGGCAGCGGGGGCTCCGCGATCACACCTTGCCTCGAGGCCAGGAAGGCAGGCACGCGCTCGGGCCGGGCTTGGCCCTACACAAAACACACGCCACACTCTGTGATGTCAAAATAGAAGTGAATTGTGTTTCAGTCTGGCAGCGTCTTCGGCGGCTCTCTCACTCTCTCCCTTCCCTGTGGCCCGGCGGGGGGATGGGGGAGGGGGTGGGGGGCTGTTCCTCTGCAGCTGATTGGCTGCGGGGCGGGGCTGCCGGGTCCTGGCGACAAACCCCCGAGAAATCTCCGACAGGGCAGGGGCGGGGGGTGGGGGCGCGACGCCACGTATGTTTGTTGACAGCCCGACACGACAGGAGATACCCAATTTCTTAGCGAGCCGTAGCCTTACACTACGAGCCTCGGGCCCCCGCCTCGCTCAGGCCTCTGTCTGAGGGGGGGGGGGGGGTTCACAAATCCCGTACCGCCCTCCCCATGGGTGAGGACTGCCGGCTTAAAGCTAGCCTTGGTCTTCCTTGGTCCAGAAGCATTTCCGCGCCGTCGCGGGCGCGGGATCTCGCCAGAAGCGGTTTTGCGCAGGAATGCCATGGAGATTGTGTTACGTGTTTTATGGACTGGGCCGCGAGAGCCCCGGCCCGCCCCGTCCGGTCACGCGTTAGCGCCCTTCGATACGCCATCGGCAGCAGCAGCAGCAGCAGCAGCAGTAGCAGCGGTGGCACGTTGCCGGCTCGCGGGGCTGGGGCAGAGGGCTGAGACTAAGGCGAGGCGCAATTCAAGACGCCCCGGTCAACGCTTCGGCTGCGGCCCGCGGTCGTGCCCCGTGTCCTGTCCCTGTCCGTCAGCGAGTGTAACACTCTGGGGGTGAGGGTGTCCGTGGCGCCGCAGACCGTGACGGGGACGGCACCGGCCGGGGATCACCACACAGCGTTACGTGTTTATGAAGTACTCGCGGTTTGCCTACCCGCATGGCGCCGCCACCACTTGTGCCCAGACTGGCCCAAACTTCACTGCTGTTCTGCCGTGTGACGCACCGCGCCGCACCCGCCCCGCCCACCTGCCGGGCAAATCAAGTCGCAGTTTTCTGCTCCCGAGGCGATCACATCAGATCGTATCAGATCCGGCGTCGGGGTCCGGTTTCACGCCGCGGGAGGTTTGCTTCTGGCTGACCCGAGACGGAGACCTGACCACCAACGGACCACGGCCAGGGATGCTGTGCTGACGTCACAAACGATCCGGTATCACTGAGCCGCATCCCCTAACTCGATACGATCCAATCCGACATTCGTTACACAACGCCTCCCTCGCGTCCCATCCCCGTGATGCCCGGTGTCCGCGGGCTTGACCGCTTGACCCCCTCCCCCCTCCCTCCCGGGGTTGGGGGTTGGGGGGGGGGAGGGGGGTGGAGGAGGGGGGGGGGGGAGTCAGGATGCGGAAAGCAGCCGCTTGGAGAAGCCACCGGTATTGCCGTGGTTTTGTGCGGTATCCACCCTTGACAATCTGAGTATGTGTCTGCTGCGAATACTTGGGGCGTCGGACTTCCCTCCTCCTCCCCAGGAGCGGTGCACGGTGCGCGGCATATCAGAAGCAGACGAGTGAAACCCGACGACACATTATCGCATCGCGTCGCATCGCCACCCCGAGTGCTAAGGCCCAGCCGGGCACAGCTTCTGCTTCTGGTGCCGCCGTCACAGGATTGATGATTGTTTGGGGCGCCGCCCGCCGCCCGGCCGGCCGCAGTGCCGACTGCCGGCATGAGGTCGGAGCCGAGCCGAGCCCGCTGGCACCGCGAGTACAAAGGCTGGCGGCGGCGGCAGCGGCGTCCCGTCCAACCACACCAAGACGAGGAAAGACATAAATTTAGGAGCACTCAAAAGGCGTCCCACGTTACTCGCGCCTCGCGCCCGCCGCAGTGCCGTGCCGCGCCCGTCTCGTCATCGTCAGGGTGCGTCAGACAGCCGTCAGCCCGTCAGGCTAGGGTTACACCACTCGGAGCACCGGCAGCACGCGTGCGGCACAGCGCGGCGTGAGCAAGGGCGTGCACAAATTACATAACGCCTCACGCCGCGCGCTCATGAGCCAAAGTGCCTTTTAGTCTTTCATTAATTTGTTTTTGTATCCCCCCCCCTCCCCCTCTTCCTTTCCGAAGAATGCTTGGGTGCTCTTTGCAAATGTGTTATTGTGTTTCCGGGCGGCTAACTCTTCGGCCCAAGTTTGTCTGAAAGTGGTCGACTTGGATGGCTTTCGTAAATCCTTACCCACCCATCTGCACCCTCAAGCCCCGCGATATTGAGGAGCTGGACTGTGACCAGGGCTAGGAAACTCTAGGCGAGGGGGGATTTTGCCAAATTGTGCGTTGGGCAAGCCATGTGACCGACCTGGTCCAATCAGAGGCCGTGTTGCAGAAGAATCCAAGAGCCTTTTCTTGCCCAACGACGCATTTTTTTCTTCCTTCCCCCCAGCGAGAGTTTCCTAGCCCTGGGCTGTCACTAAGCCGAGGAAATGCACAGGCGGGGAATTTGTAGGACGGGAAAGGAGATGAATTGCATAAATGGGGAGACAGTATATTTACAAAACCAAAGGCTTTATGATTGTTTCAATTGCTCATATGAAACATGATTATGTACAACATGACGGACTGTACATCACGACCACAGTTTTGTTTTATACATGGATAAAATAATTATGACAATTATTTCATTTCCTCAATCTCTCACTCTCTCTCTCTCTCTCTCTCTCTCTCTCTCTCTCTCTCTCTCTCTCTCTCTCTCTCTCTCTCTCTCTCTCTCTCTCTCTCTCTCTCTCTCTCTCTCTCTCTCTCTCTCTCTCTCTCTCTCTCTTGTTACATCTGCAGTGACTCAAATTCCAGTAATGTAATCCAAAATATGTGTTACAATAAATTTATCTTACTGCTAGTTTTTATGTATTTAAAATACAAAAGATCTTGAGTTATGAAACCATTGAGCAATATGTCTCCATACACAGCTCAATTGGAAGCACCTACAATCAACCCATGCACCTTCCCCATGGTTGCCCAGTCATTGTTAGTATTTTGTATGGAGAGTATTATTGAATTTTTAACTTTTAACAATAATAATATTTACAATCTTTATATGCATAAAATAATAATGAATTAACCAATCATAAATACAAACCAATCTACAATGGCTAGTCTTTGGGTGGACTGGATTGGGCTATCCTGCAAGAATTCTGCATACTCACTTGAACACATTGTTGTGATCACTTCCAGAAACATTATGAGACTACCACAGCATATGGCAAGTCTCCAACAAAAATTACTCAGCTTGCAAAAATTTCATGATTTTGATAAACTCAGAGGTACACCAACAGACTTGATTCTCATCCAACCATAATCTCTTAGAAAAATTGAGAGGGATGTTGGACTGAGAGAGAACGGTTACTTTTCTTTCACAGTTGCACAAAGCCATACATTGTAGTTATGAAAAGTCTGTAAAGAAATAGTGCATTTCTTTCCTGTAAAATATTCTTCGACTAGGTGCTTTAATGAAGCCAACAGATTAACACTAAAGCAGAGTCAGGGCTCATGAGTGATTGGTAATAACACACACGTAACTAAGCATGTACATGTGAAACGCATGATGCCCAAACCACCCTATTGCAATGATCAACTCTACTTAATTAAATTATACAAAAATTGACTGAGAAGTGCAAAGCTCAACCAGACTTTGTGCTCTGTGCTATGCCTTAGTTGCATTTAAACTAATAAAAACTTCACAAAGAAAACTGCTGAATACTCCAGGAAAACTAACGAATGTAATCCAAGATCAACTGCACTCTTCCTTTAAAATCTTAATTTCAGTTATTTCCATCTCTAACACAAAGTCTGTTAAACAAAAGACTGGCTTCTGTCCAACAGATAAAATATTTATTAATTACAATGAACTAATAATAACATAAAGCTTAGGGTGAAATGTAAAAAAGCCTAGGAAAGCATGTCTGGTAAGCAGTTATGTAAAGAGCCTATTGCAAAGGAATTGAGTTAACATAGAAAAATAACAAACTTGCATGGATGAAAGCAAGGAACAAACCAACAAATGTGCTCAAATTAAAAGACAACTACGAATACATAAGAAGGAAGGAAAGGAATCCCACGCTCTAGTAATTATCAAGAAATTGTTCCAACCAATTCTTTGCAGAGTACATTTATTATTCGAGCATGGTGTTAGTACTCAGATTCACAATGAATCATTCCAATTGTAGGAAAATATTTCCTCTGAGTCTAGTATCATGTACATCGGGATCAAACAGGTGCCATCCACTTATAAAATTTCTTTATGTAAGTAAAAATATGGTTTTGAGAAGTCCTGACAGCTTTGACATGGTAACAATCAAGACAAAACAAAGAAAAGGACATTTTTAGTGTTACAATCACTAGCATGAAGAATGAAACAGGAAAAGTAAAAGTACAAGTAGGGTAATATCAACTACATTAATTAATTACCAAAAGCACAGCAGAACTATGCTTCAGGCATGAACAGGTAAGGTCACGCCTGAAAATGGACTGGACCACTTGTACGTTGTAAAGAAATTAAGTCGGGACCATCTGCCTCTGAGAACAATATAAGTGATGACATAACTGCTGTGGATATTCACAATTACAATAAGGCTACTGATATTACTTTACCTTCCACCAATTTTGAGCTATCTACACTGGCCCCATTGTGCATTTTCAACAATTCCAAGAAAAAGATAAGATTTGCCAAGGTTTTATCAGCCATTTTGAAAGCCCTAATGATTTAACTTGTATTGCCTACTCTTTTTGGGCCGGTCGGTAAATGAACACAGAACACATTATCAGGGCAGAAAAAATGTTAATGAGCAATTTGCAGGAAAAAAATGTCAAGTGTAGGAGTCCTGAAGAAACAACAAAAGTTCAGTCAAGGCACCGCAACATTGCAAGGGGTGTGTCCTAATCAGACATTTTGAGCAGAAATTAAGAAAAAATTTCTGTTGAACATTTTTGTTAGTCCCTGTAGAATGTAAAGGAGAAGATATCAAATTCCAAATTAAACTTTGTGCCTTACATGTTTTTCTCTCTCCATATAATGACTGACATTATACATTCCTAGGCCCCCAAATGAAAATTTAACGGCAAACAATTGCTCTTATGTCGAAGGTCTAACCTAAACTAGGTTTAACTTAAAACAACACTACATGAGGGACACCCTCTTTATTGCAGTCTGTTCCCAACATAGGGAATATGATTGCTATTATGCTCAAGGCTGAGCTACAGTGCCAATTTCTACAAAGCTGGGGAGCTTTTCTGCAACAACCCCAGATTACATGTGGGAACTACCATCAGACTTACATAGAAACGCTGCACCAGTAAACATGCAAATCATGATAATACACTTGAAAATACTGTCAAACATAGAAAATGTAGAAAAGTAGTACCAAAAATAGAAGCTAACAATAGTGATGGAAAGAACATTAGAATTTCATGCGAAACAAACTGGCGAGACAACGTAATGAAGTAATGATATGTTTGAAGCCAAAACAAACCAATGGACAATCGATAAACCGCTTTCAGAGAGATTGATGTTTATTGCATAGACTCATTCAATTTTCTTCATATTTTTGGGGTTTAAGAAACCCATAAAAAGAGAACTTGGATACGAAGGATGTAAAGATCGCAACAGAGTAACAACAGCACCATGGTGGAAGCTGAGGCAATCCTGAATTAGTGATAACCTGTCCAAGGACAAGCTTTCACACAGTGCAAGAGATATTCCACATGAAATTTCACCAAGCACAGGAGGTATAATAATTAAAGAAGTTTTCTCATACACTGACCACATGTAATCTGATTTTGAAAGCTAGACTGTACATAAAGGCCACAGCAATATCACAGGACAAACACTTCCATTACAGCAATACTTTATGCAGAACCCAGATTTGATCAATGGATTGCCTAAGCCCCATGAAGGCACTGTCACAGTAACTGCAAATCAAGCGTTGAACCTAGTTTCATTAGATAATTTAAAAACAGAGCAGCCAGATGAGAATGTGGTTACAAGACTCAGCACAATCCTCAGACATAAGTTTGACAAGATATGAGTATATTAAGTACCCAAAATAGTTTGTAAGTACAAGATTTTCAAGTGAAACATTAAGCTTTCTCCAGGTGGCACACAGACATGTTGGCGAGTTTCAACTTTTACCAGTCTGCAACAATATTTTTTTTTTTAAAAAAGGCTTCTATATGTGAAGTACACCATGCAAACACAATTCAGTATGACAAAGAGCTGGAGGCACAAACTCCTTATCACTTCTTTCTGTTTACACTTTGATATGAATGACTACCCTACATAATAGTTAATGTTTCCACACTTGAACACAGTCCAGTAGTTAAAGAAAACAGAAACCTAAATGGTGTGAAGGTAAGAAAATCAGACAACTAGTGACATATGGTATGAAAGCAGAGGAGTAACATTTCATTACACTTCCAAGTACAAAAAAGGACAAACTTTCCAAGTACAAAAAAGAAAAAACTTCCTAAGGTAAGATTACTGAAAGTCAGACAAAGTCAGACAAATCTTAAAACAACCATTTTCTTCTCAAATGGTTTTGTCATTTGGATTTAAAACATTTGCTACATGAAAGTTGGATTAAGCACAAATTACTACAGAGGTGTAGATTCAAGGGTAAAAGACAGTTTCAATATGTTTCAAAAACATGATGAAAGCAACAAATACACAGTAAGCTAACATTAAAACAAGTCAATCCAAACATTAAGCATGTGAACATTATGTTTTCCTAAGATGAAGGATTGAACCCACATCTACCATTTTATCTGGAAACAGAATGCAAGCTAAGATTTCCTCTAAAATAATGAAATGCACACAGTGTTAAGGCTTGCAAAAGCACAGTATATCTATTCACCATGCAATCAAACTGCATCAGAAATAGATTTGCTAAAAACAACTGAAGGGGACATAAAGAAAATAAGTACTAAATTTATTCATGACATAGATTTCAGCACATATTCTGTAGGTAATAATCGTTTTTAAATGTGACTACATCACTTCAAATCTGAAGGCACTTGAAAGCTCATGAAATGCCAACTCACCACCACCACTATTACTACTAATTGAATGGAAAATTTATCTAAGATGGTAAATTAAATTGATACTTTGATTTAAGCATTGAAAATGTCTGATTGCGGTGCAAATCACATGTTACTGTATATATGGGGAATGCCAGGAAAAACAAGCTTTAGAATGAAAAAAAAAAAAGTTCTCAAAATGTTATAACAACATAACTATACAAGTGTCATCAAAAGAATAAAAATATAATTTATCAGTTATTCTATTATGAACTCGAATAGAGGTACAGTGGTCCTAAAACCTTGACTGTATGAAAAAAATACACTGAGAATTTCAAGTTAAGAAAGCAGGGAGTACAGACAACTGAAAAGTAATAGAAGCAACCTAAGAAAACGTCACAACTATATAGTGATGGAACTGTCACACCCTGCAGTATTAATGAAAAACCTCAAATTGTAAAAAACAAGTGAAATAAAGTTAAATATGTAAAATATTAAAACAATTTGATCAACATAATGTTCTCATTTACACATTGAGACAAGGCATATCTTCAGCAATATCAGAAGCCTCCATCACATTAAGGCCCAAATTTCCCAGCACTACTATCCAATTTGATATGGCACTTTGTAAAATAGGCAACGTTGGCAGACAAAATCCTGACAAAATTAATGGTCCTTTCCTCTAGTAGCAGATGCTGAACTTAAATGGGTTATAACAGATTATGAGAGGTATGGAAAGCAAAGGTTATGAATGAATTCTGAAAAAATACAGATCAGATATTAACCAATTCAGTTGGAACTATAAAAATATATCTGGTAAAAAAGAATGAAGCATAGGATACCCTTTCATAAAAATGAGAACTAGCCTGTGGCTCATGTCACCAGCTAGACAATATTGGCACTTGAACTGTAGATAACATTGATGACTTAGTAGCGGCTGAAATCTGCCTTGTCAGTTTAATTAAATAATGCAGACCAAGCTGCCACTGGGAAAACATACCTCTACTTTGATGTACCTGCTTTCCACCCACATGTATCTTCATTCAGAAACTTAAATTGCTGCTCTTAACATGGTAAGATTCTGTACGAGGACAAAAGAGTTACAGTGGAAGTTACACTAACAATGGAGGAATGCAAGCACACTAAGGATGGCAGGAGCCTTCCTTAAAGCAGCTGTGTTAGAACGGCCAGCACTGCAAGAGGCACAATACTAGACCAGGCTCACTTATTACGCTAATATCACATAGGGTTATGCTCAATTGAAAGATGGTGAGTTACCTGATTACATGTGGCTGTGAATTCTATAAAATATATGTAAATGAATACATATATACTTATATGTAAATTTATATACATATTTATGTACACACACATATATTTGTTGTATACTAATTTGTATACCTGGTACTGCAGAAATTGGAAACATAAAACAAGAGATATTGATAACAAAATTGTTTAACGATTCTCAAACAGATGCCACATAAACTCTAGAAACTGAGACATAACCCAAAAAAATCAAGCGGCAGTGAGCACAGCCAACACCACTGGCACTTAGAGGCGCAAGCTAGCGCAAGCCCTGCCAGCCTAGTCCAGCCTTGTGCCTCCCAACTAAACCAGACCATCTCCGCTCCAGGCGGGGCAGGTCAATGTTATGAGACAGAATGGTTCCCTATCTGAAGATGCTGCTGTTGTTCCATTTGATGCACAGGATGATGTTGATATGCCAGCTGCTGTTGTGATTGCTGCCGTCTCTCTTCTTCTTCCTCATGAGACACATGTGATAACTGGTTTGTTGGACTGTTGGTGCTGTTGTATGGATGGTTAGAATTGCACAGGACAGAATAGACAGAGTCAACACTGCTCAGTTTTTCAAAAAATGGAATCAAGTCCATCAGTTCTGAATCTTGCATGTCATCAAACCATGATGCCACAGGAACCTAAACAAAGCACAACAATGAGTTGAAGAGTGAAAAGCAGGAACAGTAACATCAAGTTCATTGAAATGCAGGTGATAAACACTTACAGCATTGTCAGGATGGAAAATATAAGATGCAGGAGAGTTGTCCACAATAATGACTTTTTGCAAATCTCTCCCAAGTTTATTTAGGTCTTTCACATAATTGCCTCTGTGAAAAACGCAGGACTCTCGGAATAATCGCACTCTGAAAACCCCCCATCTGTCCAACAGATCTGCTACAGGATCAGCATACTGAAAAAGAAAACAAGAATTTAGAAAATGTTACTCTAAACAATGAAAATTATGAGAATCACACTACAATTTTTCAAATAAGTACTTGTGAAAAAGAAAAGAAAAACTTCAGATGTCATACCTTTGCAAGACTTGCAGTAAATAAAACACATTCATACAATTCACCCATTCGCTGAAGGAACTCATCTACATGTGGTCTCTTCAAAACATATACTTGGTGAACCGTCCCATCAATTTCAACAGGAACAACAAAGTCAGCATTGCTAATTGGCTGTTGATTGACAAAAAGAAAAGCAGCGGTGATAAAATCCCTAACAGTACCTTTGTGTGATAAAAATAATAAGCAGTAACATACCTTGAAAGAGCTGTGAACCAGAGTTTCATCCAAGTCGATAACCATACATTTTTTATGCATTTCTGAGGCTCGTACTTGGGGTAAGAGGTAACGAGGTTGACCTGGGCTAAGTTGTGGTGAGTATCGCCCATCGCTATCAACTGAAGCCTTGGTACTTGATCCCTTGGAACTAGCTTGACCCCCGAAGCAGCATAACAGGGACCGTAAGATGCTTCTTCGGGGCTTCTTCCCCAATTGACCTGATACATAAAATATCATGACAATAACAATTAACCAGAGAACTAAATATGAAATGAAATGAACAACAGATGAATTTAGAAGAAACAAATATTTTTACCTGCTGGAGGTAAGTCATACTCCCTTGGAGGTACAACTGGAAAAAATTAAATAAGTTTAGTTGAGTCATACAAGGCACTTTACAATGTTGTTACAGTGCTATGATGTTTCCCATTTCTTATGACTTTCTCATAACAAAAATATAATTTTTAACAGATTATAAAGCTGATTCTAAACTACCCCCACCACTTCTCTTCCACAGCTCCCTTTTAAGTTCCCCCCTGCCTCCCTCTACCCTCTCTCTCTCTCTCTCTCTCTCTCTCCCTTCTGTCTATGGCTAAAATTAGATTCTTCCATTACCTGGCAGCCACAGATCAGAGACAAATTCTGCTTCAAACAAGAATTAATAAATAACCATTATCTGTTAATTTTCTACTCACTTTCATGCCTTACATTATTTAAATTCTTCCAGACTTTAATTCCAAATACAGAATCCACACCTTTTCAGGTGGATTGTAAAATAAGGAATGTAAAAGACATAGCAGTTTTATAACCTCTTCCACATATTTTCCTTGACTATGGGGCTGCTAAATATACAATAAATCCTTTGATCCTTGCTAACAATTTTAAAATTAAGTTTCCCTAAAGTATTTTCATACTGCATCCTTTCTGATTTCCACCCCTGAATCATTTATTTTTGTAATCCCTGTGGTAATTGATTCAGTTCAAGAAAACACTTGGCCACAAAATGTTGGTTTGCCAAAAAACTAAAAATTTTGGATGCAGGATTTAATGGTAATCAGACCTTACCCGAATAAAACGTAATTGTTTGAAATACTCTTGTCAGTTTCAATAACAGACCAAGCCTGTGCAGAATTTCAGATTCAGACTACATAGAAGCATAGTAGGCAAAATAGGTATGGAACAGAGTTCAACTTAGCTTGAAAAAGAAAAAGAAAGAGTAGTTTGTCTTTGATAGCATATATGTTACTGTTACATGGATACATGTAATGTGGATTTGGCCAAGGTTAGGATAGGAAGAGGAAACAATGCAAATAAAGATTCAGCAAACTGGTAACCAATATTTAAAATCGTAGACAAGTTTGATAAACTAAGAAGAATTACTAAGTTGAAAGTTGGCCTACGGGCAAGTACGAAAATCGAAGAGCCTACTATACTTTGCGGTTGTAAACAAATAATATGCGACACAAACAAGCTCACCGCACTGCAATGAGAGGGAAGCAAGACAGTACAAATTAAAAAAAGGGAAATTCGAATGGTGTTCCAAAAGCCCTGCATCCATTTAATAAAGAAAATCTGTAATTGGGATCGGGTAAGTTTGAAGTCCTGTGTACACTGGGCACAACTGATAATAGAACCCATTCAAAGTGGGAAGAGCAAACAGTATAGGACGCCCATTCCCCACGCCCCCGTTGCCATATTTCATCAAAACAGACCGCAGTGCCATGAGGCAGCGCATCAAACAGTCGCAGTGAGAGGAAAATCAAAGATAGGCAAGGCTCGTATCAAATTTTGGACACGGGGACGAGGCTTGGCGTAGCAAAGATAAGGGCTGGGCTGGGCAGCTGCAGCCTTCGCAGCCTCCCACATCATTCAGTGCGCTTTGGGGCCCACGACAGGTGCCTAGACCACGACCCAGCCCCTAAACAACTGGCAAAGCAAGATTTACGCCATGAAAATCCCAGAAGTGCGGGGATTTAGAGGAATGCTTTGGGCCTACTGAGATTTCTAGTTTCTAGAGGTAACAGGTGCACCTTGGCGACGCAATGCTCACCTTTTTCTGGGAAGTTATTTAGTTGCTCGTCATCGCGTGACACTTGCGTGATAATGGACGATGCGTCCATTTAAACATTTGTTGTATTTCTTCGTTTTTAACTCAATTTTGAACGAGTAAATATCGATAACCATAAAATTGCTCTCCGAGTATCCAAAATGGCAGAACGACTTGTTGTTGTGGTAAATGGACTACGCTGGTCAATGGCGTGCGTGTGGGAAGGAAAGCCCCATTCTCATCTGTGGGACGGCATAGAACCAAAGACACGAGTGTTTCTCAACATTAAAAAATCAAAATGTAAAAGAAAAGTGCAGAGAACAGCCAGCTCTGTCCATTCTTGCAACTTTCCCGTGAGCTTTTCATACTTGACATGATTACTCCACCACCCGGCAAAGTTTGTTCTTCTGCTTTGAAACGTGTTGCTTCGCGTCGCCGCCGCTAGATGTCGTGATTGTTTTCAGACATGTATATTTATTTTCTCTGTTGTTTTATATTTTTAGCTAATGTGACATGACACCTGCCTGTCGTGGAAATTACCAGGTCACCTTTGCCCCAAGAAAAAGGGCACTTGTACCGTATCTCTCTGCTGTACACAAGCTTTATCCTCTACGTCCGCCCACTCGCAGGTGTGTCGCAGAAATTAATTTGCAATGCAAATAAGCATGAACATCTATTACAACAGGAGACATTAGACCGAGGCAGGTAAGTTAACTTTGCCTGTGTTAACCGGAGAAGCTGAAGCGCTAGACAGTGCTGATGAGCACGCTTCCTTTTTTTCGTGTAGGTGTGTGTAGATGCATCCAGTCCCGAGAGATGGCGCCACCCGTCTGTGCCGTTCAGCTTTGCCCGCTGACGTTCCGACCCGGACTCTTTAAGACTACCCTTCACCTTGCCCTCTCTTATTTAACTTTGCGCAGTGGCGATATCGTAACCAATGAGGTTTATCCGAGGTGCGATTATTGCTAGTTGAAAACTTTTACCAATACCCCGCCGGGAGGACTTGAAATATAGTCCACCATGGCAATTTTTGGAAGCCTCTACGGAGGCTGATAAGAAATTGAAATAATACATGGGAAACATCTTCCACGTCTTGCGCGGCTTATTATCGTGAGTGCCCTCAGCGCATACTGGCTCCAGTTCGGTGGCATAAGTAAAAACTACAAATTCTTGTAAACATTTTCTCTAAAGTAGGTGTGTTTTCATTACAATTTTCTCCAAAATAAAAATGTACATAAGCATGATACAGCATGTAGAAGCTCTTCGGGATTTATCGGGTAGCAGCATTAGGTTCAGCCCCACGAATTCGACACACTTGCACATGGCCCATGCTCTAGGTACCCCAGTCCCCTCTCCCACGTCATTGACAGTTAATCGGCCCCGCTTGCGCAGGGCACACAAAAAATTTGAGTATAGACTCATCAAGTGTCCCCCTCCACGGAAATCTTTAGTAAAAGGCGAAAGATTTATGCGTTCTGAAGGGAGACCAGAGTGGGAAGGATACGTTCGCAGGCGGGTCTAATGGTTCGGTCGGAGCGAGCACACCGCGCGCAAAGCGAACAGCGTTTCGACCGTAGCGGCATCTCTCGGCAGTCTCGGCAAAGTTTATGTAGACAGAGGGTAGAGGCAAGGGCAATCCAGGAGGACAAGGGATACTGGACATGTTCGCGAAAGAGCCAACATCGGGTGATGAAACCTTCTTTGTCTGTACTTTCAATTTGCTAGGCTGAATCAATACCACTATATTCATTTTCGTGCGGGTTCTGAGTTCGGAGTTCTGGGAGCAGTTCCTCATTCTCCCGCTAGATGCCGTGTCGACTCTCGGGCAGCGTCGGCGAGGTGAACAGCCTCGCTCTCCGTTGTCGATGTCTCTCTCGCACCCATCAGGCAGCGATAGGAGCGACGAGGACTGACGGAGCTGCGGGTTAGTTTCGGTTGCCGCCTGCTCGCGGGGTGCTACGGTTGCTTGCTGGGTCATGTGGAACCCCAAAATTTCTCCTATTCATACTTACCTGGCGCAGGAGTTAACCGTGATCATGAAGGCGGTTCTCCCAGGTTGAGGCCCTCCCATTGCACTTCGGTTGGGCTGACCCCTGCGAGTATCCCAAATGTGGATACCTCGGGCGTATAATTTTTGATAGTCGGGACTGCGTTCGCGCTGTCCCGGAATAATTCGGAATATCGGAGGGATTGGGGAAACCCCTGGCGTGGTCGGCACTCGCCCCGGAGACCCGCGGCGAACAATTCAGACGTTTCATCACTTGAAATATTGGTTTCCGTCAGAATTAAGGATTGAGTATGGCTGAGAGAGAAGAGAAACAACAGCCATGTGCGCACGGGAGGAGCAGGCGGGCCCGGCATGTTTCAGTTGTGGCTGGCGTTAGCGAACCTTTCAATAATTTGAAAGAGAAGAGATTGTTTGGCTTCTAAACAGCACGCCCTAGGTCCTGTCAAGCGAGGTGAAACCTCCATACTGGTACGTCTTCACAAATAACCTAATTAATTGTTTATTTGTCTTGCTTTTTCATATAATTATCAATGTTTTTGTCTTAGGTTGTGGTGGAACCAATCATGATGTGGGACACCGGGCAGGCCAGGAGCACGTCTACTTTAGCATCTTTCTCATCCCAAGTCATGAGATTTACATTTTGAAGCTGCATTCTGATTCGCGGACTTCGCAGCTCAGACAAAAAGCTCAGAGCAAGGGCAGCTTTCTTGTTTCAGTTGTTTGAACTGAGTTTGCCTCAAAGAAAGAAGAGAAAGAACAGCCATGTGCGCACGGGAGGAGCAGGCGGGCCCGGCATGTTTCAGTTGTGGCTCGCGTTAGCGAACCTTTCAAAAATTTGAAAAAAGAGATTGTTTGGACTCTAAACAGCACGCCCTAGGTCCTGTCAAGCGAGGTGAAACATCCATACTGGTACGTCTTCACAAATAACCTAATTAATTGGCCCAGCAAGCAACCGTAGCACCCCGCGAGCAGGCGGCAACCGAAACTAACCCGCAGCTCCGTCAGTCCTCGTCGCTCCTATCGCTGCCTGATGGGTGCGAGAGAGACATCGACAACGGAGAGCGAGGCTGTTCACCTCGCCGACGCTGCCCGAGAGTCGACACGGCATCTAGCGGGAGAATGAGGAACTGCTCCCAGAACTCCGAACTCAGAACCCGCACGAAAATGAATATAGTGGTATTGATTCAGCCTAGCAAATTGAAAGTACAGACAAAGAAGGTTTCATCACCCGATGTTGGCTCTTTCGCGAACATGTCCAGTATCCCTTGTCCTCCTGGATTGCCCTTGCCTCTACCCTCTGTCTACATAAACTTTGCCGAGACTGCCGAGAGATGCCGCTACGGTCGAAACGCTGTTCGCTTTGCGCGCGGTGTGCGCTCCGACCGAACCATTAGACCCGCCTGCGAACGTATCCTTCCCACTCTGGTCTCCCTTCAGAACGCATAAATCTTTCGCCTTTTACTAAAGATTTCCGTGGAGGGGGACACTTGATGAGTCTATACTCAAATTTTTTGTGTGCCCTGCGCAAGCGGGGCCGATTAACTGTCAATGACGTGGGAGAGGGGACTGGGATCCATCCCATAGCGCATGGGGTACCTAGAGCATGGGCCATGTGCAAGTGTGTCGAATTCGTGGGGCTGAACCTAATGCTGCTACCCGATAAATCCCGAAGAGCTTCTACATGCTGTATCATGCTTATGTACATTTTTATTTTGGAGAAAATTGTAATGAAAACACACCTACTTTAGAGAAAATGTTTACAAGAATTTGTAGTTTTTACTTATGCCACCGAACTGGAGCCAGTATGCGCTGAGGGCACTCACGATAATAAGCCGCGCAAGACGTGGAAGATGTTTCCCATGTATTATTTCAATTTCTTATCAGCCTCCGTAGAGGCTTCCAAAAATTGCCATGGTGGACTATATTTCAAGTCCTCCCGGCGGGGTATTGGTAAAAGTTTTCAACTAGCAATAATCGCACCTCGGATAAACCTCATTGGTTACGATATCGCCACTGCTCAAAGTTAAATAAGAGAGGGCAAGGTGAAGGGTAGTCTTAAAGAGTCCGGGTCGGAACGTCAGCGGGCAAAGCTGAACGGCACAGACGGGTGGCGCCATTTGGTGCATCTGGCGCACTGTCGTAGTCGCAGATTTTCAAAATGCATTTGTGAGTTCAAGTAGAGTGGCATGATGGTCTTCGTCATACCCCGGCCCTGCTCCCCGTACCCGAAGACAACAAGTCGCTCGGCCAAAGGGGAGCGGCGAGTTCATAGTTCCCGGGTACGTGTCCCGGGCTGACTCAAGCGGCAGCGGCGGTATAACCCGCATCCCGTCAAAAACCGAAACCGATAACTCGATAACTTGTTAATCGGTTCGGCACCGCCCTAATCCTCCTAATCTACCCATTTAGTTGGGCTGAGATGGACACCGTTCAATATATCATCTGATGTTAAGTGAGGACATTAGGCTAGGCATGGCAAACGGCACAAAAGAAAACAATAAATCATAAGAGTTTCAATATTTTTATTTATTGATGAATTCCTTTGGTTTAACATAAACAAATCACCACACATAACTTTGAATTATATTCTTGAACAAACAAACAGAACTGAAGTAACAAAACCTAGATTTATTTGTGCAACACTGATTGATCTCTATTTACTTAATTTAATTGCATAGGGAATTGACTTTCATATTATGTTCAATCTATTAGCAATTGGCTTATCAACAAATTATGAAAAGATAACAGTGTGGTGCATTACCTTAGAATGTAACCAACAATGAATTGAAGTATCATAACACAGTTCTCCACAAAATGCTTTTATGAAATCCAGTGTAAATCACAACAAATGGAACAGTCCCAAGTCAACACACAATGACTGCTTTATAATAAAAAGGAATGTCAATGTTCTCCTAATAAAGAACATATTGGCTCAAATTTAAAGGTGGACCAGAAGGAAGCTCACGTCACCTTTTCAGTATTGGATTTGGGAAAAGCTAGCAATCACTCATCTAGGTTGAAGGTGTGATAGAATTCACAACTTTAGTGACGGATTGGTCCCTTCCGTCAAGGAATGCAGTTTGGTCTTACGTATGAATAGGTGTGTTTTCATTACAATTTTCATAAAAAATATGTACATAAGCATGATAAGATACATTGATAAGCATCCTGGCTCAGATGACATACGTTTATTACTGATGTATATTTTAAATCAAACATTACAAAGAGAACTATAAAACATTTTTGAGCACAGATACTGATTCATTTTTTTTTTTTTTGTTTTACAAAAATTCTAACATTTGTTGTGATTGATAAGTAGGGGTACATTAATGAATATAAAATATAAAACTTCTATCACATTGACAACCCACACATTCACTCCTAAGTAATATGTGTGATGTGAGGGTAATAATAGAAAAGAACATATATCACTTTTAACAAAGTTGAAACATAACATTCAAAGGCACAGAACAAATAATTCACTTCTACAAACACTATACAAGGAACCTCACATAATTTAGTGGCATATTTCTAAGAGTGTCCTTTTGCCAGCAGATTGTGTAGAACTTATGTTGTTATGCACGTGCACCTATCACCTAGCTTCTAAGTGCATATATTCATTTTATATGTAAATTAATTGGGAAAGGGACGTAGCAAGAAATTTATCTAATGGACGAGCAAACTTCTCTGAAATGAAACAAAAATTTTAACCTGTTTCACAGTCAGTGATTCTTTGATATCGTCATTGCAAAACAATAGTGTGTTTAAGAAATACATCACAGATGACACTGTGAACTACTACATATTTAAAAAAGGAAACAACAATAATAGTTCTCTAGCACATGCACTATCTTACATTCACTAGTATACACAGTAAATAACATTATATATTTACAATTTCATGAGTCACTTGAGACTGTAAACGGAACTTTTCTCTGGACCATGCTGAGAAATAAAAGAATAAATCAAAACAAAAGAAGCAGTTCACTATCTGACTCACATTACGTTTTAGACTAGTCTCTTATCTCAAGGTTCAAGCAGAGACCGTGAAATACAGAGATACAATTTATGATTAAATTTATGATTGATTTTATACACAAACACATTAGTTCTTACTGCTTACTCTTCAAATACTGGTTTGAAGCAGCTTGTGAATTTTCAATGTTTCAAAATCCATACCCAATCAATAAATTTGCATTAATACTGAACAATCCAAGAAAAATATATATCAGGGAATATCATAGTTTGTGTGTCCATAAGACAAAGGTACAAAATGCATTTCATGTAACACTCTCAGTTATAGGGCATAGGTGCATATTAAAAGAATTTTGGCACTAAGTATGAAAAGTTAAGGTCTGACAACTGGATTGTTAGATTGCTTTGACTTCTTTGAGAAAAATGAAGTGCTCTGATTAAATACAGCCATATTATCAAATGTGGGTTCAACCCCAAAATGAAAAATCAAACTCTAAGGTGGACGGCTTACAGAACATGTGGAAAAACACAGACATACATCTACAGATGAATAATGACAAACACGTAATTACTCTACTCTTTGGAAGTAAAAATTTCACAGCAATACCAACGTATTCACTTTGCAATATATCACGATGTAGAGAGATCACCCTACACCACGCAATACACATAAATTTACATGACTCAGAATACCACTTATTTTCATCACTTTCTTTACTAAACTGGGACTTGCATAGACAAATCAATTGGCACCGAAGATTTTCTTGTGTAGTCCGATACGTTACGAATCAACTTTGGCGTCCTCTGGCTCCTCTTCCAATTTCTCGCTCTCCTCTACAAGAGGGGTGTCCTTCAACTCGCTGTCACTTGGCGTGTCAGGGTTCGCCTCTCCGTCGTCCGCCTCTTCAACTCCAACGACGGCGGCCTCCTTCTCCGTGACCTTGACTGCCTCCAGCGCGTCGTCCGAGTCGTCAGCGTCGCCGACGACAACGTCCGTGCCTTCGGCAGCAGACGCCGACGGCGCCGGAGAGGATGACCGCGCTGCTGCAGGCGTGGGGGCGTCGCCACGGTCCCGGTCCCGGTCCGCTGCATCATCATCCACCACCTCCTCCTTGACGGCGGCGGGCTCCTGCTTGACGTGCTGCTGCAGGGCGTGGTGTGCCTGCCCGAGGAGGGCCATGTGGGCGTCCAGCTGCAGTGGCAGGGCCCCGGGGCCGGGGTGCTGGACGGCGAGGTGCAGCAGCAGCGCGTCGCGGTCGGGCAGCACCTCCTTGCACAGCAAACACACCTGCATCTCGGCCGGTCCCTGCACCAGTCCGTTGTCCTGCACGCCGTGGCTCGTCCGCAGATGGTTGGCCAGGGCGCGCGCCGAGGCCAGCTCCTTGCCGCAGATCAGGCAGCGGGGCTTGATGGCGGCGCCCCCACCGGCGCTGACGCTGATGCTCCGCCCCGCGTCCCGATCCCTGTCGCGGTCGCGGTCCCGGCCGTTGCTGCGTCCCGGGGACTTGCGCGGTGACTTGGTGGCGTCGTGGTTCGAGTTGTGGGTGTTGGGCACGGTGTAGTACAGGTCCAGCCCGTTCAGATGCTGGTAGAAGGAGGCCTGGGCCGCCACCGCTGCCGCCTGGTGCACCGACGCCTCCTCGTCGTCGCCTGGCCTGCCCTGTCCGAGGCCCTGGCCCTGGCCGAGAGCCATGGCATGCGCGTGGTGGCCCAGCGTGTGGTTGTCCAGCTCGGCGCGGAAGAAGAAGCGAAGGCCGCAGTGCGAGCAGTCGTAGGGCCGCGCGGCCAGTCCGTGCTCCAGCATGTGCGCCTGCAAGCCGAAGAGCATGTCACTTGTCGTACTCAACAGCCGCGGGTGCAGAGACCTCTGACACGACAGAAAAGAACTGACCTGGAGTCCGCGCGCGGCAGTGAACACGGCGCTGCAGATGTAGCAGCTGAAGGAGGCGCAACCGGCGAACGTGTGCTCGATGAGGTGGAGCTGCAGCTGCAGCGGCGTCGACAGCTGGCGGCGGCACAGGCGGCACTCGTTGGCGGACGAGCCCTCGGCCAGCAGGTGGGCGGACACGTGCAGCCGGATGTCCCGCTCCGTCTCGAAGCTTGCCTGCAACGACAACGGCAACACTTAGTTCACTTCGAACTAGAAGTAGAGTACAGTCCCGCAAAATAAAAATAAAATACTAATGAACATACCTGGCACTTGATGCACTGGTAGGTGTTCTTGTGTGCGGAGGCTATGTGCGCCTCCAGGGCGGCCGCCGACTCGGCCTTGACCCCGCACTCCCCGCAGCGCTGCGCAGAGTCAGCGCCCTGCCCCGACGACGCCTGCTTCTCACCGGAGCCGGAGGACGCCGTCGTTGACCCCCGGGTCTCCTGCTGCTTGGCATCGTCCTGGCTGGTCCGCGAAGGTGACAGCTGCGACTGGGGGGAGTTCATCTTGGAGTGCCGGCGGTAGCAGTCCCCGCAGACGTACGACTGGAAGGAGATAAGGAGTGAGCGCCCGGTTAGCTTGCGATAGGCACGCCGCGGTGCAGAGCTGCCGGATGGGTTGCCTACCCGCCCGGCGCTCCCGGACTGTACTGAGGACCTCAAACTCACCACTGACTGCCCGGGGAGCGGCGCGGCGCTCGTGGGCACCATGGAGGCCGCATCGCCGCTCTGGAGGCAGATGCAGCACGTGGCTGCACCCACCCCGGGAGCCCCAGGGGCGCCGGGGGCCTCGGGGGAGTCGGCGGGCTGGTCGACGCTCTGGCCGTCCTTGGTGCCCTGCAGGTGGAAGCGGGCGTGCATCCGCACCTCGACGTCGGAGACGAGCGTCTGCCTGCAGATGACGCACTGCGCCGGCAGGCACAGCGGCGCGTTGGCGGCGGGAGGGTTCCCCGGCTGCGCCGGCTGCGCCTGGGCGGCGTGCTGGCGGAGGTGCGTGCGGAACTGTTCCTCAGTCGTGACGGAGGCGCGGCACACCGTGCAGGCCGAGCCCTGGACCACCTTGCAGTGGGTCAGCTTGTGCTCGGCCAGCACGGACGCGGAGGGGCACAGCTCGTCGCAGATGTTGCACTTGTGTTTGCCGGTGCCGCCGAGGCCGGCCGTTCCCTGGTGCGAGTGTGTCTTCATGTGGTTCTCCAGCTCGGTCCGCGACTTGCAGCTCTCGTTGCAGTAGGCGCACAGCAGGCTTACGGCGTGGCCCTGGCCGTTCTTGGTGGCGGCGGTGGGTGATCCGCCCTGGCCCTGCGCCTTGTGGTGGGCCAGCTTGCGGTGCGCGGCCAGCTCGGCCTCGCTGGCGAAGTCGCCCCGCTCGCAGATGTCGCACGAGGCGCCAGCCTGGTTGTTGTTGAGCAGCGGGTCGGCCACGTCGCCCTGGCCGTTGGCCTTGGCGCACCCGTTGGACTGCTTGGTCTTGGCCTTGCGCTCCCGCTCGCGATCCTCGGGGGCGGTCAGGGACAGGGGTACGGACGGAGTGTCGCGGCCGTTGAGCAGAGTCTGACCAGAGTGCTGCGTCTGCATGTGTTTGTCCAGCAGGAACTCGACCTGGAACGTCTCCTGGCATAGCGGGCAGCTGAACTGGCGCGTGTGCGTCGGCAGATGGAACTGCAGCTCCAGTTCGGAGCCGAAGGACGCCCGGCAGAACAGGCAGCGGTACGCCCCCTCCGCGCCGGACTCGCGGTCTCGCTCCCTCTCCCGTGACCTCTCCCTGTCACGGTCTCGCTCGCGCTCCCGCTGGTCCCGGTCGCGGTCCCGACCTCGGTCCCGGTCTCTCTGCTCCCGGTGATGATCCCGCTGCTGGAGCTTCTGCTGGTACTGCAGCAGCATGGCGTGGGTGGCCGCCAGCAGCGGGTGCGAGGCGTGCGCCGTCCGGACGTGGTGTCCGAACTCCCGGTCCGACCGGAACACGGCGCTGGAGGCGGGGGCGGACGCCGAGCACGCCGTGCACCGGTACAGCGGGCACGCGGACGAGTGCTTGACCGCGAAGTGCACCTGGATGGCCACCTTGGAGTCGAACAGCTCCTGGCAGAGCGCGCACCGGTACAGGTGGTGCGCGTGGATGTCCATGAGGTGCTTCTGGAGCTCGTCCGGCTTGGCGAACAGCTTGCTGCAGGTCGGGCAGCCGAACTCTGTGGCCGTGGCCAGGAAGTGTTCGGCCACGTGCCGCTCCAGCAGCGCGCCGAGGCCGAGCCGCTCCTCCGAGGTGCCGGCCGGGAAGGAGACGCCGCAGTGCGGGCAGCTGAGGCCGTGGCCGTGGCCGCCGGAGCCGGGGGACGCGGCGGCGGGGCTGCGCCGGTTGCTGCGGGCAGGAGAAGCAAACGTCAGCCGTGAGCAGGTATTCGAACCTCGAACCCGACAAGGAGAGGACACGCGGGAAATATTAATATTTCGGAATTCCCCTAAAGCCGTGCCCTGCCCTGCAGGCCGCAGGGGGCCTGAGCCATGGGACCTACCTGCGGGAGGACAGCGACTCTTCCGCTGCGGGGGGCGGCCCCAGCGGCCCCAGAGGCCCCAGGGGACCGAGGGGTGGCCCGGGAGTGGGGCCGGGGGGCAGCAGCCCAAGCAGGTCCGCCCCCAGCAGCGAGCGGAGGCCAGCGCCCGACTCCTCCAGGTGGGCCTTGAGGTGGGCGCGGAACGCCTCGAAGTCGGGCAGTGCGGCTCCGCACTGGTTGCACAGTAGGGGACCCGCCTCGTAGTCGCGTCCCTAAAGAATTGGACCGATATGAAGACACTGAGCAGACTGGGTATAACCACCAACACCACACATGGAATGTTGACTCTCGGCTCGGCTCACCATCAGCCCGTCCAGCAGCAGTGGCGGCGCCTCGTGGCTGGACTTGGATCTCTTCGACGGCGGCCCCTTGTCCTCGCCGCTCCTCCTGGAAGGAGCCTTCCTGCTGACGCTCAGGTCGGTGGGCTTCTCCTGCTGGTGGTCGCGCTCCCGGTCTCTGTCCCGGTCCCTGTCTCTCTCTCGGTCACGGCCCGCGGGCGACGGCGTCCTCGCCGACATAGCCGCCAGGGCCGCAGGGCTGGCGCCGCCGCCGTGGACCAGGACGTAGTGCTCGGCGAAGGCCGCCGACGAAGGGAACGGCAGCGAGCAGTGGACGCAGAGGATCGGGGAAGGATCGCCCTGCATCGGCAACGGTGGAGCATGAGATACTGTCCGGAGAGCGGGCGAGACAACGCCATGTCCGCACGCTGTACTACGTGGTACCTACCAGGAACTTGGGCCCTACGAGCCCGTGGACGGCGCGCTGGTGCTTGTGGAGGCCGGAGATGGAGTTGAACCTCATGGTGCACAGTTCACACGGTATGAGCGGCCCGCCACCGCTGCCGCTGCTCGAGTTGCCACCGCTGCCCGAGTTGGCGCTGCCCGGCGTGGTGGGCCCGGAAGGCGACGGCGTGGTGGGCGACCCCCGGAGAGGGTCCTCGACCGGAGGCCGGGACCGCGCCGCCTGCGCCGCGAGGTCCCTCAGCTCACCGTTGAGGAGAGCGCCTGCAAAAGGGGAAAGGGGAGCGTCAGATGCTGTACAAGCTACGATCTAGATCAAGACGCCCGAGAGTCCCTCACTCGTCGTGTACTACTAGATTTTAAAATCAAAATTGCAATTTTTTGGATATTTTTTTTGAGTGAGGGACCCCATGTAGATCGCAGACCTAACTAACCGTGCATGGCCTGGACGTGCAGCTGCAGAGCCTCCATGCTGCCGAAGTTGTCCTTGGTGCAGTACATGCAGGCCAGGCTGGAGGCCAGCCCGGGCAGCGGGAAGGGGGACCGCGACAGCGGCGAGTCCAGCAGCAGCCCCCTGGACGCACTCCGCGACGGCGGCGACCCCATGTCGACGTGGTGCTGACTGGCCATGTGGCTCTGCAGGTCCTCGGGCTTCCGGAAGCAGTCCCCGCACTGCAGGCAGCGGAAGGTGCCGGGCGACGGCGTGTTGTCGGAGGAGGCCGAGGCCCGCGACGACGACCGGCCACCGTTGGAGGCGCCGCCGTTGGACGCTGCGTCCGCCGCCTTCTTGTGGTTCTGCATGTGCGAGGTGAGCGCGGCGGCCGTGTTGTAGCCGCGGTTGCAGACCGTGCACTGGAACGGCTTCTGGTTGTCGTGCGTCTTCATGTGGATCTTGAGGTGGTCGCTGTGGACAGCAGAGCGGCGTTAACAAAGGGGCGGCGACGCGCAGGTCCTTTCACCACATCGCGGCGTTATCTGCCGTCGGGCATCTGGCCCCTGGTGGCCGAGCCTCTGGCCTGGCCCTGCCCGGGCAGCGGGCAACGCAAAGCGCTCAGCTACGTGGGTTCAACACCGCCAGCAGCGGGATGGGACGGTGGCTTGTGGCCACTAATGGCAGGGCGGGTGCGCTTATTTACAGTCGGGGTAATGAGGGGTTGTAGGCAGAGGCGCGAGCTCCGCGTGTGCAAGGTGACAATGACGGGGAGGGAGGGGAGGGAGGGTTGGCCTAAGCGTGACTCGGTGAGGTGTTCGCCGGGACCAAGCTGTGAGGCTGCTCGCTACCCCCCCCCCCCCCTCCTCCGCGAAGCGTTTTATACTGACATCAGTCATTTGTCCGTTTTCGAAGGCAATATTTGACGTGGACAGTTAATCAAGAGGGGCCAAATCCAACTCCGGATGAGCCAGGCGATCGTAAACGACGCGGCAAATAAATACGCTTTCCGATAAAAACAGGAATCCGCGAACCCGGCGCGCGGCGTAGCGCGTAGCGACGGAATCGGCGGAATACACAAAATGCCGGAGCCGCATCTGTGCGATATGGGTACGTTCTACCGCCCCGCACAGAGAACAGAACGTTTCTCCTTGGTTTCTCTGTGCGGCCCCGGCTGCCCCGGCCCACCGCTGCGAGTGCTGCCAGCCCCGCCAGCCCCGCCAGAAGTCAGTCAGGAGCGGGGAGGCGGCGTTGAATTGATTGAAAGCCAAAACGAAGGAGATAAATCGACGATTGCCTCCCCGGCCAGTCGAAGACGTTTGCGTGCGCGCCTAGCAGCAGAGCATTATTTTGGAGTAGAAACTGGGCAAAAGTCGCCAGTCGAGAGGGTCGCGGCCGCGGCTTCTGTCCAATCGGATCGACAAATCGGGTTAATAGAGGCCAGTTTTTTTGTGTGTGTTGAAGGGCGGGCAGGGGCGTGACGCTGCCGCGCCGTCGGTGCAACGCTCTCTCTCTCTCTCTCTCTCTCTCTCTCTCTCTCTCTCTCTCTCTCTCTCTCTCTCTCTCTCTCTCTCTCTCTCTCTCTCTCTCTCTCCGTCGCTCCGCTGTACGGAGCGCGCTGCGGGAGCGACAGAGAGGGCGATAGCAGGAGCAGCAGCAGCACATTGCCGTGTGTTTGCGCCCCACGCGGCGTGCGCGGGTTAGGGGTGGGGGAGGGGGGAGGCAAGGGGAGCCCCCGGGAGGCCGTTGTGGTTGTCTCGGCAGGGTGCGCAGCCGTGCCCAGCATGGCCCAGCCGTGCACCGCGGGGTGTGCGTGTGTGTGTATGTGTGCGTGCGTGTGGAGGGAACCAGCACAAAAGGGGTACACACACACACACACGAGAGGAGCCCTCATGGGCCGACATCAAAAAGGGGGAGCGCAACATGAACTGACATGGAGCCTGGGAAAAACGCCAAGCGAGGCGACACCACGGCGACCCGGCGACCAGATCATCTGCGCTTGACCTTTTCGCGAGGAACTTCACTTTTGTCACCTGATCAAACCTACCTCCGGCTGAAGGCGGCCTCGCACTGGTTGCAGCGGTACTTCTTGTCGCCGGTGTGCAGCTTGATGTGTCGGTCCCGGCTGCGCTTGTGCTTGAACAGGCGGCTGCAGAACTCGCACCGGAACGGCATCTGGTCACTGTGCGTCTGGAAACAAACAACACACGAAATGGAATTAATCCACTTGCATTCATTGTGCCATTGGCGGAGGCCAAAGAGTTGTATACTCCTATTCACGGGCTGGCCGGCGGACACCGTGTTTAACACGGGGCGGCCATGGGCCAAGCAGCTTGTTTTATATCTTAGAGCCGCACCCCACCCGGCTAGCCCAGCCCCCGGCCCGGCCCGGCAGGTAATGGCCAGGTAATTGCATTCGCTAACTACATCACGCCCAATTAACGTGCATACATCTCCCGGCAGCGCTGGACTACTCCGCGCCGCCACGCCCCCGGCGGGGTAGGCAACCGGCAACCCCCGGCCGGAGAGCGGACAGCGAGAGCGAGAGGTGACTTCCACGATATAAATCCAGCTCCTCCACTCCCTCCTCTCCTCTCTTCTCTCCTATCCCGATCAGAACAGCGGCACACCGGCACACGCGGGCCCGACTGGGCCCCGCCCCGCCCCGGCCCCTGGTGCAGCCCCTCTACTCCTAATGGGGACGGGACTGGACACGGCGCGCGCCCGGCCGCGCCGCGGCCATTCGCTCGATTCATTTCGCATCCTGATCGACCGACCCGGTAAAAAGCGCGCCCTCGAATTAAAGCCGCCGCCGCCGCTGCCTTTTATTCGTGTGCTTTATCAGACTAAAGGGGTTTTTATACTCGACGTTGCCCACTTCGGATCCCTGACCCCCCCCCCCCCCTCTCTCTCTCTCTCTCTCCTTCTCTCTGTCCTTACGTTCCCCTAATGCCCCCCCCCACCCCCTTTTCCGTTGATCGGGTGGTCGGATGGCTGAATCTAATTTTGCTGTGTGTCTCATAGACATAGGTGCGAAGTATATGTGTAGTGTGGCGACGCGTCAACAGCAACAGCTGGGAGGAGGTGCGGGGAAAATTAAACACTAGTACCAACATTTCTTTCCCGCGACGATAGTGGCATGCGCTTGGCGTTGTTAACAGTTGTTAACTATTAGCGAACGAAACGTCCCCGGCGGGCATGCCCCCAGGGACGATGCATCCACGAAACAAAACAAAACGAAAAAGATAAAATATGAAACGTGCGTCTGAATGACATGTCGTCTCGGCGCGCGAGCGTGTGTGTGTGTGTGTGTGTGCATGCATGCATGACGTGTAGAGAAGCACATGCATACGACGCACACACAAATTTCAGCCATCAGATGCGACAGAACCTTCGATAAACGCTACGACCCCGGCCGCAGCAGCGGCAGTGTGCGCCAGGCCCAATCAACACTGTCTGTAGCGAAACGGGCCGGAATTTTCGTCGGAGCGCCAATCCAACGAACGTCGGTGGGCTCGCGTTCGCCGAGCCGACATTAGTTCGAGCGCCAGGTGGGCCGAGCGCCGAGCTGCAGAGCTACCCCGGGGAGGAAGCGAGACAGCTTAGCTCTCGCTGACGATCTCGGGTACTTGGTGGCAGCATATATACCCCGCGCTCACACATAAAGACTGATATCGTGGCATTGAGCGATAGAGCTCACCAGTTGGCAGCAAGTGTCCCACTCGCGGTCGAATCGGATTTGCAAACACACATAGTAAGGCAACCATGTGACCTCGCATACGATTATTTTTTTTCAGTTTGGTAGAAGTGGGGCGCTGTTCATGTGGTTCGGTTGGCTCGAGTGAGCTCGCGTTCGTCGTGCCGGCATATAGTCGTCCCAGCGAAAGAACGATACGAGTTTCTCTCTCGCACTGAAGTGGTTCCCATACCCCCACCACTTTCAACTGTGCTGTTCTTTCGGTTGGAAGACTATATCAATTCGGGCGCCGGGCGGGCCGGGCGGGCCGAGCTGCCCCGAGGAGGAGTGGAGACAGCTTAGCTCTCGCTGACGATCTCGGGTACTTGGCGGCGGCATATGTACCCCCCCGCGCTCGCCGAGATGAATAGGGTCCGAAGCTTTGAGCGAATAACTTGTAGCAGATTCGAATAGCAGTGGTATCAACAACAGATATTAGCATCATTTGCGCCAACACTTACGCCCAAAGCGACTATGACCTCACATTTTTATTCTTTTCAATTAGGAAGAGGTGGGGCGCTGTTCTTGTGGTTCGGTTGGCTTTTCGCTCCTTGAGTGAGCTCGCGTACACCGAGCCGACATCAGTTCGGGTGCCGGGCGGGCCGAGCTGCCCCGAGGAGGCGAGACAGCTTAGCTCTCGCTGACGATTTCGGGTACTTGGCGGCGGCATATATACCCCGCGCTCGCCCTAACTTAGAGGGTCCGCGGCTTTGAGTTAATTCACAGCAGCAACAGCAACAACGCAACAGCAGCATCAACAACAACAGTAGCGCGCGCGCGCGACTGAACCTAAAGCTCAAAGCGACATAGACCTCATTTTTATTTTTCAATTTTTTTGTTTCGATTTAATGCTTGAGGTCGTCGGGCGCTGTTCATGTGGTGAGGTTGCCTTTTGGCTCCTTGACCGCGGATCGCATCGGATCAAAGATCACGGGCCACGGGTGCCGTCCCTCAATCAAAGAGAGAGAGAGAGAGAGAGAGAGAGAGAGAGAGAGAGAGAGAGAGAGAGAGAGAGAGAGAGAGAGAGAGAGAGAGAGAGAGAGAGAGGTGGGGTCAAACGTTTGGCGCCGGCCCGTGCCCACGGAGTAGCCTAGCCTAGGAACTGTACTACCATGGGAGCCGGGGCGAACCTCCTGCTCCGCCCAGGGGAAAAGTGATGCGGTGCGGCCTTCCCGGAACGACGAGACAGGCGTTATGATCAATCGGCGCGCTTCGTGACCACGTGACCTGACCCGGAGGCCGCGGAGGCGGAGGGCGGAGGCCGCCGGGGGGCAGCGGGGGCAGCGGCGGCCGTGGACACGGGCGAGTGCGGCCAGGCCGCATCTGCGATGGGAGCAGCAGCAGTTCGGACGCATGATCTGCGTTAGCACCGCCATCCGCAGCAGCAGCAGCAGCAGCATTACCCATTACCCCGTGCACTCCGCTCCAGCCTCCGGCATCTCCCTTCCTTTTTGTTCCTCCAGAACCCGTCGTATGAATGGACCCGACCGGACCGTCTCCACCACTGTCCCTACTGCGCATTTTCCTTCCTCTCCACTTGAGGGGAAAGGGGCAGTGTTTTATATCCTCCTTCTCCTCCTCCTCCTCCTCCTCCTCCTCCTCCTCCTCCTTCTCTCTCTCTCTCTCTCTCTCTCTCTCTCTCTCTCTCTCTCTCTCTCTCTCTCTCTCTCTCTCTCCCACTTCCCTTTTGTTTCTCGTGAATGGATTAAGGCGTCCGTCAACCGCGTCATTAAGTGGGTCATTTGGGCACCACCGGGCACCACTGCGCTGCCGCTGCTGCCGCCGCCGCCTCCTCGCGTCCGCCCGCTCTGCTCCCTGCCGCTCTGCCGGGGGCCGCCGGGGCCACTTGGGTGGCGGGGCAGAGGTCCACGACGACGACGTCCCCCCCCAACCCCCGCGCGGCTCCGCGTTCCTGGAAACGTCCGCGACTAACAGGAACCCGACAGCAGATCAGTTCCTTCGTAATCAGAATAAACTTCATTTACTGCAAGGACTAAGAACAAAGCGCAAAGGTTCAAATACTGCAGGTTCTCAATGAATGGACCCGACCGGACCGTCTCCACCACTGTCCCTACTGCGCATTTTCCTTCCTCTCCACTTGAGGGGAAAGGGGCAGTGTTTTATATCCTCCTCCTCCTCCTCCTCCTCCTCCTCCTCCTCCTCCTCCTCTCTCTCTCTCTCTCTCTCTCTCTCTCTCTCTCTCTCTCTCTCTCTCTCTCTCTCTCTCTCTCTCTCTCTCCCACTTCCCTTTTGTTTCTCGTGAATGGATTAAGGCGTCCGTCAACCGCTTGGTCGCGCGCGGTTGCGTTCATCGCGTTCACATCGCATCTGACGCACTACTTGGCACTATCCCCGTCTCTGCCCGCCTGAAGAGAAGCCTTTCCCAGACAGCGGCGCGCACCCGGCTAGCGGCTACTGACTGCCACCGCGACCCGCCCCGGTGTCGCCCTGCCCCCCCCCCCCCGGACGTCCAGACGCCCAGAAACAGTTTTATGCCAAAGGAGACAGGGCGCCGACAAAAACAACGATTGCCCCTTAAGTACCTCCCGATTCGATGGAAGCCCAGCCGGACAAACTGCGTCCAGTGTTCGGGTCGGGTCGGGTCGGGCCCAGACGCCCAGACGGGCAGCCACGGCAGCCACCGCCGTGACCGACGCTTCGCTTTTTGCTCGCGCCGCGGCGGCCACCATTTTTCTGCACGCCGCATTGATCGGCCGCTGGCCGCCGCGGCGCCGCGGGGTCCGGTCCGCGGTGTCTGCCGAGGGCGGAGGGTCCGTCGCCGAGCTGCGCGATTAGGAGTGTGTTTCGGATGAAAAATTGCAAAGCAGCGCAAACCGACGGCCTTTGGAAACAGTTTTGCCCTTTGCTTGCGCCTTGTACCGACTCTCATTCTTTTGCCTCGGCGCTGCGGCGCTGCTGAGCACCAAGCCGTCCGGACCGGACCACGGCGACGTTGACGTGTCTGAAATACCAGCGGAGACCGCGCGGCGCAGTGCAGTATGTGGGGCGCCCGGCGCAGCACGGCGCAGACCTCAGCCGGCCTCAGCCGGCAGGCGGCAAGCCACCGCTCAGCCATATGGCTCAGCGCTTGTGTTCCAACCTAACCCCCGCTGTTTCCGACTTTTATGAAAACTTCATCGGAGTGGGCCCCCACCCGGGTGACTCAAACGCGGGCGTTATGCCCCCGGGCTGAGCCCCCTCGCCGCGCCGCCGGGGTCTTTACGGCCGCCTCCCCGTGTCGGGCCGCCACACAGACCGCGCCAAGCGGGGCGCCTCATTAACGAAAACCACCACGAAACGGCACTAAAAACACACGCGGGCGTTAAATCGAGTCCGGACCGGGCACGTATCGGCGGCAAACCCCGTCGCTTTCAAACGGCGCCACCCCGACCACCGCCGGCCGCCGCCGCCGCCGCCGCCGTCGAGGCCGCCAGATAGTTATTACTTGGAAAACGGCAATGACATCTTTCAGATGTCGTCCACTTCCTTACGCCGCCTTGAGCTCCGCGGCCCCGCGGCTGCGCGCTGCCAGCGCCGCTCCCTGTGCCTTCTTCTCCTTCTCCTCCTCCTCTATTTTTTCCCCCTTTCTTTCCTCCCCGCTGCCGCGCTGCTGTCGCGTTACGGCCCTGCCCTGCCCTGCGCCGCCGCGCCGTAGTTAAGGACAGCCAGACGCCGCGCCACGCCGCACCGCGGGCTAGTGACATTTCCTTCTGCAGAAAAATTCCCGTGTGCGAGTCCGTCTGTACGCCGTACCGGCCGGGCCGGGCCGCGGGCCGACCGGCGACGCGACCATGGTGAGCGCGGCGCACAGCGAGGCACAGTGCACGGTGCGCCTGATGAATGGGTGAGAATACTGGTTCTAGACCAACAATCCTCTACGGTACACGCCGCGGTATGGCGGTGGTGGTGGTGGTGGTGGTGGTGGTGGTGGTGGTTGGTGCGCCTGATCCTATACGGCCCCGCCCGTCGCGCGCCCCGCTGAGCCCCTCCGAGCCCCAACTCGTCGTCGTCTCGTCTATACTAGTACGGGGAAGCACTCGGGGGCAGGCTCATTGCCGTTGCAGTATGGCCATTCCTCTCCTGCTCGCGTCTTTCTTTCTCTCGCGTCCTGCTGCACGTCCTGCTGCACGTCCTGCGGGACGAGTGTTCATCGCGGACGTCGTGCCGGCCGTCGCAGCCCCCCGACGTCCGCGGCGTCCGCCGTACGTCAGCAGGACCTGCATCGCGGACGCGGAGCGGGGAGGAAAAAAAAATTTAAGCTGCCCCGATGGGGACTCGAACCCGCTCAATAACACCGGGAGCGCGAGCCGCGCCACTACGCGGCCGCCGTGCCACCGCCCAACTGGACTCGTCGTCCGTCTTCTCTCTCTCTCGCTCATTCGGATCGAGGTCCGGGACATAAATATTATCATCGGCAATCGAAGCGAGGGAGGAGGGGGGGGGGAGAGATTCGCGGGCGCTTTTTGTCACACCCGGCTGCTCTATAAGGCAAGCCGAGGCCATCGCCACGGTCGGGGCCGGGCATGGGAAGGGTTGGGGAGGGCAGTGAAGGTGAGGGCTGCGCCGGGCTGCGCCGGGCTGCGCCGGGCTGCGCCAATCTGACTCAAACCTCTCACAGTGACTGCCGCGCCGCCAAGCGATACAGACGGATAACTGCCCCAATGCCCACACCGCTCTCGTTGCTACCCAAGGCGCGCGCCGCCCGTCGTCCCCGTCGTCCCGATGGCCGTCCGGTTGAATGACCGACCGTCTCCGGGGCGCGCATCTATGGCACTATAAGAGCAGCGCCAAGTTTTTCATACCGAGTCATCGCCATCGTCTCTCTCTCTCTCTCTCTCTCTCTCTCTCTCTCTCTCTCTCTCTCTCTCTCTCTCTCTCTCTCTCTCTCTCTCTCTCTCTCTCTCTCCGCGCATGGCGCCGCCGGCCTGCACGGAGAGGAATGCTGTCCGAGATGGTCCCGGACCCCTAGTGCCAGCCTGCAGCTATGCTGTCCCGTTTCACCGCTGTGCGCCCGGGCTGCCTACCTTCACGGCGCCCTCAGGGAGGGGAAGGGAGATCGGCACGGAGGGAGCGGGAGAGAGAGATTAGAAACCCCTGTGCGGCAGCAGGTGCACTGCACTCTCGACATGAGGAAAACAGGTGGTGCGAGTGAGAACGGCGGGGGGGGGGGGGGGGGGGGGGCTAGTCCTACGGCTAGGGCCGCGCCTGTGGCCGCGCCTGGAGAGCAGGGCCTTGGCCAGGGCAGCACAGCTGGTGACCGAGGATAGAGAGCAGTCCGCTGTCAGCGCCGCTACAACGCCACGCCTCAGAGATCGCTGCTCGCTACCGCCGACTATTACTTTTGGAGGGAGGGGGGAAGGGGGCGGGGGGGAGCTTGACGACGGGGGACTTGAACGCACAGCTCAGCCGGGGTGCAAAAGGCAGGCGGTGGAATTTCAGCTCAGCGAGTGTTGCACCTAGCGGCCCGGAGGCCCGGAGGCCCGGAGGCCCGGAGGCCAGCAGGACCGCGTCACGTCCGATGCGGCGCTCCGCTCCAGTTTGCGTCGACCGTGTCGCGGCACGGAAATGTGTGGCCGAGTCCGCGTACACGGTGATAACCCCAGGGGGCGCCGAGCGCGGACCCCGGCGCACTCCGCGCACTCCGTCATTGTCCGCGCCTCACCCCCTCCGGTCCGGTCCGGTCCGGTCGGGGTCATCCTGGTGGCCATCGGGGTGGTACAACCGGGGTCCGTGCCGAACCGAACCACGCCACCGCGCGATGCATCATACTGGCTCCGGGCCTCCGGGGGCTCCGGGTCCGGGAGTCCGCGGCCACGGCGGAAGGAATTAGAACGCTGTCTTGTTGGGTCCGGCGGGGCGGGCGGGGCGGGCGGGGCGGGCGGGGCCGCAGAGTACGTGTACCGTCGGGGCCCCGGGGGAGGGAGGTTATCTGGCCAGGGCGTTGTGCTGTCCGTCTGTGGTCGGCGGGCCGGGCCGGGCCAGGGTCGTCGGGCTGGGCTGCTGGGCTCGGGGCCCCCGCCGACGCCTGTCTGCGTGCGAGCCTGCGTGTCCGCCCCGGAGATGCGTGCCTTTCGCCCCGGGTCGCCGCACCGCCGCCGTCGTGCACGCGCGTGCGTGTGTGTGTGTGTGTGTGTGCGCGCGCGCGGCCCCGCCCGGACCTGGCCGGCGGTCCAGCAGGCAGGCGACAAAGGCACACGAAACGAACGAAACGAAACAGTCCGCTCCTCGCGATCGTATCAAGAGACGCAACGCTCTCTGCTCTTTCCAACCCGGCCTGCCCCGCCCCGCCACGCACCTCACGGCACTCTATCATCCAAAGGGCACCTTGCTGTGTCAGTTAGTTACCCTTTTATTCGGGAAGAAACTTGTCGCGCGCCTTACGCGAATTCGGCGATTTTCCCGAAACGAATAATATGAAGATACCCCGGAGAAGCGGTGTGTCTAGCACAACCCGCACGAGGCATGGAGCCAGCCGCGCCTCGCCCGGCCCGGCCCTGCCCTCCCCACCGGCATGACACCGCAGAGAGAAATCGCAGAAAGGAAACGTCCCCGAATCCTGGAACCACTGGAACGACAACGCCGCGGCCCTACGGAGATGAGACGCGATGCGATGTGGGGACAGCGGCGCCGAATATGTAATCACAACCATCGCTGCTGCGGCTTTTGCGGCCCGCGTCGGGTACCAGGGGACGAGGCCGCCCGGGGGCCGTCCGCAAACCGCGTGACGTTTTAATTCGCAGGCGGCTCGGCCTAAATCAGGGACGACCCCCCACCAAAGCAGAGGACTCGGTCGCTGCGGAGCCTCCAGTCCAGCCCAGCGCGGCCCGTGTGTGGTGATGGATGGGGGAGCGGCAGCGTCGTCGGCGGTCCCTTTGCTCTGGCGTCGCGACGCGCCACCTCGTGCGTGCGTGTGCGTGTGTGCGTGTGCGTGCGCTGTGGGCCCCTTGGGGAGGTTCTAATGGCGGGCCCAATAAGCCGGTAACTCACGTAACGCACACACGCACACGGAGAGTGGTCAGGCGGGCAGCGGCCCCAGTGTCTCAGAATGGAATCGCATCGCCAGGTCCCATCTCTCGGCGCGGCACGGCGCGGTGCTCGCATGAGAAGGCCGGGGCCGTATGATGTATGAGGCTTGGCGGCTGGGCCGGTGGCGGCGGTGGCGGCGGTGGCGGCGGCAGCAGCTCCCTGCTGTCCCGCGGACAGGGCAGCAAGCGCAGGACCTCTGCGCAGAGGGTCTGAGGACGCCGCCCCCTCCAGTCCTAGCCGCACCGAACTGGATGCTGGTGGCCTCTTGGGGGCGGCCGCAGTTGTCGCCGTGGTTAGCGGATGAGGAAAATGACGGATTCGCTAGCGGGACTCCTCCGCGCACTTACAAGCCAGCATGGCCTTCTGCACACATGACGCCTGCGCGGTAGGCAACCACGGTCTCTCCGCGCACGCGAGTCGTGCGGGATGGCCTACCCCGGCGCTCGCAGGCGCTCGCCGCGCACTCACCTGTTCGTGCTTCTTGAGGTAGGACAGGCGCGGGAAGGCCTTGTCGCAGAAGGAGCAGGCGTAGGGCGTGCCCTCGGTGACGCCGACGGTGAAGGCGAGCTCCGAGTCGGCCACGTCCGTCGCCGAGTTGGGCGTGGCGCAGCTGCTCGGGGAAGGCGACGTGGCGTCCTCGGGCGTCTCGGAGCGCCAGGACGACCCGGGGTCCGTGCCCAGGGCATCTGAAACACAAGGAGAACGATGTCAAGTATCCAAACTCAACTTAATTTGGGGAAATTTCTGGGGGGAAAAAAAGAGAAACTCGTTGAATTAAAATTTGTGGCAAACTTAAATTTTATGTGATCCGCTTTTTATTTTTTTGTGCTACAGCACAAGACGCCCGCTTTTTATGAAGTGATAACACTTCAACCAACACGTGATTCTGAGTGTGTGTGTGCCCAGCCAAACGCGAACAAACCATAAAGCCTTTTCAAAATGCTTGCCTCTTAATTGTGACTTACTCTGTGACTCAATTTACTGCTGCATTCGGCCCCCTGCCTTCCATGTGTGTGTACCCGCGGCTATCATGGCGTGTACGGGCCGAGGCGGGGCCCCTAATCCAAATGGTGAGAGAAAGAGGCTGGCTGCCGGAAGGGATTCATATAAAGCACTCTCTTTGCCCTTGTCCGATTTGTAAATAAAACTCATTAATAAAAAGATCGTAAAAGGTCGTCATAAATACGACGCGGGCCGCCGGGCAGCGGACCCTGGCCCTGCCGGCCCGGCCCCCTCGGCGCCGCGTGGGTGGCGGAGCGTGGCGGAGCGTGGCGGAGCGTGGCGGCGACATGGAGCTGATGGTGTAATTATTCAATTAGGCGCTAGAGAGACAACAACATGTGTGCCGCACGTATCGTGGGGGCCGTGCCGTGCCGTGCCGTGCCGTGCCGTGCCGTGCCGTGCCGTGCCGTAGCCGTGCGCTGCGGGGGCGGCAGCGGCACTGGCGCGGCGGTGCGTCGCACGTCTCAATCCACTCGGCCGTGATGCTCGCTTGCTGCCACAGCTTTTTAATGAGGAAATCAGTAATCTAGTGGGCCGTGTCTGTGCGGCAGCGACCGAGGGCTCACGACATGCTCAGCACCAGGGCCGGCGGCAGCCATGGCGGCCAGCGCAGGGACCGGCGATCGTAAGGAGCCGGCTGGAAAAGTGTCTATAACGACCGTCACAATAGGGTTGAGAGAGAGACAGAGAGAGAGAAAGAGAGAGAGAGAGAGAGAGAAAGAGAGAGAGAGAGAAAGAGAGAGAGAGAGAGAGAGAGAGAGAGAGAGAGAGAGAGAGAGAGAGAGAGAGAGAGAGAGAGAGAGAGAGAGAGAGAGAGAGAGAGAGAGAGAGAGAGAGAGAGAGAGAGAGAGAGAGAGAGAGAGAGAGAGAGAGAGAGAGAGAGAGAGAGAGAGAGAGAGAGAGAGAGAGAGACAGAGAGAGTGGGGGAAGGGGGCCAGTGAGAGGGGAGGAAAAATATTTTTGGGCGGTAAGACAAGCCACAACTCAGCAAGGGGTTGAATGCGTCGTCGGGCCGCAAGCAATG
This sequence comes from Odontothrips loti, assembly GCA_038380765.1. NCBI lineage: Eukaryota > Metazoa > Arthropoda > Insecta > Thysanoptera > Thripidae > Odontothrips > Odontothrips loti. The sequence goes on from CM076253.1 coordinate 9,171,770, forward strand.
CATCGGGCGCCATAACGGCAAAAGAAAAGGAAAAGGATGTCACCGCAGCCCAGCATGGGTCTGGTCTCTGCAGGCTCCGCGGGCTCTGCCAGGGCTCTGCAGTCCGTGTCCGTGTCGTCATAGATCCACCGCCGCTGGGCGCTCGGCGCACGCGCTTTATGCTGATATCGCCGGGCTGCTGATTTAGATTCCGTGTTCGCCGGACACGCATCGAGCAGCGAGCAACGGGTAAATACACGACCGCGACCGGGACCGGGCCGTCACACACGGACGAAATACGGCACGGCAGAGAAAGAGCAGCATTGGCACAGGGGAGGGAGGGGCAGTAGTCCGAGGTGTGGTGTGGTGTGGTAGCCACACAAGTCGTGGAGGCAGCAGCGGCAGGCGCTCTGTCGGCTGTCCTATGGTTCCCACCGCCGAGCCGAGCCGGGATGAGACGGGACAGGACGGCAGGACACCGCGCCTTCAAATTGGGCGCAAGGACACACAAAAAGGGGCAAAGTGGGCGGCGGCGGCGGCGGCGGCTACCGCACTGCCTGGCTCCCCTTCTTCTCGGCGCCCACCGCCGTGTTTGCCTTCCTCAAACGGCGCGGGACGGAAATCGATCATTAACCGCGAAGCATGAATGAATGACTGAATGACCGCAGACAGGTATTTATCCCCTCCCGTCCCCTCCGCGTCGTGCTGGGTGCCCGCGCGGCAGCCGGGGGCGTGGGGCGTGGGGCGTGGGGTGTGGGGCGTGGGGCGCAGGCCGTGGGGCCCACCCCTTCTGACCTCGGGAGGCTCGGCGGGGCCGGCGTGGCGTGCTGCTCCCAGCAGCACAATGAGTAAAATGGCCCGCGAGCTCAGGCAGAGGCAGCTCGGCCCGCCAACCACGCCGGGCCGGCCGTCGTCCTTTGAGTCGGAATTGAGACATCCTGTGGACTGGACACAGCACACTTAGCGCGCGCGCGCGCGCGCCCACACCCGCGGGCCCTAACCGCCACCAAGCACATGCACGCCGTCGTCGTGATGATGCTCGCACGTCCGCCCCCGCGCGCCGCCCCCCCGCCCTCCGGATATCATTAAACGCGGACTAACTAACGCTCCATATGCCCGACGACGCCACTTTCCTCCGTTTCGTTTCGGGTGGCCGCCGCTGCGGAGGTCCGCTCGGCCCGGCCCGGTCCACGGCGAGGGAAGAGAGGGCGATTTGTCCATGTAATGCCCCGCCCTGGCCCGGCCCGGCCGCAAGATGGGGCGAGTCCTCCAGTTTGAGGGAATTAAGACATCCTGTGAGAGCCGAGTGACCCGCACGGACTGTGTATGAGGGATGAGCCACCAAAATGCACATTAATTCCCGGCTGGACACCAATTGAAACTCGCCCCCTACACCGCCAAAACAGACATTTGAAATGTGAGTTGAAGGAATCTTATTCGGTTATTTTAATTCTTACTAAGTTTGTACAAAGGGGCCGGGGGAAGGGGAGTGTTCTGGGGGTACCCGGGTACCGGGGGTACCCTTGTGCCTGTGACCGCACTCGCTCAATCCCCACGACCAGCGCCGCCCGCCCCGCCACGCCACGCCTGGGCTCCAAATCCCCACCCGGCCATTGCGGTCCAAATAGGGCTCCCCGCCCACCCATTGCGCAGCCGGAGGAGCTGGAGGAGCCCGGGAGCTGGGCTGGCCGGAGCCGGGCCGCCCCGGGGGCAAGTGTTCCACGCCGCCAACGCCACACCGCGGCGCCAACCTTTTCCCCCGCGCCACGCCACGCCACGCCACGCCACGCCTTTACCCGGCGCGCCATGCAAGAAGGAGGAGCATTCGTTTCTTATTTATAGAGTATACATACTAGATCTGGCGCCCGCATCAGACAGCGCGGCGCCCGCACCGCACACGGTAAGAAGAAAGGCGTGCGCGCGTGGCGAGCGCGTGGCGTGCGCGTGGCGCGGCAGGGGGTTGTGCGGACAGCCGCCGCCGCCGCCACGCGAGCGCCACACAAATAACACGACGCGTGCATAAATTTGCAAACGGCGTCGGCGGATTACGTTTCGTTTCTCCAAACGACGCGACGACGGTGCTGCCGCGCCACGGCTGCTGCTGCAACTACGACGCGACGCCCACCACGACGGCGACGGGGCTCTTCAGTGGTTTCGGGGCCCGCGTGCTACGCTATAGCTATTGCGAGAGGCCCGGCGCCAGGATCCACATGACGGACGACGGGGACCCCGGCGGCCCCGGCGGCCCGGGGAGGAGGATTCGTACAGTTTGCATTCTTGCCCCCGCGAATGGCCTGTATTTCTTCATTACACACCCTGGAGAGGGCGAGTTAGAGAAGAGCGGCGGGGAGGGGAGAGGAGGAGAGGGGGGGGGGGCGTTCAGTTAGCTGTCTCGTCGCAATCCGCTCGCGCCGAAAAGAAAAATGGCCCACGTGCATATGATGGACTCCGCCGGGATTTGAACCCGGGCACACCGAACCGGAATTATAGTGTGTGGAGGACGCACCCGGGCGTGGGCCGTTGTCATCGCCGGCGTCCCCACCACCTCACCCGGGGCCGACGGGGGCCGACGGGGGCGTTACGCCCCGCCAATGAGGCGCGAACACGCGGGGGCCCGGGCCGGGCCGGGGGCCGCGCCCGCGCCGCCATATCGCATGGCACACCACCTCGATCCATCTCAATTACATTTAAGAGCGAAACGAAGCCAAACGAGGCGGCGGCGGCGGCTGCACGGGGACCGCCGCGCCGCGCCAAGCCGTACCTGGAGGAGGCCGCGACGCGAAATGGCAGAGCGGAGCGGAGCGGAGCACAGCGGGGATCGGTGACGGCGCGCCCCCACATACCACATACCGCACATCCTCGTCTCCCACAGCCGAACAAAACATATGACACGCCGGCCCAGATGAGCTGAGCTGAGCAAAGGGGAAAGGGGAGGAAAACGTACGCATATACATCCTCACTCGCCGCGCTGGCGGCGGCAGCGGTGTTCGCAGCATGAAAGGTGAGAGGGCGAGAGCGCTCCCCCCGGCCGTGCCCCCGGCCCTGCCCCCGGCCCTGCCCCCGGCCCTGCCCCCGGCCCGACCTGGGGCGGCAGCGCCTTGCCGGCGTACGGCACCTCATTTAATTCCGAATTGAGGGGCCGCAGATGCAGGGGGTGAAAAATTTACGTGGGAGGAAGTGGCAGCAGCAGCAGCAGTAGCACGGGGAGGGCCTGCTTATACTCCAGTGTGTGCGTGTGCGTGCGCGCGCGCGCGTGTGTGTGTGTGTGTGTGTGTGTGTGCGCGTGACTCCTGACTCTTGCTCCACCTCCCGAAATGATCCCCCCGGGGCCACTGACTGCGCCGCCTGGACAGGATTGCATCCTCGTGGCGTGCGGCGCGGTGGTGCTGTGCGCCGCCAACTACGGAATCTTTTTGGCCACGGCTGTACACGACCCCGCCCCGCCCCGCCCCGCCCCGCCCCGCGGGCTCCGTGTCGTCTTTCGCAAAATGCGATCACTGTCCCCCTCATCACCTGTTCCTTCCGATTTGGCTCGGCCGCGCCTCTCACGGCTCCCTCTCATTGCCACCCGCGAACCTCCTTGCACACACACACACACACACACACACACACACACACACACACACACACAAGCTTCCACGCCTTCACCTGGCCACCCTTTCCTTGGTGCTCCCTTATTTTGCTTCTCTTTTCACACACACACACACACACACACACACACACACACACACACACACGGACGGAGGGGCGGGGCCAGGATAACGCCTTTATTTCGCACCAACAAGCGGCGGCGGCAGCGTCCCCTCCCAATCTCGTCACTCTCCTGGCTGCGTAAGTACAGTCAGTTCCAAAAGCACACGCACACACGCACACACACACACACACACACACACACAGCGGATCTGCACCTGAACACTTCGGCGGCCACCAAAGAGGCGATATATTCCGCAATGATTCGCACGCAGATGGCCCGCTGCTGAGTCGCGACAATGCGGGGGGCGGGGCAGAGGCCAAAGCGAGAGGGAGAGTGAGAGAGACAGAGAGAGAGACAGAGAGCGAGAGAGAGAGAGAGAGAGAGAGAGAGAGAGAGAGAGAGGTTGTGCCGCAGAATACAAGTGAGAGAGAAAAGGAGGGAAGACAAAGTGGGGCGGTGCGGCGGCGTCGCGGCCAGATAGAGGGTGCGGTGCGTAAAGGCAGAACAAATAAGGCGCTATTAATCTACATTAGAATAAAAGGCGGCATTCCTTCCTTCAAGTGGGTAGTAGTACGAGTGAGTGAGATGGAAGACGCGGGCTGGAGAGAGGGAGAGGGACGGAGCATTCGTCGTGTGGCAGAAAGGGGGGGGGGGGGGGGGCAAATCGGGCACCACATTGCTTCACCCAAAGCGGCCACTCTCCAAACTTGGTCGGTCCTTTCTTCGCACTAAGGCACCGACTTGAAGGATGAGGCCTGAAGGTCCCAACGTCCGCGGCGCCATTGTACGGCGAGAAGCTATGAGAAATTCGAGGGGCGCCGCGCCGTCGCACGAAATTTCTCATCATCATAGTAGTTTTGGGTCGTCGCGGGGTGGGCGATCGCGCTTGCTAACGCGGCTCTTTTCGGGGAAAGGATACGGTAGTTAAAAGGAAAGAAAAAGTGTAATTGGCGTTTATGACGCGATTTGATGCGGCGAGAGGCGGAGTTCTCACGGGGCCGGGCCGGGCCGGGCCGGGCAGGGCGGGGTGCTGCCGGAACGGATAGCAGGTCCCCGTCGGATCCCGCGGCACCTCGTTAGAACTGCGGCAATTGTCGGGGCCCATCGAGTGGTATAATGGTGATGGTTTACGCCCTGTTTGATTTCAGGCGGCGGTGCGGCCTTTGGGGGCCTGACCCTCCCCAAACAGTGGCAGCAGCGGCAGCGGCAGCGGCAGCGGCGGCGGCAGCGGCACCTCAGAGCCACCGAGCCTCTTTTGTGGCGTCTAAGAACACCACCGACGGAGCGGGAGGCCGGGGCCGGAGGCGTCAACACTAAAGATGTAAACATTCCGAAAAATATGAAATTCGACTGAAATTTTTTATGGAAATTCCTGGGAAAATTTTCAACTTTTCTTCTAAAAAAAATCAATTTTTCAATAAAAAAAAATTACAGTCAACACCTTGCGCTGTGAGACTCCCCGCACCTCCTTTCACACGATTTGAATGAGTGCGGCGCATCCTAGCGCCTCACCAGGGTTAATTATCCCCCTCCCCTCCCTCCTCTCTCTCTCTCTCTCTCTCTCTCTCTCTCTCTCTCTCTCTCTCTCTCTCTCTCTCTCGCGGTCTGCGCGGGCCGCACATGCTTCTTTATTAGGGTGATATAGTGCACCCTGCCGCCGCCTTGGCCCGGGCTGCTGGGGCGGGGCGGGGCGGGGCGGAGTTTGTAGGGGGGCGCTATAAAGTGCGGACCAGATCCCGCCGCCGCCGCGGAGAGCGTCTTGGCGGCGGCCAGCGGCGGCCGGCGGTCACCGCGCATTCGAGTCTCTGCACTGGGCTAGGCTCTACTCGGTGCTGACCACACACACACACACACACACACACACACACACACACACACACACACACACTCGTGGCGCATTAGTACGCGGCCTCCGGGTAGGCAACCCGAACACTGCCGGGCTGGCGGGACGGCCTACCCGCCGCTCCGCAGGCGCACTGGCCGCCGCCGGTGCCGGGTTCCTCCACGCACGCCGGGCGGCGCGTCGCGTCGCGGCGTCTCTCGTACGTGCGAGAACCCATTCGAGTTGATGATGCCTAAACATGGCGGCGTACCGACGCGGCAAACGGCCGCACGGCGCGGCGCGGCGCCGCCCCGTTCCAATACCGATTTATTGGGGCCGCTTTGCCCACAAAGAGCCGCGAGCCGAGCCGAGCCGGCGACGAGACTACTGTCCGTGTGCGGAGCGTGTGCGGAGCGTGTGCGCCGCGTGCCGTGCCCATCCGCGATCGCAGTCGAGCGCTTCCTATGTCGTCACATACCGGGCTAGACGGGGGCCGCGCCGTGAGCCGCCAGCCGAGCCGAGCAGAGCCGTGCTGTGCTCATGGTCAAGTTGCCCGGCGGCGGTAAAGACCCGCGGAGGGAAAAGAGTGCAGACCGAGAAGAAGAAGAAGGAGGAGGAGGAGAAATGCGAGGAAGCAGCGGCGGCAGCCGGTGGTGCGCGGGAGTGCGACAGAGAGCGCGCGCCGCGCTGCCGCGCGGACCCAACCGCCCCGTGCGAGTGAGCGAGAGCGCGAGCGTGATTGAATTATTCGTGGCACGTCACCGGGGAGATGCCCGCTGGGAGGTGAGCGCCGTATCTCCCGGCCGTCATCATGATCATCATCATCAGCAGCAACAGCAGCAGCAGCAGCAGCAGCAGCAGCAGCAGCAGCGCCGCACTAAATGAATCCGCGATCAGGCGATATGTGTTCTCCCCGATGCAGCACACTCCACGGCGTTGTTAGGGAGGAACATATAGTGATGCGGGAGGGAAAAAACTGAGCAGTCCGCGCAGCGTGCAGCCAAAGTAAGGCATGCCGTAGACGGGACGGGTCAGGACGGACACGAGGAAGCTCTGCTGCGCTCGCTGGACCTGCGCTGCACACCACAGCACGCACCTCACAACACATGGGTCACACGACTCGTGAGTGCGGACTGTGGAGCTCTAGGTCTGGGCCCTGCCCGGCAGGCACTGCCAGGCTAGGACTGCATCTGTTGGTATTTGCGGAGCAAACCCCTTTCCGGTCGGGGCGGGTCCGCAGGCCGGAGGGGCTGCATCTGTTATCGTTGGTGTCCCACTTACTGACCGGGGGGAGGGACCAGTCGGCGTGGGCGTGGGGCGGGGCGGGGCGGGGCGGGGCGGGCTGCCTCTGGTAGATGGCCATCTCGACACGCATTTCCACGAACTCCAACGACAGCAGAGCCTCAACGACGCGGACGCGGCGCCTGCTGCGGCCTCGGACGCCGCCCGCCTGCTGCCTCGGACGCCGCCGCCCGCCGCCTCCCTCATCGGTGGCCACGGGGATGATGGTGGCCGACAACGCGGCGCCCATCAGATGGCCAACGCGGCCGGTACCCGCAGAGTCGCGCGCGCGCGCGCGTGTGTGTGTGTGTGTGGCTCCATGCAGGACACTTCTGCCCAATTAAGGCGCGTGCCCGGTCGCCACGCGCCCCGCACGCGTGCAGACACAACACACACGCACGCTCGGGAGCACGCGGCAGAAGTACACGATCGACACGCCGCGCCCAGAGCGAAAATACGAAATCAAGGGAAAACTCAACCGTCACTAATATAGCGCGTATTGCGACACCGCGTACACACTCCGGCTGCACATGGATTTCTCATACGTAACGCGCCGTGGCCGGCGGGGTGCGGCGGGAGCAGTGCGGGCGGGGAGGCGCGGCCGCCGCATACAAACTACTACCAACTCCCGATGCTATCATCGGACGCTTCTTTTCTTTCTATTCCGAAACGGGCGATAGGGATCGGCTCGCGCGACAACAAAGGATTAGTCTTCTCACTCGCCTGGTGGGGGTTCATTGATGCGCGCGCACTTCGGGGGCTCATTTCCGCATTTCACAAACTTGCTGGTGATAAACGGCGTCCTGGTGCCGGTGATGGTGCACCGCGGCCAGCGCGGGGGTCCGCGTGGAGTGGAGGGGGGCGGAGGGCCGCGAGGCGCACAAAGTCTTGGACTTACTTTGCCCGCCTAATGCATATTTCATAGCCGCCGCGCGGACCACCTGTACCCCGCCCCGCCCCGCCGTCCCTTCCTGGCATATTGGCGGATCGAAATTATTTTCAAACAAGGCGGAATAAATGAAGCTGCGCGGCCGCTTTGATTTCTCATACTCGAAATGCAATTGGTGCGCGGCGGCGCGTCGCGGCGCAGAGATTCCTCCCATCCTCACGCGGCATTCTTACCCGGCCGGCCGGGCCTCGGCCCCGGTGACGGACACGCCGCCGACGGCTGACGAGGCTGACGAGGGCCTGCCGCGAGGCTAAGGCGAGAGGCATGCAGCGAGGCTAGGCGCGAGTGCCGCCGCCGGCCGCCATGCCACACGACAAATAGCGCCCTTCATCGGGCTGCCGGGGATGCATCCATCAGCCGGCGTCTCCAGCCAGCGGCCCCAGCCAGCGGCCCCAGCCTCCAGCGTCTCCAGAGCCTCCAGCCGCGCGGCATCAAAGACGTCGTAGTGTCGTCCTGGAAAGGTCTTCTCTTCTCCAGGCAAGGGAATGTGAACCGTTTTGGAAATTATCTAACGCTGCTGCATGTGTTTGTCCAGTCCACCTGGCGGCCGGCGGCCGGCAGCGGCCTGTGCGACACATATAGTATCCACTGGACACTGTCCCCGCGCTGCCAAGGCAGGGGTCGGGAGCCGAGCCGACCACTCGCCAATGCCGCCATACCGTTTTCGTCCACGAGACGAAAAGCCGAGACATTCTAGAAGAGCAGCAGGGCAGCGACTCGCTAAACTCGGTTTCTACAGTACTTTTCGGAATGTATGAAAAATTGCGCGCGAAGTGGGCGTGGCATTTTTGTGCTACTGCTGCTGCGCTGCCTGCGCCGCAGCCGCCGCCGCCGCCGCCGCCGCCGCCGCCGCCGCCGCCGCCGCCGTCGCGGACTGGACAACGACAGAAACCTGTTGGTCTTCCGTCTGTCTGTTTTCTTCCTGGTGGAGAGGAGCGACGGCCCGCAGCGCGGCGCGACGAGACGAAACGAAGAGGGATCAATCGATTGACAAGAAAATGAGTGACGTTTGAGGAGGAAGGCCGATCCTATCCCCAGAGCGGCGGAGCCGGAGAGCCTCTCCTCTATACAGGCTGATAACGACTGGCTGCACTCATGAACGCGGCATTCCTCCAGTCCTACTGTTTTACTTTGTTTTCCCTCTGAATTGTCTCGATTCCGTGTCTTATTCCATGAAAACTCTCTTTCTCTCTGGCATTCAGGGTGACGTTCTCATTGGCGATCCGGGACCGATGCGTCTACCGTGCGCGAATGGTTTTGGTTTTGTCCAGGGACTGCTGCCCTCGGAGGTACCCGGGACTCCCCCATGGAGGCCCTCATCGTGGACCACTGGCCATTCACTGGGCGGGCGAGCGCCGAGCCTTTGGCACACCCTGACGCACTGCCTGTTCCAGGAAGCGGCCACCAATGCATCTGCTAACGAAGGGGTGTCGGGTGCTGGAAATCGGGGAGACAGGGGACACCGACGGACATCGGACGGAGGACACCCACAGGCGGCCGGGCCTCCGGGACCTCCGAGGCCTCCGGGGCACGGCCGGCCGACAGCTGGGTAGGTAATCCTGGCCGAGATGACACCGGCCGTCACAGCAGCACCCATACCTGAGCCTGCATGTAACTGAACGTCCCTCCGATCCGGTAAGCCGTTCCAGCGAAGAGCGCGCCCGCGCGCCATTCCGGTGATGCTGTCATTTTCACTTTCCGCATGGAGCACCCTGCCCTCGGACGTGGCACGCTCCTCAATCGCATTGCGGTTTTTCTTTGTCTTTTTTCTTTCTTTTCTTTTTTCCTCCCTTTTTTTGTGTGTTTATATAAAAGTTGTTTCCCTCTTCCCTCCTTCTTGGCCGCGCGCGGAGGTTCCAGGGAGTCCCCGGAGTGGCCGGGCTGCAGCATTCAAGGCAATGCTCCAGCATCAAGCGGGGCGTCCAGTGCGTGGCGTGGCGTGGCGCGGCGTGGCGCGGCGTGGCGGGGCCGTGCGTCCTTGCATTGTGTGGGTACTGGGTACTACGTGTGGGCACGGTGGGTCCGGCCAGGTGTCGCCACGCCGCGGGGGCCCCGGGGGGGGGGGGCGCACGGGGGCACACAGGGGCCCTCGGCTACGGCCTACCGCCATCCGTCAGGTGCGCGGTGTGGCCGCCTGCCGCGGGCCGCTGTCGACGCGCGCGTCCTGGGACGTCACTCAGCGCCGGCCGGTGCAGCCGCGGCCACAGAGGCCAGGCCGCTGCAGCTAGCTGCAGCTGCAGGTGCACGCGGCTGACCCCGCGAGCGGACCGCCCTACTTGGTGCAGCGACGGTGAGGTGCGTGTAGCACATGGCTATGAGGCTGATACTGTCCTGGGGAGAGAGGATCGGCCCAGGGGAGGGGCCCCTCACTTGGTATACGAGTGTGTCTATACAGACCATGATTTAAAAAAATAAAAATTGGTCTGATTTTTTTTTTTTCCAAATTTTTACTGATTTTAGTGAGGGACTCTTTGGATCAGCTAGAGGAGGTTATAGGTATTCGAGCCAGAGCTCCGACCTCTCTAGCCAAATGGCTGTCCTGCGGTAGATGCTCCATAGACAGCGGCAAATCCAAGGGCTATGCTGCTGATGGTCTGTTCGAATGCTGCTTGATTTCAAGGGCAGCTGTCAGTGCACACACACACACACACACACACACACACACACACACACACACACAGAGTGACCAGCCAGTCCCGTTCGTCGCGGCGGCGCGGTCTCCGGACCTACTGTAACTATATGGCAGTAATTGGCTTTAGTCTTGACCGCCGATCCGCGAGGGCAGCCCGAGGAACAGGTACGATGCGGCAGGGGCAGGGCAGAACCAGGCCGCCGCCGGCCGCTCCCGATGATGTCCTGGTCGACTGCCGCTGCCCGCCGCTGTCCTGTCCATCATTAACGCGAAGAGTGCCGGCCGTGCCGACCCGAACGGGTAGGGGACCCGGACCCGACCTCAGCCTCACACCCGGCACGGGACACGGGTAGTACACGCGAGCAGTGCGCTTGCTGTACTCGCCTCGGATCGGTGTCGGATAGGTTTCGGGCCGCGATAACATCGAACACGCACGCACGAACGGCACGCACGCACGCACGGCTCGACCACACGCGAACATGAATTACACGATGCTGACCCCGATCAATTAGTACCAGTACGGTGGAGAGTGCACCTAGCAAACCTACCCCCCGCGCACATATCCGGGCAGGAAGGAGAGAGAGAGAGAGAGAGAGAGAGAGAGAGAGAGAGAGAGAGAGAGAGAGAGAGAGAGAGAGAGAGAGAGAGAGAGAGAGAGAGAGAGAGAGAGAGAGAGAGACCGTAAGAAGAGCTAGCCGCCCTGCCCTGACGGGGCGGCCTGCCCGAGCTGGCAGCCGCCATGATGCCCCGCCTCACGGAGTCTCCGTCACCACGTCGCGCGTCGTCAGTCAGCAATGGCAGCGGCAGTCAGTCAGTGGTTGAACGGGCGAGCGACTTTTATAGAAATTCCCGGATCGGCTGCGGCGGCCGGCGGCGGCGTCTTTCGCGCGCGCACAATTAATTTGATTTCCTTCGGGCCGAGCGTGTGCGCGTCGCATCCGTCAGTGAGTGTGTGCCCCCCCCCCCCAACCCCTCTTCCGCTTGAGATTCCGCGGTCGGGATAGCATCCTCTTCGGCGAAGAACTAATACATGTTGATGATCGCCACTGTGACGGCACGGAGAGTCCGGGTGACAATCTGGGCCTGATTACATCTTCATAAAGTTGTGCCCGCCGCACTTTTCCTCACCGGAAATCTCTCTCTCTCTCTCTCTCTCTCTCTCTCTCTCTCTCTCTCTCTCTCTCTCTCTCTCTCTCTCTCTCTCTCTCTCTCTCTCTCTCTCTCTCTCTCTCTCTCTCTCTCTCTCTCTCTCTCTCTCTCTCTCTCTCTCTCTCTCTCTCTCTCTCTCTCTCTCTCTCTCTCTCTCATGCGCGCACACAATTTTCATTGAGAATCGTTGGTAAGTCGTTTTCCGAGAGTTGGAGAGCACCCATAGAGCGTTGCTCCCCTGGCTCCGGCTGGACCTGCCTCCCAATCACCACCACCACCACCACCACCACCACCACCACATGACTCTGGGCTAATCCTATCCGGCCCGGAGCCCGGTCGGGCGAGGCCCATTCTCACCGCAAAGAAAACATTTCTGTCTCTGCGCGACGGGACGGGACGAGGGAAATCTGACAGGCGATGAGGAGGAGAGATTTCCGAGGCCCCGGCGCGGCCCTGCCGCCCAATCTCGTCGTCCTGGGGTTGGGTGTCACCGCAGCACTTCCTACCCTGTGGGTGGTGGCACTGACCACCCCCCCCCCCCCCACCTCCTACCTAACGGTACACCGCACATGCGGCGCAGACACGCGCGGCAACAGCACACACACACACACACACACACACACACACACACAGAGGGGTTGGCGTGGTTGGCGACAGTCACTGACACGCATTCCGAGATAGACCACACGTGTCCCCCACGTGCGCGATACGTCGCCCAAGGAATAACAATATCACGTGACCACACACGACATTTTTGGGCGCGTGTTCGAATAGTATTATATATAGGGGTATATACCGGACACCGTCGTGACGTACATATTTTTCATAGCCGACGCAAGCTGCGGGGGTGGAGGCCCGGCGGGGTGAGGGGAGTCCCGGAAGGCCCGCACCCGTGCGGCGCGTGCGGCGTGCGCTCGATCGAGACCCTTGTCGATGTTGTTGTTGAACAGCAAATTGAAAAGTAGCGACTTGTACCACCCGCATGGTCTGCATGACCTGCCCTGCCACCGCCGCCCTGCCGGCAGCGGCACCTGTCGGGAGCGGGGCCCGGACCCAGGCTCTGCAGTGTTGGAGGTACTACCGAACAGCGGCGGCGGCAGCAGGGGCCGAGCCGAGGCGACACCTGCCGGACAGGGGGGGAAACACGGGCGCACGTGCCCTGCCCCCGCCGTGCACAAGCTACGTAACGGAACGCCTGCACCTCCTCGCCGGCCGCGGCACCTCCCCGTCGGCCGTGGCACCTCCCCGTCGGCCGCGGCACCTCCCCGTCGGCCGCAGCACCTCCACGACGGCCACGGCTCCGGAGCCGGGCCACCCTGCTGCAGTAACACGGCCGGAGGTTGTATTATTCAGCCCCGTTATATGAAGACACGGAACGCTTTGTTGTCCACATCTGGCGTCCCATTGGTGTCGCCCCGTGCAAAAACACACCACCACCGCTCGGGGCTCGGCGACTCAATGCACTGTACTGCCCTGCCGGACTCGGCTCGTCTCGTCCGTCCCGTCGCCCGCATCTTGAAATGTTTTTCCACGGCTTCCACGACAAAGCCATCTCGCTGCTCTCACACACGTCAGCGCGGGGAGAACACGATGACGAACAAGTGCGAGTGAATTCTCGCGGTCGGCGGACATTTTTCACGTTTGGCGTCGTCGCGTCGCCGGCCGGGGAGAGGAAGCAATAACACACACCAAACGAAACAGAGAAAAAAAAAAGAGCGCGGATCTGGGGCGGAATTTTCGATGGAAACTGCCGATAACGAAGTTCTAGCCGCCATACTAATAAGTAGGCACTGTACGTACCCTTACGGAAAATGCTATGGTGCTTAGACAGCCACCAATTTCTATTCAGCGGCGACACCTGCTAGACCTGCTAGATCCTACTGGCGAAACGCTAGGCGCAGATACGGCGTCGCGGGAGAACACTAAACGACAGCAAAAAAAGCGAGGTAAGAAAGGGGGAAAAAACAAGCATCGCCGCGCGGGTCATTTAGAAAAGCAATCAGTCCGGCCAGCATCGGTACACAAGGCTAAGAGACCCTCGCGGCTAATTAACAGGCCTGACCATTGATACACGCGCTCGTCCTGGTCCGGCACGGGCTGCTGCTGCTGCTGCTGCTGCTGCTGCTGCTGCTGCTGCCATTTGATGAGCTTCTCCGGACGGACATTTTTTCTACCCCCCCCCCTCTCCCCTGGACACGCAGGCTAGCTAACCCGTGTGCGTGCCGTAGCTTAACCGACCGGGGGTTTTCGCCCCGTTTCATTACGTTCTTATTGGAGGGTGTGGTCTACATACACGACAGTTCTGCCACATTGGAGAGGAGAGGGGATGGCAGCCCCCATCTGTGCAGAGACTCTGGTGCGCGCGCCAATGGAAGGACGCCCAGAGCGAGTCTCCACACAAAGTCTGCGCGCGGAATGCTGAGGTGAGGCGAACCCGTACCCAGACGTGCTAGAGCGCAACCTGTAGCCCGCGCTAGAGACACACACACACACACACACACACACACACTCTTGCTAGAGTCACCTTGCGTTCGCCTTCCAGGAGGTACGTACATAATTGTCTGCCCCCGTGATTTATGAGGCGTTTAGCGCGATTGATTCTATTCTTTCGGTGTGCAAGCGCGCGCTCTGGGGTCCACCAGCGTCATAATCACACTACCGATGAATGAATGAATGAATGAATGGCCGAATGAATGACAGAATGAATGAACGAATCCCCTGGAACTATATCTCTGCAACCCGCCTGAGATACTCTGACACTTCACTGCCGCCTTGCTGGGCAGGGGTTAGATAAGCATAGGTCTGCCCTGCAAACAGCAGATTACTCGCACTGCGTGTGTGTGTGTGTGTGTGTGTGTGTGCAGAAGGGTGCGCGGAAGCTTGCGACACATCCACACCAGTGTGACCATGCAAATAGTGTACCCCGCCGCCGTCACCACCGCCACCACTACCGCCACCACTACCGCCACCACGGCGCTGCTCTCTTGCTGAATGGCGGTGAATGGTATGTGTGTGCCGATACGGGCCGTGCGCTCGCCTTCGCCACCGCGACAATGCACACACACACACACACACACACACACACACACACACACACACGCACGGCGACGTTCCTGGGGTGGCGCGGCGTTGCTGCTGGTGCTGCAGTGCCCCAATGCCTGCAGTCGACCCACTTTCGGACAAGTCAAACAGTCAACAGCTCCACTGACACTGCCGCTGCTGCTGCCGCTGCTGCTGCCGCTGCCGCCCCTGACGCGCACTGTGCTGTGACACTAAGAGCTGCTTGCCGAGGTAAGGTGAGGTAGGCCAGGCCGCGACGGCCGGGTGCAGCGGGTTGCAGCGCCTCCGGGCGGCGGCGGCAGCGGCGGTGGCGGCGGCAGCGGCGGCAGCGGCGGCGGCAGGTCGGCTGGCCGGCCCCTCACCCCTCACCTCGCCGTTAGCCACTCAGCACCCCGGACGGACACACGTCCCGCTTGCTTCCAGTTTTTTTTTTTTTTTTTTTTTAGTTTTTGGTTTTTAGTTTCTGTTCCCCGATTACCACGCGGGCTGTCACGACACGGCTGCTGACGGGCGTCTGTGCGTGTAGTGGGGCCCACGGAGGGCCCCGGCCGGGGCTGGGCTGCCGGAGCCCCGTGCCGTCGGTGTTGACCGACCGCTGCCAGCGGCTGCCAGCAGCCGAGGCGATAGTTTGACACCCATCCCGGCCCGGCTCCGGGTCCCGGGGGCCACGGCCCATCACGACACGCCGTGCCGCGATGCCTAGATAAGCCGGAGCCCCCCGGAGCCCCCCGGAGCCCACAAGTAAATGGGGTTACGTACACCGCGCACACTCCCACAAATCGACTCTCCAGCCACTTGAATTCCGGCTAGACCCATCGGCGCGCGGTGTGAGTACGTTTGAGGCTCAGAGCGCATCGAGGGGATGGTAGGGGTAGGGGTGCCTGAGCCTGGGACACCCTGTCCGCGCGCCGCTACTCCGTGAGCGGGGCGCAACAGGCAAAAGGCTCGAGCCGCCGACAGCGGGCATGTGATTCGCGGACGGCTGGGCGGTCCGGCCAATGGCAGGGGGGCTGGGCTAGGCGCGCCCCCTCCGGGGCACCGGGGGCACCGGGGGCCGGGGGCACCCCTGACAGGAGCGCCGCCGGCGGCGCGTTGCCCAGCGCTGCCCCTCACAGGCAAGCTACTTTTAGCCGGTTCCGATGCTTTCAGAACGGGGCCCTGGGGTGCCGTGTCGCTGCGGGGGGTAGCAGGGAGAGGGAGGTACCTTTGATGTCCTGCTCGCTGACGTGGTGGTTCTCCTTGTTGGCCTGGATCTTCTCGATGAGCAGCTCCAGGCGGCTGCTGTTCCCCTTGAACAGCATCCTGGACGAGTCGCCCGGGGGCAGCGGGGCGGGGTAGCCGACGGAGCCCAGTCCGGGGCCCAGGCCCGGGTACGCGGGGAAGCCGGGCACCAGGTACTGGCCCGGCAAGGGGCCCGGGCTGCTCATGTGCCCGAGAGGCCCCACAGGCCCGAACGGCCCCAGGGGCCCCAGCAGCAAGGGCAAGGGCGGCAGCGCCCCCCGATGCCCTGCCTCCAGTCTCATGCGTCGCAGGGTCACAGCCGGCGTCACAGCCGCGTCACAGCCACGTCACGGCCACGTCACGGCCACGTCACGTTGGTCGCACATGGTCGCACAATCACTGTCACTGGTCACACTGTCACTGCCGCACCGCACCGCACTGCGCTGCACCGGCCGCGGCTGGGTCCCGGCGTGTTCGAGTTCGGGAGGGGAGCAGGCAGCAGCACGAGCACGCGGCTAGCACGCGGCGCACGGCCTAGCCCAGCCCACACCGCTCTCATCTGCGTGGAAGGACAACACAGAACACACTGGCGCGGCAGGCACACCGCACCGCACCGGAGCCCAGCCCAGCCCAGCCACCGCCTGAGGAGTAGAGGGAGAAGAGAGGGAGTCACCGGCTGCGGGAGAGGCGGGGCGCAGCGGGGCGCGGGGGGCGGCGCGGGGGGCGGCGCGGGGGGCGGCGCGGGGTGGGGCCGCCTCCGTAAACCCTCCCCTCTCCCACTCCGTACTGTACCGCGCGCGGCTCGCCGTGCTGTGGTGCTGTGCTGGTGCTCTCCCCGGGCGGTGGGTACTGAGGCCCGCTGTCGTCTCCTCTCTCTCTCTCTCTCTCTCTCTCTCTCTCTCTCTCTCTCTCTCTCTCTCTCTCTCTCTCTCTCTCTCTCTCTCTCTCTCTCTCTCTCTCTCTCTCTCTGCCCCTCGCGACCCCCCCCCCCCCGTTTTCTCTCTCTCACTCGCCTTGCAGCTGAGTCAAGGCGAGTAGCAGCAGAGCCTGCGCCCCCCTGGGGGGCACCCCACCCCGGTGGGAATCACCCCCTCCCCACCCCCTCCTCCACGCCCCGTGTTCACCACCCGAGGGAGCTGACGGGAAGCCGAGGGCAGCTCAGGCACGTAGGGAGAGGGAGAGAATGAGAGAGACAAGGATGACCTCTAGGGATTTGGAGCATAGGGCCCTGTCGTGATGTTCATTTGTATGTGTGTGTGTGTGTGTGTGTGTGTGTGCGTGCGGACGTGTGTGTGTGTGTGTGTGTGTGTGTGTGTGTCGCGTCTCGCGGTGGGCGACCGTACGTATACACCGGAGCGGGCCGTGGCTGGCGTGCCGTGCCGCGCGGGCGCGCCGGGCGGGCAGCGCCGCGGGGGGGAGGGGGAGCGCGCGCGGAGTGGGGAAGGGTGGGGGCTCCCTCTGTGAAGCGGGGCCCTCATTGGTCGGCCGGACCCACGGGAAGGCGGGATCTCCCTAGAGACCACGCCGCCCGCCTGCGCTGGGCCTCGCCTTGTGCTGCGCTGTGCTGCTGTGCTGCCCGCACCGCGCTGGCCTTCATCAAATCCAGCGCTCTCTCTCTCTCTCTCTCTCTCTCTCTCTCTCTCTCTCTCTCTCTCTCTCTCTCTCTCTCTCTCTCTCTCTCTCTCTCTCCCTCTTCCTCTCCCTCTCTCTCCTCAGCTCGGTGTCTGCAGATCTCCCAAGGGGTCCTCCTCCTTACAAAGTTCTTGCATAGGAATCGAACCCCCCACGGACCGGCCGCCGCTCGGTAAGCAGAGCAATGAGTGCGGAGCCGAGCCGAGCACACCTTTGGCACCGCCCCACGCGCCTCGGCCGCGGTGAGTTTTCGGACACGCACCGCTCATCGCTCTCTGTCGCACTCGCGCGGCCGTGCCGGAGTGACAGGGGAGTGCGACAGAGAGCACTCACGCAGTGCACGTGAGTCGAATGACATGCGTGCGTTTCCTATATATTTTCGGACGCGCGGGTCCACACCCCGTGTTTTCGCCGTTGGAGTCGGGCAGCCAGCAGCAGTCCGCCACCCCGCGGCCCCCGAGGCCATGAGCACGGCGATGGGGTGTCGGCGGTGACGGTTACGGGACCGGGCCAACGAGTAATGCATTTATGAGCAACGCTCATCACAACCGTACACCGAACCATTCATTTTTAATCTCGTCACTTGTTGCTTACGGAAGCTGGATGCTGGATGTGTGTCCAGGGGAAGCTTTATGATATGACGACAAATCATACATTGAGATGATTCCGCTGGCGTGGTTGTTTCTCGGAGCGCCGCGCGGTCAACGTCTCTCTCTCTCTCTCTCTCTCTCTCTCTCTCTCTCTCTCTCTCTCTCTCTCTCTCTCTCTCTCTCTCTCTCTCTCTCTCTCTCTCGTTCACTCGTTCACTCGTAAAACGTCTCGACGCAGCAGCACGCCCCGGCTCGCTCTCATTGCACCACTTCTCCGGCAGTTTCCGCCATAAGTTGTGAACCTGTTGTTCTTTCTGTGCCGCGCCGCCACCTGACGACGGACCATGGAGTCTCGTGGAGGCACAGAGGGCGGCAGCGGCGGCAGTGGCAGTGGCAGCAGTGGCAGCGGCAGCAGTCAGCCCAGCATAGCCAGGACGTCGCACTTGGCGCGCTGAAACGGTTCCGGTGCAGTGCGCTCCGACGGCCCCCCCCCCCCCCCCTCCCCGCCCCGCCCCGCCCTCGTCCGTCCTCTCGGCGGGGGCCGGGCGTCGCGGGCCAGCCCCCATAGAGAGCAACGGAGACAGAAGACCCTCCGCGGCCAATCACTGGAGAGCAACAGCGTCGTCGTCCGCGATTTCAAACCGTTCCCGCGCGCAGCAGCGCCGCCGTATGCGAACAGGGCAGCGCCGCGTACTCGGCGCACTCGTTTGTTCGCGGAAGGGCGCTGCTGACAAATCCAAGTGCGGCTGCCGGTTATTTACTGCCCGGGTCCGCGGGGGGCGGAGTGGGGGCCGCGGGGGGGGGGGGGGGGGGGGGCGTCCCGATTGTCAAGCACCGTACGCGCCTCAACATCGCCGTGCCGTCGTCGTGCACCTCCGGCCTCCGGTACGGCGGACGGCGGCCGCCACGCAGCGGCGCATCGGCGCATCCCAAAACGGCGGATACACTACATTCCCCACCGCCGCCACCGCCGCCACTGCGCGCCGGCCGCGGTCGTTACAAAACGCGCACGTCCGCGATGGCGATGGCGTGCGCGTGCACGCACGCGCGACGGGGCACGCCGTCGACACGCGCCCTGCCGCCGCCGATGTGAGCCGTGCAGTCGCCCCCTTTCTTCAGCCCGGGGCCGTCGTCACCGCAGCGAGGACAGTGACCACGACCACGGTGATCGCTAGGTAATAGAACGATGTCTTCTCAGCTCGTTCTCTCGGATAATGCGCCCAGCCGCCGGGCCGGCCGCGGTCCGCGGCCCGGACACCGGGACACGCACGGCGACGGTCACCCACGAGCGACGCCGCCCGGCCGCCGGCCAACACGACAACAACAGCCAAGCGCCACCAGCCAAAGCCACAAAGCCGCGCCGTGCCGCGTTTGTTTCCTCCCCATTTCATATTCCAGCCGGTAAAGCCCTGGGCTGTGGCGGCGCGCGGCCCCCACTCATCTCTGCCCCGGGCAGCCTCACGGTTCGCAGGACCCCCAGGACCTACAGGACCCCCAGGACCTACAGGACCACAGGACCCACAGGACCCACAGGACTCACAGGACCCACAGGACCCACAGGACTCACAGGACCCACAGGACTCACAGGACCCACAGGACTCACAGGACTCACAGGACCACAGGACTCAAAGGACCCACAGGACCCGGCCAGCAAAAGCGGGTTCGAGCGACGTGGCAGGGGCGAAAAGTTTTCGCGTCCGGAAAAATGGGTGGATGTGTTGGCGTGATAACAGACGCCCCCACAGGGCGATACCTTTTAGCTTTTAGTACTACTTCTGCTAAGACAGACAAGGCCTCTGTCAATTTTTAAAATATTCACGAAAATTAAAATTATGCTTTTCCTAAAGCCTTTTAGTACTTTTACTAAAACAGACAAGGGCTTGACAAAAGCCTGCCAATTTTTACAATTTTAACAAGAAAGAAAATTGTTTTCGGCGCCGTTTTTCTGAACCAACGTATCGAAATTGTGTCTGATGACCCTCGGTTTTGCCTCCCAGCTCGTGCCCATCCGTGCCCCTGCTCCGCCGTGGTGGCGGGTCGGAGGCCGTAAGTGCCAGCCGTACCAACTTTTCGCCTGAGGAAGGGCACCACCGGTAAAAACACTTGAATCGTATTATAATCCGCCGCCAGCTCAGCAGCTTGCGGAGCGGGGAGGAGGGAAAGAAGGGGGGGGGGGAGTCTGCAAAAGAGCAAAAGGGGAAGAAAGACAAGAAGACGCGTGCCGGATAACGCGCCAAAACTTGTTCCCGCCAAAACAAAGGACGATCGCTCGCCGTTTCCGCGGGTACGAGTGCGGGCGGGCGGCGGCGCGAGCTGAGCTGCCCCCGCCGCCCCCGCCGCCCCCGCCGCCCCCGCCGCCCCCGCGCCGCCTCCGCCAACTGCTCGCATAGATCATGCGGATAATGCCGAGTGGGTGTTACGAGCCGCGCATGCTTTGTGTTTGGGGGGAGGAATTGTAGGTGCTATGTCGCCCTGTCGCTCTCCTTCTCGCCCCCTTTTCTTTTCCCGCCCCTTCTCACCCCTTCTCTCTCTCTCTCTCTCACTCGCGGTGGTGGCGGCGGCCTCTTAAGAATGAGAGTTGTTGGGAACTTTCCGCCAGATAAAAGGCAGGGGTGGTGGCGGCGGTGCGGTGCGCGGCGGCGGTTCTGCGGGGAATATTTCCCGCAGTAAACAGCTCGGTCGCGGGGCGTGTCGCTGGCCTAGCCTAGACTAGCCTAGCTCTGCGACCCCCGCCGCTGCGCACAGAAGGGTGTCCCGCTGTCCCGCGTCGGGACGAGTCGCCCGCCGCGCTGTTTTAATCGCCCCCGCAGCCGCGAGGGGCGTGGCGGGGCGTGGCGGGGCTGAGCCCCACGTCCGGCGGCAGCTAATGCAGCGGAGGGCTGCTCATTGTTTTCCGCAGATAATTACACAACTTTCCGAACAACCGGCGGCCGTCATGATGAAGTTGGCCGCGCGGCCGGCTGTTTTGGTAATTAATAAATCGGCTGGAAATAAGAATGAGGTCCCCGAAGCGTCAGGTGGCCGGCACTGGGTCACATGAAAGGGGATTACCGCGCTCGGCACCGCCAGCGGAGGACACACGCAAAAAAATAATTGTAAAAAAATTGTCCCAACTAATTTTTTCGGTGAATCCGGGACAAGCAAGAAATTTAGCTGTCAGAACTTACATTTCGTTGAGTTAGCAAAATGTTCGTTGCGGGAACAAAACGCCCTCGGGCAACGAACTTCTTTGCTGAGCCAACGAAATGTTAAATTCTCTCAACTATTTTTATTTTTTTTTGCTTGTCCCGAAATCAACGAACAAATTGGTTGGGACAAACGAATCCCTTTTATTGCGTGCCGATCTAGATCAGACGGCTGCGCTCTTCCCTTTCTTCTGCTCTTTTTCCGGTCCAAGTCGCCGCTCGCGATCGCGCGCGCGGGGTCCTCTGGTCCTGCAAACTGCAACTCATCTCAGCGGGCCCCCGGGGGGGCAGGGGGGTCGGGTCCTACGGGGTGGTCGGTAGCGCGTGGCGACGCGGTCCTGGTCCGTGAAAGCGTGTCCCGTCGGCCCGCGAGCCCATGCTGCCGGCCGCCGTGGGGCGGCTAGCTGGTCTGGTGGCAGTTGAAGCATTTCGGGGCCGCACGGGCCTCCTCCGGCAGCCTCCAGCCTCTCCAGCGCTGGAGAAGCACATGCTCCTGTTCCAGCGGGCGCCCCCCGTCTCCCCGGTCCCCCGGGCCTCGGGCGCTGGGCCGGGCGTGGGGGAAGGGAGCTCTGCGGGGGGGCCTTTGCGGGGGCGGAGGGCAATCCTCTTGGCGAAAGGCGCGGAACGAGAGGGGAGGGGGCCTCGGCGGCCAATCGGCGGTTGACCGCGGGGCCCGTCCTCTCCCCCGGCAGGCGGCCGCCACGGCCCGCCACGACACGGCACGCCCCCGCGGCACGCGCGCCTCTTACGCCACCGACGGGGCCGCGGGGGCCGCGGCGCCGCTACTTGGGTGAGCGCTAAGTGATGGATCACGTGGTGCTTGGCGCTCCGCACCGCTCCGCACCGCTCCGCACCGCTCCCGGGGTTTACAGAACGCAGGGCGGCACTGCGCCGCCCGCCGCCGCCGCCGCTGTGCTGTTCGCCCCCACGGCGCGCCAGAAAGCCACCATACATCACCGGCCTTCTCCAAGGAATGCATGAAGTCTCGTAGGTAAGGCCCATCCCATGCCGCCGCCGCCGCCGCCGCCGCCGCCGCTCGGGGCAGGGCAAGCAGCAGCAGAGAGTTGCCAACCGCGCCGAGCCGAGCGCCACACAACGCAATTCGGCTGAATTATACGCCCTCTACAACGTTGCCCCGTGGTTTGCCCAATCTCTTTCCGACCATCAGGCAGGAGGAGGGGGGGGGAGGGGCGCTGGCCGTGCACGGAGTGGAGGTGGAGGGACCGCCGCGGCCGCACGGACCCATCCCGGCCCGTCCCGAGGGACTTGACAATAAGCATTTGACTCCTTGGGCTCATTTGGAGGAGGCGGGGAGCCGGCGGGACCCGGGCCGGGGATCGTCTCCCGTCTGCCGCTCGCGGTTTCTCTCGCGCGTCGGCGAGGTGGTGGTAGTGGTGGTGGTCGGGTTAATCAAGAAGCGGCGGCCCTCCGCCGAGGCGGGTACCGGAAGCAATGGGGACCGGATGGCCCGGCCCGCGCGGCCAAAGGCGACCAGCGCGAGCAGCGCCTTGAGGGTCTCGTCCTCCTTGGGCTGCGTCCGCCCAAAGGGTCCGGCGGCGGCGGCCGCCTCGCCCTCGGCCTCGCCCCGCCGGAGTCCGAGGCTGCCGAGGCCGACGAGAGAGGAGAGTGTGGTCGCCCAGCTCTCTGCGCTCGCCTTCCCCAAACGGAGCGTGGCCGCAAGAATGGACACTTCCGGTGCGTCCGGCTCCGGGTCCTGGCGATTCCGGGCTCCGGGCTGCTCCGGACTCCGGGGCCGGCCCTGCACGCGCTGCCCGGAAGGATGAGGAGTTGTGGAGAACGCCGCGGTGCCCTTTTTGGAGAAGCTGGCAGGCCCTCTGCGGCAGGCCCAGGCCCTCGCCGAGGGTCGCAGGTTCCGTTTGGGATGTCCGGTGCCCTGCCGGTGCTTCTGGGAAGTAGAGCACCGCCTTGGCACCAAGTAGGCCCCCTGCTTCCCTCCTCGGGGTGGCCGAGTAGTGCGTCACGGCGGTGTTAGTCAACGTCACTAGCGCCATCCCTCTCACTCCGCCGCGGAGCGGCGGGGTGGCCGTGCCCGGCGGTGCCCGGGGGCACGTGGGAGCGAGTGAGTGAGCAGACACTTTTTGAAGGGCGTACCCTTACCGGGGTACGGGGGTCGCGCCGCGCGCCACTCGACCGGAAATTCGAAGAAGGGTACAGGTCGACGAAACAAAAGGAAAGTGAAGCGGGGCCGGGCCGGGCCGGATTGTGGGTGGCTTGGCTTCGTCTTTCTTTCGAGGTACATAAAGGTGCACAGAGATGTCCACGCCGTCGTCTCCCATAACGCAATGTTACACCGTCCTAATATGCGCACCTCTCTCTCTCTCTCTCTCTCTCTCTCTCTCTCTCTCTCTCTCTCTCTCTCTCTCTCTCTCTCTCTCTCTCTCTCTCTCTCTCTCTCTCCCTCTGTTTTGCCAGTTTTAGTGTGAGTTTTGCATGTGAATGCCGCGAGACCAATCGCTGGGCGCGCTGTTGTAGAAACTCCACACGCGTCGTAATGAATGAATGAATGAACGAATGAATGAATGGGACGCGACACATGCTCCGCACGCACAATGGACTCGTCACAAGTCCCGTTCGTATCGCAGTGGCGATAGCTGACCTCCCCGACTGACCGCGACGCTCTCGACAGGTCCCTCCCAAGGGTCCCCGCTGCACCTCACCCAACGCGCCAATCCGAAGCAGACGTGCCGTGCGATAATCGCATTATCCTGCTTTCTTACGCGGCCAGTCCACGACTGCGAGTGTCTTTGGTGACAGCGGAGACAATGGGACCAGTGCCTGCGCCTGTGTGCCTGCAGGGCTGCCACCCGCGCCTTAGCGGACATGTGGACCGAGCGTCGCGCAGATATTTCGCAGTAAAACATGTGTTTCGGCTTTTCGCCGATTCCCGCCTCCTTCATTCAGACCCTCTGTGTGTGTGTGTGTGTGTGTGTGTGTGTGTGTGTGTGTGTGTGTGTGTGTGTGTGTGTGAGTGAGTGCGTGCGCGCTCCATGGCGCGTATGTAATCAGATCCGCCCGCCCGCACCGCGCCGTTTTTCCTGAAGGTTTCGGGCACAAAATGAATAAGCGTTTGTAAACACGACAATCGGAGCGCAGCACATCGACATATATATACTATACGTAGGGGAGGGTGGGTGGGGTAGGGGGTGCAAGGCGATCAACTCGACCGCGTCGTGTAATGGCAGATGGGGAGGGAGAGAAGGAGGGAGGGATATCCGATTAAGTAGGCCAACAGCCAACACGCATATAACATTACCTGCGGTGTTGTTGTGAGTGAGGTGTTTCTGGTGCCGCAGAAATTTCTTGAAATTTTCTGGAAATTTCTGATTTCTGTAAAACAGTTTTTTTTTCTCTAAAATTTTCGGAACTTGTTAGTTGAATTTGAAATTTAACACACTAGTGTTGCGGTGGTGTAGGTGGTTTGTGTCCGGACCCCACCCCGAGTCGTTGTCCGCTGCGGAACGGTAGACATCTCATCCTCACGGTGGGACGCGCGGCGGCAGCGGCAGCGGCAGCGGCAGCGGCTCGCTGGGCTGGACCGCCACGAAACGCCTCAGCTCGCCTCGCCTCGCCTCACCTCACCACACCCTGCGACTCGGCTCGGAACGCCCTGGAACGCTACGCCTGCGAAGCGAGTACTGGCCGCCGCCACCGCCGCTGCTGCTGCTGCTGCTGCTGCACACCCTGCCCAGCCAGCCCAGCCCTCCAGTCCTGCGCGGCGCGGAGCTATTCGGATAATTGACTCTGCAGGAAATCAAGTCGAATGATCCCCGGCGATGTGGGCTTGCACGACGTCACGTCGTGTCACTCCGTACGCTGCCCCCCCCCCCCCCGCCCCTCTCTCTCTCTCTCTCTCTCTCTCTCTCTCTCTCTCTCTCTCTCTCTCTCTCTCTCTCTCTCTCTCTCTCTCTCTCTCTCTCTCTCTCTCTCTCTCTCTCCATCTCCCACCGTCGTCGACCTCTCCTCTCTCCCTCACTCTCGTTGAGCGTCAAGGACAGTGAGTGCGGGTTGTGTGCGCGTTTCGCGCGCGAACCCGTCGCTCGTCGCCGCCGGTCCCGACTCGACCCCACTGGCCCTGCCCTGCCCTGCGCCGTCGTTCCTCCACGACTCATCGTCAACGCGCCATGGCGTGGCGTGGCGTTCTGCGGAACGGTCAGTGCAAAACTCGGCACAAAACGCACAGCCCCGCGCACCGTACCGTGCCGCACGGTCTGGGTCAGTACATTGCCCCCAGCAGCCACGGCGACGCGGCCACTCGGCACCGTCCATGGCCGTCAGTCAATGCAGTTGGCGCCCGGGTCCGCGTCAAGAGGGAGCGGTGGGCCGGCCCCGGCCAGTAAGTCAGACTCTCAACACCAAACACCCGCATGGGGCTACAGCAGCACCTGCCGTCTGGCCCTGGCCTGCCGGGCCTGCCGTGTCGGGCCCACCCGGTCCCGGACATATGTGTCTGTGACCGCCGTGTTCGCCGCGGCCGTCGTCGGGGACCTCTCGCGAGTTCAGTATTTGAACCCGCGACATAGAGGACGGCGGACGACGGCGAGCTCTGAAGCGGTGAGTCGCTAGGTCTGACCGGAGCGGCTGCTGGACCAGTCGCGGCGAGCCCCCGCGGCAGGTGCAGCCCAGCCTGCCGCGCCGTGCCCAGCGTTCGTTGAGTTGTGCGCGTCCAGTGCGTTCGTGGCCTTCGCGTCCGCCCCCCTCCCCGCGCCGCGGTGACCGCCGCGTTCGCGACGGCGTCCGCGTCCCCGCCTGATACATTATGACATTCCTGAGGACAGTCCGTCAGGCAGTCCATGCAGGCCGCTCCGGCCGCCGCTGGACGGGGTCCGTCTCCGGCGCTCCGCGGGATGGCCGATGGCCGCTGACGGACTGCCGGCCGGAGCTGGAGCCCGGAGCCCGCCGGAGCCCGCCGGAGCCCGCCGGTGACTGATTGACCTTTGATTGATAGTCCGCGGCTGCTATACTGCAGCGCGTACGCGAAGGGCCCGGTAGCCCGGGGCGGGCACCGCGACATGGCGGGCGGAGCACGGGGCATGCACCCTCGAATGAATGGAAATGAATGGAATGAATGGAAAATTAAATGAAATAAAAATCATTCACAATGCATCGAAACGAATGAATGGAAATACATGGAAAATCAATGTAAAGAACAATGAACGACCATGAATTGAAATGGCCATGAATTCCAATGAACGACAATGATTTAAAATGAATGACCGTCTGAGGGTCCAGCGCGGGGCCCAGCAGCAGCGGCAGAGGCGTGCGTTTCCCACGTTAGGGAAGCCGAGCGCCACTGACTACTGAGGACTGCGTAGAAAAACGCCCATCTCGCGCCCGTCCCGCCTGTCCGGGATTTCTTTTTTCGGTCCCTCCGCCGTGTTGACAGCGAGGAGATGGCCCGGCACCTTATGCCTCTCGAGGACCCCGCCGGACCCCGCCGGACCCCGCCGGATAACGCCGGACCCCGCCGGACCCCGCCGGACGGACATGACAGTGTCCCGCCTGCCCATCTGCCGGCAAATCTGTCGCGATCACGGGCTTTGGAACGGAGCGGCGGGCGTCATCTGGCCCGGAGGACCCGGAGGACCCGGAGGACCCACGACGAGTCACGACTCCGCGAGCACCGCCGGGCGGCTCGGGTTCGAATACCGGCAGGGCGGCGAATACCGGGATTGTGCGGCCTCCCGCACGCTGGACGGACACGTGAGCTTTGAGCGTTTCCACACGGCGTGACATCTCTGTCACATCCACATCCAGGGGTGAGGTGGTTTAGTGTTGCCGCGGACTTCCCTCGGGCCGGGTGGCCAGCCAGCCGCGAGCCGCGAGGCCTGCTGCGGCTGGGCTCCGCCAGGCTCCGCCGTGCGGCCGTGGGGAGTCGACCGGTCGCCGAGCCGAGCTGGCTGCTCGGGTGTTTCGGTCCGAGCCGAGTCGAGCCGGGCCGACCAGCCGAGCCGAGCCGAGCCGGGGAGGTGAGGTACCGGTGCGGTGCTGTGCGGGTACTTTGTTGGCTATGCTGGCGATGTCCTGGTCGTTATGGTCGTGTTTTGCGGTCATCAGCGGTGCCGAGAATGTCTTTCCGGTGGGAGAGGCACTGAGAAGAAGCACTGACGGGCAGGGCTGGGCAGGGCTGGGCAGGGCTGGGCTGGGCACAGCGAGCCGGGACTAGCTGCTACCGCGATCAGCCCCGCCCCACCCCGCCCCGCCCCGCTCGCGGAGGGGTTGTCGAAGCGCACCTCGGCGACCTGATTCCTCTGCCCCGCTGAATAATTCGCAGGTGGCCTCGCTTTATGTAATCGGCCGAGCCGATGTAGGTCTATATACCTATCTGTGGCCTGGCGCCGCTGCCACACCGCACTGGCGCCGGCTCGGATAGCGCCAGCTGGCAGCCCAGATACGCGTAGGGGGTGACGCGCTGTCTGACGTCACTCTTAATTCATATGACACCGTAAGGCCTGCACGCCCTGCACCACCGCCCGTCCGTCACGGATTGCGATGTGAGTCAGCGAACGCTGGCGCCCCCTACCAGAGACTCTCCGAACACCCCCCCCCCCCCCCCCCCAATCCTGCTCCAGACGACAAGGAGCGGGCATGGGGGGCACCCCACCGAATTAAATGTCTCTCCTGATCAACTCGAATTACAACCGTTTTTGTGTGAATCGCGTCGTTTGTTCACGGCGACGACGCGGCCATCCGCCGCACTATAAACAGCAGAGCACCATTATCTTTTTTCTTGAACGAAAAAATTCTTATTCGATGCCGAAGAAGAAGCAGCCGGGAAAGCAAGCAGAAGACGTAATGAAAGGAGGCGGATCGGAGGCGGAGGGGGCAGAAAATAATTCGACGGCACAACAGTCGTCGCGTTTCACTTCTATCGACTCGGGATGAATAATGATTGGGTCGTCTGGTCCCTCTGGGCCGGGCTGGGCCCTCTGGTATCACCTGGTCTCCTGATCGGGTGCCCAAAGGGGCGGACGGCTATCCAATCCCTGTGCATTTGTAGTGTGTGTGTGTGTGTGTGTGATACGTGTTCATTATGGGACTGCTGGTGTGGGTGCTATGAAGCCATGTTGAACATTGTCCATTTTTTTTTTCGTTAAAAATTTGCGCTTTTTCAATTTTAAAGATTATTTCCATACATATATACACATGTATTTTTTGTAATTTATTTTATCATTTATTTTAGGGGGGGGGGGCAAAGGCTCCAGACGTTGGCAATGTTTCCTTGTTTTGAACTCCGAGTGCTGAATTTGGAGTTTTCGTGATGGACGCTGATAGGACCGGTGCGTACTACATATATATGCGCGCACCCCTCACCTGGATCACCTTACATCACCGCCCGCCACCCCCGCCCGGAGCCCGGAGCCCGGAGCCCGGAGCCCGGAGCCCGGAGCACGGCGGGGGCACCTCGGCCAACGCATGTGTATCCCCATCGCGCATTATCATTTATCACTCTCGCAGCCAGCAGCCGCAGCGCAGCCTGCCGTATACCGCGAACAGCTCATCGCAGCGTCAGTACGCCGCCCTGCCGCATGAGAGTAAGGCAAAGCCGGCAAAGCAGGCCGCCCTGGAGTCGAAACTCAGGCGGCCGCGCACCTGGTCTTAGTATTATACCTAGGTTTTCACAAACGTTGTCATTTTCTTGCCAAGCAATTTCCCCTAGTGAATGTTATGTTTGTCGTATCGTAGAGCTGTAAAAATGGCACCTACCCGGCGTTTGTTTCTACTCAAACCTCATTATTTTATGGGCCGCCCATGTCATTCCGGGCCGGCCGGAGGCTGTGAACTCGGCCAAGTTTCGACTCCAGGGCCTCCCTTCTCTCATGGTCCCAGAGCCGAGCCCGTCTCGTCCGACCCGCATGTCTTTGTCTCTGTTCGATTTGTTTACGGCGGCACTCTATCCTCGTCCTTTCGCAGCGCGCGCGCGCGCACACACTCACATTGTGCACACCGCGCCGTGCACGGACAACTGCCGCTGCCACCACCACCGCCGCACCGGTGTGGATTTACGCCCGCTCCGCAAAGGGAAAGAATCCTCCCCACTGCCGCCTCATATAGTCGTAGTTCGAAATCTTGAGCACAGCGACATCACCGCAGAGTTGGCGGGAAATTGGTGCGGAATTTGAAAGGTGGAGAATGTTGGCATGCGGTGTTGGGCGCCCAAAGTGCTCCGCTTTACAGCACTTTACAGCAGCAGCAGCAGCATGGTTGGGTGCGGTGTGGTGCGGCGCGGAGCCCGTCTCGTCGTTCACGGCGGGGCGCTAGGAGAGGAGGGCATCGCATCGCTTGCCACCTGTGCGGCCCAACAGTAGCAGCAGCGCGCAGCGAGAGAGAGAGAGAGAGAGAGAGAGAGAGAGAGAGAGAGAGAGAGAGAGAGAGAGAGAGAGAGAGAGAGAGAGAGAGAGGAAGACACTCTGTTAGCCATCAAATTGCCCCTGCCGGGCGATTATCGCCTCGTGAGACTACCCGGCTCAACTCCCGTAGCGCGCGGCTCGGCGCGGCAGTGCACAACTCTTTGCACACCCAGTGCGGAGCTCAAGGCGTGCCGTGCCGTGCCGTGCCGTGCCGTGCAGTTGCAGCAGTCAATCCCCCAGCTCAGCCTCAGCCCTGCCCTGCCGGCCTGGAAGCCGCACAAAAAGGGTCAAACAAGGCACCCGGTAGAGGGCGACTCTGGGCCCCTCTCTTCTCCTCCCGCCCCTTACCACCACCTGGACCCCCCGCAGCAGGGCACAACAATAGCCGGACCTGACGGGACGTGTGCGATGTAAAGCCCAACCAGTCTGCCGTTGTGGGTTCGAATCCTGCCGGCGGCGAACGTTTTAATTTTATCGTTAGGGGTTGTTCACAAACGGCGTAACGCCTGCCTGTTCTCGATGGCATAGAACGATGGTGAGGTGCGGATGCAGGGAGATGTAATACGACCGCTCCACCGGTGGTTCCTCTGATTTTCAGCCAAGTTTCAACCATCAGTTACCCTGTAACTTTATGGACAGCCACATGCGACACACACACACACACACACACACACACACACACACACACACACACACACACACGACCCACGACCCACTCAGGCCCGAATCAAACTAGGCGTGGCGCGTGGCTCTCGGCGCGTGCCGCCGCGCGGCTAGCGGACACAAGACACACGCCGCCCGCCATGCGGTGATATGCCATGAAAGATTGAGCGAGGTTCACGCTCATGGCGGCGGGGCGGCGGCGGCGGCGTGCAGCCGCACGGCCGTACGCGGCACGGCCTCATCAACTATTAGTTACATTTGGCTGGGAGGGCGTGGCGCAGCGTAGCGGCCAGGGCTCAGCACGGCTGCAGGGCAACCGCAGCCTGGTCGGATCCACATTAGAGACGTCAGCGGCTGCCTGCCTGCCTGCCTGCTCCAGTACTCCCTTTTCGTGCCGAGCGGTGCAGCGGGTTGTCCTGCTCTGTAACGCCGCCGCCGCCGTGGACTCGCGGGAGTCGGCGTCGCCGTCGCCGTCGGCGGCGTTTTTACATGCTCCAGCGATTTGGAACTCGCGGGGGCCGCTGGCTCCGTACTCTGCTCTGCTCTACCCGGTGGCGGGGGACGGGACCTGGGGCCTCCGCCGTGTTTATTGTCCGCAGATTGGTTACACATGACGGCCCTAGTACAAGGGCCCAGCAGCCCCCATAGTGCTGGGGTCCCGGTCACGACAGGTGACGGCGCCCCGACTGCCGCCACTGGGACACAGCCCCACGCTGCGCTCCCTATATACCAACAGCCCCCGGAGCCTCTCGACAAACACCGCGCTGCTGATCACCCGCCCGCATATTCGTAATATAAGCGGCAGGCGTGGCCACCGTTTAACGATGTCCAGGGAGGCGGAGGGGTGCCCGGGCCGCTGCCCAGTGCACGCTGCCGGCGCTGCTGCCTGCGGCCCCGGTGCTGCCAAACCACAAGCTGTGCCACCACAACAGCCCCGCGGGGAGCCCCCCCCCCCCCCCCCCCCGGCCCAGGGCCCCGGGCCCAGGCAGCAGCAGTGCACTGCTGGGTTGCCTACCCAAATCTCGCAGGCGCTCGGCGGAGCAACACCGGCTTCTCCCCCTCCCTCCCTCTCCTCACGGCTCTTCACGCGGAATTCCTCAATGTCGCAAAAACAACACCAACAAACAGCCGTAGCGGCGAGGAGAAGCTCCTCCGGTTGCTTGCTGCCCCCCCCCCCCTCCCTCCCCCTGCCTCTCGGCGCCAATCAATCAACCCATCAATCCGTCAGCCGATCCAAGCGACCGCGCGGACAGTGAGAGACAGTGCACAGCACAGCGCGGGGTGGGGGAGGGGGGGTCACGCAGTGGTCACCCACCACACCGCACCACCAAAAGCCCGCAGCAAAGCCGCTCAAGTCCACCACAGGTCGTGCCGCCTGCGCCGCGCGCCGCTCCCAGGGGACCGGGCAGGGCTGGGCTGGGGCCGCTAGCCACCGCAGAACGAGAGAGATAGATAGATAGAAAGAGAGAGAGAGAGAGAGAGAGAGAGAGAGACGGCGCGGGCATTTTAAATTTTAAATCAACGCGCGCCTCGCACCGGCGGGAGGGCCTTAGTGGTAGGTACAGCCGGGGGAGCGGCAGCGCACCCGCCCACCACCACCTCGTCCCGGAGGATTCGCACCACGGAATAAGCCATTACATATTTAAATGCGATTTTTTTTTTTTGGCTGTTGTGGATTTAAAAGAATTTTTTGAACGCTTAACGATTGTGGGCGTCGTCGGTGTGGTGCCGCGCGTGTATGTGTGTGTGTGTGCGCTGGAGGATTCAAAGTCACACACACACACACGCGCGCTACTCTCGGCCTGTTATCCCTTCCGCTATTTTGTAACTGCGCGCAGCCGTCGCGAGTAGGAAGATGCGTCAGTCCGGCGAGTGCAGTGAGGAGAGGAGAGGCCTACAGGCCGCTGCCGCCGCTGCCGCCGCTGCCGCCGCTGCCGCTGCCGCCGCTCACGTCGTCGTCTCGGCAGCGTTCTACTCCATCTCGCATGACGGCCCGGCGTCCTTCGGAAATGTCGTCAAACGTCCATCAGTCAGTCAGAGGCCTCCCCTCCCGCCCCGCCCCGCCCCGCCCCGCCCCGTGTGTACGCGCGGCCTGAGCACTGACCCACCTCAAAGGGCTCCGCCGTGGGCACGGCCAGGGGCCGGAGGAGGACTCGCAGGACCCCGACAGAGGGCCCCGACGGGGCAGTCTAAGGGCCGGTCCACATTCACGTGGCCCAGGTGTTGTCCTGCAGGACGACTCTGCTGCCGCTCGCCGCGCATTTCTTCCACTTCCGATCCCTACACGACTACAGCGCTTGAGCGTACAAGCAGAGGCGTGGGCCGGAGGAACAACACACACACACACACACACACACACACACACACACCTCCCGCGCCGCTCGCCGGGGCACCGCCGTATACAAAACGCGCGTGCGGTGTGATTCGCGGGGAGCCCGGAGCCCGGCATGGCACGGCACGGCACAGTAAAACTGTCATCGGGGGATCGATATTTGCGTGGGACGCGGAGTCTCGGCGCGGCGTCATGTCCTCTGTGTTTGTGTGTGTGTGTGTGTGTGTGTGTGTGTGTGTGTGTGTGTGTTTTCCCGGCCAGCGGCCAGGTCCAGTTGCAGCTGCTGCACTGCTGCTGCGGCGGCAGCGGTGATTGGAGCTGCAGTGGGAGCAGCAGCAGCAGCAGCAGCAGCAGCGGCGGCCGGTGGCGGCAGCGGCAGTCTGCAAGGCAACGCGACATCCATAATGCAGTTAGGTGGCCGCGCTGCTGGGAGACCGTGTGTCCGCCATGAGGGAGGAGGGGAGTGGGGGGCGCTGGCTGGGAGTGCCGGGATATGGGATCGGCACGGGCACCGGGCACCGGCTACCGCCCCGGCAGCATCCATAGCCGAGAGAGACAGGAGGGCACAGAGCATTTCCCCGGTCATGATGGATCCCAACAAACCCATACCAGGACCAGCCATACACCGAGTGATGGAGACACCTCATGGCGTCGCCGGCATGCCTCGGCGGGGACCGGCGGCGCAACTTATGTTACGGGCCGCTTTGTGTGTGAGCCCCGATGGATCGACGGAGTGCTGTGGTCATCCGCCGTATATGTGACCGAATCACTCTCCATACAGTACCGCGCGTCTAATCGGCGCGGGGAAAGAGATCTCGCAACAGCTTCAGAGTCCCTCTCAAATCGATAGGATCATGCACTACGGTTTTGTTTGCCCAACGCGCGCGCACACACACTACACACTATACACACTCGCATGAGAGAGAATTCATGCGGTGAGTCACGGGAATTTATTTCCATACCGAACAGTGCGCGCGAACGTTTTGTTTTAAAATGCGCGGGCTTCTCGCGCCTCCCGGGATGCGTTGTCTTCCCCGTCTTGTCAATCTCTACGACGGACTCTCTCTCTCTCTCTCTCTCTCTCTCTCTCTCTCTCTCTCTCTCTCTCTCTCTCTCTCTCTCTCTCTCTCTCTCTCTCTCTCTCTCTCTCTCTCTCTCTCTCTCTCTCTCTCTCTCTCTCTCTCTCTCTCTCTCTCTCTCTCTCTCTCACACACACACACACACACACACTCTTACACACACACACATGAGGAGTTCCAACACCTCGTCGTGGAGTCATCCTTGGATCCCATCCCGGTCCGCGCCCTGATCCTTGTGCCCCCCCCCTCCTCCAGACTGGCAGCTGCGGGATACGCACCTGCTCGCTCCACCGCCTCGCCGCCGCCGCCGGCTCCCATGGTTATCCAGAGCAGTGTCCTGTGCAACAGGTGAATCTGTGCAGCCGCCGCCGCCGCCGCCGCCGCGCCGCACCTAATCGCCAGAAGGACGTCCCCCTCCTCCTCCTCTACCCCCGCCGCGTCAGTGCGTATACCCTGGACGTGTCCGTAATCCGCCACCTGATACAGTGCGCGTTGATCAACGCCGCCCGCGTGCGGGTCCCGGAGGACCCGGAGGACCGGAGGACGGCGGCGGTGGCCGCGACCGTTTGCGGAAGCACCTCGCCGCCGTCGGACCAGCGGCGCCGGGCCGAGCTCGGCGGCCGGGGCGATTTAAAGGGATAACGATGAAATGAGAGGGGATGACCCGGAGCCCGGAGCCCGCCGAAGCCACCCGGAGCCCGGCCGGAGCCGCCCGGAGCCCGGCCCAGGCCAGATTAGTGAGCCCCTCGACTGCCGTACACTCTGCCTCTTTGCGCACCGGAATCGAAGCAGGAAGCCGGTATGCGCGGATTAATAGGGGGCTTTGCAGGGGGTGACCGATGGCCTTGCGGCCGGCCCAAGGCAGCCCAAGGCCCCCGCAGAGGATCCCGATGACGATACGCGGCGCACACGGGCATATCGGCCATACTGACCAACGTTCATAAGTTGAGAAAACAATTAGGTACACTACTTATTTAATTTTTCGATGCAGTGAGGAGCAATACAGTGCAGTCCCACTATATTGTGTGTGTGTGTGGGGGGGGGGGGCACTGCCATGGGTGCGCTGCGTCTGCTAAGGTCTCTCTCTCTCTCTATGCCCTCTACTATACGATGACGACGCCAACTGCGCCCAATCGGCGTACCAGTAAACACACACACACGTACACACACACACACACACACACACTACGGCGGGACGGTCTCTGCGCCGCGTACTACTATATATAGGGAGCGTTGTAATGTGCTAGGAGTTTGAATATGCCCCCGGAGGGTAGGCAGGCCGCACTAGTGGGCTGTCAGGAAGGGGGGCGGAGGGCAGCAGAGGACGAGTGGGGATCCGGATTTGGGTGGGAGGTAGGAAGGAGGGGGAGGGGGGAGGGGGGGGGGCGGAGACCATACCGCGCGGCCGCGAGAACAAACACAGCAAAAGTATGCAATTTTTTTTTTGTAATATATTTTTTTGGAAGGTGTTTTATAAATATTAAGGTGCCTGTGATGTCTGTGACCGTTTCCGTGATCAAACAGCCGCGGCCTGCAGCCCCCGATTCGCGGGCGGTGCGCATGCGCGGTGCTGGCCGTCCCGTGTCGCCTGCATGGTGCACTCCGCGCCGTGCCGTGCCGCGGCGGTTCCCATGGCGGCGTCCCGCTGAATTCCGACGGGGGTTCTCCTCTTCTCTCTGCTGCTGCTGCTGCTGCTGCTGCTGCTGCTGCTGCTGCTGCTGCTGCTGCTGCTGCTGCTGCTGCTGCTGCTGCTGCTGCTGCTGCTGCTGCTGCTGCTGCTGCTGCCGCCGCCGCCGCCGCCGCCGCTGGAAGACGGCGACGTCCCGAAGGGACCCCCAGCTCCAGCCCAGGGAGACTTGAGCAGCAGAACCCATTATGTCGGGAGGTGGAACACACACTGGAACCCTCAGGGTGTCCCCGTCTCGTCCCGTCCCGTCCCGTCCCCCTTCCCTTCCTCTCCTTTCGCTCTCCGGGTCTGCCCCGCTGTGCAGCAGACTTTTTGGTCCGCCGGGTCCCGCGGGTTCGCCTGCTCCTCCCAAGCCATTCGCCGCGTCGCGTCGCGTCCGTTACGTCGTGCGATTGGGAGGGATGGTGTCGGCTGCGCACTGCACGCCGCTCAAGACAAATGATTGACTGACTCAATGACTGACCGGATGAATTAATGAATTAATGATTGGTCAGTTGAATGAATAAATTAATGTAAAATCGACTGATTAAATGGCCGAATTATCGAGTCACCGACCGAATGAATGAATGAATGAACGAACGAATGAATGAATGAATGAATGAATGAATGAATGAATGAATGAATGAATGAATGAATGAATGAATGAATGACCTGATAGTAACCTCACATGCTGACCTCGGCACGGTCCCGGAGGGCCCCCACCCGGACAGAGGAGAGGACTCTCTAGCCGGCGGCAGCAGCCGGAGCCGGGCGTCCAGGACAAGTATAATGACCGGATACGGGAGGCGAGGAGGTCCTGGCGGGTCCTGGCGGCTCCTGGCGGATCCTGGCGGCTCCTGGCGGCTCCTGCGCCGGGTCGGACAGTAGCAACGGGTCGCCTCGGCTCAGCGCGGACGCACCATGACGGCGGTCACGTCAGCGGCATGTCAGGAGGCCTCGGGGAGGGCCTCGCGCAGGGCGCGCACGGCGAAGGGAAAAACAAGTTGGGGTTTCATTTATGATCACGGGTGGCCCCTGGCGCAGAGAGCCGCTTTGGCATTTCTCGCCCATTCATTTTTACACTACCGATGAATGGGAGTGTTGGCGTTGCGTTGGCCCCCAACAGGTGCGCTTCCCGTCCCGCCCTGCCCCGGCCCGTGGCGTGCGTCGCGCTTGACTCGTGGCAGCCGCCCGCCCGCCCCCCTCCTCCCCCCCGGCATGGCTAAGGCCCTTCCCTCCCGGACCCGAAGCCGGCCTGAGGTCTGGCACACGCCACTCACGCCGGCAGCCCGCGCCACGCCGGCCCAGTCTGTGGTCGCGCTTGGGTGCGCAGTTCCTCCCGGAATACCACGTCGGCGTCGTGGACGGGAGGCACCATGACTCGCCGACTCCCACTCCGCCGGCCTCAGCCCGGCCCGGCCCGGCCGGGCCCCGTCAACGAAACAATCAAGTCGAGTCCCCCGCTGACGACTTCATCATCGGCCCTCCCGGAAAACAAATCGATGCCGGTCCGGAGAGGAGGGTGCGGGCCTTGGTGCCTTCGGAGAACGGGAGCCGGGGTCCGCTGCGCCAACATCGTAAACCGCATGCTGTACAGCGCCAATCAAACGATTAAGTCAATATCGAACACCGTGAACAGCATGATTCGTTGAAAAACAACACATAAAAAAGCCTCAACGCTTGCATCAAGACTTCGGTCGAGGGGGATCCAAGCAGGGACTGTACCGGGCTGAAGCAGGGACTGTACCGGGCTGAAGCAGGGACTGTACCGCTGCGCGCCCCGACGAAAATGACGGCTCTTGCCGCCCTGGTCCCGGGTCCTGGATTACACCAGCACGGCGGCGCTGAGGTATCATCCGGCTGCTGCAGCGGGGGCCGCAGAGCTTTTTGTTGTTGTCTTCCATCAAACCATTAGGGTTCACTTGGGGACACTTGGTCTAAGTGGCGCGGCGTGGCGCTGCCGCGGTGAAGGTGGTTACGCTCTTTGGGTGGCCCAGGCCCAGGCCCAGGCCCCACCGCGGGGCTCGGCCCGGCTCTGCGTTAGGCCCCGGCCTCTGGCTCGGCCTTTGGCCCCCACTGCAGCACCAGCGCCGCGGTCGGTGGCGTCTGGGACAAGAAGGAGTCAGGGACCGCGGAGGCTGCGCGACAGGACAGGGCGGTGCGGGGAGGCGGGGGTCATCTTGTTGTCCCCGCCGCCCCGTCGACGCGCCACCGCCGCCGCGCCAGGTTCACGAACCGCGTCGAAATGTCACCCCGCCACCGCCGCGCCCGCCATGCTCCCGCCGAACGCCGGCGCGGGTCCGGGGGGTCCGGCCTGGCTGGCTGCCCTCCGCTGATGACGAGTCGACGCGCCGCTCCATCACAGATTGCCCTCATCTCCTGCTCCCGCTGTCCAGCGGTTCTCCCTCCTCGTCCCTCTCTCTCTCTCTCTCTCTCCCGTCCCGCGCCGCGCGTTTAGCCAATAATGACCAGCGCGCTCGCCTTACCCGGCGACACCGACACCAGCCCAGCCGCGCTCACCGCGCCGAGCCGAGCCGAGCTCCGAACGTCGCGGATAACTTTGTTTCCTCGTAAACCACCGACGGCCGCCGACCACCGCGGCCTGCCCGGGGCCTCCGGCTGCCCCCTCGGCTTTCATCGTGGGAAGCGACTCTATTTCATCAAATTTTTTTCTCCTCCCGTCCCGGTCTTGTCCCGTCCTTCTCTCTGGTGTGCGCCGTCCTGTACATACCTCTCCGTCTGCCCTGGACGGGGCGGCCTCTGCCTCCGGCCTGCCTCTGGACGCTGCTCTCTGTGTTCATCTCTGCGCTGGCAGTTGCAGTGCAGTTGAGCGGGATTCCAGTGTGAGAGCCCCCAGCCCCGCCCCGCCCCGCCCCGCCCCGCCCGCGGACCCTGCCCTGCCCTGACGGGACAGGACGGGGGACAATTCGCGGTACGGCGACATGGGACGGCTTCTGCAGCGCGGTGCGCACAGCCTGCGGTCCAGAGAGTCTCCCATCTGCCACGGGCTGCGGACGGCAGATACGTCGGGCCGCCGGGGGCCGCCGGGGGCCGCCGGGGGCCGCCGGGGACAGGGAGGGGGCGTGGAAGTGGAGATCTCACATCGGGTCTTGACCGTCCCGTCCCAGGAAGCTGTGCTGCTGTATAGAGGCTGTGCGCGCCGCGCCGCGCCGCGAGAGGAGGGGACGGCTCGGGACGGGACGCGCAGTTCATGGCACGCCACGCCTTGGCGATCGTGCACGCGGATCACATACACGTCCAACAAGTGCCCGGCCGTGGACCCTGCCCTCCCCTCCTCCTCTGCCCGGCTGCCCCGGGGCCCGGCCCAGCCCGGTCCGGTCGTTCGGCGAGCCGAGCCGAGTGCAGCAGCCGGCTGAGGCAGCGCTGGCAGTGCGGCGGGGCGGGGTCTCTCCATCCATGTCCGCTATGATCCGCACCGCATCCCCTCGATTGGCGGCCTATTTTGCGCGACGAGCTGCGGGCGCCATCCGCACAGCAACGTCTTAGAGTTCATTCCCCCCGGAAACAATTACACAACAGCAGCGCATGGTAACGCCTGCGAGCGGCCAGGATAGGCCAGCCCGCACGGCACCCGTGCTCGCCGGAGCATCAGTTGCCTACCCTGCAGGCGTTGAGTGCACCACTGGCGCCGCCGCGCCCGACCTGACCTACCCCACCGAGGTCCTCTCCTGAGAGATGATGATAACCGAGTTTGCTCCGCTTCCGGCTGCTCTGGTTCACCCCGTGTGCAGCCGGTGAGTGAGCGACTTGGCTATGCGCTGCTGTGATTGGCCGCCTCCCCGACCAGGAAGCCTGGGCACCCAATCAGCCGCGGCTCGGTAGGGAGACGCGGAGAGAGAGAGAGAGAGAGAGAGAGAGAGAGAGAGAGAGAGAGAGAGAGAGAGAGAGAGAGAGAGAGAGAGAGAGAGAGAGAGAGAGAGAGAGAGAGAGAGAGAGAGAGAGAGAGAGAGAGAGAGAGAGAGATCAGCCGTCGGCGCGAACGGGACGCGATTACAAGCACGCCGCATTTCCCTTCCCTCTCTTATTCGTGGTCAATGGACCGGTGCAGCGCGATCAGCATCCCCACCGCGAACAGGACGGCCGCGGACGGGTCGCGGAGAGCTGCGTGGTGCGGTCGCCATGGTGACGACCTCCATGTAGACCCTTGAGCAGTACAGGGAGGCACGGCAATGGCGTCACGTGATAGCAAAGCGGCTCGCGCACAAGGTTTTCGGCGGTGCAGGGTGATGTGGTAGTCCAGATACTGTAGCGGGCTGGCTGATTTACGCCCCTGGCCGTGGCCGTATGACGAGGCGGCTGTTTTATTCGCCCCCGTCGGCCAGGTCCGCAGCACCGCCGCTGTGTTCGACCTTTCGCCCGGCCGGTGCCAGATCCCGAGATCCGTATCTATTTACCGGGTTTTAGAAGCGGCCGGCGCTCTAAATTATATCATTGGCCGGATCGACTCGACGCGGACAGTGCTCAATTAATTCAGGAGGTAAGAGAGGTGTCGCGTTGTCCCTCGGGTGTCGACTGCAGCCTGGCGGGGCGCGGCGGCGGGCGGCGGGGGGCGGGGCGGCGGGGGCTCACCGGGTCCTTGCCTGGCACGGCCCCCACTGGTGTGTCTGCTCCAGCAGGGGGCGCCTGTCTGAGGGAGCCCCGCTGGGGCCGGGGAGGGCGGCGGGGCCCCGAGTTGTCAGCGTCCCCCCCCTCTCCTTCCCCCCCGGTACGCGCCCCGGAATATTTGTTTTATGCAGATGACCCTTTATGCTTTAGTATCGCACCGGAAACTTGTGGGCTTCGATGAAGCCGTTTGCACGAGCGCGCTCGCCTCGCCTGCCCGGTGAAATACGCGAGCAAGGACTCGACTCGGCAGGACAGGACACGGCAGACTGCGGGCGCTGCAGGCCTCCGAGGAGAGGGCCTCCACCTCCATCAGCGGGTGCTGGTGCCCGGGCAGGGCCGGCGGAGGAATTCCGGACCGGGAGTACGTGGATCATGGCATCGGGGCGGCGACGCCGTCGACGGCATTTTTGCGGCGTCTTCCTGAAGGATCGGTGGCTGTCTTCCGCGTATCGAGGCGGGCCGAAGGCCGAGGCCTGTGGCCTGTACATCTAGGCGGCCGCAGGCCGGGGGCGACGGCTGTGCGCATACCATGTCGTGGACGTGTAGCGTGTAGCGGCTGCCCACCCTTCTCTCCCACTCCACTCCGTAGCCGCCACCACCCTGCTGGGCGCAGCGGGCAGGCAGGGGCGCGCCCCCCGCTGCGTGATCTGGGGTCCGGGCCCCCGGCAGCCCCCGGCAGCCCACGGCAGCCCATGGCAGCGTACAGGGCGACCGCAGACGGACGCCGCAGTGGGGCGGTAGCCGAGCATCATCCTTCATTGACAATGTAATCACTGGCGCGTCGTCTGCAGAGGCGAGCGGCCGCCCCCCCCCCCCCCCACATGCACCTCCAGCGCGACAACTCGTGCAGTATAGCGCGCGGCCCGCATCGGTGGCGACAACAGCTTTCGTTAAAAATACCGTCCTTTTTTGAGGTCCAAACCGAAACGGCCCAGACCAGACCCGGCCATGCCAGGCCAGCAGACCCCATGCCGCGGCTGGGCGGGCTATTCCTGGGCCCGACGGGGTCCGGGGCCCAGGTCCGGGCCGGGGCCTATGTCACTGCAGCCCCGGTTGTGCGTGTCACGTGTCGTGGCGTGGCGTGGCGTGTTCGCCTCATCGTGGCGGTGGGCTGGCCGGGCTTCGGCCGGGCTGGGTGCCCCCTGGATCGCCCCCCCCCTTTCCCCCCGATCCCACAGCGCACCGCATGTTTCGTCTTCTTCCATTGCAGACGTCGTAAATAACCGTTTTATTAGCTTCTTTTTCTCTCTCCCAGGCTCCTTGTCTTTTTATCTTTCTCATTTCCAAGGCGAGTACTGCTCCGGCACGGGGATGGGATGTACGGGCCCACAAGCTGCTGACCGTTTCTTCCTCCTTGCCGCGTGTTATGACCACCAGTGCCGTGGGCGCGTCGTCGGCTTGGCCGTGACAAAATGTGGCGTGATTGTGATGGGACCCGGGACCCGGGACCTGGGACCCGGGACCTGGGACCCGGGACCTGGCCCG
Organism: Odontothrips loti; assembly: GCA_038380765.1. Lineage (NCBI taxonomy): Eukaryota > Metazoa > Arthropoda > Insecta > Thysanoptera > Thripidae > Odontothrips > Odontothrips loti. Next base: position 9,213,184 of record CM076253.1, read on the forward strand.
GCCGTGGTACTACCAGCGGTGTCAGCGGTGTCAGCTGTGTCATCGGTGTCATCGGTGCCATCGGTGTCATCGGTGTCATCGGTGTCAGCGGTGTTAGCGGTGTCAGCGGTGTCAGCGGTGTCAGCGGTTTCAGCGATGTCAGCGGTGTCAGCGATGTCAGCGGTGTCAGCGAGGCCTCTGCTGCCGAGGGCAGTGCAATGGTTAAAATTAATCGCAATCGGTCAATGAACCAAATAATCGAAAGTGAATTCGATTCAGTTGTCGGTAAAAATAGGAAATCACCCCGATTAATCGAAATCGGCCGATTAATAGAACTGGGCCGATACTATATCGGTACAGTGATGGCACTCAAATAACGTAGTTCAACGTGAATATTTTTAAAACTGAAGGTTTATTCCTGCGCTTTTGCGTTCTTTTGTCTCTCTGAGTTAAAATTAGTATACATCCACAATCGAAATCGGCTGAACGAAATTCATAGCCGATTACTAAACTAATCGGTTTGGACTTTCGATTAATCGATAATCGCACATGCCCTACTGCTGCTACCGTTCTGCTGGAAGCGGCGGGCGGCCCAGCAGCAGCAGCGGCAGACGTGCGGGCCGAGTTGTTGTTGTCGACGCGCACCTGGCGGCCAGAGGCCCGCGTCCTGCTGCCCGCGTCCTGCTGCCCGCGTGCAGGCTGCAGGCGACCCCCGGCGGCGAGCCTCAATGGATAGACTGCACCCGGCCGGTATACCCGGTCTCTCGGTCGCTGCCGGGCTTGTGGTGCTCCAGTTGCGGTCGTGCTCGGCTCGGGCGTAAATAGGTTATAGGTTTGTGAGGCTCTTGGGGGTGTCTGCATTCACCGCGAATAGCTATCGGAATAAGAACAGCCACTCCGCGCCGGCACACGGCAGCGAAAGCAGACATAGTTCTTCTAGGCGGCTTCGCGCGCCCATTTGTCGGCCGGAGGCCGGAGGTGGGAAGGGCAGCTCTTTGGTGGGCCCTTCTGCTGCTACCGGCCACCGCGTCATAACAGAGACATTATGGCTCGAGTCACGACTCGGATATACACCACACCGCGCTGGGAGAGTCGGTCCTCTCAGCTGCGGCCCGGGCGGGTCCTAGCAGCATCAGCCAAACGAGCTCGGCTTCAAACAGACGCCCTCCGCTGCTGCTGCTGCTGCTGCTGCCGCTGCTGCTGCTGCTGCTGCTGCTGCCGCTGCTGCTGCTGCTGCTGCTGCCGCTGCGCCGACACCGGCCCGGACAACTAACTCATTGCGGCCAGGGATCAATTTCGAAAATAAGTCCCCAAGCAGCAGTGACACGTGTGTGTGTGTGTGTGTGTGTGTGTGTGTTTGGTGGTGAGCATTCATGCATGTTCTTTATGGCACCCCGAGCAGCATGGCCGGCGTCCTGGTCCGGACACACGCGGTCCCGGCCAGCACCTTCGCGTGCGTGACCACAGTTAGCATGGCGCGTGTAACTCATAAGCGCGACGTGTGTCGCGTCGAATAATCGGGGGGGGGGGGGGGGGGAGAGAGAGAGAGAGAGAGAGAGAGAGAGAGAGAGAGAGAGAGAGAGAGAGAGAGAGAGAGAGAGAGAGAGAGAGAGAGAAGTAAGAGATCAGAGCCCTCTCACCTTCTGGACACAACGGCGCAAATATACAGCTTGCAACGACTGATTTCAAACACCTACAAGATTCAAAAATGCCAAGGGTTTCAACTGGAAATGAGGAAGAATTCAAGAAGAACGTCAGCAGAAACAAAACGCGGTTAGCGTTAACCGTAGCGGAGAGTACCTCCGTCACGGCGTTTGGACCTTCTTTGAAATACCCTATAGGGTATGTAGTAATTTTCGCATCGGGCGAGTCATATATTCTATCCGAAGCAGCAGGCCAGACCATGGCCGGCCGGCCAGGCTGTGTGTCTCTCAAGAAGACGCGCGCTGTGGGACACCAACTGTCCTTTTTATGTAATCACAATTAGCAAGCCATTACGACCCTAACAGCGTGTCTGCGTGCGTACCTGGAGCAAAACGCAATAAAAGTAATGCAATTATCACTCCGCAACGGCGTTGGCGCGTCCGGGGGAGGTAGGGAGGGGGGGATAGGAAACAGGTTGATATTGGGAGGGGAGTCTGTCGTCGCCCAGGAATTTTATTAGTCATTTTCATAAGGCGGAGGTGATGGTGTATGGTGAAAAACAGCACGACACACACATACACACACACACACTCACGTCGTAAAAACGACGAGATAGCGAGAGGGGGTCTCGAAAGGTGGAGAGGAGGAGAAGGAGGAGGAGGAGGAGAGAGAGAAAAAAAACAAGACAAAGAGTATAAGTAAGTGTGCGATACGTTGTACTGCGGGTCGGGTGTTAATGAGAATCTTACCGACTAACTACCTCTCTGCCCTGTGGGACGGGGACCTCATATTGCCAGCCGTGACCCGATGTGGACTATAACAACGAGCTGTCGTTTATTAATCAATAGCTAGAGGGAGAAAGAGAGAGAGAGAGAAATAGAGAGGCTCATCTGCTAGACGTGGTCCACCATTGATCAACGTTTGCTTCAGACGAAGAGGTTGCTGGCCATCGGGCCATAGGCGATAAGCGGTCATGACCTGTTTATAGTTTCTCGCCTTCAGTAGGTCACATGGCATTGAGACCCTGGAAAAAGTTTAGCACATTTTTTTTCCTCATTGACGTTTCATTTCGAATTCAGGTAACTTCCCCGCCTTGCGCCCTTTGAGGCAGGCTCTGGCCCACCCTTCGCTGAGCGTGTGCCACTCGAGGTGATGCCGGCAGAGGGAAGCACCACCGGGGGCGGCGCGGGGGCGGCGCGGGGGCGGCTCACCGCTCACCGCTCATCAGCACGCACCGGGCTATTATTACATTTAAAATTTAAATGTCGGTGTGTCGGGGCTCGGGATTACACGGGGAACTGGAACGGCAACCTGCCCGGCTCCGGCAGCACCTCAGGGGGCTCCCCGCGGCGCCACGCCGCCGCGAAAGAGCTGGCGCCCGGCAGAGAACCCGCGAGGGCGGAAGACGACGGCGCTGCTGGAGGCTCCAGCAGGCTCCAGCAGGCTCCAGCCAGCGCCGCAGCGCCCGGAAGTCACAACCAGATGATGGGTGGGCCAGGACCCGGTCAGACACGCCATTGTCATCACCAAGTGTCCTGTCCTGTGTCTGTCCTGGGTGCTTGAGCCTCACAGATTCGAGATATAAATATAATAGCGGTCGCCGCACTCGAAGCGCCATCCCCCGACACTCGACATCGGGGGGCTCCGTACGGTGCCTGCGGCCAGTCATCATGTCCCCGCCGACCCCCGCGCCGGCCGGGGCAGCCACCACCGCTTCAGGTGAGGTGAGGGTGAGGCATATGGAGAAGCGCACAGCAGCAGGGAAAAGATGAAAAATTTAGCCCAGTGACTGTGTCACAGGAAAGGGGGGTGGGGGGCTTTGAATTGGTTAGCGCCGGCTGGACCGGATAGGGTCTCCCGGCGCCACGCCTCTCCCACGCCCCGACGCCCTGGACACCTTGGCCCCCGCGGCCCCCCGCGGCCCCCCGCGGCCCCCCGCGCCCCCCCCGCGGCCCCCCCCGCGGCCCCCCGCGGGCCCCCACGGGCCCTCACGGGCCCTCACGTCCGATACGCACAAACAAAGGGACGCGATTGAACAAAAGACCTCGGTCCCGGGGAGGCCCGCGCCGCACCACGCCTGACAAATAACTTAATGCGAGGCAGCAGCCGATGGGCCTAAACGATAAAGACGCACGAGCGGTCGGACGATAGGCAGGTAAGAGAGAGAGAGAGAGAGAGAGAGAGAGAGAGAGAGAGAGAGAGAGAGAGAGAGAGAGACGCGACAAAAAGAGAAAGGCGGTGGCTGACCGTGGGTCGCCGGCGGGGCAGCAGCACCGGCGCAGCTTCCGACGGCCACTGACTCGCTAGGAGGACCCCTCGGGACCTCTGGATTATATTAGACCTGAGCAAGAAGAGACTCTGTGCTCCCGATCTGGTACAGTCTGCGAGCCGTAGAGGGCTGTGGGGCTGATGGGCCGCGGGGCGCCCGCTCACACACACACACACACACACACACACACACACACACACACACACACGTCGCGTGTGCACACGTGTGTCGACGCGGTGGTCCCCCGCACACACCACGCCACAACACGTGTCCGCGGGCTGCACGTGCTGCGGGGCGGACCCAAGCCGACAACGACAACTTCGGGTCCGCACCGCCACAATAATGCATAACCACGTGACAGAGCGGCCGGCCAATCACGGGGCTCTGCCCTGGCTCTGCATCGTGACTGACGGGCCTAGTTTTGACTTCTTCACTCTCCCGCCGCTTCCCTGTCTGTTTGTCTCTCTTGCTCTCACTCTCGCGAGCGCCCGCGCGCGCGAGCCCGGAGAAGCAGATGCAAGGGGAGGGAATTTGCATGAGAAGCAGTGCGTGAGGGGTGGCGGCGGAAAGTGGCCTCTTCCGGTGTGTGTGTGTGTGTGTGTGTGTAGTGTGTGTGTGTGTGGTAGGGTGGCGCCTGTGGCATCCGCCGCCTCAAAGAGCGTCCCGGGCCGGGGGTGTCATGGTGAAGGGCAGGGCGGCCGTGACGTCACACGGAGAGCGGCGAAAAGTAGACGAGTGCTAAAGGGAAATTTCCGGGGCGTGAATGCCTCAAGGGTGGAGGAGGCGAAAAGAAGAAGAAGAACAACAACAACGGAGGGCAGGGGGACACAGAAGAGTGATAAACAGAGGGGGGACAATGAGGTCATGATATTGGCCGGCTGCCGCCGCGCGGGAGAAATAATAGTGGATAAACCGGCGAAAAGTCTGCGAGAAAGAGAGAGAGAGAGAGAGAGAGAGAGAGAGAGAGAGAGAGAGAGAGAGAGAGAGAGAGAGAGAGAGAGAGAGAGAGAGAGAGGAGCAAGGGGAGAGTACCCCAGTGCCCCGCGCCATCCGCATAGCCACCCAACTCTCACCCACACAAACGCCTGGGCACGTACACACACATACATACACACACCGCTAAGAAGGTAGACTTCCCATGCATATCATCTTAAAGTTTAATTGGGTCTTGGAGTCGTGTCTCTCTGGGAGGAAGGAGCTGAGATTGCTACTAGGGATTCCCCTCGAGACCTTCCGACCCCCCTCATCCCCATCCCCTCCTTCTCTCCTCTCTCTCTCTCTCTCTCTCTCTCTCTCTCTCTCTCTCTCTCTCTCTCTCTCTCTCTCTCTCTCTCTCTCTCTCTCTCTCTCTCTCTCTCTCTATTTCTCTCTCTCCCTCTCTTTCTCTCTCACACACATTCACCTTCTCCCTTTTGCCCATCGCAGACCTCCGTCTCTCTTCTTCCCTTGCCCCCTCCCCCTCTCGCCCTCTCTCTCACAGCGCGCGCGCACCCTCGTGCCTTTACTCCCACGTCATAGCACCATCTTCCTTCTTAATTCATTCGTCTCCCTCTCTCTCTCTCTATCTCTCTTTCCTTCCCTTTCGCACCCACTTTTGCCTTCTTGCCCGGTGGCCTGATATTGTATTCACGATGCGATCTTGCACATTTCCCACCCGAAAATCTCACACCCTGAGCGCTGTCGCGAGGCTAGCAGGGGCCGGGACCGTGGCGGCGCACCTCTTGGCTCCATGCGGCCAGGGCGGCAGCGGGAAACACTTGCTTACTTATTTCGCGCGTGACACACACGCACGCACACACGCACACACGCACGCACACAGCTGCAGCCGCTGACGCCCCGGGCCGCTCCGCCGCTCCACCGCGCTGTACCCTGCGCTACGATATGTGGCGGCCACACGAGTAACGACCCCCAGGCGACTTCTTCACACACGCCCCGCGTTACAGTAGTTGGCAGCTGCGCCGCACAGAGCGCGTGCGTGTCGCGCGGACGGCGGGATGCGTTCCGCTACGCGGCGTTTGATTTGTGGTGTCGCCCTCTTGTAGTAGTACCACACGGGCGCCCCTCCAGCCTCCGGCATCACCCCCCCCCCTCCCCACCCCCTCCAGCCCCAGCGCGCGCTCGCCCACATAAACCCTTTGCCTCCAATTCATTCGTAATCAGGCGCCAAGAATTATACACACCCCTCTGTAACCAAGCGGGCCTTACTTCGCTTCTCGTTCCTCTCATCTTCATTTTTGCGCCCGACTTTGTTTCCTTCCTTGGCGTCCTCCCTTCTCCTCCTCTTTCTTCTTCTTATTCTTCCACCACCTCCGCGGCGCAATATTTCGCGTGCTCGCCGAAAGGTGGTCCGCCGAGGCGAGAACACGGGGCCGCTGGCCGCCGCTGGCCGCCGCTGGCCACTGCCGGCTGGAGACGGTTATGATTTAAGGACGGGGAGCGTCGGCGCAGTAAACTAAGTCAGTCTTTGCAAGGCTGCCGGCCTGCTGGCGAGCGCTGACCCGGAGTCCGCGAGGGCCTCCGTGCGCCTCCGGGGGACGACGGCTGCCGCTGGAATGCACCCCGGCTCGGCCCGGCCACCCGGAAGCCGCTCAGCTCCGGCAGAGGCGCCCGTCGTCTTCCCCCGCGCCGCCCGGTAAGACGCCCGGAGCCTCGGCGCGGAGGGGTGGTGCCGAGGCAGTGCGGAGTCCCCGGGGACGCCCCTGGGTCGTGCGCCGTCGGGCCGCCGGGGGCCGCCGGGATCCTGAGCGCATCTCGGCCGTCGGGTCGTCGTCGGGGCCGTGGGGCCGCGCCCACAGGAGCCGAAGCAGGGCGCTGTGCCGGGCGCGTCCGCTGGGGAGGCGTTCTTAGTATTAATGCGCCGCCGTGATGAACTGCAGCCCCGGAGGCCAGGCCGGGGGACCCGCAGGGCCGCGGGGCCGGCTGGGGCGGCACGTAATCTTGGCAGGGCGGCGGGGGCAGCGGGGGCAGCGGGGGCGGCGGGGGCAGCGGGGGCGGCGGGGGCAGCGGGGGCCGCTGAGGAGCACGCCGGCAGACTGACCGGACCCGTCCCGTCCCGGCGGGGGTCTCAAACAACGACAATCATTGGGACCAGGGACCGCAACGGACGGGACCAGGATGGGACCTCGGGGGTCAGCAACGAACTCCTTGCATAGCGGAGTCCGTGTCAGGACCACGCCGAGGGGAGGGAAGGGGGCCAAGACGACAGGAGGGGCGGCCGGGCGGCCGGGCGGAAGGAGGAGTGCAAGGGGTCATATTAATTATGATGCCCCACGAATCCGGGATGACCCGGGCCACGACGGCGGGGCGGACGCCGGCGTCGCCTGCCGGCCACGCGCGACCACTTGAGAGGGTCCACCGTCCAGTCCAGGCCGCGGCCGGCGATGCGACGCGGTGCGGTGCGGTGCAACCTCCCCGACCCGACCCCCGACCCCCGACCCCCGACTCCGGCTCCCCGACAGGCCAGGACGCCGACTGCGATTCCGGTCTGCTCCTTCAAACTTCGGGACCGGTCCCGGCTTGGGTCCCGGGCGCGGCGACCGGACCGGAACCTCTTGAACGCCGCGGCCGGCCCGATCTCCTCGGCTCAGAACTTCCTTGTGCGGACGAGGGACCCGATCCGACCTCCCTCTCCCCTTCCCTCCCCCCGGGCGCATCCGGGGGCGACGAAGTGTGCAAAGGGGTGAAAAGAAAAAGGGGTGACGGCGACGACTGGGTGGGGGTGGCCGTGGCGTCGCAACAGGTGCCGCCCGATGCAGTGAGAGAGAGAGAGATATATATAGAGGGGGAGGGGGAGTGAGCGCGAGAGAGTGAGAGAGTGAGAGGGGGGCAGCACAGCACCCTTCGACGACAGGCCAAGCGGCTGAGGCAAAGTTTATTAAACGCGCTCGTAACTTGTTATGTGCAGTTTGACTTGGGTGAGGAGGAGGAGGAGGAGGAGGAGGAGGAGGAGGAGGAGGAGGAGGAGGAGGAGGAGGAGGAGGATGTCCACCAGTGTCCGCCGGGCCGGGCCGTTCTGCGGGTAGGGCCAAGGCGCTATTCAGCACGAGGGAGCGGAGCAGCGCGAGGAGCGCGAGATGGTCGTGGGGATAAGTCAACGCGGGCGCGTCACAAAGCGGGGAGGACGGGAAGAGAAGGGATGGGAAGGGAAGGGAAGGGAAGGGAAGGGAAGGGTCCCCTCTGTTATGCAAATGAATGGACCAACAAGGAGTTTCTTTATTATGACACACCGCGTGACGATGTTGTAGCGCACAGAGGGCGGGGCGGGGCGGGGCGGGGCGGGGCGGGCGGCGGGAAGGTGCCAACAAGCCGCGTGCCGGTCTTCACTAGGTGGTGTGCACTGTTCGCCGCCAGGGGGCGTGGCGGAGCAGAACGGCCGCGGCTCCGGCACAGTACGGGGTCATTCGGACGCCGGGTATTTTTATTCCTCCACGACGAGCCGCCAAAACTGCAAGCGAGATTCTTGTATTTTTCCCTCGAGCAGCGCATAACCTAACCAGAGGCAGCAGCAGCAGCAGCAGCAGCAGCAGCAGGAGGAGCTGGGCGAAAAGTCGCCGCTCGCTTCGGAAAGTTTCTGAATCGCAGGCAAATGAGTCCCGAAATTAAAACAGCAGCCGTGGGGTTCGTCCCGGCGGATGAGGCCACCGACAAACTTCATGTGTACCAAATTTTCCGGGCCCCATGCGCGTTTTTTTTTTTTTTTGGTGATTTCTTTTTCGTCTATCCAGTTCCGGAGGCACCCAGACAGCGCGGGCACGTCACGGCCCGTCACGCCTCGTCACGACGACGCCCCGGTGGGCTCCGCGGGCACTGCGTGCACCTGTCACGAGGCGGTCACGCCTCGTCACGCTCCGTCACGCCGCGGGGCACGCGCCCACCGGCAGCCCCCGGCCGTGACTGTCACGTCACACCTCGCTCAGGGCGGGAAGTGCGAACCAGGGACCGCTAAGCGCGGTATGAGAAATTGTCGGCAACGTCACCGCCGGCCCGGACGCAGCGCCGAGTCGGCCGGGGCCCGGAGCGCCTGCGGAACGGTGATAGGCAACCCGCTCGGCGCCGGTGCTTGACAGGCCTCCGTACCTCCGGGCCGCCGGGCGCGAGGCAACCCCGCCTGCCAGGCACGGTGCCCGTCGCGGGGGCGGTCGGGGGGCGGGTTGGGGGCGGGATGGGGCGGAGACCCTGCACGATGAGCCACCGCTTCGCTCCCACGGGGTCGATCCAGAAGGGCAGGAAGATTAAATCGGGGGATACACGACGCCGCGGAGGCCGGGGTCGGGCCCGTCCGGGTGCGGGCCAAGGAGAGCGCGGAGCAGAAGAGCTCTGCCAGCCCAGCGCTGCCGCTGCCACCGCCGGCCACCGGCTACTTAGGTAAAGTGTCTGTCCGACAAAGGGTTACAAAGCCGGCAATTTCAATTAGGGGCTGAGCACTCGCCCTCTGTGGTCACACAAACCAAGCCGGGCGGACCTCGGGGAGGGAGGGGCGAGGCGAGGGCAAGACAGCGGCGTCTTAGGGTCCACAGCGCAGCACCACGCCGCAGACGCCCCCGGCTCCCGGAGGCGACTCCAAGGAGGCCGACAGGACGGAGGGCTGCCCGGTGCGGCGCGGTGTGCCCGGCGGCGGAAGGAAGTCAGGTTCAGAAAGACGACGGTCCCCCGGCGGAAGGGTAGCGAGGACGGCGTCGGCGGCGGCCGGAGGCCGGGGGCCGGACAAACACGGAGCGGCGGGGAGGGGAGGGGCGTCGCGGTCCCAGCAGACGACATCACAGCCTGGCCGCAGACAGACAAAACAGCCAACTCCAGCGAGGAAGAGTACCGCCGCCTTCTAAGACAGTATCGAGCCTCCGAACGTCAATTTAGACGTTCGAAGTCTGCCGCCGCGCCGCCAGAGAGCGCCTTTATGCCGCGCTGCTCGGGCATGGCATATGTCTTAGCCTGGCAGGCAGAGGCAGGCACTTTGACAGGGCGGGCTGCAGTATTCAGGAAGAGACGGGGACGCCTGGGCGGGCGGCGGCCGGGCTCGGCACCGCTCGGGGTTGGGGGCGATTTGGTGGGGCGGGGGCTGACGTGGACGTGTCCTGTGTGGGTGTGCCGCAGCCCCGTGGCCTCGCAGCGCCCGCGAGGCCCGGAGGGCAGCCGGAGGCAGCGGTCCGTCTGATCCCTCCTCGTCCACGAATTAGTCCTCCTCCCTTGTCCGTTTCATCTGTTTGCTGTCGTTTTTCAGCCCCTGTGTGTGTGTGTGTGTTATCCCAGCTCATTTGCTAGCGCAAGAGCAATCCTTTGTGCCTGCGCCTTCTGTCTGCCCCGTTCCCCTTCCAGCTCAGCTCCGGTCTTAGATGAGGCGGGACACTGTCGTCCGCCGGTCCGCCGTGGCGCTGCCTCCGCTCCTTGTGTGAGTGTGGTCCCGGCAGCGCCAGCAGTGCTGCCAACGCAGCCGGGCGCGGCCGCCAGCTGCGTGGTTGTGTTGGCTGCCGTGCCTGTCGTGCGGCACGGTCCGTCCAAAAGGCATCAGAGCTACTCCCGGGGCAAAGAGACTTTGTGGCGCTGCCGGCGCTGCCGGTGCCGCCCGGCCCAAACACCGGCCCCGGCCCCAGCCGCAGCCCCTTTCGTCCTGTGTCCTTTTCGCCCCGTTTGGTTTGGTTTCTGTGTCCGCGGGGATTCATTCGAGGGCGAAACACGTCGTGGTGTATTCCGCTGGCTGTAATTCGAAGAGTGGCCGAGAGTGGTGCAGCCTCCGCTCGGCCGGCACACTAGAGGACACGATCGCAACCTGATTCTCTCAAAATGTCCGAGCGGAACGTGCTCGCCGGGATGTCCATGCAGCGCAACGCTGTCGCTACTGCACTTTCTCTCTCTCCCTCTCTCTCATCTCTCTCCCTTTCTTCCCCCCCCCCCTCTCTCTCTCTGCCAGCGTGGCCTAGGTTATCGGCCGCTACTGTTCTCAGAGCACCGTACTTTTCTCCGCCGCGCTCATTTTTACGAGCGGTGCGAAGAAATCAATAAAACGATGACCGCGGGTCCGCTGATCCGCAGCAAAAAGCACCGCCCCGCTGCTGCCGCTGCCGCTGCCACTGCCGGGGAGGCGTGCCCGACAACCGAGACAATTTTCTCACCCAAACGAAATGGAGAGATTTGCCTACTCATTACTCCAGAGCCCAAGTGAAACGAATGCCTAGCGCCGCAGCGGCGCGCACCAGAGCCAGGCCCTTTGCAACGTCATAGAGAGATAGGCGGCACGGCACGGCACGGCACGGCACGGCACGGCACGGCACGGCACGGCACGGCACGGCACGGCACGGCACGGCACGGCACGGCACGGCACGGCACGGCACGGCACGGCACGGCACGGCACGGCACGGCACGGGATGGTCTCTCCCGGCCGGCTCCCCACCGGAGCCGCCGCCGCCGCGCCGTGCGAGCAAAGGCGCGTTGCAACAATGGGGGCTACGGCCACAATAATACCAATTTTCTAGTAAGTGTCCGGTCATAAAGAGAAGCGCGAAACCAGGGCGGTAATGCCAGAGGCGGCGGCTGTGCGCCCGGCACATGGTGTGGCCAAGGCCCCCTCGGCTACCGTTGGGCCCGGCGCGGCAGAGCGGCAGAGCACCAACAGCTTTCAGTTACACAGCTCAGGGTTCTTGTCAACTATTTTCCCTACAAAAAAAAAAAATTAAAATAAAGAATAATCCCGCTCATTTTTGAAAGTGGCAACAGAACTGTGAAAACAAAGAAGAAGTTTTGTGTCGTAGTTAGTTTGCTCAAGCTACGCATCGCAGGAATTGAAGTTTTTTTTTTTTAAAAAAAAACACTAAAAAAACACTTTTTAAACTGTTAACTGGACGTGAAAAAATTGAAGCCACCGGCAGGAGTCGAACCACGGACCTCTGTCAGTCGCCCCCCGATCCACCTAACCACACAGCTGCTGAGCTTGCGATGGTACTAAGCGGAGCAGAGGGCATACCATCTGGCACTTTTTAACAATTTTCTCGAAAAAAATATTAAATTCTGTTTTTGGTTGGTCTGTACCAACACTGGAACATCATATCGGTACGATCACCAGCTCTGAGGCCGCTATGAGCGACATGAGTGCGAAACGACGGAACAGTGCACCTGAGGACGGGTGAGGAAGATGCAGTGCAGTGGTGGTCCACGTTAGGAAGACAGATGCGAGCTGAGAGAGAGGGAGAGAGATGGGGGCCGGCCGGGGCGCTGCTGGGCTTAAGTGTCCATTGTAAAGCCGTCTTGGGCTAACGCACCTTATTGCGACCGTGGGAGCAGCGGAACTAGAGCTACGCACACATGTCTTGATAGGAGCAGCGAAATACTAGAGGTCCGAAAAGGTTTGCGTAAAGTTCACTCGGGACGTAAGTTCAGCAGCGCGTTGCTTCACTGGACAGACGGATCCTTTCCTGTTGCGGAAGCTGCTTCGCCCGCCGGCCTCTCTTCCCCACACATTTGTAGTATACTTGACGTGGGTCTGACTGGGGCGCGGCCGGCATGGGCATGGCACGGCACGGCCCGGCACGGCCCGGCACGGCACGGCACGGCACGGCACGGCACGGCACGGCACGGCACGGCACGGCACGGCACGGCACGGCACGGCACGGCACGGCACGGCACGGCACGGCCTCCTCAATGGCTGGGTGCGATATCATTGTCTCTGAACTTCCTCCGACTGCTCCTGGCATCTCACCTGGCCGAGCAGCAGACGACGCGGCGACGATGTGTTTCGAGGAGAGCGAGAGAGCAGAGAAGCGAAATGCGATACCTCGGGAGGCCGGCGGGGGGCCGCGGGGGGCGGCGGGGGGCCGGCCGCCGGGGACCCATTCAAAGACAAAAACGAGCCGCAAGGGTGGGAATTGTGGGAGGGTACATCCATACGACTTCCTTCATCGTCGTTTTATCCCCCGGAGGACAGGGAGCCGCCATCGCGTTGGCCGCGCATCCCTTCCACAATAATGCCGGGGGGACCATGGGGGCACGCGACCTCGCCGACCTCCACACCCACAACACACACACACACACACACACACACACACACACACGCACACACACACACACACACACACACCTGCGCCGCCTCCCTTTTTACCCGCCCCCGAGACGGTGTATATTGCGAATTCGCCGAGTGTGCGAGATGGTATTCTAGATAAGCATCAAGTGTCAGCACCAAGGTCCTCCACCTGGCGAGACGTGGCAGCGGCGGCGGCCGTTGAGAAATTAGGTGGGGTCGTGTCTGCTGAAAGGTCAGGCGTTTTGAGGGCGGCGGCGGCGCGGTGCGGGCGGTGGAGCCGACGGAGCCTCTCGCGAAATATCTCTCTCCGCGTTGTCGTAGTACTCTGTGTCCCTCCGGTTTGATCTTCGCGGCTGTGCGCAGGTTAACAAGCGCTGCGCAGCGGGGGATGGTGGCTGCAGGCGCTCCCCTCCGTATTCACCCGGCCATTCAGCAAACCACCCTGTGCAGAGTTTTTACGCGACGCGTAATCGGCTCACAAACCGCCGCCGAGCACGGCGGGCGCAGGACAGACTAGCCAGGCTCGATCTCATTACACGCGGGGAGGAAATCAATCAGCCTTCGAAAACCATTCATTCATTCCTCCGGTTGTTTCCCATTCATTCTCTCGTACGCGGTCATCTATCGTGCGGGGGTCGGCGGGCCGGCGCGGCCACCTCTAGCCTCGCACCGCCTCGCCCCGGCCCACGGCGCACGAGAGGAAGTGTACAAGACGCGGTCTTTGTCCGACGCATGAATGGGATACGTACCTTGCGTACAGGTGCACCACAACCACATAACCACGACCGGGCATCCCTCATCGCCATCAAATTGGAATTGCCGTGCGGGGAAAAAATGGTACAAATAAAACGGTGGGGGAAAAAAAAAGACAACATATCCTATTCGTTTCCTTGGCTATCGCGCGCAACAGCTTCCCGTCGGCGGACAGGATCACGCAAAAGCTGGCGAGGAGAAGGTTCCCGACGGCTGGATGCAGATCGCAGCAGGAACACCGTCATGTGCGATAATTGTGTCAGGAGAAAAAAACCCGCGCCGAGGAGGAGGAAGAGAATGCACCCGTATCGTCTGCATTCCGTGAGGAAGGCGACACCCGCGCAGATCACGGAGAAAAAAGATTAGTGGTCGCAACTAATTTGTAAGTTGATTTTCAGACAAGCAGTAAATTTTTGTTCGGAGAACTAAAATTTTGTTGGGGGAATTAAATTTGCACGAACGGAACGTTAGTTGCTCCAACGCAGAGGTTCGCTAATGGAGCAAAAAGCAGAAAAACATTTGTTAAGTGCCCGCAACGAACATTTTTGTTGGAGCAACTAACGTTGCGTTGGTGCAACCACCAAAGTTTTAGTTCTCCGAACAAACATTTACTGCTTGTCTGGAAATCAATTTTAAAATTAGTTGCGACAACTAATCTTTTTTCTTCGTGATACTGGCCGGCAGGTCGTCCACATATAAGGCGGTCTCACTGGGGTCAGCCTAAAGGTGCATATGTCGCATGCCTGCCGTTTTGTCGCCGTTTCAATCGTCGTGTGTTCTCGGTGAGGTCTGACGGGGGCCTGGCCGTGCTACTGGCCCGGGCCGACGCCGGCCGGAGGGTCCGGAGGGGTCCGCCGCACACCGCCAGAGATGCCTGCACTCCGCGCCATGCCAGTTGTCATTACGACTGCCTAGGGCCCCATAAAGGCCCCCGGCCCGAGGCGGCGGCGAGGCCCGCTAAGACCGAAACGCGACGGGCGAGAGGCGGAGGCGTCTGGTCAGGGCGCCGGCGAGGCCCGGAGCCACCTGGAGCCCGGCAGCCATCGGCACCCTCCTACTTCAACCGAGTCTCGAAAAATCTTTTTTGAAAGTTAGGTTAGGTTAAATTAGGTTACACGCCACCGAAGCACGAGACGTGGCCCGACCTGGACGGAGGCCTTCATTGGGCGGCAACTGACCGGGATCAGCGACACGCGCTTAGCAAAAAGCAGGGCGGGCCCAGGCACGGGGGCAGCACGGGGGCAGCTCGGGGGCAGCACGGGGGCAGCAGCAGCGCGTTTGGCCTTCCCTGCGGCATCACCAGAGTGATATACTATTATGGGCAGAGCAGTAGCGGAGGCATTCGAAGAGCGGGAAGTGAGGCGGGCGTGCGATGCAGCACACGTGCGAGCGTCGATACTGCCGATAAGAGGGATCAAGCTTCCTTGCAGAGCAGCAGCTGTGAGCAGACGACGCCTGGCTGGCCGCTGGCTATAACACGTCGCATTAGTGACGAAGAACGCGTCCGTCCGCGCCTCCCGTCCCTGCCGCCAGAGGCCGCCAGCGCGCGAGATCGCTGGCAGAGATCGCAGCCGTAATTTCTACCGGTGATACTTTACGTGTTTTTTTCCCCCATCTCGTCCCGCCAGGCGTCACAGTGATTGGCTGCGGGACCCTAACCTTAGTCAGACACCTAACCTAACCTAACCTCTACACTAAGCCGCCATTAGAGTAAACTGGTGCGCGCAGGCCGCAGCCTCCGCGCCACACGCGCGCACCTGCCTACCCGACACGCATTGCCGATGGCACGCGCAAACATCCCACGTACAGCATATATCGCTTTTTGTCGACAGCCCCGCCAGTATATTTCTTTTCCCATTCCTCTCGCGTCATCGTCGTCCCCTCCCCATCGCGATTGTCGCTCGGTGGCGCGCGACACGTTTTTAAAAACAGCCGCGCGCGCTGGAATTAATTTTCTATTAATTCACGCGGAGACGTTGTCAAGTCGGTGACAATGACGGTCAGAGGATTATGATGATGGTGATGATTCCAATAAGTAGTTGAATATTTTTGTGAACTCAGATGATCCCCGCGATGGGTCCGCGGACAGAGGAGGCGGGAGGAACCAAAAAAGAAAGAAAAAGTCTAAAAAGAAGTGGAGGACGGGGGTGGCGGAGGGAATGCAGAATTACCCCGCTGGGAGGGGCCGCGGTGTGCTGTGGCATGCCCCGCCGTGCCCAGGCCGTGCCCAGGCCGTGCCCAGGCCGTGCTGACCCCGCGAGCGCCGCGGTATCACCAGCAAAGTAAACGACCCCCGCGGCGCCCGCAGCCAGCGTTGTCATCGGCGATGGGTCCTCGATGAGGCCCTCGATGAGGTCCTCGATGAAGGCCGTCGCGGTGCCGCCTCCCCTGCCCGCGGCGCGGCCCGTCCTACAACCCCCTGCGGCCTCCGGGTCCTGCTCGACGCACAAGATGAGCCACCCTCCTCTCCTTCTCCTCGCCCTCCGCGATACGGCGGGTGAACTGGACCGTGCCGCCCGCGCACTCGGCACACCGCCGACACAACTTCCGTTCCGTCCGTCCACTTCCGAACGAGCAAGACGTCAAACAAAAGTGGGTGTGAAATATATCCCTCTACCGCGCTGCTCGCTCGACCCCCGCCGCCCCCGGCCCTGGCCCCGGGGGAAGTATACAATCACCGATGGCCCGGCCCCGACCCCGGCTCGCCTCGCCCCTTTAAAAGGGCAGTAAAAGAACAAGAGGCCGCCCAAGCCCTGGGCCGCTGCAGGGCCGCCGCGCCCGCCGCGCGCGCTCAAAATCCAAAAACGATTCCGCCGACATCGCGTGAGCCCCTTTTAATTCTTGGCGCACCCCATCCCATCATTCCTCCCCTGAGTGGCCTCCGCGCCGCGCCTCCGTCCGGTCCGACCCGAGAGCTCCGCGCCGCTTAATTCCGCCCCCATGATTTTTCGCGGGCATTCTGCTTGTGTCCATCCATTCGTCTATAGCCTCCTATCTTGTAACGGCCCTCCTGGCGCTTCCTGCCAGCTCCACCGGGCCGGGGGCGGGCCGGGGGCGGACTGACCCTACCCGCCTCCCGCTAGGGCTGCCCAGAGACCGCGCCGGGCCGGGCCCGGGTACGAGAGCTTCACCTGGTGCCCGCCCCCGCTAAAGCCCCTGCCCGGTCCTTCGGAGTGGTGCAGGAGCCGGGCCGCTGTAATCCTGGCCACAGGCTGCGGCTGACCGGAGGAGGCCCGGAGGCCCGCAGGTCCCCGACGGGACGGCGGTGTCAGGGTGGCGGTGCTGCTGCTGCTGCTGCTGCTGCTGCTGCTGCTGCTGCTGCTGCTGCTGCTGTTGCTGCTGCTGCTGCTGCACCGGGATGAGTATCGGCCCTAATGCGGGTGGTGTTTATCATCCGCCAGGGTCCGGCCTGGAGGCCCCCGTCAGTGTCACCCTCAGAGCGCCTCGCCGCGCCCGCCCCGAGGGCTCGCACGCACGCACTCACGCACGCACGCACGCACGCACGGACAGAGGGGCACCTTCCCTTTCGCACACTCCACTCCGCGGCCCATCCTGCCCTGCCAGCCGTCCTGCCGGGGCATCCGACGCCGCGCTTCCGACCGGATGTGCTACCTTTGCGGACCGGAAGCGGACCGGCGAGTTGCCCCCCCCCCCCCCCCCCCGCAAGCACTACCACCAGCACCACGACGACGTGGGGATGAGGATCATGACCGCGGCCACTGCGGACATGGGGGAGAAGGGGATGGAGAAACAACAACAAAAACTGAGGGTAGCAGCCGCAGCAGCCGCAGCAGCCGCAGTAGCCGCCGTAGCCGCGGTAACCGCGGTGGCGGGAGCGCAAGAACACAAAAGAAGAACAAAAGTTGGCGCGATTGGCTCTCGGGTCGGTGCGGCCAGGCGCGGGGCGAGGCGAGGCGCACAATCCCTCCGCGTCCTATAAAAAGGCGGAATGGGCCTCGGAGCGCCTATAACCAGGGGCTAATGCAGCCTAGAATTAACCAGAGGGACAAGCCGATGCAATTATCTGGCATGGGCCCCGGCGCGGACCGCCGCACGGCCACGGCACGGCCACGGCACGGCACGGCACGGCACGGCCCGCGTCGACCACGGAGATCAGTGGGGCGGGGCCGGGCGGCGCCAGCGGAGCCCCTCTGAGGGGACCGGGAGGTCCGGGAGGGGTCGCCGGGGTCGTTCACTTGCTAGCGGAACAAGGCCTCGCGACACCTCGGCATCGTCTGAGCTCTCGGTTGAACTGGTTGGAATATCCAGATGGCTATGGGGACCTACCTCAATTCACACCTCGATGCATGTCAACCAGGCTCGGCGCATCGTCACATGGACTGCTGCGGTCAGTGGGGAGATAGAGAAAGAGAGAAAGTAGAGAGAGAGAGAGTGAATGAGAGTGAAAGAGAAAGAAATATAGCGCGTGTGTGTGAAAGAGAGGGTGAAAGAGAGAAAGATGGAGTTGTGTGTGTGTGTGTGTGTGTGTGTGTGTGTGTGAGAGAGAGAGAGAGAGAGAGAGAGAGAGAGAGAGAGAGAGAGAGAGAGAGAGAGAGAGAGAGAGAGAGAGAGCGCGCAGGGGATATGGGCGCGGGGTGGGGGTGCGAGCACCCTGCCGAAGGGGTGGCGACCTCACACCGCACCCCCACCCGATGGGACTGTATGGGACTTTGGGGACTCATTCCCCGAGTATCAGATCGCGGCCAGTCCACCCTGTCCAGGGCCACGCCACGGCACGGCGGCGTGGCCTCGGGCCGATACTGTTGCCGTCTCTGTCTAGGGGTCGACGCGGCGGCGGCGGCGGGAAAGAGACGGGAAGAGAGGCGGGGGTCGATTTCGGAAGAGCCGCGCACACGGGTGGAACCGCAGTCATAATCCGATGCAAATGAATTACAGGGGCGGAAGGCGCACGCTGCTGCCCTTGGGTCCTGTGGGTCCTGTGGGTCTTGTGGATTTAGGCCCGTAATATTACCGGTAAGATTCGCTAAGTTACCGTAACTTACGGTAATATTACCCGACCTTGAAAAATGTGGTATTTTTCGGTAATATTCAGATTTTCAAACTCTGAAAATGGCTGCATTTGGTGAAAAAAAAACGGAAAAAATGGGTGGGTCCTACCTCGTCCCAGACTTCCGTCCGGAACCGTTCCTGCTTAACTTCGGTGTTCGGATGGGAACCGGTGTACCAGGAGTTGACCGCCGCTAAGACACAGGCACGACGCAGCCACCTTGGTAGGCAGGCTTCCGCAACGGCCAACATCGCCCCTTCCGCTGACTAGATTTCAGGAGTCAGCCCCCTTCGACCAGCCAGTTGGTCTGTGGCCGTGAGGCCACTCCCTCGCGGATTGAGAGGGAGGTAGGATGCCCAGATCGTACACGGCCGAAGCCGATTGTACTCTACTCTTCTACGCCATGTATCCAAGTAGGTGTTGCCCGAATACTCCAGATTCCGAGGCCTTACGCTTGAAAAATGTAGAAGGCCGAACCCTAGGCCTCTACATTTAACTTCTGCCGAGTCTTGGCAAGCACCATTCCCCTGCTCGGGCGTCGAACCACTGAGTCAACGAGTGTATTCAACCTCCGGGGAATGGCCGCGGCCCAACGTCCGCGGTCACTCAGACAACACACTTTGAACACGTTCTTTTGGTATATTTTACCCACCATCCTCGGTCGGCAGACTTGAGAAAATTTTTACTCCGGCAAAGAGTTGAACCCCGGACCTCGCGGTCATCGACCGGCCCGCTAGCCCACTACGCTACGGAGCTGTGGTGGAGAGGAGCAGCGCGCTGTTGATACTTTAGCCACTGTTGTCCCGCAGAGAGCAGAACCGATGGGATGATTTGGCTACTGTTATGTGGAAAACATACTAAAGCGTACTGTTTTTAACAAATACCTGCTGTAAATAAATCTTTCTCATTTTTACCAAAAATACCCGTAACTTACCTATCTTTCCGTAACTTACCGTAAGGTTGAATCTTACTGGTATTTTTAAATCCCTACTTGTGGGCGCCCAGGAGCTGACACACTGCTCAGTGGACGCCGCGGGGACGCCGCCGAGCTTTGGGGGTGCCGTCTTCATCCGTTACCTCGCACTCGTACTCCGCGAGGTTATCCCGCCGTGGTCGGGGAGTGCTTCCAAAGCGCGCAATAATTCCATCAGCTTCGCGGCTTCTGAATAAATTTGCCAACGACGACTGCTAGATTGGGGTGTTAGTCCAGCCGGGTCAGGGGGTTGGGGAGGGGGCCGGCGGGGCCCAGGGAGGGGGGCTCCCCAGGGGCTCCCAGGGGGGCCCTCGCGGCGCGGCGCGCGCTCGGCGGTGGCGCCTCTGTCACGCCGATATAACATCGGAGGCGCCACCGCCGAACAGGCGCCGCCAGCGGGATGGAAAACTGGAGCAGCGGCCGGGAGTCGAACCCGCGACCGACACCTTCTAGGGCAGCGACCCCAAGCAGAAGGCGCCGCGGCTCCTCGCGGCCCCACTGCGGAGGACGACGCGCAGGTGCATTCCCGCCCCGAGCAGTGCGGAGCAGCGGCAGAGGAGAGAGAGAGAGAGACAGAGACAGAGACAGAGACGAAGAAACTCGCTCCAACTGGCAAGAACGTGTCACACTTTCCCCACCCTCCCCGGCCGCCGCTGGCGCTGACGTCGCGCGGGGCCTCTGAGGGGCCCCCGCCGACGGCCGAGTGGAGGCGAGGTGGTCCCTCGGGGGCTCCTCCAGGACCAAGACGTCCGTCCCCAGCATCACTCCGGGACCAGGCGCGCCCCGCTCCCCTCTCCCCGGCCCAGCCCAGCACAGCCCCGTGTCCCCTGTCCTCCAACACGCCCGCCGCATTCCGGCTCGGCTGGCTGTAGCTGTAATAATCACCACTGCCATTACCCCGCGCCCAGCCTCTGCCAAGTGGCAGCGTGGGCGCTGTGTGCCGGAGTTATTGACTCCAGCGATCTCAACGCGCACACGAGCCTCGCAATGTTATCACTAACATTTTTTAAACCCGGAAGCAAATTTACGGAAATGCCCTGCGGACTTCGAACCTCCCTGGGAAGCGGCCGGCGCCCTTGCTCTGCTCCCGGCGGCGGGCGGTGGTGGGGCGTAAACACCTCATCATGAGTGTTGGTTGTTGGCGCCGCTCTGCGATGACCTTCATTTGAATTTTGCCGCCGCCAGCCAGCCGGACAAAGTGTCTCTAGCTCGTGAGTGGCCTCCCAGGGCGCTAATGCTTATCATCATGCTGTTGACGCCGCCCCCGGCCGCCCCCGGCTGCCCCCGGCTGCCCCCGGCCCCGGCACACAGAGCGGGGCGAGGCGCTGACGCGTGACGAGACGGGGCAAACGGAGATTGTTTCACACTCTGCACTCTGCCGTGGACTACAACTGCAACTGATCGCCGTCGTCGGGTCGACGAGAGTCGTTTTCGGAACACGCATGCCCACGGATTCTGCCCCGCTTTGGCGTGTGCGATCTCGATTTCCGGCAGCTCAATTTACGCCCCCCCCCCCTCCCCAGGAGAGCCTGACCGGGTTGGCGTTACTGCGACATAGCTTCCAAACGCGTAGCGTGGCGCAGCGCGGCGGGACGCGGCGGGGCGCGGTGTGGGCGGCCGTACCCGCCGGAGTGCTGGCGGGGCCGCCTGGGACCCATAATGGGGGACACACAACTACCGAGAGCTGAGCTACCCCTTTCGGCCAGGGGCGGCCGGGGGCAGCCGGGGGCGGCCCCTGCCCTGACCAAGGACCCCCTGGACCCCCGCCCCCGACGGAGGCCCCCGACGGCCCCCAGCGCAGGGAGGGCTGCCAGAAACAGCCCCCCCCCCCCTCCCGCGGACTCATTTACAACCGAGCCGTACTTACATTATCGCCCACACTCCTCATTTTTACAGACAATTACAGAGCGGCTGGCCGCCGCATAATGCTATAATGGGTGCGACCTTCACGGAGAGGGCGTCCTTGAGCTAGAGCAGCGCCTGCTCCCGGTCCCACCCTCCCGTACCGGGACCGCGCCGGAGCGACGAGTGTGGTTTACCGACCCAGCGAAGGGATAGGCTTGCGCAAAGTGTTTGCTCACTTTTGTCACCCCGGGCCGGGCCGGTCTGGCGCTGCAGCCGTGGCGGTGGCCTACTTACTGTCCCTACTCTCCCCGCCACCGCCCCCGCACCACCTCTCTGTGCACCCGCTCGGCCCGGCTGCCCGGCGGCCTTGCGTCGCGTCGCGGTCCGTCACTATCGGGTTAACACGCCGCTGAGTGAGACAGCTGAGGGAGAGAGAGAGAGAGACAGAGAGACAAAGAGAAGAGAGAGAGAGCACGGAGACGTGGCGCATCATTGGCGGCATGGTGCAGACGATAAGGGCCGGCGCCCTTTCCCTTCCTGCTTCCATGCGGACCTGCGAGTAGCAGCAGCAGCATCGTAGTATTTGTGTTTGCAACGCCTCTCTCCCTCTGTCTGTCGCTCTCTCTCTCTCTGTCTGTCTCTCTCTTTCTCTTCCCCCTCTCCCTCCCTGTGTGTGTGTGTGTGTGTGTGTGTGTGTGAGTGCGAGGCCGCCCATACGGGCGATGTGCCCATGGGGTGCAGTTAGACGCCAGTAATACGTAGGAGAGAGTCGCACAGGCCATGGCTGGGCCGTGCTGGGGCATGCAGGGCAGCGGCAGAGGCAGGGCCGGCAGGGCCGGCAGGGGCGGGCTGTGGTGGAATGGGGGATGGCGCTGCCCCTACAACACACCCAGCCCGGCACAGCCCGGCACAGCCCGGCACAGCCCTCCCCGCGGGCAGGGCAGGCCAGGCCAGGGCAGGCAGGTGATGCCGTTATCCGCTGCGGTAATTCTTAATGGCACTTGAGGGTTTCTTTTTCCCGGCGCCTTTCTTTTGCTCCTCTCGTTTTCCCGGCGCGGCCGACGACGCCTTGCTCATCGCCGCCCGCCTCACGCCGCCGGCCAGCGGAGCAGGCGGAGCAGGCGGAGCGCCGACCCGGGGGCGCCGTACCACCGCCGTACCGCGATCCGAACCAAACGGATGCACCCGCAGACGGCCTGGCGCCACTGGCGCCACTGGCGCCTCTGTGCGTGGCGCCGGCGCAATTCATTTCTAATGGGATGCCGCGCGCCTATACAGCCCCGCTGCCCTGCCGGCCGCCGTGCCGAGCGCCGAGCCGTCCTCGACGTGCAATTGAAACTTTAAATAGTTAACCCGCCGCGCGGCCATATTTGTCGGGTCCCATCTCAGCCGTTGTCGCGACACGACAGGCTGCCGGCCGGGTCCGGGCCGGGTCTGGGCCTTACCGCAAGGGCCACACTGCTGAGGCTGCCCCAGGCCCCGAGCTGGAGCTGCCCCCAACCCCCTCCAGCGTGGTGGTCTGTGTCCATGCCGCTTGCAGCGCCCCGTTATGGTTCCACGGTGGGCCGTTCCAGTTGTCATCGTACGGGGACCCCCCCGGCCGCAGCGGGGGCGGCGCGGGGGCGGCGCGGGGGCGGCGCGGGGGCGTGTGAATGTTCACACAGCGGCGCGAGCACAGCGCCCTGACTACCCCCCGCGACCCTCCCGCGCATCCCCCCCTGGGGCTTCAGGACGACCGCCCTCCCCCACCACTGGACTCCAGGACCGTTCCAGCCAGTGAGTGGCCAAGGCCTCGGGTACCACGACTGCATGTATACATACAACGTTGAGTCGCTCGTGGCCTCGCCCAAATTGTCCATAAGTGATGAGAAATTATATTTAATCTCTCGCAGCGCAAAATGAGAGAGGTCTACCCTAAATACGTAATTTCAACCCCTTGTTAATACGTTTTAATATACATGTCCTGCCAGTGCATGAAAAAATCGACAACGCAGAAAAAAAAAGGTTTTAGTACTTTAACCCACGGGTCTGACTGTAGGATGATCAAAGGTCCTTTATTTCCGTGAATAAATCGAGTGTGTGTGTGTGTGTGTGTGTGTGCTGACTTCTTGTTCGGAATGTGAGGCTAATTACTACCTACACGTCCGTAAGTCGACCCTCTCCCCCTTTTGTCGCAATACTGGCACGCGCCGCGGGGGGTCGCGCTGGGCGTGGCGGGGCGTGGCTGGGCGTGGCGGGGCAGGAAGACGGTGAGGTTATGGCTCGTCGACGACACCCGTCATTTCCCACCACCCCTTTCCTTTCTCTGGGTTGCATACTAGAATTACACACGTGCATAGGTGCCTCTTGGCGGCAAACCCGCGTGCCGTGTCGTGCCGTGCCGTGTCGTGCCGTGCCGTGCTGGGGTGGGGTTTTGTGTGCCATCGGTTCGTCGTGTGCTGGGGGCGGGCGGGAAAACTCGCTCTCACAAAAGAGGGAGATGTGAGCGCGGTCGGGAGAGTCACACGTCAGAGGGATCGTGCAGTCGAGGTATCCTGGAGTTTTCAATATACCCATGATCGTAGAATGTGACGCAAAGAAGATTCAATTTTTTTTGTAAATCTTTTTTAAAGGAGAGGGAGATGGAGATAAGAGAGATGCATACGTTCCACTAAAGCGGCACGATAGGGTCAAGGTGAAGCAGCACAGGAATATGGACACGAAGGAACTTCGCTCTCCTCCACATGGCCTGGTGTGCCTTCGCTGGGCTATGCGCGGGAACAAGACAGAGACAGGCTGGTGGCCAGCGGCGCTGCCTGCGAGCGCGCGCGCGTGTGTGTGTGTGTGTGTGTGTGTGTGTGTGTGTGTGTGTGTGTGTGTGTGTGCGTGAGGTGTGGCTACACCGCCTTTTAACAACTTCCCGATCGTGTTGTTGTTAGGGTGGGAAAGTGCGGGGACCGGTGCGGGGTGCCTGCGGGGGGCGGAGGGTGCAGCGGGCGGGCGGCGCTGGGGGGCGGGGCCGCGCCGACGTCCGCTCACGGGGTGAAGAAAGCCAAGCGGGGCGGCGGCCGGCGGGAGATGGCGTTTTGACTTCATCATCAAAGGCGACTTTTGTGAGCGTGTTGTGTATTGGCACAGCTGTGGGTCTCCCTGGGAACTGGATGGGTCGGCAGGTTGTGCGCCCCTTTGTGCACCTTGTTTGGCGACCCGCGGCGCTGTCCCGCTGCTGAGGTTCGACTGACACGCAGCCGACATTCTTACTCTCACGGCGAGCCCCTTTGCGCTGCCAGGCCGGTGCTAATAAGGGCGACGTCAAATTTGGCGTCGACTCTGTGTCCTGCCGGCCGGGCCCCGCTCTTACAAGTGGTTAGTTGTGTAGACCTGGGCGCCGACGGTAGTTTCGACGGCGGCGGCGTGAGGGTCAAAAACACCGTAAATATTTTGCCACCGGCGACGGCGAGAGCGAGAGAGCGCGAGAGCGAGAGAGCGCGAGAGCGAGAGAGCGAGAGAGCGCGAGAGCGAGAGCGCGAGAGCGAGAGCGCGAGAGCGAGAGCGAGAGCGCGAGAGCGAGAGCGCGAGAGCGAGAGCGCGAGAGCGAGAGCGCGAGAGCGAGAGCGAGAGCGCGAGAGCGAGAGCGCGAGAGCGAGAGCGCGAAAGAGAGAGAGAGAGACAGAGAGAGAGAGAGAGACAGAGAGAGAGAAAGAGAAAGAGAGAGAGAGAGAGAGAGAGAGAGAGAGAGAGAGAGAGAGAGAGAGAGAGAGAGAGAGAGAGAGAGAGAGAGAGAGAGAGAGAGAGAGAGAGAGAGAGAGAGAGAGAGAGAGATTATTCCAATTTAATCGTTCGCCACAAAAAAAAAAGCTGCATAGGTGTGGGTCGTTGTTGTGAATGGACATGAAATCAATTAACGTATGCAGTGAAGATAGGGAAAAAAAATAGCACATGATATTAACAAGCAGGCGAACGTTGTGAGACCGCAAAAAAAAAAAGGAATTAAAGAGAAGCGTGCTGCAAGCACTGCGTGCATCTCCCAGCATCAGAGTGACAAAACGAGAATTGCAAAAATAAACCGAATAAATCATAACTAAACCTTGTGCCACAGTTGGTTTGGCCGTTCCCGCAGACATCGCAGGAATATTGTAGTAAAAAAGAAAATTGTTTAATTAATATGCGAGGCGCATACTGATATGTTTTTAGTTACGACAGTCACATGAGTCATCATTGGTCGTACCGACCAAAAACCTACAGAATTTCAGTCAAATCGATTTTTCTTTAGCAGTGGAATATTATGCCCGGCGGACCCGGCGGACCCGACTCCCGTCCGGTCGTTATACGAAAGACGACGGTGATTGAAATACACCCCGTGGCGTCGTGGCGAGGAGGTGCGCAAAACTAAGCAAAACGTGTTGTTCCGCGCCCGCCGCACCGCGCACCTGCATGAGAACAACAACTTGGTGCACGGCGATTTATACGTCGGGGCGAGACGGGTGTGAGGCGTTGTGTACCATGGCTGCACACACACACACACACACACACACACACACACACACACACACACGACACTCATTCATAGCCCCGGGCCCTTACCACCAACACGACGCTGCCACCGTCCTCGCCGGCCATCCCCACGGTTCGCACGCACACCATATCCTCTCAGCCTGTTTGTTGCGTTCCTGTCTTAATCGCAGAACCTTTTTTTCCTTTTTTTTTTAGTGCGTGTATTCTAGGAAAAGGTCTTTTTAACAAGAAAATTAACTACTTAGCTACTAAGTTTTGTTCCGCAAAAACAAAAACTTTTTTTTTTTTGCTCCTTGTTTTAAACTGCCCTACCATGGCAGTGTTCGCCCCAGCTGGCGAGGCAGGGCGGGGTGCAACACTGAAGTGCGACCTTCCCGACGGCCGGCGCCTGCCGACCGCAGCATAGGCAACTCAACTGGCATGCGTGTGAGGCGCGCTGCCTACGGCTTACTGGCGACGGCGCTCACCACCGGTGAGAAGACCTAGGCAACGTCAGCAGATTGGGGCGTAGGCAACGCCGGCGGAACACTGAAGAACGGGCGAATAGCGCGCACGCTCTCTTGCTCTCTCTCCCTCTCTCCTTCTCTCTCTCTCTCACGCCCACAGTGATACCGCAGGATATACGGCGTGTTGGCATCACGTATCGTTATACGATTGTGTCCCTTCGCCCGCATCCCGCGCGCATACTATACATCTCGTCCCATCCCACAGGACTTCCTCTCCCATTCTTTCTTTCCCTTTCAAGAATAAGGCTTGTTGTAAATTCATAATTCACGACGGCGTAGAGGACCGCAAGGGCGTGTGGCGCAGGCGTCTCTCTCTTTATCTCTCTCTCTCTCTCTCTCTCTCTCTCTCTCTCTCTCTCTCTCTCTCTCTCTCTCTCTCTCTCTCTCTCTCTTCCTCCCACACATACGCACTCGCCGACGCCGCGGCAGAAGCAGAAGCGAGCTCGACTTGCCTCGTAAGGCAACCACACGTCTGGAATCTTCGTCGATCAAATCACGTCCGAAATTCCTCGTCCCTCGTCGAAGTGGCGACGCCGAGCGCCTGCTAGTGCCGGGGTAGGCCAGCCCGCGTGACACCCGTGCGCGCCGGCGTCGTAGTTGCCTACCCAGCAGGCGGTGTATGCGCTGCGTAAGATTGACGCCCGGTGTCACAGAGAGAATGTGGGTTGGACTCCGGGCTCCGGGCTCCGGGTTCCGGGACCCGCCGGCCCCCGCTCCCGCCCGCCCCATCAGGCCGAGGTGCTTCTGCCGTCGCCGTCCTCGCCGACTACATGTAGTTGCCGTGAGTCATGAGGTGCGTATCGAGTTAAGGCAACACCCTCCGCCGGCGGCGGCCGGAGCCGAGGCCGGAGCCGAGGCCGGAGCCGAGGCCGGAGCCCTCGGGCCCCGGAGTTGGCCAAGTCCGGGATGTCGGCGGCGGGGGCGGGCGATGCACGCACGGGGATGGAGGCCGGCGGGCCCCGTCGGCCGCCTGCGAGGAGGCCGAAGGAGGAGGCGAGGCAAGGCGACCACCGCGGGGGAATTAACCACAGCGCACACGCAGAGGCATTTGTAGATGTAGCGCCACCGGTTTAATTGTGTCTGCGAACAGCGAACAGCCAAGGCACGGCCGAGGCACGGCCAAGTGGTCGTGAATGATGCACGGCCCGGCCCGGCTCAGGGGTCCCCGGCGGCGGTAGCAGTGGCGGCGGTGGCGGCGGCGGCAGCAGCAGCAGCGGCCCTCCCTACCCCTTAGGCCCGGGGAGGACCGCGCCCCTGGACGGCCCCCGATTAGCAATCCTCCACGCGGCCGCCACCCGCCAGTGGAGGGCCGCAGCGACCGTGTCATCCGTCACACAGCACAGGGAGGTGCGGGGCCGCTGCCGGAGATTTGTTGTTCATCTGTGAGCCGGCACTGTGAAGGGACCTGCTCGTTCACCTTAACACGGAATGCTGGGTAAACACGTGCTCCCGTTACGTAACTCCTATGGAACGACCGCTCAGCTCTCTGTGGCCGATGCCCCCGCAGCGGCAGCAGCAGCAGCAGCAGCAGCAGCAGCAGCAGCAAGCGCCTTGACGAGTCGAGGGCGGCACGCGGGATGGGAGCGCGTGACGGGGCGGGATGGGACGGGCGCTGGAGGAGGACGGCGTCTTATTGAGAATTCAATCCAATAATGATGTGTGCCGCTCTCTCTCTCTCTCTCTCTCTCTCTCTCTCTCTCTCTCTCTCTCTCTCTCTCTCTCTCTCTCTCTCTCTCTCTCTCTCTCTCTCTCTCTCACACACACACACACACACACACACACACACACACACACACACGGCCTAGGCCCGGATTGGATTGACGTCACCGGAATGACGGGAGACAGTCGCCGAACACAGCAATCCGCTCTCCTGCCCTGCTCGATGCGGACGCGCCGTGTCCGGACCCATTTTGCAAATTGGGGCCTCGTCGTGGTCCTCGTCCCCGCGCCGAGGACGCTCACGCGCCGCGCCGCGCTCGCGCCGCCCACGCTCCGTCCAGGACAACGTACACCATCTTCTACTTGGTATGGAATAATTTCGTTTCCGTCAATCCGAGTGCGTCTCCGCGGACGGTGCGTGAGGCGCCGGCACCCATGCAGGGGAGCTTCCCGCCGCCCCCGCCGCCCCCCGCGGCCCCGCCGCCCCCGGTGTCTTAGACCCGACCCCATTCGGGCCTCAGGCGGCCTGCGGGCCCCACCCCCGCCTTGCTCCACACGTGAGTAGCTCAAGTCGCGGCACTTCAATTCCCACAAGTAATTCGTACGGTAAGACCGCAGTAAACTAATTAAGCTATAACTCCTCATGCCGCTTGAGCTCCGGCCGGCTGGCGCCGACTCCAGCTCGGCTCCGGCGCGGCTTGCTCCGGGTGTTCTGGAGACGTCTGCCGCTGCTCACCTGGCACGGCCCCGCCACGCCCCCGCCACGCCCCCGCCACGGGTCTGGCCAGGTCCCGCCAGGCCCCCCGAGGCCAGAGAGCGAGGTAAGTACAACTAGTAGCAGTACTCCGAGACAGACCCAACCATCACAGCCCCCCCCCCTCCCTCCCTCCTCCCCTATTTACGCATTAGTGTTGCTCCTACCCTATCCGAAACGGGAGAGCCGCGGGGCGGCATGTGAGGTGGAGGTTGTCATGGTTAAGCACGACCCAATTTTTGGTAGAAACCTTGCCCTCCTCCCCTACCCTCCCTAAACCGGGAACGGCGACGCCGGGCGCCTGCGAATGCTAGGGTAGGCAAGCCCGCACGACACGCATGCATGGACAGAGGCTAAGGTTGCCTACCGAGCAGGCGCGTGGACGTCCTCAATGTGTTCTTCTCTGAAGAGTGGGGCAGGGTTGAAAATGTAGCACTCACAAAGGATGGGTGGCGCTGCAGGGTGACACCTCCGTGACATGTCCGTGACGGGACGGTCGGTGGCGGCGCGGAGTGAGTCTGGGGTGGAGAGCGGTTACCCGGGCCGGGGCCGGCCGGGACCCGGACCAGGAGAGGCAGGCTTTGATGAACAGCACAATTATACACGGTAGGAGTCTGGTCTGGCCGGGCCGGGCCGGGGCAGCCGGAGCGAACAATCAGAGGATTGGCGGAGGGGCGGGGCGGGGCGGGGCGGCGCTCTGGCGACGCGACAAGACAATGCATCACGTCACGTGACGTGTTTGGCCGTGACTTGCCGTCGCCCCGCGTCGCCTCGCCACCACGACGCGTCGGCGACGGTTGCAGAGGCATCCCAGGCCATCGCTGCCACCGCCGTCTGCCACACCTGCTACCTCCGCCGCCGCCGCCGCTACCGCCGCTGCCGCACCGCCCTGCGCGCCGCGCCCGCGCCCGTCCTGCCGGCTGCCTACTTAATAGGCGGGGGGACGGACGGTTGCTTTGGCGATGAATTATTTGTAGGCGTCGGTTTGTGGCTCCCGCTCCCGGCCGTCTCTCCCTGCCCTGCCGCCGCCTTCCGCGTCCCGCCCCGCCCGGGGCAGCCCGCGGCCCCCGTCTGGCTACAGCCGGCTACAGCCCCCCATCGGTACCGGTCCCGTCTCGTCCCGTCGGAGTGGCGTCTTGAGCAGGGGGCCGCCGGGCCGTCAAACGTCAGCGGGCTCGAAGGCTGCACCACCACCACCACCACCACCAACAACACCACCACCACCACCACCACCACCACACCACCACCACCACCACCACCACCACACCACCACCACCACCACCACCACCACCACCACCACCACCACCACCAACAACAACACCACCACCACCACCACCACCACCAACAACACCACCACCACCAACACCACCACCACCACCACCACCACCACCACACCACCACCAACGCTGCAACCGCAGGCGACGTGATGGCGATAGTGCAGAAGGTCCCAGGTTGCAGTGCAAGGCTGTGTCATTTTTTGTAAAATCGGCCTGTCTGCCGTGTACTGTACTACATTGACAGTTTCGTCGAAATCGAAGTGAACGTTTCACCAAACTTGACAATCGAGTAAAACTCCGCCTCGTTTCCTTTTCGAAAAGAACGCCCTTCTCTTCCATGGTGACAACGTCCACCCCATCCGATCCCAGCCGCTGTGCGGCATGCGGCTGTCTGACTGGGCACTTCCCTCCGCCCCCGCCGCCGCCCGCTGCCGCGGCTGCCGCCGAGGGCACGCTGGCAGTGGCGCCATCTAGCGGGGAGACGGCGGACTGCGACGCCATGACCTGGCTCGCGGGCGCCGCGGGGAGCGCCCCGACCGCCGGTGGCCGCGCGCGGAACAAACCCCGCCGCCAGCCGGCTTGCCGGCGCGCAACAGGTGCCACTCCACTCCACTCCACTCCAGTCCGCGGCCCGCCCCGGCCCGGACACGGCCACGTGGTGCTGGCTGCTGTCGTGTTGGGGATGGTCGATGGCCGCCTACAAAGACGCACGTGACACCTACGGTCACGGCCGTCGCCGCCGGAGGACAGACCGACCGTCGGAGAGTGACACCGATGCCGCGCCTTGGCGGGGTAGGCAACCCTGCTGCCAGTTTCGTCAGGCACCCCCTGGGGCTGCGGTGCGCGGGGTGCGGCGTGAGGCGGCGCGGCAGGAATGGCAAGCAAAACGGGAACTGCAGAAATATTGATGGACAGACAGGGCCAGGGTTGTTGGTCCGGCGAGGCGGCTGCCGGCCGCGTTATGGTGGCCAGCATACCAAATTCAGTCCCGTCTGAGTCTGCCGCGGGGAGGGGGGAGGGGGGGGGGTTGTATTCCAAATCCCCGGCCGGCCTCCATCTCCTCCCACACCACCTCAAGATCAGGGCGTCACCGCCGTCCTATCCGGGCGCTTACCTGTGTGGCCGGCTACTGCTGCTGTCTGGTCCGCGGGCAGCGAGAGAGAGAGAGAGAAAGAGAGAGAGAGAGAGAGAGAGAGAGAGAGAGAGAGAGAGAGAGAGAGAGAGAGAGAGAGAGAGAGAGAGAGAGAGAAGGCATGCCGGCCGTCCATGCCGAGGAACGGGGATTAAATTATGCACGTGCGCAAAGTGCAAACATGGTCAAAGCCTTATCAGCTTGGACCCGCGCTCCCCCCCCCCCCCTCCCCACCACGGGGGCCGCGGCGCTGTCGCTCTGCTCGGCTCTGTCTCCGGGCCCCGGCCCCCCGCCCCACGCCGCGCCCCGGTGCCACTCAGTAGGGCCAGCGCGGCTCCCGTACCGTGTTTTTACCTCGGCGGGGGCGGCTGGCGGCAGGCCGCTGGCAGCCGCTGGCAGCTGTCACCCCTTGCAGCACGCGCGGCCCGCGACCCCTCCGCCCCCTCCGCCCCCGACAAACTCGGCCGCGCCGCCCCCGCCTCCCCAACCCCCGCCGCCCAGCAGGACAAGCCTCCCGCCGCCAGCGTCCCAAAACGAAATAAGCCCCTGATTCATTTATTGCATCACATCGGTGCACGCAAAATTCATCCGTCTGCCTGTCGCTGGGATGGAAATGTTGGTGGTGGTGGCGCGTCGGGGGTGGTACGAGGCGCGACGGGGCGGGGAAGTCCGAGGCTCACGGCCGCCGAGGTGGGGGACTTGCCTCAGTCAGCGCGGTGGTCGGAAAGATGACCTACATCACGATGACGGGGACAAGGGCCGTGTGTGGGGGGGAGCGGCACACCGTCGTCCTCTGCGCCGCCAATTTCCGATACGAAAGGGGAGTCACCGGGACGTCGTCTGGACCACTCCGAGCCCCAGATGCCAGGCGACGTCGGCGAGGTACAGTACACGGCGCTGCGGCTGCCCGTCCCGGGCACAATGAAGGCGACGTGCCACGTACAACTTGCCGGCGCCGGCTGGACAGGACAGCGCACAGCGGGCTGAAGGTAAAAACCGTGCACCTGTGGCGGGCCTGGCGCGCACCGAGCACCGCGATGACGGTGTCCTGCCGGGTCCTGCCGGGTCCTGCCTCGACAGCCGCGGCGGGGTGAGGTGAGGTAAGGCCGCCGACGGCAGCGCGGCGCGGTGCCGGCCGGCAGGGATCAGCACTCAGCGTGCGCATCCAACATTCACATGGTGACGGACAGCGAAGCTGGGCCGGGGCCGTCCTGCCTCCAGCCACGCCGGTGTCCTGTGCTGTGCTGGGTTTGCGCGCGCCTGCGGGGGGCGGGGGGCGAGGGGGCGGACTGAGCTCGCCGGGGTGACAGTCGGGGTCCGGGGCAACTCTATGCCTCGCCCGGCCTGGCGAGCTGACGGGGTGCTAATGTGACCTGCCACCAACTGTCATCCCGGCCGACCCCCGACCCGACGCTGTCGCTGTCGCCCTGCCCTCTGTGTAGGAGAGGAGAGATCTCTGGGCGAGGAGAGGACTCGGATCCTCTCTCACCTCATCGAGCAGAGGCGAGCGCCGCGACCAGCCGCCAGCCGCCACCCGCATCACCGCTCCGCTCTCCGCTACGGTTCACTCTTTGAATATTCTTGCCTGACGGCTTGACGGCTGCCTCTCGCCCCTCCCCGCCGCTCCCCTCCCCGCCCCGCCCCGCCCCGCCCTGTTGTGCTACTCCGGGGAACACGGCGCGGCTCTTCGAATTTTAATGCACGCGCCGTTTTGGTCTCCTTTTACCTTTACAGCGAGAAAACACGTCCCTTCGTGCGCTTGTCGCGTCCCGGCGGCCCCGGCTCTAATTCCTGATCCGAGTTGTTTGGGAGGCAGCGCGGAAATGCCGCTCGACCGGATCAATTATTGACCGCCTGATCCGGCCTGGATAATTCATCAACCTAATTTTTGTCGGAGGAAAGTTACACTTAAACAAGGAGGCGGCGCGGTGATATTTCCAAGAGCACTTTTCCGGAATGACGCTCGCACGGATAGGGACCGGCGGGGACCGGGGTGCAGGCAGCGTCGGGCTCTGTTTTATTCTTTAATCGCAGCTGACAGTGACAGCATGACACCTCGGCCTCTGGGGCCTCGGAGAGCCGCCCCCGCCGCCCCCGCGCTGCGGTGGGGGCAGCGCAGTGCCGTGCTCTCGCATGGCACCATACAAGGGTGCATGCTGACGTGTTGCTGCAACGGGGATGGGATGCACCCGCCCCGCCCCGGCCTCACTGAACAGGGGGCGACCGAGCTGAGCTGCACTGGGACTGTCAGGGACCAGGGCTCCAGTGCCGTCCGCCCCAAACCTGTCAGTCGGCTCGGGCGGCAAAAGTTGAACTGGGATACGATCTGTGTTACATCTATGCAATGTAATACTCATTTACACACTCCGCTCAGGAAGCCCGGGAAGCCCTTTCCCCATTGACGCCAACCTGGCTGCATATTCGCAACCGGCGCCCCGGACGGGTATAGGTCAAATGGTGCTGTCCGCCCTGGCAATCCCACTCCCACGAGTCTCTGGTAGCCGCTTGGGCTAGGGCAGTGCGTTCCAGTTGCAGGCCCGGGTTATCCTCTTCCTTTCCCGATATTTCTCTTTTCTTTACTAAACCATTTACGCGGACCCCTTTCCTCCAAAACAGTTACAATTTCAGTAGCACCCATAGCTCGGTTAACGAGGGCGACTGAGTGCTGGAAGCGCTGGAATATTTTTAACCTCGATTCCTGTGCCCCACTCTTCAACGCGCCTCCGATGTCCAGTAGAAAAGCAAGCGGTCGCCATGCGGCACCGCGCTGACACATTTCTCATACCAAATTACCGCGGCGCCGCCCGCCGCACCGCCGGAAATCCATTGACGAGGCCTGCCTGCTGCCTGCGGTCCAGCAGGTGACCACGAGCTGACCGGAGCTGACCGGAGCTGACACAGCGTCCTGTCATCTCGTCCTCCGGCCTCTGGCCTATGGCCTCCGGCCCTTGTACCGGCTCAGGTCAGGTGCGGCGGCGGCGGCGGCGCATCCTGACAGGTGACGTCCTGGCGCTGCCATAAGGGGGAGGGGGTTCCCTGCCCCCCTCCCCTCCCACCGGCCCTACGCGGCGGCGGCCAGCGGCCAGCACGGGTGACGGGCTCGGCCTGCCCTCTGACACAGGGCAGTCCGGGTGTCAATTAAGCTCACCATCAGGTGCAATGAAACATTCAACGTCTTTTGCATATGCCGGTGACAGGCAGGCACTCGGCCCTCCACTCCCGGGGCCAGCACGACCCCGCGCCACCCCCGCGCCGCCCCCGCGCCGCCCCCCTGCAGCACTCAGCGACGCGGCGCGCGTGGCCTGATGACCGCCTTGGCTGACCGCGCCCCGCCCCCGGCCCGCCCCCGGCCCGCCCTACAAAGCGGTACATGACACACGCGCTCATCACGCCAAAGCGCGGAACGGTGTTCGCGGAAATGGATCTGCGTTGTTCTTTTCCGATCCGCGAGACATCTCTCCTCCCGTTTTACTTTCGAGTCCCGGCCCTGGGCCTGGAGAGACAAGGGCGCGATGAGGTGCACTGCTTCAAAACACCGGCCAGCGTATTTCGCGTGCCGAAAGTGTGTGGCGCGTGGCGATACCGTGTGCTGTTCAGATTTCGCCGCATCGACGTGCACCCGTCGCTCAAATTCCGCCCTGGCCGAACTGCGTTTGCCGAGTTGCGTCAAACGAGGGTGATTTTGCATTCCCATTGACGTCCGGTCCGGTCCGATCGGGTTCGGGGCCGCGCCGTCGCCCGCCCCGCCCCGCCCCGCCCCGCCCCGCCCCGCCCCCGCAGTGTTTATTACAGTGGGGTGGAAGCGCTTGCGGGTTGTGTTCAGAGCGGCCTCGGCCCGGCCGGTCCAGTTCCTGGAAGCCTCCAGCGGCCGGTATATGCAATCGCGCAGCGCTGCCATGGCCTTCCTGTGCGCTGTACCGCGTGGCGGCCGACAGGATGAAAGGGGACTACACGACCACCGCTGGCACTGCCCGTGGCCTCTCTGTTGCGGACTCTCCTCTTGGCATTCGCGGAATCGGCTCGACCACAGCAGCGGCTGCGGCTGCGGCAGCGGCAGCGGCAGCAGGGGTTAGTGGCGTTCGGTGAATAATTAACCCGAGCTGTCACAGCTGTGTTGGTATTTCAGAAAGGCACAGGACACAGTCCGCGGCCTCCTCCGGGGCCAAGCGCTTCCGGGCCTCGGGGTCGTCGGGTCAGGTCCGTCAGGTCGCTCTCTCACTCACCAGACTCGAGGCTGTTGTCGTCCAGCGCCGCGGGTCCGCCGCCGAGGCCGTGGCCGTGGCCGGGGGGCGGCGTGGGCGGGGGGGCGGCCGGCCGGACCGCGGACCTGCCGCCCGCCCCGCAGCTGTCGGCCGCCTCCGCCGGCTCCGTCGCCCTGCGGCCCGCCTCCTCCGCCCCCGGCGCCGCCTCCGAGCCGGCCGCCTCCGCGGACATGGCCGGCAGCGAATCGGGGATCTCGTCGATCGGACTGCGCTTGCCGAAGAGTGCGTCCGCGAAACCTGCAACAGAAACGGAGCCGTTCAGCGATGACGTCCACGCTTGTAGGTCAGGTGGACGCAGTCCTCTTCCCTCCCCGCGAGGACGGCTACCGCACAGCGTGACCTTTCGGGGAACAGCATTGATCATGGAGTTTTCTCCCACGGCCTGCCGGCGGCCCGTGGGGCCGCAGCACCGCCAGGTATTTGTCAGCCGTCAAGTAGGGTACACTTTGGCTCGGAGGGTATGGCACGGTATGGCAGGGTGGCGCAGCAGGGACGGGTCTCAGGTGGCTGCGCTGTGCCCTCCCCCCGCCTCCCCTCCCCCGCGCGCACAACCCCTACCTACCCTCCCCTCCCCTCTGTCCTGGTGGTCGGTCCCTAAGTCCCCAGCTGGCAAATCCCCAGGTACCCACCCAGCCCCCGTACAGGACTCCCTGAGGTCCCAAGTGCTCTCTCCAACTCGGCTCCGTTCGCTTCGCTCCGCTCCGCGCTGGGCGGCAGGGGCTGGGCCGGGCTGGCCAGTCCCACCCGCTGTACAGTTTCACCCTGGTCGGCCGGGTCCGTTCATCTTGGTCAGGATCGAGGGGGCTGAGTCGAGTCGTAATGCCGAACATTGTCATACGCTCGAAGGGCACCCGCTGGATCGCACCGAACCCCGCCATGTCCCGACGGTAATTGCAGACGGTCGGCTGCTCCACAATGAGTTACTTGTGATGGCAACGGTCCACTTCGACCAGGCCGACCGGGGCGGGGGCTGTGGGCCGAGGGCCTGGGACAAGACCAGCGCTGGGACACCGGACTGGGACCTCAGCCTACACGTCGCATGGCCTGCCCGTCCCAGCGCCGTCCCCAGGGACCACCGCGCTCGCACCACCGCCCAGCCCAGCCCAACCCCGTCCCCGCCCCAGCTCCCAGGCCCCCAGCGGCCCCAGCGGCGCACAGCCACTGCCAGAAATCCTCCTCATGACGAGGAGGGCCGAGCCGGCAGCCGAGCCCCCGGCAGGTAGGCACGGTGCGGGCACCCGTGCCGAGCGCGTTGCCTACCCTGCACTTCGCAGGCGCGCAGCGTTGGGCCGCACTGGCGTCGTCGCGATCGTGTTTTGCTTGGGGTCGTGTGGGTGGCGGCCGCGCTGCGGGAGCGGCGGGGGCCGGCGGGGGTTCACTAATGAAGCTATATCGTCCAGTAGACGTTGGTGCCTCCCCTGGGACGGGCGCGCGCGGCTCGGCTCGGCGCCCGTGAGCGGCTCGCCGCCTCCGCCGCCCCCGCCGCCCCCGCCGTCCCCGCCGTCCCCGCCCCGGGCTGGTCCGGGGCTCTGCAAGGCATGCCTACGCCGGCGACCAAACGACAGCCAAACGGACAGCACTTCGGCGGCAGCCTTCGTGGTTACATCAGGCTGGGCACGCCAACGCCCGCCAGCGCCGAGGCCCCCGCCAGGGCCTCCGCCGGGGTGGGAGGGCGAGGCAGTTCGGCACTCGCACCATTCCCATACCGGCGTCCCTGGGGGCAGCACGGGGTGGTGGTGGTGCGCCCCTCGAAAGCCCCCTTCTTGCCCCCCCGCGAGTCCCCCTCCCCCCGACCCCTCCCGTCAGCCCCCGCAGCTAGGCCCCAGGGGCCGCCCCGACGGCCAGGACCCAGAGCAGGGCGTACTCCCCTGGGACTCCACGTGGATGGGCTCTGCGCTGGGAGGGGAGAGAGAGAGACGGATAGCGAGGTGGGCAGAGGGGGAGAGAGAGAGAGAGAGAGAGAGAGAGAGAGAGAGAGAGAGAGAGAGAGAGAGAGAAGGGAAGGGGAGAGGGGGCGTTATGGAATGGGCTTCACGAAGGACGCGCGCGACGCAACACAAAACGTAAACGAACGCACAACAAAACGCCGGTTTCGATGAAACACAACGTAAACGCGTGCTGCACCTCTATCTCCATAGTGCATGGGCCCGCGCAGTGCACAAAAATAATCCGCTGCTCGTCCGCATCCCCTCCCTGCGAACGTGATGACCGTTACCAACCCCGCCTACGCCAACAAAACGTTTGCGACCGTTCCGTTCGCGAGCCATAGGTTCTTCCTTTTTTGCCGCCGCCGCCGCCGCCGCCGCCGTGTGGTGACGTCCGACTGGACCTGATATGAGTGGTTCGATTAGTGGGCACCACGGCTGCATGGGCTGGCCGCAGCCGCACACAATTGTCGGCCCGATGATGATGATGAGAAATAAAAAGCAGCGCAGCGAAGCATTCGCCGCGCGCAGATGATACTATTATTATTATTATTTGCGGAGAAACTCCTCGTTTCCTGAACCGCGAAAATAAAAGATGAGGGTCTGGTTGAGCCCGGCTCGGCCCTCGGCCCTCCAACTTCCCGGCCGCCTGCCGCCTGCCTCAGTGCGTCTTCTTGTCACTTTGGCCGCGGAAATTTCCCAAGTTTGCCGCGCGCGGAGAGGCCGACAATCCACTCGGCACCGTGCCGCTCCCCGGGGCGAGCGGGGTGGGCGGGGTGTACACCGGGCCCGACGTGGCACCCCGCAACCCGCACCCCCCGGGCCGCGGTCCCCAGAGGTCCCCGGCCACGCCGCCGGAGCCCCGAGCACCAGGAGCAGTCCGCCGGCACGGCCTGACGCGGTCCTGGGGCCGCACTCGCGCTGCCAAGGTCGTGGCGTACGGTCCGTGCCGCTGCCGCTGCCGCACCGTGCCGTGTTTTGTCTTGCAGCGCCAAGACGACACCCCCGAGTCTTGTACGTCGACGACCCGCAGAGCTCATTAACGTCCTGGACAACGCCCGGCCGCCGGCCCCCGGCACCTCCCCGCCCACCGCTGGACACGGCCATCCCCACGGCCCACGGTGGCATCCCCGACCTCCGACGACGGGGACGACACTCCGGGCGAGGAGACCTTCCCCGAGACCTTGAGGGCTTCGCCGAAGTCTCCCGGACGGTGGACGGCCGGTCGGTGTCACTTCGTCCGACGAACACAAAGTAGCGACAATAACAAAGTCGGGCGCAGAGACTGGATCGGGTGTAGGAGAGGGGAGCGGGGGGCATTGTGGAGGGCGGAGCGCGTATGGGGGGGGGGGGGGGGTTACAGCGCGGGTGCATCACATCGATAGTAATGAGGTCCCCGGGGAACCTGAAGGCTTGGCGCCCTACTCTCGCCCTGCTCGTCGAGTCCCGGGGGACCTCTGCCGGGGCCGACCTCCCCCACCCCCTCCCCCACCTACCCCCTCCCGCACGCAGCGGCGCCCACCGAGCGCCCAAAGCAATTCCGACGCACCCAGTGCGGCAGCGGCAGCGGCAGGGCGGGGCGCGGCAGACGGGAGCGGCAGCGCAGCGCTGCGTGGAGTGGCAGCACTGTTACTCGCGGCCGCATCGGCACGTTGGCAGCACTGGCAGCGGCAAAGCGATACGCCGGCCGGTCTTCTCGATACTCAAACGCCCAGCTCACCGCGGCGGGGAATAAAAACCGTGTTCTCCGGGGGCGTCTCGCCTGTTGGCATTCAGAGGTCGGGGGCCGGGGGCCGGGCGCCGGGCGGGGAACAGCGAACAGTAGGCAACCACCAGTAGTTTGTTGTGGCCGCGTTTGAATTTGGCGGGTGTAGGCATCCGGCGGCGCAGTTATTTGGCCTCTAACCAAGTAGAAAGAGCCGAGCCGAGCCGAGCCGAGCCGAGCCGAGCCGAGCCGAGCCGAGCCGCACCGCGGCATCGGGGCGCCGAAAGCGAGGCCATGGGACCGCGTGGGGATGGTCTACGTCATATCGAAATGTTCTCTGTGAGCCCATTACAATCCAACTGCCCCCAAGGGGCGAATCCCGGCGCGCTGCCTCTGTACATGACCCGGTCGCCGCCCCTCCCCTCCCTCCCCCGAGCCCCTCCCGGTCTGAGATGCCCCCCTCCCTCCCCTCCTTCACCCCCACCCCGTACCGGAAACTGCCACCAGGCTGGGGGTCGGCGTCATCGCGCCACGCCGCGCCACGCAAACGTGCCAAGTTTGTCGGAGGGCCGTCACCTGGGCGCCATCGGCCAGTCGGGGGGTCATTTCCATCCCGTGGGGAAATGGACAACTTGGACGGGACGGGACCGTCGGGCAAAAAGTCGGGGAGCTCGGCAGCGCGCCAGCCGGCTGCTGCACCTGTGACGGGATTCGAACCCGCGACGCCCGCGACTTTCGGATTGACCAATGCGGCGATGCGCGGCGCGTTGGTCAGCGCGAGCCAATCAAACCTCTCTGCCTTCGTTGGCCCGGCCGTCTCGCGGGATGGCGGTGTACTCATTGTGCGCGGTTGTCCGTGGCGAACCCTCCGCGCCTCTCTCTCTCTCTCTCTCTCTCTCTCTCTCTCTCTCTCTCTCTCTCTCTCTCTCTCTCTCTCTCTCTCTCTCTCTCTCTCTCTCTCTCTCTCTCTCTCTCTCTCTCTCTCTCTCTCTCTCTCTCTCTCTCTCTCTCTCTCTCTCTCTCTCTCTCTCTCTCGCCCAAGAGATCACCTCAGTCGGCGCCCAGCAGGTATCCGGAGGCGCGCAGGCCGCGCAGGAAGCACCCCCACACCCGCGCCCCCACACCCACACCCCGTCGGTCTACATGGACCCCTGGGACCGGTATATGCGCGCGGGCCCCCAGAAAATTAAACGCAATCTTCGAGTGCATGCTGGGCATGGCCTGCCCTGGCGCGGCGCCCCGCACGGCTATGCTGGGGTGAGCAGGTTGCCCCTCTCCCCCCTCCTCTTCGTTTCGCACATCGCCACTATCGTCTTCCTTCCCTTTCTTTCCACCGCCCCGCCCGCCGCCCCACTCCGCGCCGCTCCGACCCTCGCCATCCCGGCCTGAGAAATAATTCATAGTTCGTAGAATTAAAGGCATACCGGGACGCTCAGCATCCATCTTCCTTTCCTCGGGGAGGCGAAGGCGAGGGCTCGGCAGGCAACGGCACGGCGTGCTGAGAGGCGGCGGCAGGCCGAGGAGAGGCCCTTGTTGGCCGCGGCCAGGGCGCCCGCTGCATCCGCATCCGTCCAGCCCGCCGCGGCCGCCATCTAGGGGGGGGGGGTACACCACGTAGTCCGCTTCTTCCTATATTTCCATCGTGACTGTCACGCCGGGCCGGGCCGGGCCGTCCCTGTACAGCACGAGTAGCATCGCACCTTATGTTGCTGCCAGCAAGTGAGTGCGTGAGTCCGGGGCCCCGGAGCCCACAGCCTGCCGGTCAGGGGCCAGGGCCCTGGGGCTTGCCTGAAGGCTTGCCTGAAGGGCTCCACGACTTCTTGACCAAGCCCCCTCTCTCTCTTTCTCTCTCTCTCTCTTTC
>CM076253.1:9256737-9421737 GCA_038380765.1 Odontothrips loti
ACCGCGTTCAGCCCCGGCCCCGGCCCCGGCCCCCACCCCTACACCAGGCAGCACCGAGCCACCGAGCACAGCTCCTGCCAACTTTTGCAGATCTAAAAAATGTCGAAAAACTGGAGGGAAACAAAAAGGAAAAATAACACACTCACACACATAGGGACTTGGGGTGAAAAAAAGGAAAGAGATTCTTGTTAGGAATGTTGACGCCGGCCGCCAGCCGTCGTGTCCGGCTCCAGGTCATGGACGGTCACGGACAGTGTTGGCAGCACACAAGTTGTATTCGATTCGCTTGTTTGCCGCCGATGCCCGATCCATGCAGATGATGCAGAGCACCTCGCGGAAGCCGGCCGCCACTGTCACCTGCAGCTGCAACCCCTCCCCCCCCCCCCCCACCCCGCCCCGTCCTACTCCCCCCAACTTCCCTTCCTCAACACGCGCCTTCGGCCACTATAAGGGCGTGCTGCCGGCACCGGCTTGCGATGATGATCCCAGCAGAGACCTTTGGCGTGTGCGTCGCAGCGGGAACTCTCTCTCTCTCTCTCTCTCTCTCTCTCTCTCTCTCTCTCTCTCTCTCTCTCTCTCTCTCTCTCTCTCTCTCTCTCTCTCTCTCTCTCTCTCTCTCTCTCTCTCTCTCTCTCTCTCTCTCTCTCTCCCCTCCTCCCCTCTCCCTCCCACTCCCTCTGGCGCTGCCCGCACCCGCCCGGCCCGTCCTTCTCCATCTTTATCAGCGTCTTCTCCGCCTTGCCGTCCCTGCGGTGCCGGCCGGCAGTGCCCGGCGGTGGCGCGCGCGCGCGCGCAAGGTGTACAGCGCGGCGCGCATTCCTGGGAGATTTAAATTATCCCAGTGGAAGCAGAGAGCTCCTCGCGGCCCGGCCCATCCCGGCGCGGCGCGGAGCTCTGAGCTCTATACGGGCGTTTCGCAAAAGTTTCGCACTGCATCAGCTCGCTGTGGGCCCGGCGGGGCGGAGCGGGGTGTGGACGGGGCGGGCTGGGATGGGCTGCCCCGGGCGCGCTCCTGCGCTGCCGCTGTCTGCGAGCGCCGAGCCATTCACTCACCGCCCTGCTGGACTACTGACGCTGGCCGCGGGTTCGAATACCGCCCAGGCAAACACTCCCCGACGCGGTTTCCGTGTCCAGTGTCGCGCACCACGGCTGCTTCCTCGCCCCGGCAGTCGTCAGCCCCGCGGTTTTCGCCCGCTTCCACGACCCCGCACTTTCTCGAACCGGTGCGTTTGTTTATAGCAAGAGGTCTAACGCGCAGAGCAGAGCGCAGCCCGCAGTCCCGCTCCGGTTTTCCTGGGGCTGTGAGGTTATTTTCGTGTCGGGCGCTGGCAATGCCGCTGTCACTGCAGCCAGGCCATGGCAGGCCACGCCACGCCCCCCGTGGGCCCCCGTGGGGTCTGGACTCTCCCAGCCCGGCCGGGGGCCCCCGCACCCCGCCCCCGCACCCGCCGCCGCTGCGCCGCTCGGGGCCCCCGCTGCTGCTTGCTCCTTCCAACAACTTTCCTCTCCAGAGACTGACACAAATTTCATTCCATATTATATTCTGACAAGGCAAGCGTTTGGGACTCGTCGCGCCGCGCCGTCGCCCTGGCCGGCCACCCCTCGCCGTCGTCCCCGGCGGCCGGTGCAACGTCGCCGTCCTCGGCCCACCTCTGCACCTCGCCGTCGTCGCTGCGCCGGTATGAGAAATTTCGCTAGTGATATCACCCCGTGTCTTCCGACGTAGGATAGTCGTAGTGCGGCCTAGCCGCAGCCGGCCGTCCCGGTGGTAACCCCCCCCCTCCACCCCCAAATCCCCACCCTCCGGAGTGGCGCGGTGGCGCGGGGGGTTGCTTAACGTAGAGTGTGCCAACTTCCTCACTTCCTTCGGCCGCCCTTGCATTTGCCTTTACGAGGGGACGTGTTTAACCTCAAAAATTGCCCCGCCAGGAATA
Source organism: Odontothrips loti (assembly GCA_038380765.1). Lineage (NCBI taxonomy): Eukaryota > Metazoa > Arthropoda > Insecta > Thysanoptera > Thripidae > Odontothrips > Odontothrips loti. The sequence goes on from CM076253.1 coordinate 9,258,672, forward strand.
GTCGGGGAATTGGTGCCTAGATAAGGCGGAGGGGGTGCCTCAAGGTGTCGAGGAGGAATGGGTGGGGGGGAGGGGGGTTAAGGAGGTTGAGAGTGCAACCGAGACCGGGGGTGGGGGGGTTTGAGGACACACGATTAGGGGTTGAAGACAGGCTCGGGGGAGGGGAGGGGTGCAGATAGACAGCGCACAAAGAGCAAAGAGCGGACAGTGTATTAGAGGGAGAAAGAGACAGAGGTGGGCAGGGGGGTTTGGGTTGGGGTGGGGGTGGGGGCAGATGAAATCATCACCAAGATGATTATTACCTCTCTGCTCATAGCATATATAACCGTACGAAAACAAAAGAGAGAGAGAGAGGGAGAGAGAGAGAGAGAGAGAGAGAGAGAGAGAGAGAGAGAGAGAGAGAGAGAGAGAGAGAAGGAGTACGTTCGGGAGAAGAAAAGGAAGGCGAGAGGAAGAATGAAAAGCAAGAAAAAACAACACGCAGCTCCCTTTTCGCCTCGACTTTCATTGTCACAAAGCGCGCTACCGCTTCTGCTCTGCCGCTGTTGCCGAGGAACAGTTTCGGCTGGTGCTGCTCGGCCGGCTTGGCTGGCTCTCTTTGCACCTTATTCTTCTTATCCCCGCTGCATTGAAGGCCAAAGGGCCAAAGGGCTCAAAACCGCGCGGACGCGCGTCGCGTTCCATCCTTTTGTGCCAAGGGCACCGCGGGACAACGCTGGGACGCCGCCTAGGAGGACCTCGGCCAGGTCCTCTCCTCGGCCAGGGTACCGCAGTACCTCTATTGTACAGGGCTGCCAACACTTGCAAGTCTCTCTCTATAGAACAAAAAAAAATAAAAATGCGCGACTTCAATTTTTTCAAAGTTTTGATTTTTTTTTTCTTTCAAAAGCATTGTGTCGGTCTTGTAGGACTGTGCCGGTGTCCTCACGGCAGACAGTCACAGCCCAGCTGCGGCCCGCCCCCGCAGCAGAGAGACGGCTTCCCATCTGTCCAGAGGTTCAACGTTCGCCGGCCGGATTAAAAGCGTTAGCGCCGCGCCCTAAGCTTTTCAGCTCACTTTTGGTCCAGGTTAAACGGCACTGCTGCTGCGCCCCGGTAGCGGCCCTCCCCGCCCGCCCGCCCCCACCCCCGCCGGCTGAGGGAGGGCGGTGCGCGAACACGCTCCGGCCGCCCCCCGGCCGCCCCCCGGCCCCATCGGGGTCCCGATGTTATCAACTCCAATGGCTCAAACTGCGAAACAAAGAAAAACTGGCACTCTTGCAAGGCGAGGCGTGGAGCAGCAGCGAGCCCGGCAGGGCAGCGGCGGCGGGGCGTGGCGTGGCGGGGCGGGGCGGGGCGGGGCGGGGCGGGTGGGGCGGGGCGGGGCGGGGCGGGGCGGGGCGGGGGGCGCCGGCAGCGCCGCCAGCATCCAAGGCATTGCCCGGCCCCGGCCAGGCCAGGCATCCCCCAGAGCCCCAATCCCTCTTACACTCAACGGTATAAATTCGCGTGTGGCCCCTGTGGGCCCATTCCGGCCATGCCAGCCTCCTGCTTGGCCAGGAGGTGCGAACTCTGCGCTCCGCTCTGCTCGCCTCCACGAGGACCTGGGCTGGGCTCGGCGCCGCTGCTCTGTCCACTCAGCGCTCCTTGGCGAACATTCTCATCGAGTCGGTGAGGTACCCCCGTCCGGACCTGGCACCAGGATCACGCCGCTCTTCACGTCTGTCCTGGGGGGGGGGGATTCTTCGCGCGGCAATCATCACGCCCGCTTCTACATAATCCAGCTCGGCGCCGCCCACCACACAGCGACGCGAGGGGCGGCCGTCAACGGGGCGCTGCGCTGGGGAAACAATACTGCGAGCAATAAAAAACAAAATATTAGGAAGAAAGTTATAGGATAAAGGGCGCGCGGCCTGCGGGCCGTGCAGGCCGGGGGCGGCGGGGGCCCGCCAAGGTCCGCCGCGGGGGGCGGCGCGGGGGGCGGCGCGAAGGCTGAGGAGCTGGATGCGTCCCCGGGGCCCCACAATGGAACACGGAGCGAAGCGCCGCAACAGCCTGCAAGGCGGCCAGGCAGGCCACCTCGCCACGCCACCCGCTCGGCGGCAGCGGCACAGCGGCACCCAACCAACAGCACCCCCGCACCCCCCCCCCCCCCCAACCCTCACACGGAACGTTCCTTACTGCAGTCGTGATGAGTGTTATGCACATCTACTGGATTTATGGCCACCAAGTTGCCCCTTTCCTTTATCCCAGAAGGACGCTGGAGAAACGAGAGAGAGAGAGAGAGAGAGAGAGAGAGAGAGAGAGAGAGAGAGAGAGAGAGAGAGAGAGAGAGAGAGAGAGAGAGAGAGAGAGCGCATATTGGCTTGGTTTGGTGCCAGGACTCGAATCATGGAGCACAAATAATAACGAACACAGGATGTGCCTAGGCCACTGCGGTAGCCCTGCGGCCTGCGGCCTGCCAGTGAGCCTGTGGCCCTGTGGTCCTCCGCTTTGACCTTTTGTCGGACCTATACGGTCCTATACGAGATGGTCCAGGCTAACTGCGCAAAAAAAAAAAAATAAAAAAAGTCGTGGAAGGTGTGAGTATTTGGTGACGCCATGAGTTAGGTTAGGCGGCAGCGCGGTGGCCGCTGGCCACTGCATTGTCTCTGCAGTGCTCCGCACCCGCTCCGCCTCATCCGGCCCGGCCCTCTGATTGGCCGAGGAGTGTGTGGATGAATGAGAGGCGACGGGAATGCGGATGAGGATGCGCTCAGCGCCGTCTCGCCTTACGGCAGGCGGGGCGCCGGCGGTGGTGGTGGTGGTGGTGGCGGCGGCGGTAGCAGCGGCACGGTGAGTGCGGCCCGCCGCTGCCGCCGCCGCCGCCGCCGCCGCCGCCGCCGCTGCTGCAGCTTCACGGGGATACGGAACCAATTTGTATTCACTTGTGGAGGGAACGCCAGGCCAAGCCAAGCCAAGCCGAGCCAAGCCGAGCCCGGCCTCGTCTCGCCGCCTTCCTCAGCTAGTTGTTGCCGCTCTTCATCTTTTCGCGATGGCGCTGTGCTGGTCTGGGGGCGGCGGGGGCGGCGGGGAGGGGTGAGGTGGGGGCTGCTCGGGGGCCGGGCCCCCTTCTGGCCCAACCCGGGAGTAGCTGGCTGGCGGAGGCGAGGGCTCTGGCAGGGCCCTGGCAGTGCAAGAAGGAGACGCGGCGAGGGGAGGGGAGGGCGGCCCCGGGGGACCCGGACCCTGCCGCCATCGCGCGCCGTCCCTGGGGGCCTCGACGTTCTGCCGCTCCACAAGATGAGCAAGACGTACAAGATGAGGCCGGGCCAAGGCGGCGGCGAGGAGAGAAGAGAAAGAGAGGAAGGGGGCATGGCAAGGCCGGCCGGACGCGGGCCTCGGTCAGCCCCTCCGCCGTCTTGGGGTTCGTCACCTGCTAGCGGCAGGGGTGTGATCGGCGTGGACCCGTAGAACCGAGCAGCCGAGAACCGCGTCGAGAGATTGGCCCCCGCGGCCCCCGCGGCCCCCGCGGCCCCCGCGGCCCCGGTCTAACGAGGACGCACTGACGGGTAATGATGCTGCTCCGCTCCAACAACGGCGGCGGACAGAACCACGCAGCCCGGTCACGTTGGCACCCCTGCAGGCCCTGCAGGCCATGATCCTGGAGAAGACGGCCGCCACGCCGCAGCCGCCCGGCCGGCCAGCTCTTGAAGCTCTCCTGGGCATCGGCGGGGGTGGTCGGCGGGGGCCTCAAATTGGGCCCGTCCCGTCCCTCTCACTTATTCTCGCAGAATGATCAGGAAGAGCAAGAGAGAGAGAGAAGGAGAGAGATGAAGAGAGGGCAGCGATTCGAATCTGTGAAAATGCGCGCGCCGGAATGGCACGGAATGGGCTACGGCACTGCCACGACGTCTGCAGCGGCCATCGGGTCGTTGGCGGGGTGTGCAGCGGAAGCAGCGCAGCGCCACCATCACTGCCAATGCAGTGCCGCCATCGAATAGGATGCCGGATTAAGTTCCTCCTACGGTGGTCATTAAAGGTGAGAGAGAGAGAGAGAGAGAGAGAGAGAGAGAGAGAGAGAGAGAGAGAGAGAGAGAGAGAGAGAGAGAGAGAGAGAGAGAGAGAGAGAGAGAGAGAGAGAGCGAGAGAGAGAGAGAGAGGACGGGCAGATACGGCGTCGTCCATCAAGTGGTGCGCGCCCGAAAGCGCCTGCGAGTGCCAGGCTAGGCCAGCCCGCACAACACGCGTGCACGCGTGAATCCATGTTGCCTACCCGCCAGGCACCATGTGCGGACTGGTGCCGGTGCCTCCTCGAAGGTGGCCGTCTCCTTCGTCACAGCGCCCACCCAGACGCACTCGCCGGACAGAATCGAGAAGAAGATTATACTCTAACGAACCGAGATTCAATGGAAGGGTTCCGCGAGAAACGCCGCCGCCTCGGCGCCGCGCCGCCTCCCACATGGATCCCCGGAATTCTATAATGACGGCGCACAACGGCCTGGCGGCGGCGGCTCGCCGCTCGCCGTCCCAGCCCACCCCGCCCCCGGCTCAGCGACCCTTACGTCACAGAAGAGGTTTCCGCCCGGTTGTGTGACGCCACAAAATAAGTACTTTGAGGCCGCCCGCCCGCCCGCCGCGGGTATGAGAACTGCGACGGTACGCTCGGGCGCGGCTATTAACAGGCTTCCTTTCCCCCCGCCCCAGCCACTTGCTTATTTGGCTGGCTCCCACTTCGGCGCGCAGACGGCGAGGCGCCTTGCTCCCGCCCCGCCCCGCGCCGACCTCCGGTGTACTTCAACGCCGTAGCCGTAGCTGCGTGCCAGTCCGAATCAGGCCTCCAACCCCTCTTATCCAACCATCGCCCGCCCGCGCCCTTCTTCGGGGTCTCACCGCGCCGAGCCGCGCTGCTGCCGCCTTTGACCCCGCGCTCCTTTCTCCTCCTCCTCTTCGCCTCTCCAGAGATATATTTTCTTATGTAATTTGAAATGATAATTCAGGCAATTTGGGAAGTGTGCGAAAAGAGCGGTCGGTGCGGTCACCTCTCTCTCTCTCTCTCTCTCTCTCTCTCTCTCTCTCTCTCTCTCTCTCTCTCTCTCTCTCTCTCTCTCTCTCTCTCTCTCTCTCTCTCTCTCTCTCTCTCTCTCTCTCTCTCTCTCTCTCTCTCTCTCTCTCTCTCTCTCTCTCTCTCTCTCTCTCTCCCCTCTCCTTCTTAAGCCTCCTTATCCCCCCCCTTGCATTGCCCTCCTCTACCCCACCCTCCTCCCCCCAATTCCTTCCCCCCCTGTCCGCACGCACACGCACCTTTCGGTATTACATTTCTCTCTCAGGTTGTCAAGAAGAACGACGTCGCCAAGAAATGTCCCGGGATAATTTTTGCGCCTCCCAGGGGCAAACGAGAGTCGTCGTCTGCCACTCGTTCCTCGCCTTCTTTCTCTCTCCCGCTTCCCCGTCCTCTCCTTCTCCCACGTGCTCTCTCTCTCTCTCTCTCTCTCTCTCTCTCTCTCTCGCTCTCTCTTTTCTCCTCCCCCTCCCTCTGGACGTCACATGGTCCCAAGGCTCGCTCCCACACTCGCTCTCTGTCCTTCACGCACTCATCAGGGTGCCGGTTTTTCTTTCTGTCTCTCTTCCTCGCCGTCTTTTCCTCCTCCCTCTCCGCCTAAGGCCGGGCAGCAATGCACCGTGGCAGGGGCTTGGGGGGGGGGGGATGAATGAAAATGGCTGCTTGTAACGCTATGCTTCAACAATTATGCGGTTGATTGGAGTATCGTTCGCGCGCCAACAAGAAGGCCACGTGACTTAGCGCCGGATTGAGAGATGAGCGCCCGCGGAATCGTGCTCCGGGTGGCTCCGGTTCCTCACCGTGTCTCCGGCAAGGGTTCCCCGGAGTCGGTGCGAGAGCTAGAGTGGATGGGGGAGACACGCAGAGCCACACAGAGCTGCGAGATAGCTAGAGTTATTATCTCAGCCTCGGGCCGGGCCGGGCGGGGCGGGGCGGGGCTCTTTGTTTCATCGGCGGCGTGTCGTCGCAGACACGGCGGTGGCCACCCTCAGAAAAAAAAAAACCTTCTAAAATAATAAATTTACTCCGGCAAAGAGTTGAACCCTGAACCTTGTGGTAACTGACCAGTCCGCTAGCCCACTATGCTACGGAGCTATGGTGGAGATCAGCAGCGCGCTCAGGGTCTGGTCAGCTCTTTGTCCCGACACGCTTTGGAAGCGATAGAGCGGATCTTCGTTGGTGATGCGTTCTCCCGTCGAATCTACTCCGTGGGCCGGAGAAAGAAACTTCTGTCTTATGTAGCGCTTTCTTTATACGGTATTTCGTAAGCTTTCATACCTGTGCGCTCCACGTCAGTACCTCCTCCTCCTCACCTTGTAATTGTACCTCACACAACAAACTCATTTCCTCCCAAAGCTCACAGAACGAGTTTGTTCTAGAACGCTAAAGCGTACTCCATGCCTGTCTTGTTGACTCGTTCTTTGCTTCCTCTTTTACTACTATAACGTAGAAGCAAAAAAGGACAAGTATTGCGCTCGCCCTGTCAGTTAGAAAACTACGGAACCAATTTTTCAAAAAATAAAAGTGAGTTTTTTTCGGTGGTAGTATGTTTGGACCAGCCCCTGAACACCGTCTTTGTCATGAAAATGGAGTCTCAATATGCTATGACCCCAGAAAACCAAACGCCGAGCAGGTATGCACCCCAAGGTACTCCCGATAGGTCCTACGCGGTACGACGTAAACGACGGGGATGAAGTTGTGGCAACTCGACCATATTTCTTGAGGTGGTCCCCAGCATCATTACCAATCGCTGCACCAAGTCTCGTGAAGTTGCCACAACTATGTCGGGTGTTTGAAGTACTTTTCGAAAGTGACAGCAAATTTCTAGGGAGGAAAATGTTTTATGCCGCAGTTAGTTTGGCCCATGCTGCAGGCATCGCAGGAATATTTAAGTCAAAGAAAAAAAAATCTGCTAACGAGACGTATACTGGACGTAAAAATATTTCAGCCACCGGCAAGAGTCGAACCTTGGACCTGTCGGTCGCCAAGCGGTCCGCCTGACCATGCAGCTAATTACGGCGCGCTGGTGTACCAAGACTTTGCAGATGGCCAATCGGACGCTAGGTAGGTAGGCGCGGGGCGCGGGGCGGGGGACGAGTCAGGTGGCGGGGGTGGGCGGGGAGGTGGCGGCGGCGGCGGCGGCGGCGGCGGCGGATACAAACCCACAATGGCAACGGGACAATGAGGTTTGCAAAGCGCACACCGCCCCGCCCCACCCCGCCCCGCCGCCGCAGCCGTGCCGCGCTGTCTCGCATCGTCTCTTTATCTTATCTCTCCACCTTACACCTTTTCCCTCTTCTTTCTTTCCCCACCGCCTTTTGTCTTATTATTCGCCGTCTCGCTCGCACCCTCTCGTTGCGACGGCCGGCCTAACCTCTGCACCACACCGCCGACCTCAAATGCCTCCCGCACGTTGCCGAACACAAACGGTCCTGGGAGTGTAACCAGCAAACGCTTTCCGTTCTGCCCAAACAACTTATTCAAACAAAAACAGCAAGAATGAAAATAAATAAACAACAACAAAAAAAAAATCACATATAAAAAAATTTCATGTTTATTACTTGTAGGAGTTACAGACCAGACAGCTGCTGGAGACCGCAGCGGTTGAGCAGGGCCCGCTTGAGGCCCTCCACGCTGTCCACGTCATCAGACAGGGTGAGCGGGCCGAGCGGCGGCGGCGGCACGGGCAGCGGCAGCGGCAGCGGCAGTGGCACCGCGGAGGCCATGCTGACGCCCTCCTCCGAGTCGTCACCTGCGGGACGAAAACGGTGTAAACACTCGGCAATACTCAGCCGGAGCGCCTGGCAGGGTAGGCAGTACCGTTAAGCGGGGGTGTGTTGCCGCTGCCTACCTGCCGGGCGCGCACGGCTGCACCTGCACTGCACAGCGCAGCACAGTGCAGCGGACGGCGGCTTGTGGCCAGTCGCCGTTCTCCCCTCCTCTTCCTCCTCCTCCTCCTCCTCTTCCATTTATCGGGTGTCAAGTTCATGCGCGTTCAGTGCCTGCGGAGCCTTGCGAAGCCTGCAGCGCCACCGGGGCGGCCAGGACGCCGAGGGCTGAGGGGAAGCTCGCCGTCAAACGAAAACTGTCGTTTGTAGTAGTAGCCTCTCTCTCTCTCTCTCTCTCTCTCTCTCTCTCTCTCTCTCTCTCTCTCTCTCTCTCTCTCTCTCTCTCTCTCTCTCTCTCTCTCTCTCTCTCTCTCTCTCTCTCTCTCTCTCTCTCTCTCTCTCTCTCTCTCTCTGTCTCTCTCTCTCTCTCTGGTCCGGCCTCGCCGGGGGGCACGCGGCCACCCTGATCCCAAAGTTTGGCAAGGGCCGAGCGGAATCGGCTGGGCCCTGGGGATGCACAAGGGGCGTGGTGTGCGAAATATGCCGGGGACGCCGGCGGCCGCCCGACGGCTGCTCGCACTAAAACTATCCGTCCATGATTCCCGTTAAATTTCTTTCCGGCGTGGAAAATGAGATGCACGCAGCAGAATGATGAGATACGACCGAACTAACCTGTTCGTTAATTTCAGGTGACAAGCTATACATTTAGCTGAGAGAACTGACGTTTCGTTCAGTCTGCAAAAAGGTTGGTTGCAAGAGCGAAACTAAATTATTCTTCTGTAATGCAGTTGGTGAAATTTCTCCAACGTCAGGTTTTGCAGCTACTTTTATTGCTTGTCCCGAGCAAATTAGTTTCGGCAACTAATCTTTTGTCGTTGTTGTTGTCGTTTTTGGCATGTGGGACATGCTGTGCAAGTAGTCAGCCAGCCAGCCTCTCGGACGGGTCCGGAGGTGTATTAGGGCACAACAACACAGTGCAGCGCGGGGGTGGGGGAGGGGGTGGAGGAGCGGGTGGGGGAGGGGCACCCTGGCGAGTCCCGAGGCGTTCCGGGCCGGCGCGGCGGGTGGCACTGCGCTACGCCCCGCTCCGCCCCGCTCCGCCCCGCTCCGCCCCGCCCCGCCAGCCGCGCGCCGCCACGGCCACCACCGCGTACAGCCTGACACTCGATAAATGAGCCGCATGGCTGGCGGCTATGACGTGGACAAAGCTCTCCATATTGTAGGTGGCGGCGGGGGGAGGGGGGAGGGGGCGGCCCCAGGGGGAGGGGGGAGGGGGAGGGGGGGCTCCCGGGAGGCACCTTGATAAAGCGGCCACCTGGGGCCTCCGCCGCTTTGCGCGCCAACACTGCTCCAGGACGGCGGGGAAGTGGGGGGGGGGGGCAGAAGACACAGACGTGGACGACGCGCGCAGACCCCATTGGCCACAACGACTGCGGATGCGGAGGAAACTGCCAACTTTTCTGACCATTTTTTCGTTAATTTCGGGTCGGGCCGGACCCGGTCTGCTGCAGGCCGCGCCGGATGGGCGTGTGACAGGAAGAGGTCCAGGCCGCCCCCGCCGCCCCCAACCGCCCCCCGCGGATAATTGTAGCGACCCTCCCTCTTAGTCCGTGAAATTCGGCGCGACGCGGAATATTTTCACATCGGTCATAAACGAAACGACCCCGCCCCAGCCATTTTAATGCAGGAGAGAGCGAGAGAGAGGGGGAGAGAGAGCGAGAGGGAGAGAGAGAGAGAGAGAGAGAGAGAGAGAGAGAGGGGGGGGGGAGGAGGGAGAATGAGCTTCGAGCCAAGGAAACACTTTTTGGTCCGACATGTTTTGTCGTCGTCGTAGCCGTGGTCGGTTGCGGCCTGTTGTCGGCGCGGCGGCGCCCCGGAATACGTTTTCGAAACAAGCTTCATCAGGCGGACCGTAGGAGGGCCGTGCGGGGCCGTGCGGGGCCGTGCCGGTGCCGTGCCGGGCCCCAGCAGGGCAATGGAGGGGTGGGGGTGCATGGCCAGTCCTGGGCGACTTCCCTGGAGGACCATAGCGCGGGTAGTGGGCCTGGCTGGGCCGGGGGCTGGCCGTGGCCGGGGGGCCGGGCCGGGCTGGGCTGGGGCTGGCCGGGTCTGCCCGGCGTGTTATGACCAGCGTCAGGGGACCCCACTACAGGTCGAGCGGAGGCTGGCTGAGGCTGGCGGAGCGCGCGCGCGGGCTGGTAGAGCCCCCGGCGGCCCCCGGCGGCCCCCGGCCACGGCCCCGCCAGGACACCGCCGACGACCAGCAGTGGCATCACACGGCCTCATTGGGGGGGTCTGGTCTGGTCCGGTGCCGGGCCCCGCCCGCCCCATCTCCAGGCCAGCACCGCCGACAACCGCTAAGTGAACCTCCGACCGCAGCTCTGCGCTCGGTTCGAGTCCGCAGACCGCCGAACACCACTTAAGCTGTATTCATCCCCATTGCCTGTGATTCGGCTGCCGGGACGAGGAATATTCGCGATTTCCAGCTGCGTATTCAAAGTATCGTTTGCTAAAAACATGCTGCCGTTCCGCAGTGCACGCTGGAGGGCTGGCAGCTGGCAGGCGCTGGCAGTCCTGGCAGAGCTCTGACGCGTGGCCGGGCGGGGCGGGGCGGGGCCGGTGGCGGCGCAGCGCGGCGCAAATGGAATGCACTTGTACCCGTGAGACATATATTGACGGCCGGGGCTGCGTCCGCGGGTGTCCGTCGACGCCCTCCGCGAACCCCCGCTCCGGCACGAGTGCGAGAGAGAGAGAGAGAGAGAGAGAGAGAGAGAGAGAGAGAGAGAGAGAGAGAGAGAGAGAGAGAGAGAGAGAGAGAGAGAGAGAGAGAGAGAGAGAGAGAGAGAGAGAGAGAGCGAGAGAGAGAGAGAGAGACTTTGTGACCGTATTTGGACGCGGAGAAGCGTCAGCACCGGCGCCTGCTCGCAGCTCCAGCCGCCCCTGGCCGCCCCTGGCCGCCCCTGGCCGCCCCTGGCCGCCCCTGGCCGCCCCTGGCCGCCACTGGCCGCCCCTGGCCGCCTCTGGCCGGCTCGCCTCTGCCGCTGACGGCCGTCAACGTCACGGTCGCCCCCCACCTGTCCCCCACTGTCCACCGCAGATCGCCGCGGTCTTACGCAATTTATTTGACGACCCCTTTGTCGGCGGCGGCCGGCTGATGTTGATGTAGTCGGGTCTGGTCCAGTCAGTGGATGATGCGGTGCGAAGCCGCCTGACGGGGGCGGTGGCCGGGCGGGGTGGGGCGGGGCCGGGCGGGTGTCGCAAATCCGAGGCTTGGTTTTGCAGCGGGGAGTGCAAGAAGCTGCCTGGCCCCGAGGCCCCACCACTGCCGCTGCCGCACTAAAGCATGGCGCGGTGGCCTCGGGGAGCCGTGCCGCCGTGCCGGGAGGGCCGGGGCCATGGCCGTACCAGGGTGCCGTCAGGGGCCTTGGGGGTGCCCGCCTTGGGGCCGCCCTCCCAGCCCCAGCATCCCGTCCCGTCCCGTGCCGCCGCAGCCCGCAGCCCGCAGCACCGTAGCGGACAGCCGTAACCCGGCCGTTAGGGGGGTTAACGGCTCGCAGACCCCTACTCCCTCCGCTCCGCTACGCCATGGCAGCGCCCCGCCGCGCCGCGCCCCGCAGCGTCACCTCAGGCTGCCGGCCGTTGTCAGCCGAAGCAGGCGACGGTGCGTCTAACCTAACCTAGCATAGCCTAACCTAACCTAACCTAACCTAACCCAACATAACCTAACCTGAAAACGCCAAAGTGACCGTGGCGAGAGTGATGCTTGGTGGCTGGGGCCGGCCGCCTCGGGCACTGCCAATTATTTTGCGATTGCCCTGCTGGACCCATCTGCACCGAGTGGTCTGGTCAGGCTTCCCTGGCCCCACATGAACTGCAAGCACATCACGCCCTCCCTCCCCTGGACCGGGCCGGGGGGCACTAGAGCGGCTCTAGCACCCTGTAGTCCTGTTCCGAATTATTCACATTTATGAGACCACCATAGCGCTCTGAAGGCGCCGCCAGGGTAGACACCACTACCGCCGCCGCCACCTGTGCTGCCCCCGCCGCTGCCCCCGCCGCTGCCCCCGCCCCCGCCTCCCCCTCGGACCCCCCGCGGCGCCCGCGGAGCCCCTCGTCGTGCCATAACCCAGTCCCGACAGGCCCACTATCTGGCGGCTGTACGCGCCGGCGTGGCTGTGTCACCACCCCGAACAATCCCGCCCCCGCCGCCCGCCCCCGCTGCCCGCCCCCGCTGCCTCCCGCGCCGCACGGCCACCTACAAACCAGACGGAGCGCACCACACCGCACTGCACACCACTGTTCGCCGATTGTAACATCTCTGCTGCGGTGCGCCGCCCCCAACCCCGCCCCCAACCCCGCCCCACACCGCCCCCGCCGTGCCGACATTTTCATACCTGAAATGAGCATTACTTCTTTTCAGCGGGGAATCGGATCCGGTTTGTTTTATCCGGACTCGAGCCGCGCCGCTGTGATGAAATGCATCCTTCCGCTGTGCGCCGTCGGGGTGGATGTTTCTACGCTGCCCCCCCCCCCCCCCCCCCTCCTCCCCGCGCGGCCCCGTGCCCCCAGCGAGGCATTGGGAATTTAGGACTGGCGGTAGTGGTAGTGGCGCTATGGCCAGAGCCGGGGAAGGGGGGGGGGCGTCCCGGGGGGTTCGGCCGGCCCTGGGGGCGCCCCTGGGGTGGACAGGGAGGGGAGGGGCGGGGCGGGGGAGCGCGGCGGTCACCGATGACGAGAAAGGGCGGGAGATACGACCAGCGTTTCGTCCCAGTGCCGCCGTGCCGCACAGGCCGGCGCTGACCGGCGCTGACCGTCACGACACGGCACCACGGCACCACGGCACCACGGCACCACGGCACCACGGCACCACGGCACCACGGCACCACGGCACCACGGCACCACGGCACCACGGCACCACGGCACCACGGCACCACGGCACCACGGCACCACGGCACCACGGCACCACGGCACCACGGCACCACGGCACCACCACGGCACCACGGCACCACGGCACCACGGCACCACGGCACCACGGCACCACGGCACCACGGCACCACGGCACCACGGCACCACGGCACCACGGCACCACGGCACCACGGCACCACGGCACCACGGCACCACGGCACCACGGCACCACGGCACCACGGCACGGCACCACGGCACCACGGCACCACGGCACCACGGCACCACGGCACCACGGCACCACGGCACCACGGCACCACGGCACCACGGCACCACGGCACCACGGCACCACGGCACCACGGCGGCCTTCACGCGGCCCGAACCTCCAGCGGCCCCCGGCGCCGGATGAGAAATATCGCGATGACCCCGCGATCGTGCGATCCACGAAGCGAGTCCCTCCATACGCGATGCCAACTTTGGTTGTTGTGGTGCCCGCTGACATGGGAACGACTGTTCGGTGCCGGAGGGCGGACGGGTTCCTGGCCTGGGGGAGGAGGGCTGCAAAAAGCCGCCGGAGCAGCCGTATACGTCGGTCGGCCGCCTCCCAGTGGTCTCAGCCACGATCTCCTCGCGGCCGAGACTGCACGCAGCGGTCCCGGCCCCGGCCTCGGCCACTGAGGCTCAGGCGTTGTCTCGCTGCGTTTTTCTCCACGACCTTGTCGTGTCGTGGCCTCTCGGCCTCGGGTCGGGCCTCGCCATTTCTCGAGGCCGAGTCCTGGCCTTGTCGGCTCTCTGCCGAGCCGAGCCGAGTCTGGGTGAGACGAGACGACTTGGTGGTGTCCTGGGGCCCGAGAGCGCGGAGGAGTGTGCACCCTGGGGGTTGGCGCAGGGCGAAGAGTAACTGGAGAGGGGGTGGGGAGGGGAGGGGAGGGGAGGGGGACGCACCCGACTCAGCACAGCCCAGGGCCTCTGCCAGGGCCGGGGCCGAGGCCCTGAGGGACAGCCTCCATCCAGGAGATGCGTGATGGCAGGGTCCCTCGGGGTTCCCCCCCAGGACCGCCGAGCCGAGCCGAGCCGAGCCGGGCCGTGCCGAGCCAAGCCGAGCCCCGCGGTCCCGCAGAAGTTCAGCCCCCGGCTCGACTCGGCTCGGTGCGGGCTGTATCCAGCCGCCGCATCTAGGTGGGGCAGTGCCGGCACCGGCAGGGCCTACAGGGCCTGGTCTGGGCCCAGCGGTGCCCGGCCCGGCGGCCCGGAGGCCCCCGCACGGCCTCCGCCCGACACGGACTGGGTCGGCACAAGGCGTCGTCGTATAACTCGATGTAATAAACCTCCCTACGCCACTCTGCACTATGCGAGTCCCATCGCTCCCCGCCCCGCCCCACCACCGTCTGTGTCTCCGCGCGCCGCGCCTCGTCCCCCCCTCTTCTTCTGCTTGCCAACACCTTGAGCGGCACCCTGTCGCCTTATCACGGTGTGCCGTGTTTCCGCGGAGCTGAAACTCAATGGCTGGAAGGCGGCTGCCGTTGCTGCTGCTGCTGCTGCTGCTGCTGCTGCTGCTGCTGCTGCTGCTGCTGCTGCTGATGCTGCTGCTGCTGCTGCCGTTGCTGCTGCTGCTGCTGCTGCTGCACCGGAGCGGCTCTCCATCTGTTTTTGGGCGTGCGTTGCGGGACGTAGAGCTCAACCCGGCCAGGCCGGTGGTGGCGGTGGGGTAGTGCGCGGGGCTGCCGCGCCGGCCTCCGGGCTCCGAGCTCCGGGCTCCGGGTCCGGAGGGAGCACGTCCCCGAGGACCCCGCTTGGCGCGCGGGGCCTAGCGGAGCCGCGCGGTGCCGGCCTCGCCCCTCCGCCTCCCCGGCTGACCTCGCCCTCCTCGCCACCCGCCACCACTCCGCACAGAGGCCCTGGCCGAGGCCCTGGCCGCGCGCCTCTCCCCCGGGGCCAGGGCTGGCCGGGGGCCCCCAGCCCGGCTCGCCCTGGACCCGCCCCTGCCAACTTTCTCGAAGCGAAAGGCATGCGAGTACATATGGGGCCAGGGCCGGCCGCCAGGAGGCCAGCGGGGCCAGCGGGTGGCAGCCCTGACACGCACACTACCGAGGCACCCGGCAAAAATCAAAAGCAAAAAAATTTAATAAATCAGGAAACACCCAATGCAGATCCGAAAAATAAATGGCAAAACTAGAGCCCTAATCGGGGTCCTGCTACCTCATACCTCATCCTGGACCAAGACCCCGCTCCCCGCTCCCCGCTCCCCGCATGCACCGCGCTGCAGATCGCCCCCGACGGCCGTGCCGTGTCGGTGTCGTGTGCGGCGGGTGGCGGGGCCGTGGCGGGGCCGCTGCGCAGAGCTGCGATACGTCAGGCCGGCGTCAGCCATCACGGCGACGCGCGCCCGGGAGATTAACGCACTGACAATTTCGAGTATGAAAAACTGTGCGGGCGGGGCTGACATGGCGCGGCCGAGTGTGAGACAGCGCCAGCAGGGCTGCAGTGCAGTGCAGTGCGGGGAGCGCGCGCTCACACACCCACACGGTTGATAGCGTACATTTAAATTCTGTTTACTCTGTGCGACAAAGCACCGGGAGCAAATATTAGCTATTGATGGCAGAGTACATGAATGAATGTGTATTACGGGAGTCATGGGGTGTCGTCTCTGCTGCTGCTACTGCTGCTACTACTGCTGCAACTGCTGCTACTGCTGCTACTACTACTGCTGCTGCTGCTGCTGTTAGGAGACGCAGCGCGTATTCCACGCCGGCCGCCACCGCCGCCACCGCACTGTAACGGCAGTATGCGAAACTGCGGTGCACGTGCGCGTACCTGTGCGCGGCAGCCGCGCCTCCAGGTACTTGCCGCCAATGCCATCAGTTAGGTCCGGCCCCGCAGCCCGCAGCCTGCCTCTGGCCTCTGGTTGGCCGCGGGGACGAAACCAATTCGGGAACTATTCGGGGAAGCCGTGTTTGATGCCCCATATTATTACACGGGCCTATCTATTCGTGGCTCTGCCTACATGCACCCGGCCAGCGATCACTGAATGCCCCCCTCCCCTCCTTTCTCTCTGTCTCTCTCGCACCGCCGGGACAAGCCCGCGGGCCATCAGCCCCGTTGTTGGTGCCCCACCCATATAACATGTAGCAGACCAGCCGGGCCGGGTGCTGGGGGCCGCGGGGCCGTATGGGGCCGTATGGGGCCGTATTGGGCCGTATGGGGCCGTATGGGTCCCCGCTGCAGCCCAGCCCATCTATATTTCAAAAGTGTATCAATTGCTAGTTGGCTAATGTGTCTTGGTGGCGCATAATATGCATTGCTGGGATCTGCGGGGGAGGGGGGGGGGGGGGGCGTACGGCTAATGTGGGCCGCAGTGCATACGCGCGGCGGCTGTCCTCACCCACCAGTCTCTCTCAAAAACCCCCAGCGTTGTTGTTCGAACCCCGCGTGGCACCCGCAAGGATGCGGGAGCTGAAATCTGGCCGGGTTAATAATGCGTCGTGTCCGTTGGCGTACTATCGCCTCCCCGCTCTGCCCGTCGCACGGCGGGCTGGCTGGCTGGCTGGCCATGTTTTGCGGACATTTCCTATGACGCGAGTCGCACAGCCGCGGTGCGCCGCGGAAAACGCCACCGTAATGAATGCCAGATGAATTTATGATGCCTATCTCTTGCAAACCATTCTCATCATCATCACCACCATCCCCACTGCGCGCTCATTTACCCCCCCCCCCCCTTCTCCATCTCTCTCTCTCTCCCTCTCTCTCTCTCCCTCTCTCTCTCTCTCTCTCTCCCCCCCCCCTCTCTCTCTCTCTCTCTCTCTGTCTCTCTCTCCCTCTCCCTCCCCCTCGTTGCTGTGGTCACGTGGCTCCGCTGCCCCCACCGGCTCCATTCGGACACGCCCCGCCCGCCCTAATCAGGTCCGATCCCCACAAAGGAACTCTATCTCGCACCAGTTGATACTCTAAAACTCTGCGCACACCCTCATGAATACAGCCAGGTGGAACAATAGCCCAGCAAACGCGCCGTGGCCCAGCCGGCATGGCGAGGCGCGGCCGCTAGCATAGGTAATACTTTTGCAACAGCCATCAGGGACAGGTTGACCGGACGGAAGGGTCAACATGCACGGGATGGGCCAGCGCCTGCGGACGCGGGGGTAGGCAAGCCCGCACGACTCTGGGGCCCGGCAAGTGTGCCTACCTATCAGGGAGTATGGGGTTGTTGTATCCAGCGGTCTAACATGCCATATCTGGCTTTTTTTTCTCTCTGAATTATTTTTCCGGAAATGTTTTCGTGACTGGCATGACTGGGAAGGGACGGGAAGTGACTGAACATGAGACTGTTTCGTAACGTGTTCAGGGACTTTACCGATGTACCCCTTGTTCACCGCACTCGGTGCGTACATGTCCGTGCACACTCACACTCTCAAACTCTCACACGCACACGGGTCTAATAATCATCAGACCACTACCTGCTTCCACCAAAACCCTTGTAAAATATATCAAAGGGACACACCAAGCCACCCACGCTGTCCTCACACACACACACACACACACACACATACACACACTCGCGCATACCTCGCACATGTTTCATGATTGAATAGATGACCGAATAATTGAATGACGGAGTGCAGCCTCGCCTCACCACTGGCACCCTTCCCTTCTCTTCCCCATGATCCCATGGGCGATGCGGTCGCAAATGAACCCCGGCGACCACGCGTCGGATGCAGAAGTCAAGAGACGCAAGGGCTTCGTCCTCACTCCAAAAAAAAAAGTCAATTTACACTGTTTAAAAAAATCAAAAATAAAATCAGTGAAAGTCAGTAAAAGAATCAGAAAATGTCAGTCAGCAAAAATTACCAAAAATCGAAAACACAAATACAAATAAGAAAAAAACGTCAGAAAAAAACTCAAATATTGATTTTAAATCATGGTGCTCTCGCACCATTACGAGTATGGGGGACCCCTCGATTCGTGTCGTGTGCAGAGAGCGGCCGAATGTAAAAGGAATGCACTTAACCGCGCGTGTCAGCGGGGGCGGCGGGGGCGGCGGGGGCTGGACGCGGCCCCGCCGTGCGCACGCCGCCATGGGGGCGCGCCGCCGCTCCACCCCCGGCCGCCCCCGGCTGCCCCCGGCCCGCCGCCAGAGGCCCACACGGCGCGCCGGCCAGCATTCGTCACACTAGTGCACCGGCACATAACTATCAATCTAAAAGTCATGCCTAAATAATGGCCTTCGGATGCACAGGCCGTGTTCCGCAGAGGGACCCGCGCAGCGCCCGGGCTTTGGGGGAGGGGGGGGGGAGGGGGGGGTACGGTGTCCTGCGTCGTGTCCGAGCGCTGTGACGCCCCGCAGCCCCACAACAGACAGACCACCAAAGGTGTTACGTAACATAAGGCAGCCCCTGATTCCGGGCGGAAGAGAAGGATAAAACGTCGCGGGATCGTGGGCGAAGTGGAGGGGGTGAGTGTCTGCAGACAGTCTGTCGTGTCCCGTCTGTCCCTCCCCCCCCAAATCGTGCTACGCTTCTAACGGCCGCCGCGGAAGAAGGAGAGAACGCTCCCGCGGCCGCAGTGATGATGCCTTATTTCTGCGAGTAAACAAAGACGTCTCCGTTTCTAAGGCGGGGGATTCGTTGCTTCTCACGCGCGCTGCGGAGTGGGGGATCCGGAGGCCCGGGAGCCCGGGGGCAGCGGGGGCAGTGGGGGCAGCGGGGGCAGCGGGGGCAGCGGGGGCAGTGGGGGCAGCGGGGGCAGCGGGGGCAGCGGGGCCAGCGGGGGCAGCGGGGACAGCGGGGACAGCGGGGACAGCGGGGGCCGCGGGGGCAGCGGGGGCAGCGGGGGCAGCGGGGGCCAGCAGGGCCAGCGTGACTCATGGAGCCGCCGCCTAGACTGCACTTATTTGCATGCACATGCATTTACATGCCATGTGGGTTTTCGCAATCGTCAATAGATGTCGCCACGGTCGATTTAAAAGCCATCAAATGAGTACCAAATACTACAACATCGAAAGAATGGCAATTACTTTCATAACTGGAGAGCAGAACCATTTGATATGATCTATGTATCGTCAAACAGCCCAAAGTCAACCACTTCTGACGTGTATTGATTAAAGAGTAGGAGTTGACAAAATACAGGATTGGCTGCTGACAAAAAACAGTATGAAGGAAGGGACTCCTTGACTACGAGCAGGAACAAACCAAAGTAGGCACAACAGAAACCTGGGGTATTTGGGTCAGCAATTGAAGCTTGCCTCTGCCTAGTCTTTAACTCTTGAGTTTCTCCACGCGCGTGCTCATAGCGTAAATTGCTGAGGGTTTTGAAGTCAGATATGCATTACATCGAACACCGCGCTTACATGCACCCCACACTCCTATCGGCAGGTGAAGCACGGGGCGGCGCGGCGCCTGATGGGTAGGCAGAGCCGCCGGGCACGCGTGCGCTGCGGGCTTGCCTACCTGCCCGTCCGCAGGCGCCGTCACCGCCTCCCCGCCCGCCTCCCCTCCCCCAGGGTTAGGGCCGGGCCGGCGCGCGGTGCCCGCCTAGTGCCCTGTGGGAGCCCTCTGGGGGCCCTCGTCTCAAATGCATGGAACTTCTAGCCGGCTTTGGCTTTCATAATGACACTTCCAAGACAAATTCCACTTTTGGCACGGTGGCACGGCACGGCACGACTCCAGGCACGGCCCACCGCCCCGTGTATAAGCTCAGAGGGGCTGTCTCTCTCGCAGCGGCAACAGACAAAATCACGAGTCGTCATTAAAAACACGCACTCATTTTTACCCCCACCGCGATAGTTAATATGGATTTTCCTATTTCGGAGACTACACATTGAAAATACCTTGCGCGACTTATTCTTAAAAAAAAAATGAAAAATGAAAAATCTCCGTTTTTTGTGCCCTGTATTTTTTTTTTAAAGAAAAAATGTGTGGAGCGAGAAGTAAGATATTGAGAATGAGGGACACGTCCCACGCCTCATGTATAGATGTACGCCAAGGCGACGCGATTATGCCGCGGCGCGATGTGTGATATCCAGTTGGCGGTGTGGGCGTGAGGCCCCGCCCCGCCCCGCCCCGCCCCGAGGCCGCCTTCTCTTGCTCTCACTTTTCCCGCTGCCTCGTCAAAGGAAGAGGCCCGCCGTGCGAAGGCCTGGGCTCGAGCTCACCTCTCCTGCGCCCTCCATACCAATCCCACACTCATAGCCGGGCCGTGCAAACATGCACACATACAAATGTCTTATCAAGGCACCCCCCCCCCCCCTCTCTCCTCATCCCCGCGACCCTTGGCGGTACGCCATGCCTCCTTCAAGTAGTGGCGACTTATGAACGCCCTCCTCCCCCCCTCACTCCACCCTCACCACGGCAGAGTGTTGCTGCGAAAATAAATTATTTAACACCATCTTGCTCTGTGTTTGCATAACATTGCCCCCACACCACGGGAGGAAAGGGCGCGGAGGCTCCACCCGATCTCTGTCTCACTCACTCGCACAGCCCTCGGCGCGGCGGTCTCTCTCTCTCTCTCTCTCTCTCTCTCTCTCTCTCTCTCTCTCTCTCTCTCTCTCTCTCTCTCTCTCTCTCTCTCTCCGTCTCTCTCTTTCTCTCGCTAGTCGCGGTGCCGTTCGCGCGCTCTCATATCATTTTCCCCGGCCCGGCCTGGCCTTTTCAGCGGAGCGTCTGGGCTGGGCGCTTATATGATCTCGCATTCTCTCTCAATCTCCCATCCGCACTCGTCCTGGTCCTCCTCGGGCCGCCGCCCGCCGCCGCCCGCCGCGGGCCCAGGCCGCCCGCAGTGCACGGGTGCGCGGCGGGCTGCCTACCCCGGCTTCTGCAGGCGCTCCCGCCGCCGCCGGCCCGGTGTCAGACGCAGAAATTAGGGGTGGAAAAACCGCGGCCGGCGGCGGCGGGAGTCGAAGCCCGTCCGGCCTGAGTTGGGGGCTGGAGGCCGGGGCCGGGGGCTCGGGTTCGGCGCCGCCGGCCGCGGTGCCACGGGGGGATACTGCCGCTCCACCGCAGAGGTCTGTCACAGTCCGAGGCTCCTTAAATATCGCCGCCCATTACGGCGAGATCCTCCAGAGCAGTCCGAGTCCGGGACGGTCCAGGACGGTCCGGGATCGGCGCGGCGGACTAATTTGGGGCCTGGGTCCGGCCCCGCCGGCCTCCACTCCGCCCCGCGCCGCCCCGGCCGTGCCTGTCCGGCAGAGGTCTTGTATAGTAATGCCTGCCGCGGTGCCCCTTACCTGAAACCTAAGCCTGCGCTCTCCGGGCGGGGGCGGGCGGGGGCGGGCGGGGACCCCTGGCCTGGACCCCCTTGGGATTCATTCGTAATCGACAAACAAAGGATGTGCTGCTGCTCCCCTTCGGCGGTCTGCGGTAGGGGAGGGGAGCGCGCGGCGAGGAACAGGGGGTCGGTTTCAGCCACGAGGTGTCCGTCGTGCCAGAACGAGAACGGGAAAAAAGAACACTGAATCCATTTTTATTTCAAATCGTTCACCCGCTGCGTTCAAACGGACGCTTCTCGTTTTGGAACTTCTTTAAAACCCCCTCCCTCGCTCCGTGCGGATGAGAAATTTCCGTCGCCACTCTGGCTGGGATTAGGGTGCCGTGGAGGCGCCGCGCTCAGCGAGGCCGTGGGCGCCGCTGGGCGAAGGCAGGGCAGCCGGGCGGCAGCCAGGGCACCAGGCTGCCGGGGCCGCCAGGACCGCCAGGGAGCGGAAACTTTGTCGCCCAGGAGATTCATCTGGTCCCCGAGGACACCCGGCCAGGACCCGGCCAGGACCCGCCGCCTGCCCCACCACCCCTCACCAGCAGCCTGGAGGCCTCCGAACGCCTCTGGCGGCCTCTGGAAGGCCGGCGCTGCTGCCTCTGGCAGCCTCTGTGATGTGTCAATCTTTGACTAGACATGAGTATAGACATGAGGACACAACACTCCACCAAGAAGCGGACAACTGGCTCCGGCTGCGCTGGGGGTGGGGACGCCAGCCTCCCCCCCCCCCCCCCCCCCCCGACCGCCGAGGTCTTCCGTTGGACTCGACTAACCTCTCATTATTCTCCCAGATGACTTATCGCTGGGTGGATGGCCCTCCGCACTCCCCCCCCCCCCTCCCCCACAGCCCCCGCGCCCCTAACGACACTGGTCATCTGTTCGATTCGGACATTGCGTCGGTCCTCTAACAAAACTAATGGCCACCCTATTAGGCTGGGAATACACCAGCCCAGCCCTGTTTCGCCCCCCTCCGGACCACTACCACACCGCCAGGTCCTCGCCGAGAGTGGCCGGAGGGAGGGGGGGGGGGGGGTACGTCCCCCCAGTGTATTTCATGCCGGCGCGTTGGCGTGGACACTCGGCCTGCTTTCGATTCCAGCCCGCCGGACCAGTAATGGCGTCTGGATGCGCTCGGCCCCAGCTAGTTAGCCGCCGGCCCTCACCGGGAGGACGCGAGGACGGCTGTCTCGAGGACCAGGATGGAGGAGAGGACCTCGACCAACCCCGGCCCCCGGCCCTGACGTCTCGCCGGGCAGCAGCTTTTAATGGGTGCTGCAGCTGTGCAGCGCGGCCACGGGGGGCAGCAGGGCTTTCATGAGGGCAGCAGGGCTCAGCGGGGAGGATGAGCCGGCGGCCACGCCGCGCCACGCCGCGCCCAGCCCAGCCAGCGCTCGCGCGTTTTGTATCTTTTACAGAGCGACGTCGAGGGGGCCGTATTTTACATGACACATCGCCGCCCGAGGTGTGCGCCCACCCCTGCCCCACCCCCGCCCTACCCCCGCCCCCCGCCCGAGGGAGTGAGTGTGTGGCGCTGCGGGGGCGGCCGCGGCCGGGGCTGGAGGGGAGGGAAGGGCAGGGGCAGGGCAGGCGGGCGTTGTTATAACGCATGTTCGGCCCGCGTGGGACCAGGGCGGGGCGGGGCGGGGCGGGGAGGCCCGAGGGAAGGACAGGGGAAGGCTCGGCGGCTGTGGCGGCGCCTCCACGTGAAGATAACCCGAATAAGAGGAGGGGTTAACTAAGGGACCGTGCACAAACCACGATGTCGTGCGTCCCTCCCCGGGGGGTCGAAAGGAAGCGTGGAAGATTCCGGCGCAAGGCGACGAATGACCACCAGAACGCGTCCATCTGATTGGGAAGGAAAGGACGGTGCGTGCGCGGGCTGGAAGCCTCGCTGAAAGTCGCAGGTTTGTTTTCGATCCCGTATACCACACGTGGCTGGGATCGGGATCATGCCACTACTCCTGGCAACTCCCACCCCAGGTCCTCTCCACCCCCCTCCCCGCTCCCCTCCCCCCACACACGCGGACGCCCCTTATTTTTTTGTATTTTTTGTATGGAATATGGATGCAGTGGCACCCAGGGACACACAGCTTGACAAATCCGTCCCCACGGTCACGGCGGCGCGGGCGGGAAGGCGGTCTGCTGCTGGGGGCCGGCAGGGCCGGCAGGTTACACACACTCACACTCTCTCTCTCTCTCTCTCTCTCTCTCTCTCTCTCTCTCTCTCTCTCACACACACACACACACACACACATACACTCACACACACGGACACGAGCACATGCACACAGCCGGGTGGAAATGGGACGAAGAGGACGGCGCAGAGAGGGCTGGTGGCAGCCGGCGGCAGCTCACGGCCCGGGAATGACCAGCACACCAGGACCGGCCCCACTGCCATCCCATCCCCGCATTCGCCGCGGCGCCCTTCTGACACGATCTACTCACTTTTCAGCGCTCTGGGTTTGGCCTGTTTCCTGCGGGACATCCTTCCGCCTGCGTCGTCCAGGACGGCGTCACTCCTGTCGGGGGACGGCGAGGACGACGACGACGCCGGCGGCCGTGAGCGACGTCCGGCGGCTGCGAGGAGGAGTTCCCCGTGGTCGTCGGGCCGGCCGGCGCGCTGGCATGCCCCGGCCTGGCGGCCTCGCTGGCGGCTCACTTCGGCCGCGAGGCCCCCGCCGTGGCCGGCCGCGACACACGTGGACCGGCGTCCGTCGGCATCCCCCCTCCCTCCCGTGTCAGCTGACCGGCTGGCGCGGCTCCCACACGACCGCGATGTCGACAGCACCGGCCCGGGCCGGCTCAAGGACGGGGGTAGACGGGGCGCGGTGCCGGCGCCGGTGCCGGCAGAGCGCGGCTAAACGCGCGGAGAACGCCGCCGGAAGGGGGCGGAAGTGCGGAGGGAGCGTTTCGTTTCCTGCCCTGGCCTATGTGGTGACGGCGCGGCGTGCCTATGGTCACTGGCGCCGCTGGCGCCGCTGGCTCCCGCCACGCGGCGGCGGCCTTACCCCTGCCGGCGTCGCCATGCCCTCCAGCGTGCACCCCGTCTGCGCGTGCGTCGCCTCCCCCCGCCGGCGCCCGCCCGCCACCCCCGGCTCCCGTCCCGCCTCCGGACGTGCCTCCGCGGCCTCACCCCCTGGACCGGACCGGACCGGCCGGCTCCGGTGTGGCACCCAGACCCTGGGTGCGCGGGCGGCAGACATATGGGAGCCGTTAGCTGCAGCCGTCAAGCCGGCGCAGGGCACGCGGGGACAGGGGGACATGGCCGCGACCTCGGCCCCGTCCCCGTAGTGGTGTCCATGAACCACGTAACGCCCACTGGATGGTCTCGGTGGCAAAGCCGTACTCATGTTTTGAGCACAGATGGCGCCTGCTGGGTAGGCAACCACGACTTCTCCATGCACGCGTGTCGAGCGGGCTGGCCTACCCTGGCACTCGCGGGCGCTCGGCGCTGCCGTTCGCGGTTTCGG
Organism: Odontothrips loti; assembly: GCA_038380765.1. Classification (NCBI taxonomy): domain Eukaryota; kingdom Metazoa; phylum Arthropoda; class Insecta; order Thysanoptera; family Thripidae; genus Odontothrips; species Odontothrips loti. The sequence continues at coordinate 9,283,133 of CM076253.1, forward strand.
AAGCAGGTCATTCTAACGCACTTCATGGAGGACGCCTGAGGCGAAGTTGATTTGATTTTGAATATGATGGGATGGCGGTTCACTCTCGCGCGACATGACGCCGTGTCCAGAGATCAAGGCAAGGGACTGTATGTAGACCGGCCAGAAACCACAGAAGCCAGCAGAGAAGCGCGAGAGACCGCCTGTGGGAATCGAACCCACCAGACCTCAAGTCGAAAGAGACTGAGGCCCGTGCCAATGACAGTTTGCTTGGTTTGCTCCCTGCACAACTCCACGAGCAACGGTGCTCTGAAATCAAACAGTCCCGCTCCATTTGCGCCCTCACCTGATTGGTCGATCTCAGCGCACTCTCGTGGTCCATCTTGCATTCAAAACGAAAACAAGTTGTGTCATCAGGTTTTCCCCGTCCCTGCCCCCGGGAACCTGTGCTGTGCCTCCACTCCTGGGGCTCCTGCTCAGTTCCCAGAATGTTTCACTTCTTTGGGCCACAGTAATTATCGCACCAAGAAGCGGAAGCAAATCAAACAACAAGGACTTGTCAGTGCGTGAGGCGACGCGAGGCGAGGGACGTGCAAGCCACAGTTTTTCTGTGTCCCACTCATGACCGACATGAGTCCCAAGACGAAATATATATACGATCTCCCGTATTCCGAACGGGAGAGACTGCATTGTATTCTTGATTTGCATGACAAATGGAAGACGCTCGGTAAGTGGTAGTGGAATTGTATTGTGTCGTTCTAAGCGTGCGCAGGCATTTCAATGGTATCATAACCCAAGTACCACTGACAACAGGTGTTTGTTGTTAGAGGCCCCTCCCCCATCCCATCAGTTAAGGTGCTCTGGGAGTGGTTGATTTTCATAGGAATTGAAAGGAGGAGTTATTGCTTCTCATTGCGTCCTTTTGCAAATGATACATTTTATTTATTTAAAGGCCATTTTGATATTTTAATTTTTGCTTCGCAGGTGGCCTGATGGGGTACAACACGTTGGATATTCAGTGCATGGAGCATCTCGAGCGCCGTAATAAATCTCCCTCGGATGAGCTCCTGACAAAGTGGGGCTATCAAAACCACACTGTGGTAGAACTGTTTGTGCTGCTGGGGCGAATGGGGCACCATCAGGCCATGACCATTTTAAAACCGTATGGTAGGATATAGTAAAGTTTTATCACTACTAATTGTTGTTTGGTATATCTTAATGCTCAAATTCAGTTGTGTTTTCAATTTTACCCTAGTTGATCAAAAGTACCATGGAATAATGTATGAAGGAGAAGAAAGTTGGACAAAATTATTAGCTGCTAACCCTGCCTTCGGACAGACACAGCAGGCAAACTGTGTGGCTCTTGGTGGCAAAAATATGGATGGTGGTCACAATCTGAATGTATTGGCAGAAACTGGGAAGCTCAACAAAACTGGGTTTTCAGCTAAAATACAAAACATCGTGTAAGGTTTGCTTCGTTTTCTGAGGTGCTGTACATGAAGGGTCAAAACTCATTTTCTCTCTCACTTTGTGCAGGAGCCCTCACTCATCTGAGGAGAATAATAGTCCTCAGCCGGAAATGGGACCCCAAACGCCAGAGACACCTGGCTCTGGTAGATCTCCACCTGCCTTTGCCCCTAATGCGCTACCGCTTCTCCACGGGCCCCTTCCCTTGTCACCAGCAGGTGTTGCTGCAATATCTGCTGGTGCTGCAGGACCTTCAAACCTTTTGGCTCAACAGCAGTTTGATTTACGCGCTGCTCCTTTGCCACAGCGTAAACTATCAGGTGAGGAATAGAACCATACTATTAAATGCACCTGTCATGTAAAGCAGAAACATTTCATTTCTATTTATCATTACTTCCTCAGATGGCTCCATGGTTACCTTGGCTAGTGAATGTTTGAATGTACTACCCATGCTGGACTACAAAGAACTGGGCGTAGCAACAAATAACTGGAAAGAATCAAATGTCCTTGGGAGAGGTGGCTTCGGAGTTGTATTTAAAGGAGTGTGGAAGGAAACTGATGTTGCTATCAAAAGAATTGAGGGTCCAGTAAGATTCGATCATTCTATTTTCTGGTTGTAACTGCAAACTTTACTTTTCCTCTTGTTAGTGCTATTTTCTGTATTTATTTCTAGAAGGGAGATTCAAATCTAGAAATACAGTCTCAGCAATATCTGCGGGAACTGCAAGTCCTTCAACGGTTTCGCCATGAGAACATACTTCAGTTGTATGGTGTTTCTTTTAATGGAAATCAACCACCTTGTCTTGTGTATCAGCTTATGGAGAAGGGCTCCCTTGAAGATCGCCTTCAATGCAGAGTATGTTAAAGTTCATTAATGATTTAATTTAGAGTTTGGCTCTTGGATGCCACTCTTACAAACTGATACATAACTGTGATTATTGTTATTCTTCATTTTTAGAACAGAACAAGTCCCTTGACATGGTCCCAGAGATTTGAAATTGCAAAAGGAGCTGCTCGAGGGTTGCAGTTCCTGCATACTGTGCAAGATAAGCCTCTCATCCATGGTGACATAAAAAGGTAAACTTAACTCTGCTTTGTGTGCAAAACAGAATATATATTTATGGATGGATTTATCTGTTTTTTAGTGCCAACATTCTTCTGAACTCGAATTTTGAACCACGTATTGGAGATTTTGGACTGGCCCGTGATGGTCCTGTAACTCATTATACGCATATAAATGTCACTAAAGTGCAGGGGACTAAACCGTATCTTCCTGATGAATTCCTTCGAAACAAAAAGTTGTCTACCAAGGTTGACACATACAGTTTTGGTGTGGTAAGTCTTTTCAGTACTGCATCATTGTGCAAACAGGTCTTTACTATTTTTGCTAACATAATTGTTGTTTTCTTCCAGGTCCTGTTTGAGTTGGCAACAGGTCTCCGAGCTTTTGATGACAAACGAGTTAATAAGTATTTGGTGAGTACACTTAAATTATGGTCTAAAATATTTTGCCCCAAGATATTACTTATGAGAAATGTGATGATTTTCAGAAAGATGAAGTTGTGAATCATAGTTGTGTATTGCAATTGATGGATCCTAAAATAGGAAAGGATCATATAACTTTTTATCATTTGATTAATTTGGGTAAAACTTGTGTCCAATGGTTACCCAAAAATAGACCAGAGATGATTGAGGTGTGCAGAAGATTGAGTGCATTAAACCAATCTCAAGGTATTCTTTTAAATATTTTTTTGTCTTTCTGTTTTTGTAATTTGAAGAATAGAATGGAAAGTCTCAATTTTTTTTTTCATTTGTTTGTACCTGAAGTTTCTCCAAAAATGCTCCAAGAGGTTTATGACTGGATATCGAGTCAAGCAAGCAGTTCTGTCAGCAACCAAGCACAGAATGGCTTAGTTTCTCCAAGACTCCCTTCTCCTGGAAGTTTTGTGAATGCACCACCTCTGCCAGGTAGTCAAGGACTTCTTCAGTTTGACTACCCATACAAGGCAAATGCACAATTTGCACCAGTTGGACAACCCTGCAGCAGCCCTGCATCTAACAATGCGCCCAACCACTCATATGTCATACCAAAGGTAGATGCTCCATTTTCATTCATTTCTGCTTTCTTGACAAAGACACTCTCCTTCTTCATAAAATGAATTTACAGACTGCAGATGCCGCATATCCGCCGGTGGGAGTCTCACCAAGTGCAGATCCTCCAATCCTTCCAACTATCCTGCCTCAGCAACCTCTAAACGTTCCTCTGCCGTCTCCAGAACTCAATGTTTTGCCACCAACTGAAACAGTGTCTACAAGATCATCTGTGAGCGATTTATCTGACAGTACAAGCCATGAATCGCATTCTGAAACTTACCCTGGACATGATGAGGTAAGGTGGTATATGAACTGTTGAAAATGATGTTATGGTCATCTGAATCCTATCTTTTTCAATTTTTTTTTGCAGTCTTCGGAAAATCCTTCTGTGGCAGGAAGATGTGCTGCTAATTTGCCTTTGTTGTCAGTACTGGGATTGGGTAATGACAATTCATCCCAAATTTCTTCAGATATTGAACAACCAAGTGATAGTTTCCATGTCCCACCCATTGTAAATGCTCTCCAAAGCTCTTCATGACTATTTGAGCCAATCTCTGCAACGAACATGTCATATTGTGTACCATACCATCACTTTTTATTAATATTTTGCTGGCTAGACTTGGGCTGTGGAATGTGTAGGGGGCATAATATTAAGTGTAATTATGTCGGAATCAATTGACAATGCTTGAATTAACTTCATCTGACTATAGTAATGTTTGAATCTCAGATTGCATTTTTATTGCCATTTCCCAAGCATGCTGTGATGCATGCTGTGATACATTGTGATAAGTGAAATATATGATGCTCTTTTACAAAACATTTTGCATTTTATTTTTAGGGAAAGACTCTTGAACACTTAAGTTACTTAACATCTTGAGGTTCATATCACAGAAATATTCACTAATACCTAGTACATGTCTACCTATAATGACTATTGCTTCTTTAGTAGAAAGTTAATGGTTATGGATAAAAACTCAGCAGGCTTTTCAACATGTACCAAATGCCCTGCATCTTTCACATATGCAAATTCAGCGGCAGGGAATATATTACGGATATCTGGCTCCTCATTTGGATTCAGATAATCAGACTTGGTTCCACCAATAAAAAGTGTTGGTCCAGTGAATCTATTTGCTATTTTTGGGAAAGTGGAAATTTTGCTCATAAAGTTATTTGCTAGGGCATCTAAATTGATCCTCCATGTATACTGGCCTTCAGCTCCTTCAATCAAGTTCATTATAAGAAAATCACGTAGGCCTTTATCATCAATTGTGGATGATAACTGTTGGTCCGCATGTTTGCGAGCAGCAGACAGTGGAGTATTGGGCTGCAGCCGAATAGATTTCATAGCATTGAAATATTTTCCCATTGTCATCAATTGGGGGCTGGTGCCAATTGGAGAAATATCCACTACTACTAATTTTTCCACAAGCTCTGGCTGCAAAAGGTACAAATGATAAGAGGTACCGTTCGGAATAATGCATGATTCTCTCTTTAGATGTGATTTTACTTACATATTTGAGAGCAGTCATCATCATGGCCCTTCCACCCATAGAATGTCCTATAAATGAAGCCTTCTTTATATCTAAATTGTCCATTAGGAGACGAATATCTTCCACCATATGTTCATAGGTATGTTCAGGAGAATGTGGACTGTCACCATGGTTGCGTGCATCAACAGCGATCACCTGCAATTAGAAATCATATGAAGGTCTGAACTTCCTAATTTTGGCATATTTGAGTGGGGAATGGGGAAACGTTCACCTTCCATAAAGTCTTGGTGTGCAGCACCTTCGACAGTGAATTCCAGTTACTCTTGGATCCCATCATACCATGCATAATAATTAAGTGTTTGGGTTCACTGGGTGGTGGAGCTTTGGTGTATTCATAAGAAGAGTAGGCCATCTGCACAGGCTGCAGGCTACAATTAAAAAGCAAAAGAAATACTGGAATATCACATAGGGAGGACATGTAAAGAGACAATAAATATACCATACAGACCTTTGTAAGAAATGACAGCAATACACACCTCGAGTTGGAGGTTGTTGAGTACAAATCATCCCTTGTAGTCGTGGTGATAAAACGATATTTGCTACTTTCTGCATGTTTCGAGGCTCGGGAGTGCCTTAGCAGTATCCTTTGTCGTACTATCACTCCGACAACAGAGCTTGATATACAATTTTTAAAATATATCATCTTGAAAACAATAGTAATATACAGGCTTCCAGGCTCCAGGTCGCTATTTCACAACTCAAAAGCCTGAATGATGTAAACAAATTATCAATTCTTAGGGGTTTGAGAGGAAGTTCAATGCAATTTTGGTGGTTTGAGGACGCACTCCTCGTAAACTGTCGTCTGCTAAGTCAACGCCTTCTGAAGTGGCACAACCGCCGGGACCACCGGATGGTGGCAGATTCAAAACATTTGAAATTAACCCTAGAGAGATTAACCTGTTCAAAACATTATGGAACTTGGTCAAAACAGATAAGTTTACAATGAACCCATCGTACCAATTCCATTCTTTTAAGAGAAGCTCGAAACTTTCTTCCCAAATAATTTTTACTGTATTCTGGATAAGTTCGGTTTCATTTGCGCTATGTCTTTTCTTATCTGGTTTTTTCCCTATGAAAGCTATCAGTGGGGAATTTGCTATGAAGTCAAACATTCCTAAAGAACTTTTGAATACAAGGTACAATATTTATTTATCTTTAAGATTTTATGGCAGTCCTCTCATTTTTCTTTTGGAAAAATATACAATTAACTTAGTTGTTATTGCTTGTGATTTGTGCAATAATCTCAATCAACTAATCACTCATTGCTCTGCTTTCTTATGACAGATTGGACCACAATAATTTATACCATAGGAGAGTAGGGCGCTTTGTGTTTGTTTTAATTGATGCGTTCCGTTGGGATTTCTCTGAGGTACCAGAACATATGCCATATGTCACTAAATTACGGAGATCAAACCAAGCCGTGGTCCTTACAGGTCGCTGTCATCCTCCTACAGCAACCATGCCAAGAGTGAAGGTATTGTATGTTTAATGAGCATCCTCATCAAATATTCAATATTGTGACATTGAATAATGTTTCTATTTCACCTGGCATTTCTTTGTACAGGCACTTATGACGGGATCTATTCCTAATTACATTGATGTTATTCTCAATTTAGGAAGTAATACTGTCAAAGAGGATAATTTGATCCATCAAGCTGTTGAAAATGGCCAGAAGGTGGTATTTTATGGTGATGAGGTTTGGCTGGACCTCTTTCCGGATAAATTTTTGCGTCAAGAAGGAACTACATCTTTTTTTGTTTCTGACTTCACAGAGGTATAACTTTTTCATGCTTTACTCTAGAATATAATTCCTGTAAAGTGTTTCATTAATTCATTCCTGCTGAATAGGTTGATTTGAATGTTACTCGAAACATTGCGAAGGAAATGGGTAAAAATGATTGGGACATTCTCATTCTGCATTATCTTGGATTAGATCACATCGGACATTTGGCTGGACCAAGTAGTCCTTTAGTTCCAGTTAAATTGAAAGAAATGGATGCCGTTATTGAAAGTCTGCATCAAAGTCTACAACAATGGGTCTGTAAAGCAGCAGGTGTCAAATTTCTTCTTGCAAACACTTTTTCCCCCCAGCTAATCATATCCATATACTTTTACTTTAAAGGACTTGGAGCACCCTCAGGAACCATCTTATCTAGTTGTTGTGGGAGATCATGGTATGCATGATTCAGGAAGCCATGGAGGCGCAACATTGGGAGAGATCCTGGTGTCCTTAATTATGATCGAAAATGTAGCTCATAACAATTTGTTTCCAGGGTATTACTTGTTCTTTTAAAATAATACATTTTTCTGCTTATTTTTCTGTTGTGCCCTACTCTCATGTTTTTGTTCCTTATGTTTTCAGAAGACCAGAAGTTTCCCAGGTGGACATTGCAGCAACACTTGCGGTACTCTTGGGGTTACCTATTCCTAAATCAAGCCTTGGTGTTCTTATACCTTATGCTCTTGGAAGACTGACACATGAGGAGTATCTGTTTGCATTGTTGTACAATGCCCATCAAGTGGCTGATCAGTTTCTTATGGCAAATCCTAACGGAAGATCAGAAGGTGCAGATGCAGTGCAAGCCATTTTCCTCTTAGTTGGAGCTAATATTCATTTTAATTTTCTTAATGCAGATTCCTTTTTGATGTTTTTGGAGGCACAAACGGTGCACCTATCATGGCTAGAAAGTAAATCAGAAGTATTGAGGCAACATGCTGAATCCTTGTATTTTGCTGCAACTCGTGAAATGAGCTCTTATGTTGTGAAGAACCTGGTATCTTTTGACATTAAGGCATTGATAATTAGTTGTCTTATACTTTTACAGGTGTGTGTGCCCCCCCCCCCCCTCTCTTTTTTTTCTTCTTTCTTTTGATGGTCTACCCCATCAGATCAGAGTTCTAGAGGAGCTGTGGTTATAAACTGTGTTTTGTTTCTTCTTTCTCTGAGGACCCCTTTTTCTGTCTTGTTCTCACAGGTTCTTTTTTGTGTACTTATTGCGAGGTATATGTCATATAGCGAAAATTTCTGGAGGGAAGGAAGAAGGATCACTCTTGCATTTTTCATTGGAGCAGCAACATCCTTCTTTTTTGTCTTGTTAAGTGGATTCAATAACACTCTTTTTTCACCAAGTGAAATATACATTTGTTCTATAATCTTTGCAGTGTTCATTGCACTATTACTTTGCTGGAATTTGTTTGTTTTTTCTGGTTTGTGTCTTGTAAGTATGTTGTGTACAAGTCTTTTCTGATGTTAAAATATATGTGGAATCTTGGTTTATTTTGTCTCTAATTTCTCTGTAAAGGTATCAAAATATGAGAACCTCTCTTCAACATCAATATTTCTGTGTGTTGGCTCTGTCCTACACATGGTAAGTCTCAGTGCATCGAGCCTCATAGAAGAGGAGCATCAAACTTGGTATTTTATGTGGGTTACATTGATACTGCTAATCTTCATTTCAATAAGGTAAAAAGTTTTTGATGGTCAGGTCGGTTTTAAGTAGGTAGTTCTAATTTTTTTTAATTCCTTGTGTTTTTTCCTTAAATTGACAGCTCTGAAGAGAGAATGCCACATTTCTTCCAATATTTGGCGTTGAGTGTGTTACTTAGCCATAGAATTTTACGGAAACTAAATCAAACTGGAGATAAGTGGGCATATCTTCCAGATATAGCTGACTGGCTGCAACGACCAGAGCATAAAGTCTATCTTTCGTCTCTATTTTTAATAGGTAATTCTAAAAAGTAAATCTCATTTTCCCTATTTTTGTAAGATTTTAATTAATCAAAATGTTATAGGCCTATTTGGTGTATGGATCAGTTTATACAAATTGAAATGCATCACAAATATGATTGACAAGACTTTGTACTCTTTAGCTTTGACTTTTGTGTTGCTATACCGATGCAGTGTTGGTGAAATCACGTCCCCTTATCCATTTGGAATTTCAAGGTACGTGTTATCTGAAGGACACTAGAAATATTATCCAAATTTCAACACTACGTGAGAGACTACTTTTTTTCAGGGGTGTCCGAGCTGTGCAGTGCTTCTGGGTGACGTGTGGATTGATTTTTATTACTTCACTGAGAACATGGAAAGTTTTCTCATCTTTTGAAGAGATTGTTAAAATATTCCTCTCAGTCTGGGTTTTATGTAGTTCATTGCTTCTTCGGCCTTACAACGTCATTCTCATTCCTTATTTAATACTTTCAAGCTTCACTCTTCAACGAACTTTAAAGAATCCACTAGACTACAACATTAGCAGCACATGGCTGGGCTATGTAGTGTTCTTCTACCAGGTAAATAAAAATAAAATCCTTTAATTCAGTTTCAAAATTTAATGTCATTTGTTTGCAGAAAGTATTTTTCAGTAACTTTATGACGTTTTTTAAAATATTGTTTCAGGGCAATTCAAACAGCTTGTCAACGATTGACGTTGCCAGTGGCTACATCGGAGTTGAACATCAAGATATTTTGGCTGCTGGATTACTGGTATTCGTCCATACTTATTGCTTTCCAGTATTGGCCACCCTTCTGCAGTGGTTAGGCACAGCCAACCATTCACATGTGTTAAAAAGGTAGTTTTGACCTTCTTGAGGAATGTTGCTTCCTCACTTTTTCTATTTTAATTCTAACTTTAAAAATTTTCCCCCCAGGAGAGACTATTTGATAACAAATCTACATGTGTCCTTTCTCCAACGACTACTGCCATTGTCATTTTACTGTATTTCGATATTCTGTCAACGGAACCATTTATTTATATGGTCTGTATTTGCACCCAAACTGTTATATGAAGCTTTTCTTTCATTAGTAACATTTGTGATGGTAGTAGTGGGTAGTGTGTTGCTGCTGTACTGTGATATTTGACTGAATTAATAAATTTGTGGAGTGTTTATTGAGTCATGCAGTTACTTGTTGAGCCCAAGCAGCTAGAGGTGGTCTGGTTAGGCAAGCCAAAAATGCAAGGGATAGGTGTGGGAAAAGCCCTGCCCATTACGAGAATACCTACAAAGTTTAAGTGAAATGGCAATCATGCAAGGAGAGCTATTTAAATAATCAAGACTTTCTATGTAAAGGTCAGATTTGTATTTTCTACATACGTTGAAGTCATACATGTCTTAACAAAGAGGACAAATTCAGTTGGTTCAATTTTACATAAAGCATCTCTAATGTAACAGTTACGTTCCAGTATGAAAGTGAAGGAATGAAGGGGTAAAACTTTAAGGCAAGTTCAAGTGAAATGCTGGATTGTCCCATGAGTTCACACAACATAATCTGCTAAGCCCTTATTTACACAAATCGAGGGAAAATCCCCATCCACTTTGTGATGTAACGCTTTGTGCCATTTTCTGTAAATTAACATTAAGCTTCCACTACAGTTACTCATCTACAGCAGGTTGGTCAGTAAGTGAGTTCATACACTAGAATTGTTGACAAATGACTTTCACTACATTCAGTACTTAAACGTTGGCCAATTGAAAAATGTGTAGGACCCTGATACAGGGCACGGTACATCAAATGCATCAAAGGACTTGGGAATGATCAACTCCATATACCTATATAGTCTGGTGCCCATTTGGAAAACTTAAAAGATCCATGAAATGTTTCCTGACAAGTGTGTATATACGGGAGAAGCACCAGTACACTGCAGCAAACAGAACTGTGTAAGTACTGAAGCAACTGGGGCCAATCTTAGGAAATAGTACTTAAATCCTAACCACTTAAAGAGCACAAGACAAAATTTTATGTAGTAACGAGTCATTTTCACAGGAAAGAAGATAATTTTATTCTTTAGAAAAGTTAAAAACACAGAACAATTACATAGTTTACTTTGTTATGAATAAATTTATGGCTCAGAGCAAAACAAATGTGGGCAAATGCAACAGCTTCCTTTATGAAAAAGCATTTGGATGATAGCCCCCGTTTAATTCCACACAATTGGAGCTAAGTTTCATCATTGGTCTGGTCTGACAAGTTTCCTAAGCCCAGAGGTTAACACCTCATAGGAATACTTGCTAGTTTACAATTAACAGCAAAATTCAGAACTGCCATCGCATGCAAGGAGTCAAGGAAGGAAACCTTGAGATCAATAATAACCAAACTACAAAAACACTGGACACAATTTATTTTTCAGGGTTCTTAAATTTTAAGGTCAGATGTTACAATTTAAGAAAAGCCAGCACAATCTTATCTGGCTTACTGCTATGCAGCTGCACACACATTTAACTACACTGACATTTTCCCAGCTGTTGCGCCACAAGCAGCCCAAACACCACAAGCAGCAGTGAAAGCCACTTCAGAACAACTGCAGGAGATTTTCAACACAGACCATATAGAATAAATTAAGGTTCCAATTGGTAGGAGACTTAGGTTTCACAAAGGTGCATTACAGAACTAACCTCTACAGATTACAGCTTAACTACCAGGACAGCCAGACCGTACTGGCTCCGGCCAAATAATAAGTCAATCTTAACTGGGTTGCTGGCTTTAAGTACCAATAAATAATTATGATTCATTACAAACCCCACATTCTAAATGGGAGATGATAAGGTAAACGAGGAGGGGGGAAAAGGGGTAGGGAAGGGAGAAGGGTGGGGTGAGGTAGAGTGGGGTGGGCAGCATCTGTAATACTTCACAGTAAATGTGATGGAATGATTCATTCTCAAAGAGAATCAACTAGAATCCAATAAGCGAAGAAAAACAATTAAGTCAGGCCATCTTATATTATCCCAGAAATTTGACAGGAGAAAACTTTCTTCCAAACGACTCCATTTTTTCTTTTTATTGATTTGCTGGACTTGGAGCTAACAAAGTGGGATAAGAGCATAATTAAGAGCTTATCAATATCACACAAATAGACTAAGTGTGTTAAAATATGTGACAAAGACAGATTACAGAAACTGAGAGGGCCACCACTTGATCAAAATAAATGCATGTGAAGCAATGTCATGAGATGAGACACCATTTAAAATAATTTTTAAAAATCTCACTTTTAGCAAATTATATCACAGAATGGATCAACTCCAAAGAAGGGGATACTGAACTGTCTGCAAACTGCAGATTACACTTGATCCACTCATATTCATTTTCCGAACTGATTGCATGTTAGCTCAACAAAATACCTCAATATAGCAGACCGTTCCTGAGAAGCCTAAAGATCTTAAAGAGAAAGAACCATGTGGAAGAATTTTGCCATTTTACATAAGAAAGCACACAAATGCAAATTTACATTGTAGTCTACTGTACATTTCTCAAAGAAAACTGCACTATCCTGCAGTTAGTTCTCACTTTCTTAAATCCCTTCAGCTTTACTGGAATGGTCCATACAGTGAAATCCAAATGTTCCCCCGATGAAAGTCAATAAATATGAAAATGAGGTATGAATTTCAAACACTGCTGAAAGCAACAGCAATTTCAAAAGCCTAAATAAAAACCAAAACAACAGCACAAACATCCAAGTCCGGCAATGACAGCCCCTAGGATTGAAGTTGGAATTTGAGTCGAATTGGCAGACAGTTACAACCCCCACAGACCACAGACCACAGGCGCACAATATGGTAGTCACTAGTTCTACCACATTCCACTCAAGTCACACACAAGATGATGTTACGTGCTTCATTTTTGTCACTTGTTCGATTTGTGTGTTTAGTCACAGAATTATGACACATCCTGGTCTTCAACATCCTGCAACTGTTCCTTAGTTTCGGTTTCACCTAAAATCAGAAAGGTTAAAACAATGGTTATGGAGTACAGGAATCACCAGTTTTAATGAAAATTTAAAATATCATGAGGCTTTAGAAGAAACAACAACTACAGAAGTAAGTAAAGCCAAATCATGCATTACACAGAAGGAATGCCAACACAGTTCAACTTCAACTGAAAAAGAAGACAGAACCTCTCATGCTAGGTTTTGAGCTTAAATGCTGGTGTTATGAAGAAAATACTGAAGTAAGCACAAGATCTACAGCTTTCAGCCTTGTATTAAAAATCATGGAACACAAAATTATGATCAGTCCATGCAGTAGATCGTAATATTTTAGAACATCAAGAAGAGGCAACTAAAATGTACTCAATGTAGGAGTTGAAGCAAGAGTAAAATATGGCACTAATCTACAAACACTGAAAAAGCAATAGAACAGAAAGAGCCACTACTGATCAAATGAAGTAGAATGAAAACAGTTGCATCAATATTAAATTTTTTGACTGCTATGGTCCAACTGGTCATGAGAATTAACCAGAATTTGAAACAGTAAGCAAATGTTAAAAGCAACAGGGAGGTAAAACCTCAACTTGCCCAGCACCATTACTACTGAAGAGAGCACAAAGAATAGACAAGCAAGATTCTGAAGAATGATGCAAAGGACTGATCAGATACTGCAGAAAAGTTAATGACAAAATTGACGCAGCACGACAAATTCATTTGAAGTCAAACCGTACATTGGGCTGATTCCTCTGTGGGTTGCTCACCATCTCCCTGCATGTCTGAGGTCCACAATGTAAGGTTGTCTCTGAGTAGCTGCATGATAAGGGTGGAATCCTTGTAACTCTCCTCTGATAATGTGTCGAGCTCGGCAATTGCATCATCAAATGCAGCCTTTGCCAAACGACATGCTCGGTCAGGAGAATTGAGGATTTCGTAGTAGAAGACAGAGAAATTGAGGGCCAATCCAAGCCTGTAATTGCCACAATGGAATTGAATATCAGTTACAGTCTTAAAGTCAGTAACAATAATATTAAGAGCAAATGCATTACCTAATAGGGTGTGTAGGTGGGAGTTCAACCATTGCAATGTCACTGGCTGCCTTGTAAGCAACTAATGAATTCTCAGCAGCTTCTTTCCTGTCATTTCCTACAGCAAACTCTGCCAAGTATCGGTGGTAGTCTCCCTTCCTGCAAGTGCAATAAGTAACATCAATTTATATCACTTGGAACAGAACCTCATTAATTAACAACACTAGAAACCAGTACTTACATTTTGTAATAGAAGACTTTGGATTCTCCTGTGGAGGCACAGGGGATTAAATGCTTGTCCAAAACACTGAGGATGTCTGAGCAGATATCGCGAAGCTCCTTCTCCACCTGTGAAAAGGAATAAGGGAGTGTGTCATGACAAGACATTTAAACAATCAAAATCTTTAATCAATCCTCATGCAGACCACCAGACGTACCTGTGAGCGGTATGTCTTGATCATCTCCAATTTGTCTTCAGCACCCTTATTCTCCTCCTTCTGCTCGATTGAACTGATTATCCTCCAGGAAGCCCGCCGAGCGCCGATCACATTCTTGTAGGCGACGGAGAGCAGGTTGCGCTCCTCCACGGTCAGCTCCACATCCAGGGATGCCACTTTCTTCATGGCCTCGACCATTTCTGCAACCACGACACATTTCACTCATCAGACAGGAATCAACGGCTCGCTCCGACACACGCCGCTGCGGCAGAGATGAGCCGAAGCAGCTCAAAACTGACCAAAATAATCAAGTATATCTCCACCCCCTCCCCGGCCCCCTCTCACGACATCGACGGCACACAGCAATTAACAGGCGCCCATATAAACCGTGCAACTTAAGAGCGGCACTGGTGTCCATTACGGCTCCGCCCTTAGTCTCAGAATGTGTTCAAAGCATGGCCGCCGTTCATGAGGGGAACATCCGGGTGCAACAGGGGGGGCAGGGCAGACACGAGGGTACTGCCGCTCCTCAGGCACCAGCGGAGGAAAAGGGCATTTCCGGGGATGTCAAGTCGCGTTTGTTTTTATTGTACGAAATGACAGTGCTGGCGGGTGGAGATTTTGCACAAAGTGATCCACGCAACAGGACTTCACGTGGAGAAAACTAGATGCGCAATGCGTGTGCATGCCCACACAACATATATTAGGATAAAATCATCTCATATAACATGTAAGAAAAAAGAAACAAAAACAAAAGTGCGCTGTGCGAGGAGGGCGTGAAGGGAGGGGCACAGATCAATACACTGCGGAATCGAGTGGGGTGGGGAGGAAAGGAGGGGGAAGGGAGAGGGGAGGGGCGCGCGCGAGCCAACGCGTAACCAACTGTTAGCCCCTCCCTCCAACCTAACCTCACTAACGACCAACCCTTTTCTTTTAACGACAGATGGGGCATCCCCAGACAAAATGAGTTCCTCAAGACCGAAATAAGGTCACAGGCACTGTCGATTTCCTACAGATCGCAAAGTCATGTCAGAAACTCAGGCGATGCCCGTCATATCCGGTTGGCTGACAGTGCAACTGCTACCCGCACCAGCCGCGGCGACGCCTAGGTACCCGGCAATGCCCGGCCCGGCCCGGCGCCGTACAACCAAAGCGTTATCGGCGATTCGAAAGAAAAAGGTGGAGAGATTTGGACGAGCCGTGACGCCAATGCGATGCGATCGAGACACAGATAAGGCATGACTTGACAGATAATGAGATTCCTTGATGGTGAGGACTGCAAGACAAATAAAAAATGAAGACTACCTCTGAGAGTTTATTTACAATTTCGGGAACTTCCCACGTCATTTCACCGAGTGCTGTCCGTAGAAGGCTGTAATGACAACCACCTTCCAGACTTCCACCCACAAAACCTCTAACTTATCAAAAGACATCGAACAATGATGGTGCCAAAGCTGAACATTAAATGGTCTATCAGCATAGTCAGAACTGTTCAGAACCTATCTAATTTGGTGCTCATGGCGCACAGGACCAAAAAGAAACAATCTATCACATTACTTCAGCAATTCGGCATCCCTTTGATATGAGCGCTCGTAATCACTACAGATGAAATGAGCATGGATAATTAGCTGTGAAGAAAATAACTGATTTGACTTGTTTGTTCAATATGGCAGGGTTCTTGCATCAGTGAGAAGACAATAATTGTTCAACACAAGCCCCACACAACTTTTAGTACATAGGCAGACTGCCAGGTCCTAGCTGTCTTGAAATACAGCTATCTAAGTGTCAGACTATCGGCACAGCAACGAGGAAATTCAGAACATTAAAGTATGCTCCAACAACTGTGCCACAATTTACTGCTGGGATGTGTGACACTAGAACATGTCTCTGACAAACTAGGGAGACTTGCTCGCTTATTGCAGGGTGAGTGTTCTGGCATGCAGATGCATAGAGTAGGCGGGACACCGTGACCTGTCATACCTAGAAGGGAAATTTAAACCGGCCGCAGCCCACAATTTCCAGTTCGGAGAAGGAAATGAGACTCCGGTACGGAGCGACAGCTACCTATTCCGAGTAACTGGTTAGGTTAGAGTATCAAGGTCAGAAGCTTTCCGTTTCGGCGGTGCCGAAACGTGATACATCGTCATACTCGGCAACCCCAAATAAACCGTGGATCAAACTAAGGTGATACCCAAATAAGCGTTAAGGGTTCGGGGCCGGCATAACACATGAAACCCATATTCGAGGGGAAAATGAAGACGAAATACGCTTCTCTTGGCGTTCCGACACCTGGTGACGCATCGATCTTAGGCTGATCCCAACCTCAGCTCGGCGATACGACACATCTCAGAAAACACCCTCCAGATGCTTGGAAATGGTCGTGATACCATTTTGAGCGTGTCAGAGGCCCGGCTCGAACAAAATTCACAAAGAAAAGGGTGGCTTTAGCTCAAAAATGGAAGTCTATCAATATCGATGTTCTGACGGAACAGCGCAGAGGCCTCCTCGAGCCCTCGGCCAAGTCGGCAATTTTCACAGAGCCAAAACTACGCACATATGTAAAAATTTCCGGCAATATTAACATACCATCATATCTTTCGGCTTGTTCAGCCAATTTAGCCTTGTACACGTTATCCTCCCTTTCCGACATGGTGGATGAATTAGGATTTTGGACTCGATGCACAAGAGGACAAAATACACTATTAAC
The DNA here is from genome assembly GCA_038380765.1 of Odontothrips loti. Lineage (NCBI taxonomy): Eukaryota > Metazoa > Arthropoda > Insecta > Thysanoptera > Thripidae > Odontothrips > Odontothrips loti. The sequence continues at coordinate 9,300,089 of CM076253.1, forward strand.
TAAGATGGCCGCGCCCGCCAACACTGAAAGTAGTCCCGTGCCGTGATGGTGACTTTCACGTACAAGTGTCTACGTGCGCAGTGCGAGCGCGAGCGGCGAGTCTTACGTCACGGTTTGTAACTGCGGAAACGTTCAACGTTGACTATTATTGGAAACAACAACAATAGAAATGATTGAAAAAAATAAAAGCCAACAATTTGCGATAAACCAAAAATATTTTCTGCTATATTTTTAATTTAAATTTCCTCCGACAATGAAATAGAGGACTTTCAAAAACCAACGGCGAGTCATGACGGGTGCCGGCCTCTGGTGGACAGACAGACGACTTGTCAACGCAGTTGTCAAAACTTCGGATACTCTATTCCATTTTATTTTTTTCTCTCTTGGACAAAGATTATTTCTTGATGCATTCCTAGGTTATTTTTATATCAGGACTTTGCTTTTGCACATTTCTGATTCTCAAAGAAGAAACTTCCGACGTCCGCGGGCACTTCAATTACGTTTGCTTTTTTTTTTCGTTTTCTGACTCATTCCCTGCAACTACGCTGAACAAGTGTCCTCGTGTCATGATTTTGTCAGCAATGCGTATTTTTAGTTTTTTTTCCCCCACTTTGACTCATTTCTTGTAAAGAATATTTCCTATACAGCAAAATTTGATGCAGGAAGGGGGTATGGCATACACCAAATCAGTAAAAAACGTGATGAACACTTTCCAAGGTACCATGTTTATTAAGTCTTTACAATCAATGTAAACAAATTGTGTCAACAAGCATGGACTTCCACTGAACAAACAAAAACAAAGCCTCTCACAGCACAAAACAAATAATTTTCAACAATTTACTCTTATCCTCTCATCAAGAAGTCATGATTCATGGTGCCCTTGTAGGCCACAGACAGAACAAGAACTAAGAGAAAGGATAGATCTTGACATTAATATTATTCAATTTGTGACTTTGTAACAAGGCTGTCCAGGGGATATAATACACATATAGTACTCTTTTAATAAAGCAATTTCATTTTAACATATATACAGGATAAAATATGAACTTCTTTAAAAATACCTTAAACAGTTTTCAAAAATTGCCTTGATTTCAGTTTGAATTACCTAAGCGTAAGGCATTAGAGTCACAGTTTGCTGGAGAGTAACATATCAGAACAAACATTTGATTACATAATTACTATGCAAACAGAAAGCGATGTATCTTACAGGAGAGAGGTTTGTGAAATCAACTACTGTGAGCTCTGCATAACAAACATAATTCAGCAGCACAGAATTGACTTCATGCAGCACAATAATTAAATATGGTATGATACTTGATTAAAATAGCCAATTTAACAGCAAAAATTAGTTATGACTGTAGCTTTATGCTAAGACTCATGTTGCGTAATAATCTATACTAAAATTTTAACCAACTAAAAGAAATGAGAGAAAAAGAAGAAGTTCTATCCCACTCCTTTGTTAACCATCGTCTAACTCATAACAAAAGCAAAACCATTTTTTTCCTTATGAAAAATATGGTAGGGAAGTTGTATTTAAAAATGCCATGAAAAATTGGTTAACACATTCATAAAATATAATTGCAAAATATATCAATGAAGCAAAGATCGACACTCAAACTAAAATGCATAGCAACATGTCACAAACGTTACTTCAAATTATGAAATCTAAAGCTCACAATCCTTTAAAATGGTCGGCTCTACGAAATTCTCGGAAAACAAATCCCTCCCAGGGAGACATTATGCATATGTTCACAAAATATGGAGAATCATCCTGAATTTAGCATATGATTTCATCCAGAATCTTTTAAGAAATACTTACATAGCAGCATGACAGTACATCTGTACATAAATCTTTGTTTATGCAAGTGTACATTGTTACAAGTTCTAGCCATTTCATAACTATCATGAATCACATTTGCTTCCAGCTCAACACCATACTTCAGGAGAAAAAGACAAAATAAGGAAATACTATCGTGTATAAGTACCAGGGGTCATGTTGGAACAAGTTCAAAGAATGTATGTGATGAATCTTACTACGTGGAAGGAAAAATTAAAATGAGTACAAAACTTAGCGATACAACCAGTCGTGGTTGGGCATGTCCCTATAAGCCCATCCTCAAAGAAAACCATTCATACTTAAAAACACTTGATATGATCTAATGGGTATCCACAAAATAAAACTCCCCAAAAAACAACAATACACAATGTAGTAGTATAGGACTACATCTATTATAGTGACAATGGTATAATTCAGTAGGGGATGAGTATTAAGGATTACAAAACTGAATCATTACAAGCCAATACCCCTACAATATGCATGTTAAAATCATTTCAGAAACAGTCCTCAGTAATTTATCATTCCCTCTTAAGCAGAGCTGTGGGCAAAAGAAACACAATACTCAACCATTCAATACAGGTTAGTCTTGCACCATTAAGACACCTCAGAACTAAATGAATGGTAACATTCACAGAGTACACTGTACTCTCTTCTCCAGTGACCCTCCCAGCATGACTTCTGATACTTCGTATTTGAGCAAGTAAAGTACTGACGAAATAAAAAGATGCATTATTCAGAATATCATTATTCACAAAATTCTTACAAACACATCCCATTTTAACAAAAATATTTACAAACATCAAAGGAGACAACAATACTTTGGAAAAAAAGTATAAATTTTTTCACCTTATCTTATACTCTGTACTAACTAGCCCTTCAATTCCCAAAACACAATATTACATTACAGTTCATTTAAATGCCTAGCTCTTAAATACATTATTTACACGAGTAGTCTTACAATTAATGGGAAATGACTTCAATAGATGTGTTGTTGCTTCAGATCTGGGAGAGAGATGTAAAGCCTGACAATCAAAATTGAAACAACATGAGGCATGTTACATGAAAGACTACACACATACTGCACATGTAAAAACTAGGGAAAATATGTTACCTACAAATAGCTGATGACCTTTAAGGATTTCCGAATATATCTGGACATGCATCCCACTGCTGCTTTTCTTTCGACTCCCAGTACTTTCCTTGATAGATATGGCATATTTGACCGGTCCACGGTTCCTTATCTTTCCTAAACCAAATGGGTTCATATGGAGGATACGATTGTCCTGCACCACAAAAAAAAATTGGAAATAAAAGTACAACATGCACTTACTAACCACCAGTGCTAACAGAAGATGTGAATTAATAATTACCAGCAGCAGCTGCGGCCTCAGCTTCAGCTTCTCGTTTCCTTCTTACAGCCCTCTGCTTCTCCTCTAATCGTACTTTCTCAGTGTTAGCCTCATCCCAGCGCTGATTCTCCATCAAGCGTTGGTCTGGCCTTAGACGAGAATCAGATGGAGCAACTCCTTCCTCCTCTTCATTCATCTGGCAGGCTAATTCAGTAAAGTTGTAATACTTTTCACTCTCTGGAGGAGGGTGCCTGCGCTGCCATGCCACAATATAAGGTCCAGTGCGGTACACAGGATTGTTGCTGTCTCCTTCTACACTTGTTACAGGTGCTATCTCAACCTTTTCATCCCACGTTCCTGTCACAATCCACTTAACATTTTCCTCTTTGTCCATCACACAGCCTTTAACCTATTTAAAGAAAATACAATAGACATGAATAACGGAAACAATTCAATAAAACTCAAATCATCATTCACAGTTCATTACCTTTCTTTGAGCATCACGTGTGAAGTAACTGTATGGTATGTACTTCAAATGACACTTTGTCCCATCTTTATGATTGACAATATCTGTGTCACCGTGCTGGTCTACCCAGAGCTTGCCAACAATTATGTTATGCACAGTGGTTGTGACATTGCGCCAAGTATAATGATTACCTGTAAAAGAGGTTTCTGGCTCATTATTCATTGACACTTGAGCTATGTATTTAACAGAGAAATTTTGATTGATGGATCATTCTTACCTGAGGTATCAAACTCCAAGTGGGAAGTGCCAAGAGGAATAATCTGAAGGTACTTTCCACGGAACTTGGAAGTAACGGTAACTTCTTGAAATGTGCGCCAACCTTTACCTTCACAATATTGAGCAGCCATTGGTGGATGATGTGAAACCTGAAATGGTTACAGTTGCACCAGTTTTTACAACCCATCGCTTTGATTTTTTTTTATCAAGTAATTTTTTTAGAAGCTATCTAATACCTGTTCAGATATAGCTCTCCATCCTAAATCAGCCATTCGATCAAATTCAAAAGTTTCACCTAAGAGGGGGTTGAATGGTTTACCAGTACGATTACTAGTACTTGCATAGAGTGATATTGTAAATGCTGCAACATAAGCCATCTGTTCACTTGAATCAGTGCAAGTAGCAGCTTTTGTCAAAATGTCAGCATACTCAAAGGACTCAGTCACTCGCTGCAGCATTGAAAGAGGCTCACAGAAATTCACCTAAAAAATGAGGTATGCATATTCAGTGTCATCCATTAGTATTCAAAAGCGCACCAACAACAGAAGGGAGTGGTGAGACTTACAGGCAGAGGTATTTTGGACAAATCTTTCCCTATACAATTTTTCATTATGCTCCATAAGTTTAAGGGATAGTTAGGTTTGTCGGGCACCCTTGTTCGGCGCTTACGAATGACAGCAGGAGGACCAACAGTACCACTTGGAGAACTGCTGGAACTACCAGCTTTGCTGGCGTCTTTCTTGTTAGTAGCACCAGAGCTTTCCTTTTTACTGTGGCTTGGCTGGAATAAAGTAAAACAAAAATGTCAGTTCAATGGAGACACACTGTGGAAGACATTAAAGACCATGATTCTCCACCCAATCTTACCCCAGCTTCAGAATTGGTTCCAACACCTTGGATAACCAATACCTTGGTCTCTGCATTTTCAACATCACTGCTTGAGCCTGATGCCTCATCTTGACTGTCCCGTGGCCCATTATCAGCTCCCTGCAAAAAAAAGAAGCAGGAATAAATAATAATGCCAGCACCCACTAAAAAATGCACTTTTTGGTTTTTCATTGCAGTGGAAAATTCAAAAAGAGATTGCCAAAGTAAGGTTGGATACAGGATTGACAAAACTTAACATCTGACTTGACATAGCTCATGCATCAGGCAGGGAATACCTAGGTGTACAATGTGCTCTCAATGGTCACATTATCAATTCCTTTAAATCTCTCCTCAATAAGTAGTGCACTTGAAATAAGGGATTCAATGACATGTCTAAGATAGTACAACTAATTATTAAGTTGCATTGCATCCAAGATTACCGTCAGCAGAATTAAGATTTCCATGGGCATGAATGAATGAAGGTTACAATATACAATGTCTTAATCTTTTCCTGATGGCTAATTAATGCAAATGGTAGACCCTGGGCGCGTCTAACTTGAACTTGAACTTGGTAGGAAAAAGAAAAAGTAACCAATGAAATGCATTTTAGGTTGTTCAAAAGCAGCCATTCTCTTCATCACAAGTAATCATAACGGCTTTATTTTTCTAAGCAGGCACAGGGCAGGTGCAAGAGCTATCGAGAAATGTAAGCAAGGAGTCAAGAGAGAGAGAGAGAGAGAGAGAGAGAGATGGAGTAACAGAGAGATTCACATCAAAAGCAACATAGCAGGCAGTTCGTTTACCATCTAAGTGCAACATTTCTCATTTACAGGCAAAACAAATCAAGACAAACTATGATGTGATGGAACCACTCTGGCATGAACATGTGATTTAGATGATGGGCAATCAAATACCAATTATTAAAATCAGAGATCACAGAGGTAAACCTATTGATGGAATGATTTTGTTGATTGTGCAGGGTCACACAAGACATCAGGACAGCCAATGCCAATCATCACTCCATGTGAAAGAAAGCCATGAACGAAACCAATGCAGGAAGCATAATAGGGATGATTTTAAGGGAAAAGTACGGTGAAAACATTTTGGGCATAAATGTTGAGACATGGTTTCCACAATACAAGCTTAAGCTTTTACAGTCTTGCAAAGTAAAATTTGTGATGAAAACGATAGCCATATATGCAATTAAGGCTTCTAATATACAAACACAGCAAAGATGATAAGTACCTTGACTCCAAGATTGAAATTCTGTGTTGCAGGAAAGCAAGACAATTGTAAAAGCATAATGAGCTCATTAAGAGAATACAGTCCAAAGGAATAGTCAGTCACCATTGTTCTGATACAACTGTAATGTTACCTTTCCAACATGGAAAATAAACTTTAATTGATAATTATGATACATTGCACATTTACAAAGAGGTCTCACAATAGGAGGCAAACAGGAAATAAAAGTTGGAGAGCATCACCAATGAGCACCAGTTCTTAGTCAAAGGAAAAAACTATAGCTTAGTCCAACAAAGTCCTTTGGTAAACCAAAAAAATAAATACAAAGACTTACTCGTGTATAGAAAACACTCCATTTTGGACTAGAGAAGATGGAAAGAAATCAGTTAACAAGAATATAGTATAAACTTTGTTAAGCACATATAACTACGGACTGAGTGTGAGTCTGTGTCTGATGAATTATCACATGTTGCCCTAGCAAATTGACATTTGCATCCTTCAATGAGGATGCCAAAAATTATTAGTAAGGTTCATAATAAATATGTAATGGAGGGACTTATACAAAGCTTTTCTTTAGCTGAAAAAAATAACTACTACCCTCTAATCCCAATTTCTTGTACTTAAACAATCCCTGCAGCTACAACGCATAGTGACTAAGTAAAATTTAGGACAGTTTCAGAATAATTGCACACATTAAGAAAATACAAATGGACATCTTTTAAAACCACACAAGTGGCAATTTACAAGAGGTTTTTGCTTTTTAAACCTCTGGTGCAACTTTGAATTACAAAATCCCCACTGCCCTCTGCTTCTAAATTCCTATACACCGGCTATACACTCACTTAGCTAACAAGTGACTATTATAGAATATTAATTAAGGAACACATGGCTCTCTAACGTCGCACCGTGCTATCACAGAAATATGTTCCTTTGCTTCCCACAACAAAGGCAATCACCATGGTCAGAGCATGGATTTTTAACATATGCACGGTACTAATTGACTAGTAAGGGAGTCTCTCAGTGAGTATAAATATTTCTTTCTACATACTAATACCTAATATACGATGAAGACTTCATGTACTTCATAACAATTTCAGGAACATTAATGTAACTGTAAAGAGAAGATGCTTTTGAATTTAAACTAAATAACTGATGTGAGGTCCGTTAGGGTTTTTTTTTCCACCTTTAACACTGAAAATACAGTAGCATCTGCCCTGAAACTTATTCTGATCTATTTGTTTTCGGCTTGCATTGTTATGCTTGTGGATATGTACTGTAAAAGAAATGATTTCCCTTTCAAAATTTACATTGTGCCTATGCATTTGCATACTTGCATGCTCAACAGAACACAAAGAGATCCATCACTAAGTTCCGGCATCCTAATATTTTATATTATAAGTGCTCTATACCCAAACAAAATTAAGAAAGGATTCATGAAGTACTGATAATCTTTCATATGCACCAAAGATCTATGTGCAAGGGGAAAGGGAAACAGCATCAATGGTATATTGATTGGCATATGCTCATGCTATTATACTCACAGAAAATATATGTTACGAAAAAAGAAATTCCAGATGTGCAATAGTCTAATACAACTGGCTCAATAGGTGTCAGTAAGGAACTCAAGAAAAATAATAACTTGGTGTAACAATGACAGAGACTAAGCCAAGAAGGGAAGGGCTTGAGCACACAATGGTTGAGATTCACTTTCCCATTTCTAACTGCACCAAGATTTGACTATAAGATACATTTTTGCAACAGCATCAGACTACCCACCATCATACACTCACAGCAAAAGGTATCAAATATAACATGTGACAGGAAGAGTAGTAAGGCATATTAAAGCACAGAGATACCTGCAGAGATATTTCAGAGATAATAGATGTGAACTATGAAAGTGAGACCATAGAGCAGAAAGCTAGGGCAAGAAAAATGCACCAACATAAGCAGGCAAACACAATTCAAAGGGTTGCCACTTGCGCATAATGCAAATGGGTATAAGGAAACTAATTACAGAAAGAAACATGCCTTATTACCTCACAGTACAGAATGTATAAAAATACACAGTATTGTAACAGGATAGTGTGGAAGATGTGAAGATGGTACTTGTGCCTAGCATGACTAACGTGCAAGAGAACATTACTGTTACTTGAGCTTCCCATGCAATGTTTCAAAATTATAAGACCTTAAAATCTACTCAGTCCTTCAAAAATTCACAGAACCAGACTGATAACCATAAAAATATAGCATTCAAATCCATAAATAGTTTTTAATTAATACATTAATTGAGGAGTGAAGAATGTCATTTTTGTGGTACATAACTTTCAATACAATAAAAATGTTGCAATACTTGATGTACGCACAGCAGCAAGTAACATGATGCTTCCAGTAAGCTACAGAACTCTACCCAAACAGGTAATTGTAATTGTAATATACATGCACGGGAGGAGACAAGTAATCTTACAAGTACAGGAAATCGACTCAAGCACTCTGTGTTAAGCTAAAACACGTCACTGAATTAAAAAAATTGCCTGTACTTCAGATTTGCTGTTATTAAGTCAAAATTAAAAAATTACATCATGGAATCAAATCAAGATAACTTAAGAACCATGATCCCAGAATTTTAAAGCTTAACATGTGAGTGCTTGTAGTGCTTTTTGCTCTTACACAAATTGTCTAGAACTTGGCCCCAATGCCTTGGACTATCTGATGCACAACCTAGACCAGGATTAAAAGCGTTATCTGCTAACACTTGGGCTGGCCGAGGAAAAATGCTGTGCTCTAATCGCAACTCGTCACTTGAATTGCGTTTGTGTTTAGGTTTTTGGTCTGAGCTCAAGCCAGCTGACTGAAACGAGTCTCTATTGACAGATTCTGTTAAATTCACTAGAGGACGATAAAAAGTAGCAGATTCCCTCCTTGCGGTGGGTTTGTCAGACAGCAGACGAGAGAAATGTTCTGACAGAAATGAAGTTGACAGAGGACGGCGCCGTTTGAATTTGCGATCAGATGTAATAGGGGATGAGCACTCACTCTTATGACGTGAGCAAGGTGAATCCAAACTACTATGCTGAAAATGAGATCGAACAAGAGGAGCCACAGGACTGGAAAAGGAAGAATGGCGAAGTGATGCAAGAGGAGGTGCGTGGGACAGTACCTGAGATCCCAAACTTGCAGTAGATGATGTTCTGCGGTGACCCATTGGGATTTTGATGATGAAGTTTTGCTGATTTTCAGAATGACTTTGATCTGACTGAGCGTCGTAGAATTCGTTGTCTTCGTCCTCGTCTGAAGGAGAAGAATGGGGCATACCTGAGGAAAAAGAAAATCCAAAACAATAAAATAACCACACAACATAGATGTTAGGGCATATTAGAAAATACTTTTTAAAATTATCTTTGCCGTACTAGGTCGCGGAGTTTGGTGATCCTTGGCAGCTTGCTCCAGGTGAGAATGCTGCCTTGCAAGCTGTTCCACAATTTCTTCTAGACGAAGCCTTTGATCACGTTCATGCTGAAGCATCTTCTGCCATTTTCGGCCTTGGTTTTGAGCAAGTTGGAGATAGTCTGCACATGACTGCAAAACAACAGAAAGAAATCATAAAAATCTCATTAATATATCTATTTGCATTTGACATTTCAATCTAACCAAAGAGGACACGAGAAAACGGTGACGTTAAAAGGTCCTTCCGTTTTAAAATGGTAAATAATAAGAATGAAGGGAGACAGGGACGTAAACTGCGACGCCGTCTAAATCGCCGAGCAATGGCCTGCGACGAGGATCAATACTGACAGCGAAACCAAATTAAAGCCGAAACATAGCAGGTTTATTATGATTGACAGGCCAGTCCCACAAGGATTACGTACGATCAACAGATAGAACACCCCCAACAAATTCTGTGCTCCTAATTCACTTTTAAAAAAAGAAGAAGTCAACGGACAACGATGACCCATAACCTCAAAACGGGACGTCATCTGGTCCCGACGAACAAAGACCTAGGAATACACCAACTAGCAACGACGCTTGGAGATTACGATATACCTAGAGAACCACGGCCGGATTCGACACAAAAACGCCCCGACAGCAGCAGACGAAGCGGGCAGACGACGGCTCTCCGAGAGCTGGCGCTCGGCTGCTAGCTGCTTGCTGTCACCCCCCTGTGCTTGTCCAGCCCCAGCCCCAGTTCGCACTCCTACAAACTCAGGCCCGAGGGGTGGCGACGGCAACGGCCACAACAAACCTACCCCTCAGCAGGACCGTGTGCGCGAGGGGAGGGGCCAACGCTCGCCAACAGCAGACACGTCGCGAATCCGGACGAAAACAATTTAGATTCGCGTCGCCGTCTTCGTCCACTTTGCTCGCAAGCCCGTGTGGTGGCAACACAGCTGCAAAGAGGCACAGCGCTCCCAGCTCTGACGTCACAGAAGACCAGACCACGACACGTCCCCCCCTCTTCCCCCTCCTATCGCTGCACCCCTTCCTCATCCGCCCCCTTCCTTTCCCTACGCGACACGCCCTACACCCCCTTCCCTAGAAGTGGTCCTGTGCCCTCAGCCTCAGCGCCAAAGCGCACGGCGCACAGCGGGTGCAGATGTACCCCGAGATGAGATCAACCCCACCCCAAACGCTAGGGCTAGGGCGTTGGCGTTCCCTCTCCCCTCCTCCCTGCACTCCCGCGGCCTGGATCCCAAGCAAACCGATCGGACCTGGCTCTGCTCCGGCCCAATCGGTCTCAATGACTCAGCCGCTGCAAAAAGATGTGGACGGGACTTCGCACGGACGGAACGTGACCGCGGTTGTCGTGATTGTCCAATTAAACCTGCTGCTTTGTGGTGATCACCTGGGCTCAGTGTTGCCAGTTCAGACTGACATGGTGGGCCAAGAAAGAAAACAAAGAGAGAAAAAAACGGGCAAAAAGGGAAACAATTTTGCCACAAATCACAAGTAATTATTAGATCTGGACGGCGTAAACTAGTTTTCGCCGCGGCAAACAGTTTTCGCCAGTCGGCCTCTGGCGAAAAGTAGTTCCAGCCCATCATTATCCTTAAGTTGGCGAAAATTAGTTCCAGCTCATTACTGTGATTAATTCAACATTTTCCTGTTTGTTGTAAGTGATGGAATGAAGGACTTTACAAATTTTATTTGTTTATTTGATTGCCGGGTTTGACGCCAGGTTTAAGAGCTGCGATGAGGCGCTCTTTGCCATCAACTTCCACGACCCCAAACGTATTTAGGCGCCTTGTCATAGCCGCCCGCTCGGCTGCTGTCGTTCGGCCTTCCCTGTTACCCCTGCGCCAACTCAGTGCCTCCTTCACCTCCGCTATGCACTGGTCAATTTGAGCGCGTGTCATGTAGGCCGTAACTTGCTTCTCTTGTGTCTTTTCGTCTAAAAGTCTATCGAATTCTTCTTCGAGGGAAGTTCTTCGGGGTCCGGCATTTTGAATTTGGAATTTGGAGTGTATGGACATAAAAATCATAATATAATAATACTTCAAAATCAGAGGGAAGGTGCTTCTTATTCTTTTAAGGTCCTACAGTCAGCTGTTCATAACATGATATTTCAACTTCAAAAATTTTGGAGATCTTGAAATTACTGGGAAGGGATAATCTAAAGAATGTGCTTATCAAGGAATATCTAAAAAAAAAAAAAATCAGCCTAGCCAAAGGGAAATACAGATATAAAGACACTTACATTGATAACAGTTGCAGATGTGATGCGGAATAGTGTAGCTCTCTCATTAACAGCCTTAATTTTGGATGGAATATCAGTAGCAGTATCAAGACTTTCCAGTTCAGACAGAGACCGCTGAAGAGCAGAGCCATGTTTAACAATTAAGTCATTGCACGTTTGTAAATCTTCAAGTCGAGCTGATAAATTCTTTAGAATATTTGCTAGTTCAGCTTCCTGGCCCTTAGATGTTTCATCAAAAACTGCCTCATCTTCTTCATCTGAAAGAGTGATGGAGTTGAGCATTAGCTCAATACTTAAGACAAATTAAAATTATTTATAGGGGGTTGTAATTGTAATTTACCTGACTCCATGGCTCGAATGGCATTAGACTTTGCTAATTCCAACGCAGTTACCCATCTTTGTCTTTCCACCTCATTTGCAGCTCGAATGTGGAATGTTTGAGAACCACCATTTGAGATGACAAATGTGCACGAATCTTCTGTATGTATCATGGCACCATGAAGACTGATGTTACCTCGGCAGGTGTGGGCCATTTCGGCCTGGTTTCTGAAAATGGATACCAAATAATGGTTAAAACATGTCTTACCTAAACAAAGCTTCCTGCATCACAAAGATCAAATTGGAAATGCTGTCATCACTTTATCTTCAAAGAAGAGAAGATATTTAGGAAATTATGCATTGAAACCTACATTTTATTTCATATACATTTGCATCTCTAAGGAAAATGTTAGCAGAAAGCATCATTAGAAAATTGAAAAGATCTAAAGCTGAGGCACAAGAGGAAACTAGAAACCAGAACATGGGAATCTGGACTTATATATGTACAGATGATTCCAACAGAATTGGCTGCATCAATAAATAGAATATCAAAAGATTGATTAAAGCAGAACTTGTCATAATACAGTCAAAGGATAAATCTTCACAATCCCTTAGAGTTGACAGCTGGGAGGTAAATAGGTAATATGCAACACACAATATGTTATGAGTTATTCCTGAGACTGTCTGAAACAAAAACTGACATGCAGTGATACCCAAAGATCATACGAGGGGTGGCGGAGCACGCTGGGCTTTCACACGCACTTACTCACTGCGAGCTCGCCGAAGCCTCTTCCCACGAAAGGATAACTTGGGAGCCTTTGGGCATTCATCCCTAAAATAAGTGCTAATGAATTACTCTGCACTGCTAGGGAAAATCAAGGATAGTATAACCGCGTAATGTCAGTGACAGAATTTAACACACTTTCAATGTTGGAAAATTAAGAAAATCTGAAAAGATGCCATTAAAGTGCTGGCATGATAGCAACAACGATTTCCAGATGATATTTAGTTCTGGAAATATGTTAAATAATTGTGAATAAATGTGTGAATTCAAAATATGGTGATGTACCATTTAAGATTCAGTGGAAAAAGTGACATGAATGCTGCTCCAGGTAACGGCAGTTGAATAAAACAAATATAGCTTGTTTTAATCTCGGTTGTAAGCAACTACACTGAAGGGATAGCATATTGGAAATAGGATTTACATGGGAGATGTGACATGTGCACTAAGGATGACAGTGTGATTTAGAATTTGATGGAGAGACAGGGAGCCACTGACACACCACGATGAATATACATTGTTAAGGGGGGGAGAAAGGTGTATCACTACTTGTGTAAGCTGGACAGGGCTGAAACCGTAAGGCCCACGATTATACCTAACTTTCACAATGTCATTGAGAATGGCCTAATGCAGTGGGGCTTAGTATGTCACATACCTGTAGTAGGATAAGAATCCATTTGACAGCACAAACCAACGCCGCTGGTATCCTTTAATGTAATTAGTCCACTTGGACAGCCATCCTTTCATCTCTGGATCTGCTTTTTGATCCATGTTGGCGGTGTTCTGCTATCAGCTTAAAGGTTCGGAACACTGTTCCACGTAACTCCGACATCAACCACCATTTTTTAACCAAGATGGCAGCTCCAGCTTGGGCCAGACAACGTCAAATCCATATTTTTAATCAGAAAACCGTATTGTTACATACGGCAGTCACGAGAGAGACGTCCAAAGGCAACGTGCGAACCAGTAAAAAATGAATGAACTAGCAATCACTGTTTACAAATTGAATGCTCTGCTGTATTTTCGCCACCTTCACCGTCGTGTACACCGTGTACAAAAAGAAACAAGTGAAAGCAATGCCACGGGTAGGGGGTGGAGCGGCGGGGGGGCGGTGACGAGACGAGACACACTACAACTGCAAGGCGGTGCACCGCAGGGCGCCATTATTTGAATCCAAGTATTCACTTTTTTTTAGCTAGTTTGGATTTTAAGACGTTTCCATATTACCACGCATTTTGCTTTCGGTGTCGCCTATAAAGTAAGTCCGAACCCACACCAAACTTAAACCACGAACGGCTCTACGTGAACGGCGGCGCAGAGCGCCTGCGAGTGCTAGGGTAGGCCAGCCCGCACGACACGCGTGCACGCAGAGGCCGTGGTTGCCTACGCAGCAGGCGTGCTCAGACTTTTTTTTTTTACCAAATGTGAAACGTTTAGCGGCTGAGTCAGGCGACCAAAGAAGGGGCAAAACGATTGGGTGCCCCTCCCCCGTCTTAGATCACACCCACCCATGTCTTCTGCCTGCAGCTACCCGCGTGCTCTGGCGTCCACGTCAGGCCTTCCCGCGCCGCCCTCATCGCAGCCGCCCCGACCGCAGCTGTGGTTCGTTCCTCCCGCCCCCACCCCCTCCCAAATCCCCATCCCGACCGTGGGATGACCTACTTGTGGCAGGGCGGCAAACTGGCCCCGAGTTTCGGCTGAACCATCACCGTCACCGCCGCCACTTCGTCAGCACAACCGCCTACCCTCGCTCCTGGAGGGTTGCCTACCCTGCATGTGACTGCCTGTTGCCATGTGACTGCAGACCTGGCGGGCCACAGAGTCTCCCTGAGAAACTGCACACCTGGCGAGAGTAGTTGATAAGCAGGGAGTCTCCCTGAGAGACTGCTCCACGCACTTAATTCTCCGCGCTGATTTTTCTCGTCCAAAATTACCTCCCAGTGCCTCGATTATGTGTCGCGTGACCCCTGAACAGCCGCTAAGACCCTGGTTCCCCTTCGTCTCCCTGCCACACTCAGCGCCCCCTAAAACGTGTGAAAGAAAACGGCATACGCACACTCATGACTACCCCGGGGGGGGGGGGGGGCAGCAGTGACCCAGCCCAGGGCGCTCGCCCTTTCACGCCCCCCTTGGTCATGGTTCTCCAGCCCCCCTCCCCCTTTCATCCCATCCCCAACAGTTCGGGGGGGGGGGGCGCCTGCTCCCGTTCGTACGCAGCAAGCCGAGCGCCGTCAGCCGAACTCCAGCCGAGCCGAAGCCGGCGGTGTCATGGCCCATCCCATCCCTCCCCTCCCCGCTCCGGTCCTTCCCCCGCCCCCCCGGGCCCGCGCCTCCTCCTCCCACACGCCGGGCCGCGAGCGGAGCGGGGCGGAGCGCGGGGCGGAGCGCGGGGCGGAGCGCGGGGCGGGGCGCGGGGCGGAGCGCGGGGCGGAGCGCGGGGCGGAGCGCGGAGCGGCGCTTGCCCTTGCCTCGCCGCGCCTCGCCCTCGCCTCCTCAGTTCGATTCGCGCCGCGGTTCCGAGTGGTCCGTCGCGTTGCCGTGCCGCTGCCGGTGGGGCCTAGCCGGCACAGCCGTCCCGTGGTCGCGAGGCGAGAGCAGGCGAGAGCGAGTGGGTGGGTGTGGAGCAGGTCAGGTGTGGCCAGTGTCCCCCCGCGGCCCCCGCAGCCCCCGCGGCCCCGCAGTACCCCCGCCCCGAGAACGGCTCATGTCGGGGCGGCGTTGACGACCAGCTTGCTCCGTCCTGTCTCTCCCTGTGTCTACCCCGGCGCGTCGCCGTTGTCGCGGGTTCGAATACCAACCGAGTGTGTGTGTGTGTGTGTGTGTGTTTGTGCGCGGCCCCGCGTACCGCGAAAAGTGTCATCAGGCCGCCGAGTGCGGCAGTGCGCCGAACCGCGCAGAGCAGAGAAAGAAGCCATAAATAAAGAAAGTGCAAGTGGTGTGAGTGAAGTGAATGTCAGTGCCCTGCCCTGCCCCCTTTGATTCGGGACCGGATTATAATCGGATACTCTAACGGCCGAGTCCCCCGGGCCGTCGTCGTCCCCTCCAGGACGCCGACAACGCCGGCCGGCCGCCCCCCCGCCGCCGCCGTCGCCCAGCAGCACACACGGTGAGTGACCACCGCGATTGGGTTCGGAAATGACAACACAGATGTGTTTCCGGCCCCCCACCGCCGCTCGTCCCCGCCCCGGACAGCGGCGTAGTAAGGAGGGCGTGTCAAGAGATTATCGCCCGTTGAACGCACCGCTCCGAACGATGCCGCTCGCCCCGCGGGGCCCCGCGGGTCCGCCGGGGGTTCCCCCCGGGCGCCCGTTGATAACCAATGTCCGGTCCGTCCTCGACTGCCCGCTGTCCCCTCTGCTGGCGGCCGGAACGGTCCGTCACGTTCCTCCGCTAGTTTTGTACACGATGAAGCCGAACGCCTGCGAGTGTCACGGTAGGCCAGCCCGCCCGACACGCGCGCGCGAGAGTGTGTGTGTGTGTGTGTGTGTGCAGCAGCCGTGCGGCCGTGCTCTTAGACTGCGGACATTTTCATACCCAGTCCCGTGTGTGTGTGTGTGTGTGTGTGTGTGTGTGTACGGGTGAGAGAGAGAGAGAGAGAGAGAGAGAGAGAGAGAGAGAGAGAGAGAGAGAGAGAGAGAGAGAGAGAGAGAGAGAGAGAGAGAGAGAGAGAGGTGCGGTCTTTACGGGCCTCTATCATCTAGGGGTTTGGGGGTGTTAATGGGGTGAGGTGAAGGCGGTCGTGTGTGTGTGTGCGTGTGTGTGCGTGCGTGTGCGCGCGTGTCGCGTGCGTGCGGGTTCATCTGCATAATATTGGGGGGGGGGGGCTGTGTGCCGCGTGAGGTGAGGTGCAACGAGTCTCACTAATTCAGGCCGGCGTTTACAGAGCGCCCGGTTATCCAGACGCGCAGTTAGGCCCCCCTGGTTCGGGCCCCGCCTCAGCCGAAAACGCGCGGATCCCACGGTGTGGGCGGGGCGGGGAGGGGCGGCGGGCGGGGCGAGCAGGCGCTTCCTCGCAGCCAGCCGCCAGCCAGCCGCCCCGGCCACCCCTATCAGGACTTTGATTAGAGCGGCCTTTTACGACTTCCATTCTCATCGCCCCCTTCCCCCGCCGCCCCCGCCGCCCCCGCTCCCCACCCCCGGAACCCCGCCAATACCACCCCACCCCCACCCCCCGCGGCGTCCGAACCAGAGGACTCGGGATTAATAGCAATGATAATAAAAGAAAAGACCCGATGATATCAAGCTCAGTACAGTCGTCGTAAATTATTTTCAAACATTTATGAGGGCGTCACAGGAAGGACGGGGTGCCGCTGCTTGTAGACACGCGCCGGGCGCTGGCTGTCCTGTCTCCAGCATGGAGCCCCGCCAGCAAAGTTCTGACGCATGACGCGGGCGCTCAGTTCGTTTGGACCGCGGCAGCAGCAGCAGCAGCGGCAGCAGCAGCAGCAGCAGCAGCAGCAGCAGCAGCAGCAGCAGCAGCAGCAGCAGCAGTAGCAGCAGCAGCAGCAGCAGCAGAAGTCGTGGTTAGGCTCCCCGCCTGCACGGCCGCTCGCCGGGCTGCCTACCCTGCACGGCGCCACGGCCCCTGACGGCGGAGGGGTAGGCAACCCGAACTCGCCCGTGTGCGCGGGACAGCCTACCTGACACGGCGCTCCCTAAGTGGCAGCCGGGATCAAACTCCCCAGGCTGGGAGGATACCAACGTCGAAACAAAATTGGCGGCCGGTATCGGCCGTTTTCGGTTAAAATCAAATAATGCACGTTTACCAGTCAACCTGATAAACGAGACCCTGGCGTGGACTTCTGCGTGGTTTAGGCAGGATCCCGGTTTTTTTTTTTTTTTTTTTTTTTTTGCTTTTTGAATTTTTATTTTTAGAGGCCACTGTACCGTCCGTCATCTTTGATTTGACGTCGGTATCAGCCCCGCCTGGGGAGCTGCTACCGGCTGCTAGTGGCCGCCGCACCGCACACCTGGAGACGGATGACTGGCAGGTGAAGGGACCGTCCTAGAACTACGTATCCACCTGGTCGATCTAACCCCTCCGCTCGGCCGCAGGGCAGGGCATGTCCACGGGGGGGGGGGGGGGCTTTTTATTACGGCCCTGTAAAAGGGTGATTCGTGACCGGCCCCCACCGGGACACCACTGGGGTTGTGTTGTGGAGGCAGCCCCGCACGGTACGGAGGGTAAACAGCCCCGCCGCGGGTCGTGGGGCCGGGCGGGCGGACGGCAGCAGCGGCCGTGCGGGGCCGGGTACACGACGACAAGGCTTGCAGCTTACGGCGCGCTCCCGTCCCGCCCGCAACAAGTTAGTGGCCGTGGGTACGCGTATTTGCCAAACAGCCAGGGTTTGTCCCGCATGCGGGGGCAAGTACACTCTTCATCGGGGGCCTACCGAGGTGCCCGTCGACGCCCCCCTCACCTCAAGGCTGTCGCCACAGCACAAAATGTAAGGCGGACTGACTGAACGGTAGGAGGGGGCGGAAATGCAGTTTGGAAGTCGCGCCGCGCCGCGCCGCCCGACGGATGGGTTGGACTTTATTTTATATCGTTTTCGCCCCGAAAGGCACGCCATGCCGGCCACGCCGCTCTCGCCAGTTTTATTTTGCAATTTATTATTCTGATCACACGTTCGCTGGCTGTGCACGGCTCTTGCAGAGTCGGCGCGGCGTTGCCTCTCTTCCCCCCCCCCCTCTCCGTCTGTCTGTCTCTCTCTCTGTCTCTCTCCCACCCTCCCCTCGGATCCCCATATTCCGTCGCCAACAGCCAACACCAACACCTCCTCCCTTTGCTCCCAACGGCCGCGGCCATGTCGTGGTGGTGGTGGTGGTGGCGGTAGCCAGCCGCCGCCCGTAGCCGGCCACCGCCCCGCCGTGACCATAAAATCGAGTGCTTCATGGAGTGTTTGCTTTGGTTAACTCGGTGTGCGTCTCGTCTGGTTCGGGTGTATGGCGCTGGCTGGTGTGTCTGAGGGAAACGCTTCAGAGCTTTCCGAGAAAACGTTTCAGCCGGCGGTGATAAAGTTTGTCCGAGCACTTTGTGTGTGTGGTGGGTCCACCATGGTTCACTCGATGAGGCCCCCGATGACGTCGACGAGTTTCCCGGCACGGTCGGTTTGGCGCGGACGGCAGCACCGTGTCAACTGGAGTGTGCTGGCCACGGAGCTGGCAGTTTTCAAACCGCAAATTATGGTTTCAAAAATGATGGGATGATGGTCTGTTGACCGCTGTTGACAAAACCTATGTCGTCCCGGCTTCCGCCAGGACCCCTGCCTTCAACTTCGGTGATCTTACGGGAACCGGTGCTTTACGGCTGCTAGTTGGCCCCGGGACACAGCACTAGAACCCGCTACCCGGCTTGCGCCGGACGGATCTCCCGGCAACCCCTAGCCCGCGCCTATGCGCGAGGCCCCCTCCGCTAACCACGGCCTCCGGGACTCCATTATACTGTAGTGCCCTTCAACCGCAGTCTGGTTTGGCCCCATAAATCATGGGAGTCCGCCCCTGCGAAGATTTGGAGGACATAGGTTCCCTTCGTACACGGCCGAAGCCGCTGTACTCTACTCGCTACGTACCGAGTAGCGGCATGTCCGCACCTGCCAGATTCAGAGAGAGGAAAACAGAAGCTTCGAACCCTAGAAGCTCTGTACATCCCCCGAGTCTCCCCCTGGATTTCTCCAGAGGCACAGAACGCCCCCGGGCGGGACCCTCGAATCTAGGGAATTGAACCCTAGACCCTCGGGACCGGGGGTTTGTGCCGGCGGCGCCTTAGCCCGCACGGTCGCTTGGACAGCCATACCTACGTCACGTTCGGAAGTATACCCTAGCCACTGTCCTCCGAGCTTTGTCACAAGAAAAAGTTGAGCGACCGGCAAGAGTTGAACCACGGATCTGTCGGTCGCCGACCGGTCCACTTACCCATGCGGCCATCGAGCCACGGACGTGGCCACAGCGCGCTCCCGCTACTCTAGCCACTGTCATATCGCAGAGGAGAACGCCGAATACACGTGTAACGCGGTGTAACGGCGTGACGCAGACCCGACCCTGCGCGTTTGTTTCGTTAGTCGCAGCGAAACGAAAAGACAAGAAGAAAATATAGCAACAATGAACACGGCGGGCGCGTGCTGCGTTTCGCCTAGTTTCCTTATTGTCCCCGCTGCACTGCCAGTCTCTCTTTCTCTCTCCCTCTGTCTGTCTCTGGTCTCCCCCTATTCCCTCTCTCTCTCTCTCTCTCTCTCTCTCTCTCTCTCTCTCTCTCTCTCTCTCTCTCTCTCTCTCTCTCTCTCTCTCTCTCTCTCTCTCTCTCTCTCTCTCTCTCTCTCTCTCTCCCCCTCTCTCTTGCTGCACCGTGCCGGGATTTTTGCTGGCAATGTGCCTTTGTCCCGTGTCGCCCGGGCATCGCATCAGAGCCCAGGCGTTGTTGTGCTTCACTGCGGGGGAGTTTTAATTGGAGCCCCCCTCCTCCCCCTCCCCTCACCGTTCCCCAGCCGTCTTCTAATTAGCACTTTGATTTTCATGCGTCTGGTTGGCGTCGGCATAGGAGCGGCAAATGTGGCCCTGGCCGGGAGTCGAACCCGAACCCCGAGCGCCGCGATTCACACACAATGCGCCTCCGCCTTTCTTCTTTCGTTCTCAGGATTTGAGTGCTGCGCGGCCGTCCGCTGCCCGGCATGAGCAGTCACTAGCCCGTTAGAAAATTACGTAACCCCCTCCGTATCGCGCCGACGTAATTAGACCACGTGCTCACAAGGTCAAGAGCATTCCGGGGAGATACCCCCTGCGGGCGCGGCGGGGCGCGGAGAGTAGCGGCCGGAATGCGTGACGCTGTTATGCAGTCGTCGGCCTGCGTTCACGTGTTTCGCGGACGAGCTCCAGCGCCATCACTATAGCATAACATAACTGGTGCACACGTAGTGCCGAGTGCACCGCGCGGGGTATTGACGGGAGTGTGGGACGGCTCTCGAGCCCGGCCGGTGCTGTGCGTGCCATCCGCGGACAGCGACAGCCCGCGTCCCGCCCTGCTGTCTGTGCTGCCGAGATGAAAATCAGAAAAATGCCAAAGAAAAATCAAAATAATTCAGGATTAAACCGATGCTGTCTTTTTTTATCGGTGTACGTCGAGAGGGGGCTGGCAGTGACGGCCCCCTCGGCTCGGTTGCTGCTGCTGCTGCTGCTGCTGCTGCTGCTGCTGCTGCTGCCTCCCCTTCCCTCTGTTGCAACAATCCTTTTACTTTCCTGACTACACACGGTTGGTCGGTCCCTCTGGTCCCTCTGGCCATGCTCTGGTCCCAGGTCTCGGGTCCTGGGTCCACCGTCCGCTCTCGGTTGCGCTCAAGGCCAGCAGCGCAGCAGCTGTTTTTGCTGCTGGGCGCGGCGGTGGTGGCGGTGGTGGCGGCGGTGGCGGTGGTGGCGGCGGTGGCGGCGGTGGCGGCGGTGGCGGCGGCGGAGTGGTTCCGAACGCGATGCCCAGCCTGTCATGCGATCCGGGCGGGGACGTGACCGGCGGCAGCAGTTATTGTCTGTGTTGGCATCTTAATCTTTTGCTCCGCTGTCGCGCGCGGCCCTGCAGTGTTCCAGTGTTGGCAGCCCGTGCGCCGGCTCACCCCCCCCCCCCGCCGCGCCCGTTCCTTCAAATGGAGATAAACGCCCTGCCCTCGTGAGGTCGTATCTGCAGCGGCGGCGGCCCCCCGCGGCCCCCCGCGGCCCTCCCCCACGGCTGGGCCCTCCAGGACCACTCGGAGTACCGCGGCGGGTGGCATGTCACGCCGACAACGGCCTCCCCTTCCCGGTTTGCGCGCCCTCATTAGGGGTTTACAAACAATTACACCAGCCACACGTAAAGCGCTCGCGCCACACGCACCCGTATCCTCCTTTTATTCGGCCCTCGGCTGGGGGCTGGGGGCTGGGGGCTGGGGGCCGGGGGCTGGGGGCCGGGGGCTGGAGGCCGGGGGCTGGGGGCCGGGACCGAGGGTATCCCATGACGGGCGTGGGTAGCGGAGCCGAGGCCACGGCGTGGCGTGGTGTGTAGTCTGGTGGCTCTGGCTGTCCCGGGCCCCGGCCGTGCCGTAAACCTGGCCGTGAAAGTGCGCCGTTCGGGCCGTGATAAAATTGGTAGAGGAGGCACACGATTGTGCCCGGGCCCCGGTGACGGTGACATACGCTGTACCCGGCACAAAGTAAGCGGGGCCGTCCATCAAGTGCTGCGCGTCCACGGCGTCAGGTCATCCTAACCTAACCTTAATTCGCAGCGGCAGTCCGGGTACACATGGCGCCTGATGGGTAGGCAACCACCGACTGCTGCGCGCACGCGTGTCGTGCGGGCTGGCCTACCCTGGGACGCGCAGGCGCTCGGCCTGCCTCTGCCCGCCGGTGACGTCACACGTCGGGCCATCCTCCCCGACCCACGCGCCTCAAAGACAGCAGAGGATGGGCCGCGGCCGCCGGCGGGTGTCGGCCGATATGCGTCCAAACCCAAGCCCATTACCATCAGCCGCGGCCCGTCGTGTGTGTTCTCTGTCGCACACCCGCCGGCTCGTGGCTCGTGCCGGAGGTGGGACGTGTGTATGTGTGGGCGACGTGGGGACGCCTAGCCTAGCCTAGCCCAGCCCAGAGCTCCTAGTTCTGGTGCCCCCGTCACCGGCCCCCGGGCCCCCGGCCCCCGGCCCCCGGCCCCCGGCCCCCGGCCCCCGGCCCGCGGCTCCCGGCCCCCGCTGAGTCACTCCGTGCAGCCTCTACCGCTCCGCATACCCGCGCTGCTCTCACTGCACGCGGCCGGGCCGAGCCACGACGGCCAAGGTCGAAGTCATGACCCGATGTAGTATCGCCGCTCATTCGCTTGGCAGAAGTAGGCAATGGGCAAATACGGGAGGCACAAGGGCTGCAGTGCTACAGTATAGGCAATGGGACAATGGGCATCGCGGCGACGGGGCAATGCACAATGGCCGCCGCTACCGCCGCCACTGCTGCTGCCGCTGCCGGACGGTGGTCACCCGGTCAATGGGCAGTTTGCCTTAATTCAAGGCCACCGCCGCTCTGCCGCCTTGCCCGTCCTCTGGCTGTACTGCCCCGTCTCATCCCGCACACACACACACACACACACACACACACACACACACACACACACGAAAGACACCGCCCTGCCCATTTCTCACGAGAGCACAGCGTCGGGTTTCGAGGAGAACGACGCAAGTGAGAGGAGCGGCCGGGCGGCAGAACCAGAACCGGTAGTTAGGCCTCGGCGTCGGCCCCCGTCCTGGCTGGTGCTGGTGCTCCCTGCCTTATTTGGCCCTGATGGACCTGACAGCCGGGGGCGGCCGCGGCAGCGAGGCGAGGCCCTCCTTGGCCTCAGCGGGGAGCATGATAAGTCGTCGTCGTCGTCGTGTTGCTGTGCGCGGCACACGAGGACACCGTCGTCGCCGCCCGCCGAGTGTCCGGCTCGGGAGTGCATCATGTGGCGTGCGCACACGGCGGCCTGGCGGCCCGTGTCGTGTGGTCGGTCGTGGTCGTACCCGGGATTGATGACCGCGGGTTCGAGTACTATCGATGGCAGCCGAGGCCGAGCCGAGTCCCCGCGAGTGCAGGAGGCGTGCACGCGACCCGCTGTGCCGCTGTGCCGGGGCCGGGTCCCGGGTCGTTGTTGTCGGGGCGGCCTGTCCCGGCCAAAGGCGCCACGCCATGCCGCCGAACACGCCCGGCGCGGCCTGGCACGGCCCCTGCAATGGCTGTGTCGGTGTCGTGCTCGGCTGTGGCAGGGCGCCCTGTTTCGATCATATCGTTGCACTCGCCCTCTCGCTGCCTCCGCTCCGCTCCGCGCTGCTCTGCAAATGTTTTCGGCCCCGCCTCGGCTCCGGGCTCCGGGGGCTCCGGTCCCGGCCCGGACGGACTCGGCGCCGGCGCGGACTCGGCTCGTACCGCCGCCGCCGCCGCCGCCGCCATCATCAGCGTCGTCGCCGTCGTCTTTGCCAGGCGAGGGGCTATTGGCGATGGGTTATGCAATCGAGCCCCGCCCAGCCCAGCCCGGCCCGCCCGCTGCGCGCCCAGGGCCCTGGACGCGGCGCCCTGCTCTGCTCCGCTTTTGCGTCTGGACGATGCGGAGAGAACTCGTCCGTGCATCGCCGGTGCACATAAAGGGCTCAAGAGGTCTCTCAGCACAAAACATAAAGATGAAAAATAATCAATGTACACCTCAAAAAGAGTCGGTTAAAAAAATGGGAAAAGTCAGAAAAAAAAACACAGAAAGGAAGGTAAAAAAAGTAATTCAGAAAAAGGTGGAAAAATTTCAGAAAAACTAGAAAATATCCAAGGAAGAGCCGCAGAGAAAAATATAAGAAAATCAGGATTTTGATTGTAAATCATGCTGCCCTTGCATCACGACTGCATTCGGCCCTTCCTCTCTGAGGTCTTGTCCCTCCCTGTGTACAAGTGTACAGATAAGCGAGTAATTGTGTGAGTGCGTTTTTGGTCTGGAGTCCCTTGCGGCGGCGCTGCGCTGAGCGCTGGCTGTTGGCTGGCTGTGGGTGTGGGTGGGTGGGTCTGGCATGTAGCTGCACCGTTAAAAGCAGCAGCAGGAGGGGCCGAGGCGGTTGGACGGCGTGAGAACGCAGTCTGCATGCAGCACCCCCCCCCCCCCATCCTCCCCACAGCCTTTGTCAACACTCGCATTGCCACTCGCAGGAAAGGTGGCGGCGGTGGCACTACGCCACGGAAACGACGGGGTTGGTTGGGGAGAAAGAAGGTTCTTGCCACCGCAAGATGGATCAGGCGGGGAGAGTGAGAGCGCGCGATCGGTCTTTGACTATCTCCCTCTCCCTCTCCCGTCCCGAGGCAGCAGAGGGGCGTTTGGAAGGGGTGCGGCCGGCGGGGCCATCTCAGCAAATTGGAAAAGTAAACACAGTCGAAATTATACCCTGTCGGTGTCGCTTGGCGAGTTATTGCGCTGCCCAGGCACACGTGAAAGCAGCCAGGCGCGTATTTAGGGGAAAGACCACTACCTGGGGGGGGGGTGTCAAGGGGTCGTGACACCCCCCCCCCCCCCCCCCCCAAAGCCCCCTCCCCCCTCAACCGAAATCCTGCGTACGCGCATGGAAGCAGCGTCTTGCGACCGTTTGTGACCGGACACGGTTTACTGCTCCGCTCCCCGCGCAGAGAGTGGCCGTGATGAATGAACGTACCTCTTGCGGGATAACAATCTGCTCTGCTCCCGCAGGGCTGCCGGGCGGGGGCGGCGGGGGCTCCCGGGCGGCCGATGTGATGCGTCCAGCTGATTGTATTAGTTTTTAGCAGATGATGCGTCAGCTAGCTTTAACTCTCTAGGTAAGCCGTAAACAGGTTTGGTTAGTAGGCTAGGTTTAGCAGGTTAGGTTAGCAGCGGCAGCGTCATTTGCTAGCGTCCTTGTATGGCCAACCAGTGCCTCTGTACATTCAGTAGGCAAGACACTGACGAAGTTTGCTGAGAAAATGGAATCCTCTCTCTCTCTCTCTCTCTCTCTCTCTCTCTCTCTCTCTCTCTCTCTCTCTCTCTCTCTCTCGCTCTCCCCCCCCCCCCCCCCGCGTGTACTCTGCGTGGTGAGTACGGTGCTCCGAACCAGATCCGCGTACCTCAACGGGGACCTGGCAGTCAATTACGTCTCTGCCCGGAAGAACCTAACCGGAGTGATAACATTGTTCGACGGGGGCCTGCACTCGTGTGCCGCGGAGGTGGGGGCGGCAGACGGCGGGCCCGGCCCTCACCCTGCCTGCGGCTCCGCAGTCGTGGCCTCCGCACTGAGGCCGGCGGACCTCCGCGTCGCCATGGTCCTCTCGTCGCCTGAGTGACGCCACCCAGGATCACGATGAGGAGACCGGTGACGTCCTGCGGAGGGGTCAGCGGCGGAAGCGGGTGCGAGAGAGACAGAGGACCCGGTGAGAAATGGCGGCCACGATCGACGCTGAATCGATGAACCGGCGCACACGGGCTCGAATTCCCGCGGAAGCGTGGTTCGTTTTACGGCAATATCCTTGCTTTGACGTTCAGACGCTTTGAACCCGAATACGTCGATCCGTCGTCATTTGGACGCATTCATTTCTCACTAAGAGAGAAGAGCGATCTCTGTCTGACCCGAGTAGAGAAGTGGTAGTGGCGCGGCGTGGATATTATCCGGACGTCACAGTAATGCAGAGCGGTGTGACATCGTTGCCCTGACTGTGTTTCGTGACCCCACGCCAGACGCGGTGATGCCCTCCTTCTCGTCTTGGGCTGCGTGCTGCTAGTGGTCTTGGCGTCGGTGCGCGTCTCCGCCCGCTCTGTCAGCGGCCTCCCCGTCGCTACGACGCACTCCCCACCGCCGACCGCCTCCCCCGGTGTCTCCAAGTGCATGGACTTGCACGCCGAGATGTCCAACTCGACGAAAGATCACTACCTGGAGATGTGCATCGAGCGAAACGCCTGCGTCGACGTGCCCGCCGACTGGGTGAGGACCGTGCGCGCCATCAACACCCACGGCCGCTCCTTCTTGGCCTGGGAGAAAGCCGGCTGCAAGGGCAAGTCCCACCTGTACTCCAGGTGTGCGCTCGTTTGAATTTCTCATCTCCTCGAAATATTTTGGGCGCGCAAAAACAAACCACCCTGATCCCGTGCTGTGATTGGTTGTGCCAGGCCGAGCCGCACGCCCTACCAGTACCCCTCGCTGAAAGCTATCAGCTACGTCTTCGACGACGGGGACAAGATGCCTTACCGGGCGGCGCAGGGGTCAGAGGGGCGCATGCAGGGCCGCAACCTCAAGAACATCAGCAAAAACAACAACAACAACAATAATAATAATAACAACGTTGACGGACCGCAGAGCAGCAATAACAACAATAATAATAATAATAACAATAACAACAACAGCAACAACGAGGGTCACCGTGCACCCAGCACCGTCAACCCGAGCGCCAACCCGGATGAACCGCATGATCTACTAACGGCGTTGATCGTGAACCTCGAATTCACGTCAATTGTGACCCATACTCAACCAGTAATTATTTTCCCGGATTATCCGGACGTCGTCTTCGTGCCAGCCCGAGGTGAGCGCCTGGACGTTAGGCAGTCCGGTTAAGCACGCGTGCGTTGGCGCTCCGGGGATTGCCTACCTCCCAGGCGTATAGGGTCCTGCGGAACGGAAGTCGGATGTTCGAGGGGTGCATATCTTTGTAGATACTTGTCAACTCTAATTGAATTATTTTTACCCCCCTCTCCTCCTCTGTTTGCATCACGGCGTACTGCGCGCACCTTTTCTCTCAACAACATCAGCGCCGTGATGAGCTCGGCACAACACACACACACACACACACACACACACACACGCACACGCACACACACACACACACACACTCACCGGAAATTCATATCAACAGCCTGTTACTGGTCGACCGAGTAGTAACGCTTTGAATAGCACATGAGCAGCGGACACACAGTACAGCAGCAGTGGTGTGATCTGGCAATGTGTCTCACGTCCTACATGGTTAGTCTGTATGCGGTGTTACGACGGTTGGTGGTGGTGTGTAAAGTCGGCGCGGTGCGGCAACACGCAGCGGTGTAGCCAACCCACCCACCACACAGCAGCAGTGTAGCCAACCCACCCACCACACAGCAGCAGTGTAGCCAACCCACCCACCACACAGCAGCAGTGTAGCCAACCCACCCACCACACAGCAGCAGTGTAGCCAACCCACCCACCACACAGCGTTTTGGGGACAACGCGGCGGCATAAGGGGCTGCAACATACCGAGCGCGCGCGCGCGCGTGCGCACACTGTGACGTCAGATGGATGGCGACCCGCGAGTTGCCCCCCTCCCCCTCCCCTCCCCCTTCCCCCAACGAAGCGCGCGTGGAATGCTATTAGTATCGCAATAATTAGCCACGGCCGCCGAGCCGCGCTCGATGGCGCCGAGAGCCCAGATAGGGGTGACTGCTGCGGGGCCGGGGGCGGCCGGGGGCGGCCGGGGGCGGCCGGGGGGCGGCGCCGCAAGCTGCTGATGACGCCGGCATGGCGGGGACTCTGATATATGCGATCTGAATCCGCGGCCGACACCTCATAGTGTGTGTGTGTATCGCGCGCCGTTTCGGGGCTGCTGCCCCTCTATACATGTACGTCGTTCGCTTCAGGGCAGGAGATGTTTGTTAGAATAATAATACTAATTATTATTATTATTATTATTATTATTATTATTATTATTATTATTATTATTAACGCGCGCGTTTCGCTGGGATGTTGGTTGGTTGTCGGTGGTGGTGCGTCGCAGCAGAGCTACCGTGTATTTGCTGCAGCGAACCTCTGCCCCTCTGCCTGTGCCTGCGTGTGTGTGTGCGTGCGTGTGACGTGTGAGTTTGCACAAGTGGCAGTGCGCGATGCGACACATATACTCGGCACGCGCGGCGCTGCAGCGTTGGCCGCGCGCTTTCTGCTCCTGTGCTCGGCTTCTCTGGCTGCCCCCGCCCGTCCCGTCCTCGCGTGGTGTTTGAGAATTCCGGCATTCCATAGCAGCAGTAGTAGCAGTCACAGTAGCGGCACACACGTGTGCGTGCGTGCGTGCGTGTGTGCATTTCTTCTTTATACAATTTTTTTTTCTCGCTGCTGTATTTTCCCCTCGCTCATATTTCTTTTTTTTTTTTCCTCCACCTGCTTCCCTTCGTCGAGTCCTCTCTGGACACAAGGAAGAGATAGCGGTGACCGGGGTGGGGGGGGGGGGGGGGTGCATGGCGCGCAACACGGTGTGGTGTGAGCACCTGTGCACGGTAGCTGCTGCGCCCGGTGTAGTGTTACAAAGCCACGCCGACCGTTAGTACTCGAACCCGCGACATAGGCGGCTGCTGTCACGTCATAATTTTCCACCCCACATAACGTCAGTGCATGGTCGTGTCCATAAAAAGACGACAGGTAAAGCACGCCCGCAAGCCTACACTACGTCATTTTAAAAAATTCTCACAATTTTTGACAAGAACACCGCTAAAATAGTACTTATTTTTGTGAATTATTAAGTGTTTAAAAATTTTATTGCAGCACGAAGCAACGGTTCAAGAATTTTCCAACTTTAAAAAAAAATGTTAAAAAATGTGTAGCGGAAGTGTTGTGTGCGTGTTTTGTAATGCCCACCCACATTCCGGAATGGTGCCCGAGGCTCATGCCAACAGCGTATGGCCACGACTCGCCGGGTGACAGTGCGGGGCTGGACGACGTATGACCCCCGGTAAAGTAAAGGTGGTACGCAGCGCTCTTCTGTTGAGATTGCTAGGCTCGGGCCTGAAATGCTCGCACGCTCACTCACACTGCGGTGGTAGTAGTAGTTGTGGTAGTGGAGAAAGGTCACGCGAGACTCAGGAGGGGGAAGGGGGGGGGCGGTGCCCCCGGCAATCATGGCTAATTCCACCCACTGCGCTCCAAACCTCACTCCAGGGGGTTGCAACCCCCTCTTCATTCTGCCTCTCCCAACCTTCATCATCATTCCTGCACCCTCTCTCTCTCTCTCTCTCTGGCCCTCTCTCTCCCTCCCTATTTCTCCGCCCTTTTCCAACCACTACCACTGACCTCTGGCGAGTCCCCCGCCCTCCCCCTCCCTCACATCCATCTCCCCCTCCCCTCCTCACTTGACTTCCAAGGAGGCAATCAGTCTTCGTCAGGGCAGTGCTGCCTCTGCGAGCCGCCGCCTCACCGCGCCGCGGGCAGCGAGGGCTCCTGTTTTGGCGCGGGGAGGGGGCGGGGGCTGCTCAGTTTGTGGAAATGGAAGGGGTTAGTGTGTTTCACCTCACCTGCCTGTTTGATTTGCCAGGCAGAGCTCTGAGCAGTAATGTATCCTCAGGGTGAGACGAGGGTCCTAAGGGACCCCAGGGGCCGTGCCGGTGCCGTGCCGGTGCCGTGCCGGTGCCGTGCCGGTGCCGTGCCGGTGCCGTGCCGGTGCCGTGCCGGTGCCGTGCCGGTGCCGTGCCGTGTTGCTGCCAGAGGTGACGTGTGGCGGGGGCGGGGCGTCTTGCCGCGCCGCCTCAACCCGACCGCCCCAGGTCCCGCCGGGCGAGCGTGCGAGATAGACGGAGACGGTGACGGTCACCCATCTCCCTCCCACCCGCCGTTCAATCGACCGATTCCGAATAACACTGGTCGGAGTCCGACACTGGCCCAGCCGCACACTGTCAAAATAGCGGTGTCCGAAAAAGCTTTTCAGACGCGTTAAGACAGCAGGGGGTCGGCTCGTGAGATTCCCATGGGCATGTCGGCCCAGCCCGCCGCACGGCCGGCCGGCTCCGCTAGGCCCCCGATGACGGCCGTGGCACACGGAACGCACGCCTGTCAGCCGCGAGCAGGGCAGGGAACCCACCGGGCCGAGCCGAGCCGAGCCGAGCCGAGCCGAGCCGAGCCGAGCCGAGCCGGCGCCGTTTCGTGCTCATGTGTCGAGCAAAACAGTCGAGTCCGAAATCGAGTCCACCACTGCGGTTCCTGTGAACGCGCTGACGACGCCGTACTCCGTCAGGGAGGGGACTGACCCCACCGGGATCACACACACACACACACACACACACACACACACACACACACACACACACACACACACACACACACACACACACACACACTCGCCGGTCTCGAGTTGCACTTGCTCCAGCGTCTCCGCCAGATGCACGATGCGTCGTCTCGGCCATTTATAGCCCCGCTGCTGCTGCTGCTGCTGCTGCTGCTGCCACGATTGGTCCCGCACCGCCGGCACGGCACCCACGGCACCGGCCCGACCCCGACGCCTTTTACTGTTCTCCACTTCATATCTTGTAATTCGCTGCTCCGTGCGTTACTATTTTCCGGACAGGTTACGATACGAGTGCGCGCGCGCGAATGGAAAGATGATTAAAGGAGCTATCAAACTTACCTACACTCCCCCCTCCCCCTACCATACCCATCTCAACTCAGCATGTGTGTGTGTGTGTGTGTGTGTGTGTGTGTGTGTGCGCGCGCGCGCGTGTGCTCGGTCTGTTCCCATAGCAACATACAGACAGCAGAAAGGGATTCTGCTGTGTAATAAACTCGACCTCTCAGCCGAAGAAATGGAGAGAGAGACAGCAGGGAGAGAGAGAGAGAGAGAGAGAGAGAGAGAGAGAGAGAGAGAGAGAGAGAGAGAGAGAGAGAGAGAGAGAGAGAGAGAGAGAGACGCGTCCTACGTGGAACAGCTCGCAGAGCGCGTTACCCCTTCGTCTCCCCCTTCCCCCTCTTTCCCAATCCAAGCCTTCGTGTGTGTGTGTGTGTGTGTGTGTGTGTGTGTGTGTGTGTGTGTGTGTGTGTTGTGTGACAAGGGCAGCAGAACTCCTTCCCACATCGCGTACGCATGTGACATCGCGACGTTGGTTCCGGAAGGGACCCGGAGGAGGGGGGGGGGGGGGGGGGTTGTGATGGGACAGAGCGAGATAGCGGTCGAGATAGCGCGGGGAATGCATGCACGGAGGGCATATACTGGCGACATGGGAGTCGACTGCACGGCCTCCTAGGCGGCCCGAGCCGTCGGCCTGGTGAGCCGCCCCCATGCAGCCGCTCTCCGGGATTAGTATGCACTTGCCATGCCAAAAACAGCCAACCCCTCCCGGAGCTGCTGGGAGACCACGCCGTACGCCCCCCCCCCCCCCCCCACTCCCGACCGCTTTTATTAAAGCCACTGCGTTGTGAGGTTTACGAGAAAAAGTGGCGAAAGGGAAGCAAGGGGTGCGCGTTGGCGCTGCAGACAGCGGCGCGGCGCGGCGGGAGGCCGTCACTGCCAGGGACGCGGGTTCGAAGCCGGCTGGCGGTGATGAGGCTGCTGTCGGGGTGTGGTCGTCCCCCCCCCCCCCCCCCGGGCCCCCCTCTGGCCATATGGCGTGCGTGTGGCGTGTCACTTTCCTCCTCGAGACGAGGAAGTGACGGATCGCGCCGCACGGTCGTGGGAAGCACCTTTCACCCGCCGGCCCGGGCCGTTCACTGCGCAGATCACGTCACCCGGCCGCCGTGGCGCCTGCGAGAGCCGGGGTAGGCCAGCCCGCGCGACACGTGTGCGTGCAGCGGCCGGTGGCTGCCTACCCGGCAGGCGCCATGGCCTGCCTCCCCGGCCGGCGGCCTGGGCCCGCCCCCGTCCCCGCTCTGCACGTGCGCGTCGGCGACGAAACAGTAAAAGCGCGTCGGCGTCGCGCCTCGACGGGGGACGCATCTGCCCGAACGGCGGCAGCGGCGACGACGACGGCGGCGGCGGCTTCGTTTTTACCGCCTTCTGCCTAAAATATTCGCCCCCCCCCTCCCCCACACACGCGTTTTCTCTTTTAGCAGCGCGGCGCGTTGTGAGGGTCGGATGGGATTCTTCTCTACGTGGAATCTGGTCCATTTGTGGGCCGGCGGCGAGCGGACGCCATGCCGATGCGGGCAAAGTGTGTGACGCTGCTGTAGCCAGGCGGGCCGACGGCGGCCAACGGCGGCCAACGGTGTGCAAGCGGAGCCGAGGGGGGCTTCGGGACTCGGTAATAAATGGGATTAAAGCTCGTTGCGAAATCCGAGTGGCAGCGGCGTCCGTGTCGGGGGTGATACCTCGGCTGCCGCTGCCGGACCCTGCCACCGCTCTGTCTCTCTCTCTCTGCCCTCACCATCCCCGCCGTGTATCTGTCTCTGTCTGCTGCACGACAAACCCCTGGAGACGTTGCGCTGCCGCTGCGCGGGCCTTCGGCGGCGACAAAATTAAAAGCGAGGCGGCGACGGCGACGGCGGCGCGCTTGCTGCTGGTATTCAAAACGTTTATAGTGCGATGGAGCAACGACCCGGGAGCCGGGAGCCGGGAGCCGGCCCACCCCTCGGCGTGCCGCCCCGGCCTGCCGCACCCCTCGGAGACATTGGCAGTCTGAATGAGCGGAGTGCGGAGCAGGGCTGTCTGGCCTCCGGTGCCTCCGGTGACTCCGGCCGCACCTGGATCGTGTCGCTGTGTGTCACGTGACAGGTCTGCGGCCATCCGGCCGATGGAGATGTCGCCATATAACCCTGTAATCCCGGCCCGGACCGGCCGGGGATGGGCCGGCGGCAGTCTTTACGAGGCGCTCGCACTCGAAGGCGAGGCCCTTTTACTGCGCGGATCGCATCGGCTGGTCTGGGCTGGGGACGGCTGCCGCTGCCGCCTCCTGCGCCTCGCCCGGGATGCGCCTCCAGGCTGCAGCTCGCTACTGCCACGCCCGGCCACGCCCTCACCAGAGGTAATCGCAGCCCCGGCCGGTTATTGCGAATCTGAATCTGTTGCCATATTGTGCGCCCGTCATACCGCGGCGGCGGCAGGGCTGTAACTGGACGACGCGGACGACACGTCCTCCGACACGGCAGCGAGACGGGCTGCGGACTGGAGGATCGACGCCGCCGTGCCCCCGGCTGCCGGCTGACCGCGAGCGGCGGGGCTTCGGAATGGTACCCGCGATGATGTCGTGTGTACGTAACCTTTTGAGCGCGCCCCGGCCGCGGGCAGCCAGCGCGGGCGGCGCGGACCGCCTTGTGGCCGACTTGTGGTGTGGGTGTGGCGCCGCGCCGGCTGACATTTCGACACCAGCACACGGCAGTCATGTGTGAGTAGTGCACACACACACACTGTAGGATTTTGGAAACTATGATATGATTTAGAGTTATTGATTGGTTGCCTGATCGGGAGGATATTGTATTGATTGAAGAAAGAACCACAAAGCAATTGGAAAGAGTGATAACTATACTTATAATTCAAAGAAAAACTTGCTCGCACAGAATACCTTACTCTAGAAAGTTATGGCAGTAACAAGCATCAATCAGAAAAATAGAGACAATTGAGTAACATAGCAGGCACAACGAAACAGATTTGACTGATACAAAACATTTAAAAACTAACATCCGTCTTCAACGGGCACACGACAACTGTCCCACGCTCAGAAACACAATACCACACACAACACACAACACAGCACAACACAGCACAACACACTAGGGACGCTCTCCCTCTTCCGGCACTTCCACCACTATCAACACGCACACACACTGGGAGGGGGGCGCGGAGGCACTGTGTTCTTCAGGGGAGCTCTTGTGTGCTCGACCCCAAAGCAGTGAGTAGTGGGAACGCTGGTCACACTCGCGGGCCGCGAGTGGCGGAGGGTGAGCGCTGGTAATCCTTTGGTGTTGGTGTGTTTACGTCGCGCGGTTGTGTCGGCGCGACGGAGTTGGAGCGGCAGGCGGGTCGCGAGAGCGGGCGGTGGACTTCAGCCGGACACGGTCTCGGAAACGGTGATGACTCTTTTGCTGCTTCTAAACAACTGCCTCTTCCAAGTCAGCCCTCGGCCCTCCCGGGCCCTTCCGAGTCCGTCTTCCGTCCAGCCTCCGCCGAGCCGGCAGAAATCGCTCCAAAACCGAAGTCGGGCCTCCAATCAGCATGCGTGTTACAAATTAGTGCCCGCCCCCGCCGGTGTCACCGAGGGCGAGGGGGGGCGAGGGTAGGGGCTCTTCTGTCTTCGGGTCCTCCGGCCGCCCCCTCCCCTGCACATGCACGCCTACGGGATGTTTCGTTCCGCCGGCCCGGAGCGCACTCCGCTCGCCCGCCTGCCTGTCTGCCTGCTGGGTCTTGCCGCCTGGGCCCGGCGCGGGGCCGCGCCGGGGGAGGCTGTGGATGTCCGGGCCCGTGGTCCCTGGGGCCTTCACGCCCGCGGAGATTCCGAACGGGGGCGATGACGCGAATGCCGTGCACGCAGTTCGCGGTTCGCGGCATCGCACCGGTAGGCCACGGGCAGGCCGTCGCCTGTGCGCCAAGCGTCCAGGCACCGTTGGATTTGTCATCCACAGCTTGGCGACAGGAACCCAGCCGTGTTCCCGTTGACTTACACACTAGTCTTAATCTAGTCTACAAACTAATCAATGAGGCCGCGAGCGGCCCAGATCTCGGGCACATTTCGCGCCATTGCGAGTCAGAGTGTCCGGCCCAGGGCGGGAAGGTGGCGCAGCGGGGCGTGTCAGGAAAGGCGATGCAAGGCAGGACTCCACACGTGCAAGCCGTTTCCATGTCACGGTGCGGGCAACCCTGCCGACGGCCCGGACTGTCTCCATTTCACATGGGCAGCCCATTTGCCACGCCTATCGGCAGGCGACTCGTTCGGCTCCCCGCTGTGCTTCGTTGTTTCTCGACCCTGGCCAGTTTCGGGAAAGGGCCGCGTTGGAGGCAGCGCGTCACGGGTGATGTTCGCCAGTACCACATCCTATTCGAATGGGCACGAAACTGGCCTCCATGACATCTGGCGACAGTTTTTCAGTGTGCCGCCTCCCCCGCGGCTCCACACGCATGGCCTCGCTCGCTGGTGGGCGGTATGCAGCACTTTTCGCCGAACTGCTGGCCGTTGGACCACACAGATACCCAGCTCAGTTTCTGGCGGTAAAGTACAGCATCCGTCCTCCCGGCGACAGAATCGAATTACCCGGAAATATTTGGGGGTGGCGGTGCGCACCGATGCTGATTAGTTTAATTAATACACCCGATTTAAAGCAAAAAATGGTGCCACCTCACAACACACACACACACACTGCCTTGCAAGGCGCACGCCGGGATACTAAATGACGGGGTCGGACGCCACGGGAGAAGAAAAAAAAAGGAAAAACAATAAAAATGGTACAGTCACGCATTTTCCCGCATCACGATCAAGAGGCCCTGGGAATGTTGGCGGGGCCGTTCACGGAGAGTTACGTTACGCCGGGTCGATGGTCGTTGTTACTGCGGCTCAGTCACACCAAATGGTATTTAAAAAAAAATAGAACTTAAAATTCAAATGGAAAAAAATTCAGATTTAAAAAATTCGGTTTACAATGTTACAGAGATAAATCACAACAACAAAAAATTACAAGCAATTCACCCACAAACAAATGCCCCCCCCCCCAAAAAAAAAAAATCAAAAAAAATCAAGGAAATATTCGACTAATTGAATTGAACTGGTCGGGGCGTTGCACTGCGGGTTCCATAGCGCGGTCCAGTCCAGCGTGGCGCCGGCTGGGCTGGGCTGGCTGCCCTGGCTGCACGGTGTTGATCGCACGACCAGCGCCGCGCCTCACCTCGCCTCGCGGCCCCGCCCGCCCTATTATGTAACCGCGGGCCCGGCCGGCCCAGCAGGTCACAGGCGGCCGCGGGCCTCCCCCTCTCCCCCCTCGGGCTGATCGTAATCCTGGCATCATGAGCGCCCCGCAGCACGCGCCCAGGACGCCGTGAGCCGTGAGGCCGCGTGAGGCCCGTCCGGGGAATCCTCTCCTATCCTCATTCGTATTATTATTATTATCCTCCCGCGCTCCGGGCGGACGCATTGCGTTCCTCGTCGTGTGGCTCTATGCCGGTGCCTCGTCCCGCCCGCCTGCATGCCTGCCTGCTGTCTGTTTTACGACGCTTATTTAACGTCCCATTTTGCCCCGCCGGAGTCGCTCGCGGCACTTTGTGTATATGAAGCGACGCAGGCCGAAAAGAGGCCAAGTGCTGCACTCTGGCCCCGTGCTGAGGTGTAGTTCTCCAGAGCGGGGACTGCAGAGCATAGCTCCGGTCCAGTTAAGACGCGTCGTGGCCGCCAGGTGGGGTGTAGCTCTGTGTAGACCCGCCGGCCGGGCCGCTGCATACCAAGTGCAGGGGGCCGCAGGGGCGTCGTCTCATCGCGCAGCGTCCGCCGTGGTCGTAGGCGCCGCTGGGCGGGGGACGGAAGTGAGTGCCGGCGGCGGAAGCTCGGCGCTGGGTACCGAAAGACAGTGTGTGTGTGTGTGTGTGTGTCGCACAGGCGGCGGCCAGGCGGTGACAGGAGTGCGCTCCGGCCCCCCCGGCCCCGGCGGTGTGCCTCGGCAATAGTCATAACGGCACCTCCACGACAAGAGTCCCCTCTTAGCTGTCCTGTTCCCCTCGGAGAGCCCCCCCCCCCCCCCCCCCCCCAGCCCTGGCGGAGAGCCCCCCAGCCCTGGCGGAGAGCCCCCCCAGCCCTGGCGGAGAGCCCCACTCGCGGGTCAGCGGCGTCGTCGGCGTCGGGGAGTGAAAGCCCCCCCCCCCTCCCCTTCCCGCGGCCCCGGCCGCGGGTCGTTATGATTCTCGGGTCGCGCCGTCGATGCCCTGGATTTTTTCCGGCATGCCCGTCGCTGTGCGCGCTTGCGCCCTGCTGCTCTATACTTGGCAGCCTGCTCCGAAGCGGCGGCGGTGCAGGTTGGCAGCCTATGGTAGCCTGGCAGGCGCTCTGGCTGCGGGCAGGGCCGGGCCGGGCTCTACTCCGGGTCACGACCCACGCGTCCCGGCACCGCATTCGTCTGCGGTCTCCGCGCCCGCGCCGCCTCGCGGTCGGGTCGCGCGCTAAGGATTCCAAATCAACTTCATGCACGTCGCCGCCATGACGGGGCCGGCCCACACCGGGCCGCCGCCGCCGCACCGCCGTCACGAGGCACGTCGCGGTGCAGGCCCAGAAGGCCGTGGTGGTGGTGCCGGCGCTAATGTGCAGTCGTGCCTGCAACAGAACCGCGAAGCGACCGTTTTTCTGGGAAATGGAATGATCCTCACCAGTCGCCAGCCCGCGGCCCGGAGTGGCTGCGGTAGAGTAATGCGATTCACATGTGCCGCTGCAGAGACGTTACGTTTGCGATACGGGGTTTGTGTACGGGCGGCCGGTGGAGGGTGTGTGTGTGTGTGTGTGTGTGTGAGCTGAGGGACTGCTTTATTGGCTGTGTGGCTTATCTGCGTTGTCGGTGTTGGCACCCCTGGCGTACCCCTGGCGGACCCCTGGCGGTCCCCTGGCGGACCCCTGGCGGACCCCTGGCGGACCCCGGCGGACCCCGCCGAGTCCTGCTGCCGCGCGGTGCACCGGCGTGTCGCCCGACGACATCTTATCGGATGCACACCTCCGCCGGGGGGCGCGGACCTAAATCACGTCCCGCGTTGTGTGTGCCGAGCGCCTGCGAGCGCCGGGGTAGGCCTGCCCGCGCCACACGCGCGCACGCAGGTGCCGGCGGCTGCCTACCCAGCAGGCGCGCTGCCCGTGCCCAGACGGGTCCGACTGGGTCCGCCCTTCGTGAGGACGTACTTACTCCGTGGACGTGATGCAGCCGCACGGGGCTTGCGGACGGGCCCGGTAGCGGGGTGAGGCCAGCGCTGCTGCGAGTCGCCCACGTGCTCCAGGAAGGGGCATTGCATTTGCTGCGGGCCGGGCTCCGGTGTGCCGCCGCGCTGCCGCCGCCTCACTGCACTCGAGGAGGTGAAGCGAGAGGTGACTGAACTGAACCCGCACGGCGGCGGCGTGAGGGAGAGAGACAAGGACAGGCAGAGAGAGAGAGAGAGAGACAGAGAGAGAGAGAGAGAGAGAGAGAGAGAGAGAGAGAGAGAGAGAGAGAGAGAGAGAGAGAGAGAGAGAGAGAGAGAGAGAGAGAGAGAGAGAGAGAGAGAGAGAGAGAGAGAGAGAGAGGAGGCGCTTGTTGCTTAGGGACCACTCTTTAAGGCGAATTTCGTCCGGACTTTATACGGATGGAGAACCGGGACCTGTGATGAGCGATGACAAGTTTGGGAGGACGTGCCATATGACGTGACGGGACGTGCCGAGCCGAGGACTTTATTCGATTGCTGCGGAGGACAGACAATGCCGCCGGGGCTGTTTGTCTTAGTTAGGCCCCCTTGTTGGAGAGTTAGCGGCTCTACCCGGCGCCCGGGGGGCGGGGAAGGGGTCCCTGCTTCCCTTTTATTTCCGTGATATTACATATCGTTCCCGTTGTTTGCTGTGTTTCGATTTCAGCCTGCTGGTGGTGGTGCTGCTGCTGCTGCTGCTGCTGCTGCTAGAGCTGGAGCGAGCTGGAGTTACTGGAACCTCTACGGACCTTACACCTTCACGGCGCCGGCGGCGAGTGCGAAAGACGACGGCGTGACAAACGTGACGGGACGCGGGGCGGCCACAGCAGGGCGGCCGCCGCCCGCCCGCTCACAAAAGATTTGCTTTTCGTTGCGTCGCGTCTGTGTTGTTTGCCGTGTTACCAAGTGGCGGTGCGCGCGGGGCCGCGGCGCGGGCGCTGCGAATCGCTCGCGAACGGCGGCAGGTGTGTGTGTGTGTGTGTGTGTGTGTGTGTGTGTGTGTGTGTGTGTGTGTGTTGACGGAACACGTCATTCACAAGTGTCACCGCGCCCTACAAGGATACGCTTGCTTGTGCGCAGGTGGTGTTGGCGGCAACAAGTGTCTGAAACTCGGCCCGTAGCCGGGCGTAGTGTGCAGCGGCGGGCTAGCCCCGGCGCGATGGCCGAGGTGTGACACATTTCTTTTGTTTCTGCGGGCACATGTTGGCGGCTGTATGCACGGTCACGGTCGTCTCTCCAGAGACTCGGAATTATTTCGCCGCGACGAACGGCAACGGCGTTAGAGAAAGACAGAGAGAGGGGGAGAGAGAGAGAGAGAGAGAGAGAGAGAGAGAGAGAGAGAGAGAGAGAGAGAGAGAGAGAGAGAGAGAGAGAGAGAGAGAGAGAGAGAGAGAGAGAGAGAGAGAGAGAGAGAGAGAGGTACGGCAGTTTTAGTCGCGGCATGATTGATGACTGCTGCTGATGATGATGATGGAGGTGTGTGTGTGTGTGTGTGTGTGTGTGTCGCACATGCCCGTGCATTGCCCCCCTGCCTGCCGTCTCCTCCACGGAAGCAGCAGCAGCAGCAGCAGCAGCAGCAGTAGCCGTACGCCGGCTTTGCTGTTGCTGAGAGGTGTAGCATCGCGGCCCGTCCGAGCCCCACCCGTCTCTGCTGCTGACTCACGTGGCATTTAGGCCCAGGAGGCGCCGCCAGGCCTCCCGTCGTGTGCGGCGCCACGCCGGGCGCCGTCGCGCGCGTCGGAAGCGGGGCGGCAGGGTGGTGGTAGCGGCGGCGGGCGTGCCTGGTGCCCCCCCCCCCCCCCCCCCTGTGAGGTTTATAGCGGTGTGATGCTAGCCCGATAGAGGTGAGGGCACATGTGGTGTGGTGCGGGCCGTGCGGGCCCATTGTATCCCCGGCACACACTCACACACACACACACACACACACACACACACACACACACACGTTCGCGCGGCCGGTCACGAAGTCACGACCGAAGGGGCCCCAAACGCGAGGCGAAGGCGTCGGGGCCCCCCCGCATACGGTAGCGAAGGGTTCCAGCGGCTCCAGCGGCTCCAGCGGCTCCAGCTGCACACCTAACGAGCACGGCAAGCGCCATAGCCCGCCTGGCCGATACGGGACACGACTCGGCTCCCCGGCGACAGACTGCTCCTGGGCTGGAGAGGTTTGGGATCGGACGGTTCGGACGGTTCCGGTTGTGTGAGTCCCAGCTGGCCTCTCTGCCCTCTCCGCCTTTGCCTGCGCCTTGTCCGGCCTGGCTGGCCGCCTCTGGCGCCCAGGACTCCAGGCCTGGCGGGCCTCGCCGTGTGCAAAAGTTTCCAAACTGGCCACCGCCGCAACCCGCCACCGCCGCCGGCCGCCTGGGCTGAAATCCGCACCGCACGGCACCACGTCCCACCGGCGGCGGCACCGCAAACCCTGCTGCTGCTGGGGGAGGAGGGTGCAGACAGAGCAGGCCGTCAGGAGCCAGCCAGCGGCCGGGGACAAAAATCTCATGTGTGTGTGTGTGTGTGTGTGTGTGTGTGTGTGTGTGTGTGTGTGTGTGGAGGGGGAGGCGTCCGGCAGCGTGTGTCTGGCGTTTGCGGTCTGAGTCCTATCATGTCAGAGGTGGGGTATCGCTATCGCGGTGCGGTCGGCTCGCCGCTGCCGCCGCCGCCGCTGCTGCTACTGTTGCTGCTGCTGCTGCTGCTCCTGCAGGGTAGAGGTGTCGCGGTGTCGGACTGATTAGCCCGGAGGCGCCCGGAGCAGGCAGCCCGCCGCCCGGAGGCTAGGTGGTGTGGACCTTCGCAGAGTCTGGCTTGTCGGCCTCCCTCCCTCTCTTCCCCCCGTGCGTATCCCATGGGAAGGAAAGAGAGAGAGAGAGAGAGACGGGGAGAGGCGAAGGGAGTGAGTGAAAGAGCAGAGCCTTTTGCCATAAATTATTGCGAGAGGATTCGCCCCACCCCACCCCGCCGCCTCATCCGCCTGCCTCCTGCCTCCTCCGGGGAAGGGGACAGGAAAAGAGAAGGGTGCGTCAGTGCGTCAGCGTGGGGATGACTTCATGCAGCAGCAAGCAAAGGGGTTGTGCGGAGAACAAAGGGAGGGGGTAGGCAAGGGCGCTGCCAAAGGCTGCCAAGGGCTGCCAAGGGCTCCGGCCTGCTGGCTCCTCGGCCACCGAGGCTTAGGTTATCTCCGCAGAGCTGTGAGTGTGTGTGTGTGTGTGTGTGTGTGTGTGTGTGTGTGTGTGTGCGCACGAGTGTCTCCGGGGGCTATGAATCTCCAGCGCACACCTTATCGCGACGACGTTCGAATATGATGGAAAGGACGCCGCCGTGTGCCCTCCTCCGGTGGCGTCCTCCAGGACCCTGTAGGGCTTTATCCAGGACCCTCCAGGAACTTATCCAGGACCTTCTCCAGGACCCCTCAGGAGGATGCTCCCTCATGAGACAACGGACCTGGGTACTATAGATCCTCTGGAGGTCCGTGGAGAACCCCGATGTCAGCGGCAGCGGCAGCGGCAGTGGTCGCAGAAAAATTATTAGTGAGCAAAACATTTGTCGCGGGAGCAAAACGTCATTTTTATCTGCATTTTGCTCACAAAACAATCTCAACTGAATGTATTGCTTGCCCCGAAATTAACAATCAGATTAAGTTAGGACAGTTTTTGTTTTTTTTTGTTTTTTTTACAGTTTGCGTGTGGCCCGGCCTTCGATCCCCGCTCGGTTTTACGCCTCGTCCCGCGCATGCGCGCGAGAGGTGTCCTCCTACATGGCGCCGAGTGCGTGCGCGCGCGCGCGGCCCAAACTATCGCACAAGGGGAGGGATGCGCGCGGGCCACTAGTATAATTGTGTGTGTGTGTGTGTGTGTCGCGTTTGTAAATTTTACTGCCCCCTCCCCCTCTCCGTTCGCCTCGCCCACATTTTTACTCATCCACCCCTGGCCTTCCTCCCCCTCCCCCCTACTCCTCCCCGCCCACCCCTTATCTGATGGATGCCAACAACCGCACGCAGTTTTCTGCGTCTAGTGCGACGGCGGGCGGGAAGACGACACGAAGGGTGGGGAGGGTGAGGGGGAATGGGGAGAGGGAGGGCGGCGCCGCACCTAGGGCTCTGAAAGAAAAGGGGACCCGACCCAGCCGGCCCCGCCGAGGCAGATGAAGAATTTATGCCCTTACGGGGTGGCCTGCTCGTCTTATGACGACGCTCTGAAAGCGCTCACCCCGAGCCGAGCTCACCCCTTCCCGCCCGCTCCCCTGCGGACCGGGCCGGGTTGTGACAGGTGGACCATGTTGCATTCACTCTTCCGTCTCGCATCTGCGCTGCCGACGGGGGGGGGACATTATTCTCCGCTTGCAGAAGTAAAAAAATAAAACGATTTCACACCCCCTGCCGTGTATGGCGGTGGTGTGATGGCAGTGTGTTAGCGCGTACAGTGGACGTGCACTTTATGTCCAGCCTGTTTACGACCCTGTGCGTGTGTGGCGTGTGGTCTGTCACTAATAGGAGAACCATGAACACAAGTTGGATCTGCAAAAAAAAAAAAATACAAAAATAAATATTAAAAAATATTGCAATTCCTGAAATGAGCTCACCACCCCAGTGGATTCTGATTTGTCGAATGTGTAGTTTTATTTTCGCCCCGTGTCCTTTATGGTGGCGGTGTGGTGTTGGCCTGGTGGTGGCGTACGCCGGCGGGTTCCACAGTTCCACGGTTCAGACCCGCTGATAAGCTCACGAAACAGCCCTGCTACTGCGGCTGCTGGCGCAGCCTTTTTCTCCGTCCTGTGCTCTCTGCTCTCTCTCTCTCTCTCTCTCTCTCTCTCTCTCTCTCTCTCTCGTAGTATCTCCCTTCCTCCCGCAGGTTGTCCAGAGGGCCACCCAATTAGAGAAGGGGCTAGATAAGTGTCAGCGCAGTAATTGGTCCGCACAAAGTGCAGCAGCAGCAGCAGCAGCAGCAGGATGGAGCGCCGTACACTACGGGCATCGCCCGCCCGCCCACAGGCACGCGCGCGCGCGCGCGCGCACACACACACACACACACACACACTCGCAGAGGTGTGCTGCATCTGCGGTTATGATTTGTTCCCGCTTGATGCAAGGCACTAACAAAAAAAAAACGGCAAAAACAAAACAAGAGCGTTGGAATGAATACTCAACAGCTTTTACCTGCATGGTGTTTGAGCACATTTGTCGCCGCCCAGCTCCGCTCTCCGCGGCCGCGGCTCCTCAGGACTGCGCCGCCCCGCTCACGCTGCGTCCACCGGTCCCGGCCCTCACTTGGCCTGCTCGCTAAATATAGGCGGCCGCCGACGCGCGCGCCGCTGCAGCAGCAGCAGCAGCAGCAGCAGCAGCAGCAGTAGCAGCAGCAGCAGCAGCAGCAGCAGCAGCAGCAGCAGCAGCAGCAGCAGCAGCAGCAGCAGCAGCAGCAGCAGCAGCAGTAGCAGCCGGACCGCCGCATTTCGAGGCTCGCAACCCGTTTCTGGTCGCGAACAAAGCGCAAAGAAGCAGCAGCAGCGGTCGTCAAAGCCCGCGACTGTTTCCAAAGAGAGATGATGAATTCGGCGGCGCGACAAATTCGAGCGCGCGACGCGGGCGGCCCTTAGGGGGGGGGGGGGTCCCGCTGACGTTGACCTTACCGTGTATTTATACGGTCCGGCCCGGGCTTTGGCTCGCGGCCCGCACCGTATGACAGAGTTTGAAAAGGGGCGGGGCGGGGCGGCCTCCATTAGGGGCCTCCATCCCTCATCTTTTGCGGGCGACAAAAGTCTGCGCA
Source organism: Odontothrips loti (assembly GCA_038380765.1). Taxonomy (NCBI): domain Eukaryota; kingdom Metazoa; phylum Arthropoda; class Insecta; order Thysanoptera; family Thripidae; genus Odontothrips; species Odontothrips loti. Next base: position 9,343,732 of record CM076253.1, read on the forward strand.
GAAAAGGAAAGGGGCGTGAGACACGACGACGACGCCCTGACCGAAGGGCCGGAGGGAGTTCATTAGTTTTCATTACAAGTGCGGCACTGTTGCAGCAGCAGCAGCAGCAGCAGCAGCAGCAGCAGCAGCAGCAGCAGCAACAGCCGCCGGCAGCGTCACGGTGATGCGGCGACACCCGCCCGAAAACTAATAATAAATACCTGTGTTTCTCTCTCTGTGCAGGTAAGAGATCGCCCCCCGGCTTTGGCGCGGCCGGCGTATAGCATTGGTGTCGGTGGGTGCATTTGTACCAGCCGGCCGGGCCGGCAACGCCGCTCCATTCCGCTGGTGATTGGTGAGTCCGATAAGGCATGATTTGGGAGCCGCTTTGTTAAATGGGTAAACTTGGCCTCTCTAGCCAGGCCGAGCCGCCCCCCCGGGGGGGGGGGGGGGCGGGGCTGGCCTGTACTGCGGCCGCCGCCCTGCACCGCTAATATACGAGGACCGGCGGAATTTTTACCGCTGGACCTTGTGTATATATCGCGCACACCCCTTCCCTTTGTTAGCGTTTCAGGTGGCCTCAATTTATTACAAAAGTAATCTCTCTCCCTCTCACAACGACCAAAGACCGCCCAGGCTGCTGCTGCTGCTGCTGCTGCTGCTGCTCTGTCTCGCCGTGTGTTTTATGTGCACAAGTAGATTATCAGACGTGCCTTCCCGTCGCGGCGCGCGGGTGGCAGGGGGTCGCAACAAGCGAAGGGAGACGTGCTGCAGTGTTTCACCAATTTTGCGGCGCCGGCTGGCTGGCTCGCTTTTGGAGACGGACAGAGAGACTCGCACGGAGGAAAAAAAGAATGGCAACTTGCTGTTGATTTCCGGATAAGCAGTCAATTTGGTTCTGAGAACTAAAATTTTGTTTGGGGAACCATTCTACGAACAAATAGTTTCCCCAGCATGATTTAAAGTTCTCAGAACAAAATATTTCTGCTTGTCTGGAAATCGACCGAAAACTTAGATGCGACCACCGACTTTTTTCTCCGTGCGCTTCTGCGATTAGAAATACGGTTCTATCGCCGCGGGTAACACTTCCTATGTTGTGCAGTACTTATGCGGGGGGCAGGGCCGGGCCGGGCCGGGCGCCGGGCTGCCTGGCTGCTGCCTGGCTGCTGCATGGCTGCTGCCTGGCTGCTGCATGGCTGCTGCTGCTGCCTGGCTGCTGCCTGGCTGCTGCCTGGCTGCTGTCCGGTGCTGCACCGCTACCTGTTTCCACAGAGAGGCCCCCGTGAAGCCCGTGGGGCCCGAGAGGCCGTGGGCGATGCGTTGAGCCACCCACGGCAGTGCGCCGGTCGGCGAGTACGCACGGCCCACCTGGTCTGGACGGCCCCCGCGGCCCCCGCGGCCCCCGCGGCCCCCGCGGTCCTGCAGCGTTGGCGTGGCGTTTCAAACAGACCCGCCGCAGGCCGCAGCCGCACGCGCCCGTGTTGTATTTTTATCCGCGGCTGACCGTCTCTCTCTCTCTCTCTCTCTCTCTCTCTCTCTCTCTCTCTCTCTCTCTCTCTCTCTCTCTCTCTCTGCCTGGCGGTGGTCTTGTGTGACACGACACTGCTCCGCCACGCTCGGCTGCCCCCTCGATGCACGGGGCGGGGCCTGATGCTGCTGCTGCTACTGCTGCCGCTGCTGCTGCCGCTGCTGCTGCCGCTGCTGCTGCTGCTGCTGCAGCTCGCCACCGTGTTGTAGTCCCTGATGTGACACCGCGACCGGGCCAAGGAAAAAACAACAAAGCCAAGCAAAGAAAGTCTCGAGTTGTTCGTGTGTGTGTGTGTGTGTGTGTGTGTGTGTGTGTGTGCAGACATTAGATGCCTCAGAGTTAGGTGCACAGCGCAGCTTTTCGTACCCGACGCGCCAGAAAATTATTTATGTTCCCCAATGAAGCGATAAATTAATCGGGCGGACTAATCAGACACGCGATTGTCAGTGGGATAGGTAGGCAGGTATGCGGGGCCCTGCAGCATGGGGCCCTGTTCCACTGTTCCAGTCGCCGCATGACATGTTGATCACCCATTGTACAGCCTTTTCCCATGCCATATGGAGGGGGATACAAATGGGTTCTAACTGCACGGACGACACGGGACAAGCCGATGCGGTGTAAGGCAGATAGCAGCAGCCATTCTGTGCCATTTGCTCGTGCCTTGCAGGAGCAGGACTTCCTTGCAGCATTTGAAAAGCAACGCACCGACGTCACATTCGTTCGGAGTAATGCGGCCATCGCTGCATTGTGGGAGGGAGAGGGGTAGGTAGAGGGAGAGAGGGAGAGAGTGAAACTGGTCAGAGAAATGAATGGCATATTCTCGTGTCTCGCTCTCTCTCTCGCTCGCTCCTCAGTGTCACGGCCGTAACCGCTGACAGGCGCCGCCCGTCGTGTAAAAACGAGAAAAAAAAGAAGTGCAGAGTGCGATTTTTCATACGTCGGTCGTGTTTTGGCATCCATCCCGGGTCATTAGCCTCCGCACGGGGCCTCCGGGCCGCCGTGTTGTGCACACAATGGCCTGGCGCCTGGCGTCGTAAACTGATTCAGCATCAGGAGGAGGCGCTGATGAGAAAGCCGCCTGCGCGAGGCTTTGGTATCGCGCTGATTGCAGAGGTAGTACCGCCGGCCATGGCGCACACGGCAGAACTGAAGCGACCTAAGGGTTTCAAAATGTCTGGAAGGAAGGCGTGTAACCAGAATTTCTAATAGAGGTTTCCAATGTGACTTTGGAAACGGAAGTTGAAGAACAAAAACTCTGCCAGACCGGAAATTCTCGAGGGCAGGTGAGCAACATGAATGGTGTTTTGAGAGAATGTGGGGTTTACGACCCATGGCACGCCTCTTGTTCATCGATATTTCTCATACCCGCTCTCGAGAGTTTCCGGTCTGGAAGAGTTTTTGTTCTTCAGCTTCCGTTTCCAAGTCTCCTTGGAAACCTCTATTGCTTATTTCGACTGTTTCTTTTTTCAATTCTTTCAAAAGAGTTTTAAAAAAATGCGTCTCGGAAAAAAATTGCGATTTTCTGCTGGATTTTCTGCTGGATCAATGGAAAAAGTGCCATTTTCTGCTTGAAAAAATTCCCGGACGATTGCGAGACTCTGCTCACTCGTGCAAACCTCAATCACAGCCAAACGCCTGCTGACCGGACCGGACGGGGTCTGCTCTCGGTTGTGATCGGGGTGCGAATACTTTGGGTCCGATCAGGAGGACGCCATAAAAAAGACGAGTTATCGCGATTAGCAGCCCCCCCCCTCCCCAAACCCCTCCCCTCTCCGGTCACGGGAATGGGGGTGGCATATGAAGGAGGGCCATCAGTGCCCATGGACGCTGACGTTTCCATGTTATCCAAAACGGGAAAACGAGCATAAAAAAAAAAAATAATTAAAATAAAAAGTAAAATCAAACTCGCGACGCTCGCTGCCATGGCAACACATGGGAGTGCGAATAGGGAGGCTGCTGTCATATCGGCAGAGAGACGTGTGATTAAGCGAAAGGGGATCAGCTTCGGTATGGCGGGCCGAGCCCGTGTGTGTATGTGTGTGTGTGTGTGTGGCTGTGATTGCCGACGGCCCCATCTCATCCCAGAGACCAGAAGCAGGAGAGGAGCGGAAGGCCAGGTCAGGGAGATGCGGAATGGAAAGAAAGGAGGAAGTGTGGAGGAGGGGGAGAGGCAGTGGACCGGACCATCATCATCCATTACACGACGGCCACTCCACTCGGGCCGCCCACGCGCGCCGCTCCGCCCGCCCGCCCGCCCGGCCCCCTAGAAGCGGCGCTGCTCCCCTAGAAGGCTCTCTAGAGTCTAAAAGAAGACCGGGCGGGGGTCACACGCGGCGCCATGCGGCCGGTTCACAAACTATCGACCCTGTTGTTAGCGACGGGAGGTTTAAATTCTCAAACGCCACTCGCCGCCGCGTGTGGTTGGAAATTTAATCGCTCCGTAGCCTGCAGCTGCCGCTCTGCACGAATGCCCCCCCCCCCCCCCCGCGGCGCGGCGGCAGCTGCAGCTAAGGGGGAAGGGGGGGGTCTTCCTAGCGGGTCCAGTAATGTGCCGGACAGCTGTTCTGCGTTGTTGCAGAGCGCCAGCTGTTTAGCAGCGCACGCGATACTCGGCCCGAGCGCCGAGCAGCAGGCGAGTTAGAGAGCGACTTGGACTAGATTTGTCGGGCCGTGCGTGCGTGTGTGTGTGTGTGTGTGCGTGTGTCAGCGGGCGCGTGCCCCGGTCCCGGTGCCGTCGCGTGCCGACTTATTGGCTGCCTGTTCCGATTATCTCCCGGCCACGCGTAGGGCTGTATGGGCGTGGTCCCGTCCCTGTCACTGTATGCCTGCGCCTTCCACGGTAACGCACTGCAGACAACCCGTTGCTGCTGCTGCTGCGGCTGCTGTTGCTGCTCCCCCGCAAGGCCAGCTCCGGCTGCTCTCTCTCTCTCTCTCTCTCTCTCTCTCTCTCTCTCTCTCTCTCTCTCTCTCTCTCTCTCTCTCTCTCTATGTCTCTCTCTCTCATTCTCTCATTCTCTCTCTCTCTCTCTCTCTATGTCTCTCTCTCTCATTCTCTCATTCTCTCTTCATTCTCTCATTCTCTCTCTCTCATTCTCTCATTCTCTCTCTCTCTCATTCTCTCTCTCTCTCCCTCTGTCTCTGTCTCTGTCTGTCTCTGTCTCTCTCTCTCTCTCTCTCTCTCTCTCTCTCTCTCTCTCTCTCTCTCTCTCTCTCTCTCTCTCTCTCTCTCTCTCTCTCTCTCTCTCTCTCTCTCTCCTCTCACCGCGCTCTCTCCCCGCCCGCGGCCCCACAGAGTTCCGTTTGTCCACTGTGTCAGCTGCGCTCGCTGCGAATAACATATGGTGCGTGCGGCCGGGGCATTACTGGCAGTGTGGGTCGCGGCGCGGCGCTGCTCTTGATTTGTGTGCGTCGCTGCCAGCAGAGATTATGACAAGGCGGTGGAGAGAGGAGAGGGGAGTAGTTGTCCTGAGGGCGGCGGCGGCGGTGCGGCGCGGTGCTCTCTGCCCGACATTCCACAGGTGAACGCCGCCGCCGCGCGCCGGAAACGTTTCACTCCCGGCCGGCGTTTGGTCCGCAGGGAATGCAGACAGAGATATGCCTGGCGGCGCTGGCAGCGCGGAGTGTACCCCGCTGTCATTCTATATTCTCCGTGCAAATCTGCCCCCTCTGCTGCGGCCTCTGCCCCGGCTCGGCTCTGCTCGGCTCGGCTCGGCTCAGCTCGGGCGGCGTGCACACGGAGTCAATGATGCGTCTCATATATGAGGCACCCTACCTTGCTGACATGCTCGGCTGCCCCCCGTGTGTACGGCATGGGACCTTCTCTTCCGGGACCGCCCCCACCCCACCCCCTCTCCGGCGTGCTCCCGTCCTCTCTCTCTCTCTCTCCCTCCCCCCTCTATCCATCCATCTATCTATCTCACTCTGTTAGTAGTTGTTGTTACTCGGCCGTTTCAGTGACACGGACCGCTGTAATGCGCACAGCGTTGCTGGTCTTTAATTAAAGTTCGCGCGCTCTGCCGGGTGGGCGGCTGTGCTGTGCTGTGCTGGGCGCAGCAGCGGCAGCGGCAGCGGCGGAATGGATGGCGAATGCGTATTTAGGCCGTTTTGCCGCGCGCGCGAAGTAAGCGCTCGTGAGCCTGTCCCTGCCGCAAATAGCGAACGGGGCGCGGCGGCAAGTGCGCAAGGCCGTGACCGGGGGGGGGGGGGGGGGGGGGAGCCGGGGGCTGGCCTGCCGAGCCCCCCCCCCCCCCCCTCCCCGCGGCTCGCCAGAGGGGTCCCCGACGACGCCGTGTGACCGGAGTCGCAGAGCACGGATTCCTGCGCCTCCACCCCGGGACCACCACCACCCCCGCACGGTCTATCGTCCTCGCCGCCCCCGCTGGGTTCGGCCTCGGCCCCCCCGGGCGAGCAGTGAGGCGGGCAGGTCGTTGGTCCGTGTGCCCCGGGGCGAACCGATCAAGCAGAGAAGCCAGCGGCCGACTCCTCTGTGACAGCAGCAGCCCCCACCGCCTCTGTGCCTCTGATTCGTGAGGATATACACTGAATCGGGCTGCCGCTGCTGCTGCTGCTGCTGCTGCTGCTGCTGCTGCTGCTGCTGCTGCTGCTGCTGCTGCTGCTGCTGCTGCTACTGCTGCTGCTGCTGCTGCTGCTGCCCTGCTCCTCTTTTTGCTGCCGCCGCTGGCTGCTGACTGACCTACAGAGGAGGACGAGATGTTCCTGACCCTTCGTCCTTCGTCCATTTCATGGTGTTCTTCTCCCGTCTCTGTCTGTCTGTCTCTCTCTCTCTCTCTCTCTCTCTCTCTCCTCCTGCGTGTGTAGCGTGGCGTGTCCGTGTGGGCGGACGGCTCGGACACCGGGCTGGGACCTGATTGGCGAGGCGGAGCGCACGTTACATCGCATAAAAATTAATTCATTTCGGACCCTCTTCTTTCCCGTTCGGGTCGGGAGATATCTCGCCCTTTGGCTCGCTGCGGGAGCGAGCTGAGGGGGGGGGGGGGGGGACTTGCATTTCACGGGTCGCTGGATCCGAGTAGCACGTCGTCGCCGCTGATGCCCCCCCCCCTCCTACTCCCCTCTCATTTTCTCCCTTTCCTTTCTTTCACCTCTCACTCTCACAGGCCTTGCAGCGGAAAGAATTATACGTTCTTGAATGTTTGATTAACGCAACGCGTCTTTATACACCCCGCACGAAAACGAACGATGACACCGCCACAGTGTCATAGTTTAATACCGATGATCACACGTCTTTCTGCGGAGCTATTCTTTTTTTTTTCGCGAAGGACTTCAAGAGGACGAAGACGACGATGGCGGCGGCGCGGCGCGGCGGCGGCCCTCGTTCGACATTCCCCTCACGTCGGCCGCCGCGGCCCGCGGCCCAGCGCGGCCCACTCCCGACCGCCTGTAAGAAAATCAGAGACTGGAAACAAGAACGTCCCCCCCCTCCCCCCTCCCCCGGAGGAGTACAATTATCCCGCCGTCAGCCTTCGGCGCACCTCTCCCCATATCGATGCTCGTCCTCCGGTGTCCTCCGGTGTCCTCCGGTGTCCTCCGGTGTCCTCCCGGTGCTCCTGGAGGACCTCCTCTCCTTCCTGTCGCAGCCTCCGGTCCGTGAAATCACCGCGTCGGCAGCTCCCCGCGGACGGCGTCTCCCCAGCTGACCGCCTCCCGCCCGGCCCGCCCCGCCCCGCCCCGCCCCGCCGCTCAGACACGTACACTGCAGTGTATTCCTCCGCCCAACTTTGTCCGCCGCTTATTACGCTTCCCGCTTCTGCCTGCAGCGGCCTGCAGCGCCGTAGTTGTAATTGCTGCGCGCGCGTTTGGCGAGTTTGTAAAAAAGTTGAGTAACTGAATAAAGTTGATTGGAGTCGGTGGCGTGGTCCTGCTTTTGTCCGGCCCGGCCGGCCCGCGCCCCGCTCCTTGACGGCCATTTCCCGCCTAATTCGTGTAGGGTACTACTCCCAGTCGCGTGGCAGAGCGGGCGAACTTAGGCGAACTCGGCGCAACAACAGAAACAGAACAGAACCGCTCCGCACCGCACCGCACAGGCTGTGACCGGCTTCGGCGCGAGCCTTCGGAGGCGTGGGCCCGAATAAGTTACCCAAGACCGCCAAGACACGGCTCCTGCTATATTTTCTCTTTGCATTTGCATCGTACCTCCTCCCCCTCCCTCTCTCTCTCTCTCTCTCTCTCTCTCTCTCTCTCTCTCTCTCTCTCTCTCTCTCTCTCTCTCTCTCTCTCTCTCTCTCTCTCTCTGCCTCACGGTGGCGGTATTGTACGCGGCGCGCAACCAAACCACTAACACCAAGCCCCGAGATGTTTACGGTTTGACCCTTATTTATTCGCCAACTTGCGCTGCGCCCGCGTCGTCTGCTCCCGCGTCGTCTGCTCGCGCATCGTCTGCTGCGGCCCGGGCTCGGCTGCGCGTGTGTTATTTTGCATCTCGGAATGCAGCTGGGCGCTCTGGCTGGCTCTGGCGCTGCCGCTGCTGCCGCTGCTGCCTCTGCTTGTCCTGCGGCACAACAACATCCATAGGCTTTTCCTCCCAACTAAAACTTTTTGTTTTGTCGCGCGTGACGGCCTGGTCTGGTCTGCTGCTGGGGGAAGTCTTTATCCCGCCTCTTCTTGTGCTGCGCGGCCCCTTAGGCCTTTTAGGGAGGAGTCCACCAATGTTGGCTGTGCTGCTTCATTTTGTTTAACTGTTTTTGTATCGGCTGGTCTTTTGGTGAATTATTTCCGATAGCGAAGCGCGCTCGGCGAGCCTCGGTAGAGGATTTGGGAGGGGGGGGGAGGGGCACGTGACGGTTTAAGAACGGCCCCTTGCAGCTCTCGCATTATTTCCCCGGCTGCCGATTGTTTTGCGGGACTATTATTATATCTCTATGCTCCCTCTCGCTCGTGCGCACGCGTTTGTGGTGCTGCTCTCTCTCTTTCTCCCTCTCTCTCTCACATACATACACACACACACACACACGTATACCATGGGAGTCTTGATTGGATGACGCTGTGCGCCGCTACCAGGTGCACAATAATTACGCCTCTCTACTGCGATATTCCGGGGAGCTGGAGGAGACGTTTTTACTGCGAACCGTTTACGGTCGCTGGAGTGCAGCAATCGGGCCACCTTAACGGGGAAGAAAAAAAAATGGAGGGAAAAATTTAATTATAACTGTGGCGGTACTTGAACCCACGTCCATCCGCGATTTTCTATATGCGCGCGACGCTCCAAGTAGGTGACACGAGGTACGGCCTAGCGGGCCTAGCTTCCGCCTGCTCCCATAGCCCCGTCTCCGTACGTGGCGCACCTCCCTGATAAGGTGCTCTCTCTCTCTCTCTCTCTCTCAGACACACTCACACACACACACACACACACACACACACACACACACACACACAGTGCGGCGTGCCGTATCCGCGTTGCCAAGTAAGTCCGCGCTGTATGTCGGAGTTCCTGCCGACTGTCCCTACGTCCTGCCCTGCAGTAACAATGTTGCATTGTGTGCGGGGCGTGGCGGCTCTGACTGTCGCTCCCCTCCCCTCTCCTTCCTCTCCTCCCCCAAAAAGCACGACACAACCCTCCCCCCCCCCCAGTCGTGACAACCATCGTCCTCTGGCCCCTCCCCCCTCCCCCCTAGGTTCCCGACAGCTCTTGTTCGGACTGCGTTAAGGTGGCGCCCTCGGACTTCAGTGACATGTCTGGGTGACCGATTGGCCCACATTCCACGGCTTAATGTCGGTCGCCTATTCCATCTCGTCAACGAGCTCTATCTGTTCTTTCCTTACGGGGACCACGGCCGTGTGAACGTGCGCGTGGGTGTTCCATTTTGCATGAACTTGGGTATAGGTTGTTGCGTGCCGCCAGGGAAGGCAGTGCCAAGATTAAATACGTGTGTATGGATCGGGGTCATTGACTCGCCGCGTGCGCGCGCGCGCGCGCGCGTGTGTGTGTGTGTGTGTGTGATCACACATGTGTGCGATGGCCTTGTTATTTAAACGCGACGGATGCACGTCCAAGGTACACTGCAAAAGCGCAGCGAGACAGAGAGACAGACAGAGAGAGAGAGAGAGAGAGAGAGAGAGAGAGAGAGAGAGAGAGAGAGCCTGGGCGGCCAGCTAGGGTTGTCGCGCCTCTATTTGCGTCGCGGACGTGTGGGCACTCTCTATGATTGTATCGGACGGACGTGTGTCGCAGCGACATGAAGCTCTGTCTCTTCTCTCCCTCCCCCTCTCACTCGCACCCCCTGCTGCTCCGCTTCTTGTCCTTCTCCTTCGACACGGCGCCGTCGCCGCCGTCGCCGTCGTTTGAAACATCAATACGCCTTTGGTGAGCGCGCTCGTCTTTTAGTCGATGTTGTTGTTGCTGGTGTTGTTGATGCTGCTGCTGCTGCTGCTGTTATCGATGCTGGTGTTGTTGGTGTTCGCCAGCGAGCATGCCTGTCGAGGTGAGAAACATTCATCCGAGAGACACGCGTCAACGAGATGAGCGCCAGAGGGGAAGTGACGGGGGACGGGAAATTATTTGCGACGGTCCGCGTGATGTTGGCGGCAGTGTGCCCGGTACTCGACAGCACCCCCCCCCTCCCCCCCCTCCACGCACCCCCTTTTTGTCTCTCATCAGGCATTGTCCTAGAGCAGCTGCGTTCGAAGCGTCTCCCTGCCGTTGTTGGTTCGTACTGTATGGAGACCCGCGAGAGTGCGGGTTGGTTGTCCGGACGCAGCCGCTCTCCAACCCCCTCGTGAGGGCGAGCCCCGGAGGGCCGGAGGGCCGGAGGGCCGTGTCGGCGGACGCGGGCGCGACGAGCCGCCGCCCCCCGGCCGTGTGCAACACATCAGGAGTGGCGGTGCGGGCGCCTGGCGGGTAGGCAGACCCGCTCGACACGGCCGCTCGGCGGGTCTGCCTACCCTGCCAGGCGCTCAGCCGGGGTTGGCACGCGCCTGGCGGGTAGGCAGACCCGCTCGACACGGCCGCTCGGCGGGTCTGCCTACCCTGCCAGGCGCTCAGCCGGGGCTGGCACGCGCCTGGCAACGCGCCGCGCCGGACACTCGCCGGCCGAGGAGTGAGTCATCACGACCGCTCCGCCGACGGACGGACACCTGCCGCGGCCACGATGACTCGGCTGCTGTCTCACGGATTCCGCCTCTTTTTCATTATTTTATTTTTTAATTATTTGTCCGCCAGTTCCGCTGTATCGAGAGGGGACGGGGGGAGGCGCACCGATATTTGTGTGCGTTACCCCTTTTCCTTTTCGCAGCTGCCGGCCGTAGCAGTTAGTATGCGCATGCCATTTCCATTTATTGGCTTCTCAAACGTTGACGCCTCGCGGCAGCGTCTGTTTTTCACTTCTCTTTAAAAAAAATTTGCTCGGCCGGAATATTTAAATCGCATCACTCGCGGCCGGAGCGCACATGTGTGGACGGGAGGCATGGCCGTTCACCCCGGGCCCTGCCGAATGACCTTCTGCGCACGCGCGTGTGTGTGTGTGTGTGTGTGTGTGTGTGTGTGTGTGTGTGTGTGAGGGTGGGAGACAGCGAGCAGCACGATGAGGCGTTTTCACGTTTTCACGAGCACATGACTAGACAGCGGGAGGGAGGAAGGGTTGCGGGGGGTGTGATGGAGAGGCGGTGGTCGTGGTGGAGGAGGAGACGTGTGGTCCTCCGAGACCAAGGAGTGAGGGAGTGAGTGAGTGAGTGAGTGAGTGAGTGAGGGAGGGAGGGAGGGAGAGAGGGACTACAAATCTGAGCTGAATGCATAATTACCCTGGAGGAGTGCAGTGCAGCGGCCGCCCTACAGTACAGTATGCAGTGCTTGGCGCCGGCGCTGCAGAGGCTGAGCTGAGCCGGCTGAAGCTGAGCACCCTCCACGACACAGCCAAGAGTGCCTGGTGTGGCCGCCCCCGCCCGCCCCCGCCCGCCCCCACCCACGCCTCTGCTGGTGGTTGCCTCACTCTGTCCCGTCCTGGGAGACGGTTTAGCTCAGCATCAGCGTCAAAGGAGCTGGAAAAGGTTTTTATCTGGAGGAGTCCGGGGTCAGGGGTCAGGGGTTCCGGCAGGAAGCAGAGCTGGCGCAGCTGGCGCGGCGCGGCCGGGGTTGGCTTGGCCGCGGATCAGAATACCCGCGTTCCGAATCGGAACAACAACGCCCTGCGCCCCGCCCCACCACGCCACGACCGACGGCGGATTGAGAGGATCGCGCCCCTCGCGCTGCTTGGGATCGCAGTGGGTTCGGGGGCCGCTGGGGGGCGTGGCGAGTCTTGGGGCGATGACCTCTCTGGTTGCGTAACACATCCCTCCGCCCGGCCCCGGCTCGGCCTTGCCCCCCGCAGAGAGCCGTCGTCACAGAGGGGGAGGGGATCCGTCCATGTCAACGTCTCCGTCAGGCGTAAGCTGCGCGAGCCGGGGCCGAGGGGGGAGACAGGCCCTCAGCATTAGGACGGTGGCGCGGCGGTGACCCCCACGGTGGGGCCCGCCCTCCCGAAAACGGGCCAAAGGGGCGCCTGGGGCCCCAGCGAGGGCACCATGCCATGATCTCCACGCAAAGGCCCACGCTGCCGCTGGAGGACACTAAGAAAATTAAATAATAATTGGTTTGTTGTTCCAACTTATTTGTTCGTTAATTTGAGCAAAGCAATAAATTTAGTTGAAAGAACTCACATTTCGTTTGGCCAGCAAAAAATAAAATCGTTGCTTGAACAATGGTTACTAAGAAGGACATTTTCTACCCGCGAAGAATAATTTTGCTGAATCAACGTAATGTGAATTCCTGTAACTCAATTTATTGCTTGTCCCGAAATCAACGAAAAATTAAGCCCGGGCAACTAATTATTTTTCTGCGTGGACTCCGCCTCCCCTAGCTCTGCTGCCCCCAGCAGTCCCTGTGCCCTTCCCCCTGTTCCGATGGCGGCCACGTATCGGGGGCTCGTTTGCAGGCCGCAGGAGTCCGCGTGGAGCGGACCCGGGCCCGGACCCAGCCAGCAGCGTACCTGTCGTACCTACCTGCCCGTCGGGAATCGCATCACTTTCGAGTTGCCCCGGCGCCGAGGCGAGGCTGTCGATGGCGGACCGAGGTAGGCAGTCATTCACCCCTGCGCCCTGGTGGGGAGGCTCTGGTGTTCGCGGGGGGTCCGCGGGGTGAGGCCGGGGGCGCGTGGGGCGCGTGGTAGGCCGTACAGAGCCCGGGGCACGGCAGGGCAGCAAAGTGCGGGAACAAAGTGAGGACATGATTGTCTTTTCAACTTCCGCGGCTCGACTCGGCTCGGCGCGGTGGTGCCGGTGGCGCCCGGGCCGGCGCGGCCAACAGCTACATGGCGGTGGCACGGGCACGCCGATGATGGAACAGTTTCCTAATTACTTTCTGCCTCGCGCTGCGCTGGTGCCACCACCGCTGCCGCCGCGAGTTGACGGCCGACGACCTGAGCACTGCCGAGGAGAAAACACAAGTACGGTTGCTGCAGGGATGAGGGGGGCTTGATGTACGCCGACCAGTACCGTTCAGAGATGCCGCCTGCTTATATCGCTAGATGGCAGCACTTGTGGTCTGTGGAGCTATGCCGCAGTAAGGGCAATTTCTAACATTTTTATTCGAATTTTTTAAACTACACTTTCCAAATTTCCAATTTCCAAATTGCAGTTTAGTGTGTAATCTGTAGTTGTATTACAAATAATTGCCCTTGTTTGGTTTGCTAGAAGCTCTGGAATATTTTTTTCACCTTTATTTAATATTTCTATTTCGCATCGGTGAATGTAGCTCGGTAATGAGCGTGCTCCCGGTCCCTCGCTGCCCCCCGTGTCGCTCGGGGTGCAATCTGCTGTGAGGTGGTCCCCCCCTGGCGCTGGCGGGCGCTGCCGGGCCCCGCCCACCGCCCCCTCTGCCTGCCGGTTAGTCTCCAGAGTGGCCGCCGGCGATTCACAGGTAATTTGGGCCGCGCTGTGCCTGGCTGTGCCCGGCTGTGCCCGGCTGTGCCGCCCCACTGTCCCTGTCCAGCCCCCTTGGGGCCCCGTACGGTCCAGCCCGGCCCATCCGGTCCGCCCGGCCCGGCCATGCCCGCCCCATTGTGCGAATGTCATTTTATTTTTCCTCCCCTTTATGGCAGGGTGGTGGTGGTGGTGGCGGCGGCTGGTGGCCGGGAGGGGGTTCGTGGCCCCGGCTGCTGCGGCTGCTGTATGTCACCATTAGTGCGGACCGTGACCCCACCGCCGCCCCTCCCTCTCCTCCTCGCGGTCCTTGTGCCCATTCGGCACAGTTACGCCCCTCATATCAGCTCCGGGGCTCCGGTGGGGCTCCGGTGGGGCTCCGGTGGGGCTCCGGCCGTGTAAGGCGCGGAGAGAAATAGCCCCGGATCCCATGAGAAAGTGCTCGCGGCCCGAATTTCGGACGAGTAAAATCGGGGCCGACCGATGCACGTCGCGCGGGCCGAGCCGATCGGCCGTGGCCGTGAGCCAAACGGCCGCCGCGGACTTGGTTCTCTCCAACTGGATCAGTCAGTGCGTTGGCGTCCCGGCTCCGGGCTCCGGGTGTCCCCGGCGCCGCGTGCCGCCGCGCTGACTCAGCCCGGAAACGACCCACTTCAAACCGGGAAAATCATTGCATATCGCAGCCGCGGCCCGGCGCAAGGTCCGACGAACGGCGCGGAGCTTCTCAGCTTTTCCGGCCCGGATTCGGGGGACAGCCGCGCGCTAACAGGTGGCCGTGGGCCGGAGTGACCTCCACGATGCGCCGCGCCCTTGGCGGCTCCTCTAAAGTGACAAGAATTATCGGCTCCGGGCCCCGCCTCTCCCACGGATATTGTTACGACACCCGTCGGCACGGGCTGACACTTTTCGCCGTCATTTTTACGCCGATGGCGCCGCTATGCCGCAGCTCCGGGCTCCGGGCTACGACCTTAACGGGCCGTGATGATCCTGGCGACGCCTCATCGGTCTGAGCCTCCGGGCCTTCCGGGCCTCCGGCGGCGGAGAGCCCCAGTTAGACGCGAGCAAAGCCCGCGGCGTGCGCCGCCCATGGCCGCCCATGGCGCCCCCATCGCCATAACTCAGTGCGCAAGCGTCGTTGATGGCGCCCCACAGCTCGCCAGCATCCCATGAGCTCATGGCCCGCAGAGGCCTCGGCCAGACGCCCGGCCAGAGGTGTGAAACGGTGTGTTTCCGCACCGAGTTCACAGCCTCCTCCCATTCCCACCACACGCAAATTGGCGTGAATATATTTACCCGAGCCAGGCAGCAAGGAAGCAGCGGGATGTTAAAAACGGCGACGAGTCCCGCAGGATATTGGATTTGAAAAATAGATGTGTTTGTGCGTTGGTGCACTTGCACGCGCCCGCAACACTTTGTAATTTTATTTACCTTTTCCGCGCAGAATCCGCTTGTTGATCCAACTCATCTCCGTTGTTGCTTTTGGCAGCGGGAGCCCCCTGGCCCACCGCCGTGTGTGGATTACCGGGAACAGCCCTGTGTGTGTGTGTGTGTGTGTGTGTGTGTGTGTGTGTGTGTGTGTGTGTTTGTCTTGCCGCTTTTTCTCGGGAAATCTTGTTTCGATCAACGTGGCGAACATGGTGGAGGAGAAAAACCACTGTGAGGTTCCTGAGTTTATAATGCACTGTCAGAGTGTGGGAGGGATGAGGGCCGAGGTCCGGTTGGGGGCCGCTGGCCAGCACAACTCGCCCGTGTTCCGGTTTGCTTGTGATGAATGTGACGGAGGCTATCTCGGCGTGTGTTGTTCACAGTGCCGATTACAGAACGGTAGCAAGCAGGTGCGCAATGAGAGAGAGAGAGAGAGAGAAAGTGAGGGAGAGAGAGGGGAAAAGAGGGAGAGAAAGAGAACGTGCTCTGTCGTGCGTTGTAGTACGGGCGTTTCGGTGGCGTGCGTGTGTATGTGTGTGTGTGTGTGTTTGCGTGCCTTTCTTTGGCGTAAATCAAGTGGCCACCGCCACCGCTCCCGGTCGCAGCGCCTGTTGTTGACCCCTTGTGTGCGCCCAGACGGAGTCGTGTCATGTCAACGACGCTGGCGGTAGTGTTCTCTCTCTCTCTCGCTCTCTCCCTCTCCTCTCTCTCTCTCTCTCTCTCTCTCTCTCTCTCTCTCTCTCTCTCTCTCTCTCTCTCTCTCTCTCTCTCTCTCTCTCTCTCTCTCTCTCTCTGTGTGTGTTTGCTACAAGCCAGGCCCCGGAAGGCGATAGGAAAGATAGCACACGAGTACATCGAATTAATAACGGCGTGACCTGCTTCTGCTGTCGACGGCGGGTTGGCGGTGTGGTGCGAGGGCCGCGAGCCATGCTTACGGGGCGAGTAGGGGAGCTGTTATCGGTGAATTCCATGAGAGAGAGAGAGAGAGAGAGAGAGAGAGAGAGAGAGAGAGAGAGAGAGAGAGAGAGAGAGAGAGAGAGAGAGAGAGAGAGAGAGAGAGAGAGAGAGAGAGAGAGAGAGAGAGAGAGAGAGAGAGAGAGAGAGAGAGAGAGATAGAGAGAGAGAGAGAGAGAGAGAGAGAGAGAGAGAGAGAGAGAGAGAGAGAGAGAGAGAGAGAGAGAGAGAGAGAGAGAGAGAGCATGATTTATCACTCGCACCGATTGAAAATTTCTGCTTGTCAGCGGTACGCCCTCCTCACCCTCAGCCCGGAGGTCATTTTCGGTGTGCATCGCACGGCAGACTGCGTGCATAGGCCTGCGGGGGCCTGCGGGGGCCTGCGGGGGCCTCCGGGCGCCCCCTGGTGCTCCGGGGTGCTCCGGGCGCGGGTGTATCGGGTCGCACGGTCCGGATCTGGGTCAGGTCAGCGGCCCGGTGTAAAAGGGACCACTTACCCCCCCCCCCCCCCTGAAACTGTACCCCCCGGTACACCATCCCTAGGGGCCATGTACCCCCCCACCAACCGACTCGGGCGTACACCATCCCTAGGGGCCGTGTACCCACCGGGGGGTACACTATCCCTAGGGGCCGTGTACCCCCCCACCAACCGACTCGGGGGTACACCATCCCTAGGGGCCGTGTACCCCCCCACCAACCGACTCGGGTGTACACCATCCCTAGGGGCCGGGTTTCCGTGTGCACAACATGCGGCGACACGAGCCCGTCCCGTCCCGGCCCGGCCCGGCAGGTCACGACGGCGTGTGTGCTGTGCCGCCGGTGCCGCCGTCAGATCCCACTTCGGAAGTAATACAATAATCGCGGGCGGCGGCTGGACTGTCGTGGGCCTCCCTCCCGCAGCGCGGCCTGCATGTTGTGATTCCCACACGCACGTGTCGCCGGGGCAACGTCCTGCCGGGGCCGCCGCCGACAGCAGGGGCCTCTCCCCGGCCCGGCCCGGCCCCGGCCGTGTTCCTGCTCGTCCCGTACAAGGTGCTGACAGAGAAGCTGCCAAAGTTCTCAGACAGTCTGGTAGGTGGCGTGGCGCGGGTGACCTGAGGCCTCTGTCGCCTCGCCCGGGGGAGGCCAACGAAGGGGCCCGCGGCCTTCTGCCCCCGAGGGCCCCGGGGGCCCCAGGGGGTCTAAGTCCCTCATGTCATCCGCCGTCAACACACGGGGGCCGGCGCGGCGACGCCCTGCGCGAACATCAGCAGGCGCCACCAGATGAGGGAAGGGCGGGCGGCCCCTGCGGCCCCCGGCCCCCGCAGCCCCCGCGGGCCCCCGCAGCCCCCGCGGCCCCCGCAGCCCCCGCGGCCCCCGCAGCCCCCGCAGCCCCCGCAGCCCCCGCAGCCCCCGCGACGCCCCGCAGCGCCCCGTCCTTGAGGCCCACAGGCAAACTCCTCAAAGTCCTCCGGCAGAGCGCGCGGATTCAATGAACTGCCAGCCAGGCCCCTCTCTCCAACTATGTGCGGCACATGCTGCTTTGTGGGCCACGACAAAACTGGGACACTCACACACACACACACACACACACACCCGAGTCTGAGGGGAGGGAGGGTGGTTCTGCAGGTTCTGCTTAGGGTAATCCCGGCTGCAGACTCGCGCACCTCGACTGCCCGTGCGCGCGCCCCCTGGCGGCGACTAGCGGCGGGCTACCGAGCGCATGGACTCCTCCCCGCAGCAGAGGGAAGACGGAACAGCTGTCCGCCGCTGACAGTCACTGCCGGGCCGGCACTATGGGCAGTTATAACTTTTTACGTTTTTCCTCCCGGAGTAGCCCCAGCGTGTAACCCTACCCCCGGCCGCGGGGTTATTTTCTGGTTATGCCCGCCGTGCCGGAGCGGACCGCGCGCGAAGGTATAAGGGAGTAGGAGGTGAAGGCGGCGGTAATGCGGCAGCGGTGGCAGCGCGGCGATGTAAGCGAATTAAATTTGGGGTCGTTTGTCTCTACGGCGGCTGCTGCTGCTGCCTGGGAGCGGGTTCAACACCCTCCCCGGCGGCGCTGCCCGTGGCGACGCCTCGACCTCCGGCTGCCTCCGGGCTCCGGCTGCCGGAGGACTCCCTCCCTTCAGAATGCCTGGTTATGCGCGGCCGCGGCCTACACTCGCCGGACGATGTAATGTTTTAACGGCCACTTGAGAAGTTCGGGCCGCGCGGCTCGCCGGGCTGCTTCTGCTTCTGCCGGGTCTGGTCCCATAACGCGCCAACGAGGTTGTCGGCGCCAAGACGAAGTGCTGCGGCCGCTGCGTTACCTCTGCTGCTGCCGCTGCTGCTGCTGCTGCTACCGCAGGTCGGATCAGTGTGCACGCTTATGTAACGAAACGGCGATATTACGGAAATGGAGACTTTTCAATTCCGAAAGGGCAGGTATTCTCCTGTTTCTAGTTAGCTTCCTGCCTCACTTGGCATAAACATTTTAAACTGATAAAATCCGATTGATCTCTGTGTGTGATCTCTCTCCACCGTGAGCCGCCGCCACCGCCGCCGCCGCCGCCCCCGCGTAGCACGCGATAAAATAAGGACTTGGCCCGTATTGTGGAGGGAAACATGTGTGGCGGTGCGGGGAACTATCGGGCGGGTGCGAAGGCAGCGTTATGTCATGCCGGGCCGGGGGTCGGTTGGCCGCCCGGAGGCCGCCCGGAGGCCGCCCGGAGCTGTCCGCCGAGCGATATTGGTTTTGCCCCCAGAGGGCTATCATACACGCCAGGTCGTATTGGATTCCTCGGCGGCGTGCCGTGGCGCCTCCTTCGGGGCCCGGACCCGGCCACCCACTGGGGAGGGTGGGGGAGGACGACGGCGGCCCCTGCAGGACCCCCGTCGTCGGCGCGGGTACCACAAGGGCGGCTAGGGCTGCGGCGGTCCGTGCCGTGCCGGGCATAAACACGGTGGACGACGGGTAGGCGACACGTGACCGAAACAGAGAGAGATAGAGAGAGGGAGAGAGAGAGAGAGAGAGAGAGAGAGAGAGAGAGAGAGAGAGAGAGAGAGAGAGAGAGAGAGAGAGAGAGAGAGAGAGAGAGAGAGAGAGAGAGAGAGAGAGAGAGAGAGAGAGAGAGAGGGCCAGAGACAGCTCTGCGGGGTATAAGGTAAGGTAAGGACGTGGGGGCTTGACTCGGGCCGCGTCTCCAGGCTCCCCGACGCTGGCTGTGTTTTCGTCCCTGAATGTAACAGTAGCAGCAGCAGCAGCAGTACGGTGGGGTATAAAACAAAACAACGGCAGGAGTCGCGCTGTCCGTCAAGGCCGGGCTAAACTGTGTGTTCGGTGACAGGCCGGGGGAGTGACCACGTACCATGTGACCGCAGGGCCGGCGGGGCGGACAGGGGGCCGCTGCAGCCGCGGGCATTGGCCCCGGGGCGCACTTCATCTTGACGCATGGCGGAATAAGGGCCGCGACACATGGCGGCGGTGCCGAAGTACAGGCCGCCGCCGGGCAGGCACGCACGCCGCACGCACGCAGCACGCACACGTGTGGTGGCCGGGCCGCCCGCTGTCCGGTCCACGTCCCGGCCATAAACACACAACGGCCACCGCACCGCCGCCGCCGCCACAGGCCACAGTCACGGAGCCGTGTACTTGACATTCTGCGCGCGGGACTCGTTCATCTGTTTGCCGTGATATCGACGCCGACCCCTGTAGTGTGCGCATGTGTGTGTGTAGGGGGTGACGCGGTCGGCGTCTCACCTACGGGGACGCCTATGGGGGGGACGTAGATTGGACGGGGAGGGTGAGGGTGGCCGTTGGCCGTGTCCAGGATTGCGTGCGCGCCCGCTGCATGGATTAGCCCCCACAGGCTGAGCCCCGGCCGGGGTCCGGGGTTGGTGCGGAGCATTGAAACGCTCTGATAAAGTGCTCGCATGGGCTGCTGGCGCTGGCCCGGCTGCTGCGCTGGCGCCCCTGGTGCCATTGTCCGGGGCCAGCAGCAGCAGCAGCAGCAGCAGCAGCAGCAGCAGCAGCAGCAGCAGCAGCAGCAGCAGCAGCAGCAGCAGCAGCAGCAGCAGCAGCAGCAGCGAGCTCTGTGGTACTCTGCTGCCTGGTCTCTGGGCGCCCGTAACAACCAACACTGTTTCCAGCAGCAGCAGCAGCAGCAGCAGCAGCAGCAGCAGCAGCAGCAGCAGCAGCAGCAGCAGCAGCAGCAGCAGCAGCAGCAGCCGCAGCAGCAGCGGTATGCGTCCCTCTCTCAATGACACAAACCCGTTCCTCTGTTACAGGAGGTGAGTCCTGACGCGTGTGTGACATCGAACGTGCGCCCCATCAGCGTGAGTACATCGGGCGGGGCCCCCGGAGGGTAGGCAGGCCCGTCAGACAGGCGTGCCCTGCGGGTCTGCCTATCTGGCAGGCGTCCGGATCGACTGACGCCTCGCGGGCCCTGCGCTGGGGACGTCGTTGGACAAGCTCCAGTCTGGGAGGAGGTGGATTAGGAGAGGGGGAGGGGGGTGTTGTTGCCATCGCAGGCGACCACACACACACAGACACACACACACACACACAGACACACACACACACACACACACACACACACACACACACACACACACACACACACAGCCAGGCCGCCTGCTGCGCGCCCAGCACGAGTCCGTCACCATACACCGCGCCCACGCAGGACGGCCCCGGCGCGTGCGTGCGTGACCCAGACTCACCTTGGCATTGGCTGGGCCGGCCTCTGGCCTGGCAGCGCCTGGCGCAGGCAGTCTGGGAGGGAACCAGAGGAAACTCGGAGGGAGTGCGAGGGCCCGGGCATTCTGCATCCGCTGCAGCAGCGTCCCTTGACGGACAGCGGGCAGGTGGTCACCGGAAATATTCTGTCTGCCAGACAGTGAAACCGTGGAAATACTACTTCAAGAAAAAATAAATTAACATATCGCCTTAAAAACACACACACACACACACACACAGAGGATAATCGTTAAAGGTATACTTATCTCTGCCTTGGCTGGCCGGGTGTCTGCTGCGGGCGCGCTCATGCTCGTGGTGTGCTCGCGTGCCGGCAGAGGGCGCCTCTAGGCCGTCATTATCCTGACGAAAATAAAAAGAGCCGACAACACGCACTCAGACCAGTCAGACCCTCCGCGGAGTATACTGTCCGTGCGAAAGACGCCGCGAGACCGTGGTGGTGGTGGTGGTGTCGGAGGAGGCGGCGTTTGAATAAGGGATAGGAAAGACGCGTACACCTGGGAAAATGAAGCACCGTAAGACTATACAGGCATCAGGCCCGGCCTGGGGGAGCCGGGGAGCCGTCTTCGACCGGTGGCGGTGCCGCTGGCTCACGGTAGCCGGAGCCCTACCGGAGCCGCACGCCTCTGCCGTGTAATAAGACGACTTTCAGTTTCCGCCCGTCACGTCTTTTATATTCCTCCTTCTCTTTTCGCGGTCGTGGAATCGATGCGTCCTGGCTGATGGAGGTCTCTCTCTCTCTCTCTCTCTCTCTCTCTCTCTCTCTCTCTCTCTCTCTCTCTCTCTCTCTCTCTCTCTCTCTCTCTCTCTCTCTCTCTCTCTCTCTCTCTCTCTCTCTCTCTCTCTCTCTCTCTCTCTCTCTCTCTCTCTCTCTCTCTCTCTCTCTCTCTCTCTCTCTCTCTCTCTCTCTATCTCACGTGCTTGTTGTGCGGGGTCCCCCCTCTCACTAACGGGGTCTAGCGATTCCCATCGTCAGTCCGGTGCCACTACCACCACCACCACCACCACCACCACCGCGGAGTGATCTCTCTAACGACTCGGAAAATAGCATGGAAATTAGCGACGGGTCATTTGGTAAACCTGTCCGCGTTGCACGCGGCCCTGCCTGTGCCTCTCTGCGCGGCGGAGGGCCCGTCCCGTCCCGTCCCGCCCTTCGCACGGCGGCCTCCTGCCCTGCTCCTCCTCCTCCTCCTGCCTTTCCCACTTCTTTGCCTCGCCGACGCCATTTCCGGTGCATCCTCTCTGTGTGCGGAGCGCCCTCGCCTCGCGCACCTGAATGAAGCAGAGTTATCACCTGTCCTTTTTAGTCTCGTCCCCTACCGCTGCCGCCGCTCCCGCCTTCTCGGAATCTCCTCGGCGGATATGCGCTACGACGCCCCGCCACCGCTGCCGCCGCCGCCGCCGCCGCCGCCGCCGCTGCCGCCGCCGCCGCCGCCGCCGCCGCCGCCGCCGCCGCCGCCGCCGCCGCCGCCGCCGCCGCCGCCGCCGCCGCCGCCGCCGCCGCCACCGCTGCCGCCGCCGCCGCCGCCACCACCACCACCGCGTTTTTCTCTGTGGAGAGAAGTTATGAAAATTCCGGCGACTTTACACAAAAAAGAAAAGAAAAAGTGGAAAACAACGGGCTTTTCCCCTCGTCTGTCTGGTACATGGAAGGGAGGGGGCGGTCAGGATGGCAGTACTCTGTTGCGGATACGAGCACAGGGGTGTGTCTGTCTGACTGTGCGCCCGTGGACCACCGACGGCCAGCAGCCTTGCCGACGACGTAGGCGTCAACTCGCTTGGTGGTGCGGGGGAGCAGCGCAGAGCCGGGGGCACAGAGAGGGGGGCGGGGGGAGGGGGGCGCGGCGCAGAGATGGGGTTCAGTGGTTCAGTGCGGTCAGTTGGTTCCGACCGATTGACCGCTTGGCCTGACCGTCCCCTTTCACCGTCACACACACACACACACACACACACACACACACACACACACACACACGGGGTGATGTATGCCCCGGGCTGCCATGTGTGATGGCGTGGGCCCCCCAGGTCCTCTGCAGGGGACGGTGTGGAGCCCGCGCACTACAACACGGTCACGGCGGTGGTGGTCCGGTGCGGGTCGTCGTCACCCTGCCCTGCCCGGCCCGTCCCGGATATAAACGCCGCTCTGGGCACCAATTTAGCTGTCAGCCGGCGCGTTTCCTCTGTCCGCCGTCGGCAGCGCTGCGGTGTGTGCTCTGTGTTTGGCGCTCAGTGATTTGACCCCGTGGAGGTCAGCCAGGCCCTGGTCCTGGCCACACGGCCTGGTCTCGACCGCAGCTGCGGGGCGGCGCGGGGCGGGGCATGGCGGCGCCGTGGTGATAGGTGCGGCCGCGCGATATGTTCGTGGTCAAGCCGGCCAGGACGGCGGTGTGCCTGTGGGGGAGGGGGGCTGTGCCGGGACGTGTGCGCCGACACAACGTCACTGTCCTCTGTTCCACTGTCAGAAATGTAAAACGGGTCGTGACTAGAGTTCGCTGGCGCCTTTCCTCCGCCCCGTTTCTCATACTCTCTTGCCACAGAGTGAACGAGCACCTTGTGCTGATGGGCCGTCGCCGTCGCCCTCCGCCTCTCTGCTTCGTGATCGGGGCGCGCTCTGATCGAGTCCGGGACAAATGAGGCACTCACTCCCCGACGCCAGCGCCACACGTCCCCGTCATCTCTCCCCCGTTGTCGCCCCTCCCTCTCTCCCTCCCTCCCTCCCTCCCTCCCTCCCTCCCTCCCTCCCTCCCTCCCTCCCTCCCTCCCTCCCTCCCTCCCTCCCGCCCGCCGCCGCCAGCGCACGTCGCCAACACCAACACCGCGAATTTTAAATCCCTCCAGATGCCGTCCGCGGGGGCGGCGGCGAGGTACATTTCCATCAATTTCCATGGAAAGCACCGCTCGCCCGCGTCCCCTCGCCGGAGTAATGCGGGTCCTCCCCGGGCCCCCGTCATCCCCTGCCTGTCCGCGACGGCGAGGACACCGGAGGAGGTCTGGAGGACCGGAGGGCCGGAGGTGTTTCCGACCGCGCCGACGAAGGCCGTGAAGCAGGCGGGAGCGTTCCCGTCCCACTCACAGCCCCTGGGATCGCCTGCCGGCCGTCCGGGCGGCAGTAGTAGCAGCAGTGGCAGCAGTGGCAGCAGCGGCAGCAGCGGCAGCAGCGGCAGCAGCGCCTCGCCTCCGGCCCGACGGCCCCCGACCCCCGCGGACCCACCGCCTTCCAATATTCTCTCTCCTTCTCCTGATATTGCTGTCGTGATTCCTTACTGGAGGGCGGCGATGCTGTGCCGCCGGCGTGCGACTGCAGCAACAGTAACAGCAGTTGGACCGCATGAAATATGGCCCGGAAGTAAGCGAGGGGCCGTGGCGTGCGCGTGGCGTGCGCGTGGCGGACGCGTGGCGCGCGACCTGCGCCGACTGCGCGCGGCGCGGCATGGCGCGGCAGCGGGCCGCTCTCACTTGCGTGGGTTTCGTCACTTTCGCTGAGCCGCCCGAGATCCTCTCAAGCGTCGTCGAGAGGAAAAATAAAATAAGAAATAAAATGAAAATGAAAAGCGTCATCGGCGCGGCTGGGCACGTCTGGCTATCGGCCTCTGTGTCCTTATTGCGGGCCGAGATTCCGCCTCTGGATTTCGTTTCCGTCTCTAATCTGCCGCTGCTGCTGGGGCAGGTCGGCGCCGCTGTTATTGAAATCGCGGCGCCGCGTCGCCGAAAAGTTGCGCCGTGTTGTACACAGGTGCGGACGAAGCTAACAGTCCGGTGGGCTCCCGGTGGGCTCCGGTGGGCTCCGGTGGGCTCCGGTGGGCTCCCGGTGGGCTCCGGTGGGCTCCGGTGGGCTCCTGGCGCGGCACAGCGCGACTCTCTACGCGGCCAGAGTTTGGATCCGTCCTGCGAAGTTTATTGTCTCCTCGCTCCGCTCCGCTCCCCAACGGCGGCAGACAAGGCGGGCAGGGCAGGGCTGGGCACAGCCGGGCATCTCTGCACCGCTCTGCACCGCTCTGCGCGCCTCGCTCGCGGACTTCCTCTCTGACTTGCTAAGTAGGCGCCCACCCAGTCCAGTCTCCACGTCCACGGCCCCCGCCCCCCGCCGGCCCCCGCCGGCCCCCGCCGGCCCCCGCGCCGCGCCGTGCCCGGGGCCCGCGACATCCGCACCGCGCGACCGCTCCGCTCCGACTGAGCGAGCGTGAGCTCCAGGGTGGGCGCTCAATCGTCCAGTCGGCCAAAAAAAAAAAAAAAAAAGTTTGATGAACTATCCTTATTAAAGAAAAAAAAGTTAAGCGCGCAATCTTTCCCATAATTTCACGTACTTGGGATTTCGCACAGAATTTCCTCAAGATTTTCATGCCGCAATTATTCCCCCCGTAAACTTGTTTCCGATCCCGCGCGCTATAAGCTCCCCCCCCCCCCCCCTCAGCCGCCTCTTACACCTCCGGAGCCCCCCCTAAAACTCTGGCAGCCCCCGCTTCTTATAACGGGACGGAATCAAGTGACGTGACCCACTTCTTCCTCAGCGTGCGCTTCTCAAAGTTTCGCCCCAGGATATGTGTGTGGACCAAACTTTCGCTTTTCCCGCGATGCGGGATCCCGAAGGCCTCTCTGCTGCTATCCTCTCTCGCCGAAGGCCGCGCCGGGTCCTTGGAGGTGGTGCTGCTGCTGCGTACCCGAACAGCACAGCAACGAACGGTGTGCGAATAGAGACGGAGGCCATCAATCATGAGGCTCACCGGCTCAATATTTAACGGCACCTTCTCCGGTAAGGTTATATACCCCACACACGATCTGGTATGTGAGGAGTGTGTGTGTGGGAGAGGGAGATAGGAACTGGCAAGGTTACGGAAAGTCCGAATTATCTCTAGTCGGACAAGCCCGGTACTGTTTTCGGACTAGCCCGGTTGACGCGACCGAAAAGAAAAACGAGTCCAAGCGAACTCGAACCAGCGTGCCTTCTCTTCTCAGCTGTCGCCTTTGCTCACTGTGCTACCCGGACATCTGTGGAGGACTGCCCCGAGCTGGCTACTGCTTTAGAGTCGACCGAGCCCGCGCTTCTTCGCCCGTAGAAGGCAAAGTAATGGGCGGATCTCTGTGCGGTTTTCGACGCTGTGCCGAGCGTTGCATCCACTACACACAGTGATGTTATGCAATTTTTGATGGAAATACTATTTCATTTTCAAAACTTAAAAACCGTGAGACCAGTGGAAACAAAAAACGCACAGTTCGACGAAATGTCGATTACTTTTTGTACACAAAGTTTTACTGTATGAGATAGGGTTGCTAGTTACACTTGAGGCCATTCCTTTTTACTATTCTCAAACACAAATCTTAGTTAAAATTCACGCCTGTCCTCCAGAGAGAGAGAGAGAGAGAGAGAGAGAGAGAGAGAGAGAGAGAGAGAGAGAGAGAGAGAGAGAGAGAGAGATGGAATGGGAGGAAAGGGCTTGCTGCATCCCTACGTCGGAACGGAATGGGACGGCAGATGCAGGCGGCCGATACAGCTTTCAGCGCAAGAAAAATGCCCGGGCATACATATGGCGTCCCGGCACATACACACACACACACCACACACACACACACACACACAGAGCGCTGCGCAGTTTGCCCGGCGGGGGTTGAAGAATGTCGTCGTCTCGGGCCGCTGCAGCAGCCAAACAACTCGTCCTCGGGACAAGGTCTCAACAGCAAGCATAGGGCGCAGCGCGGCAGGCAACTTGTCCTGTTTTTGATTCCAAGCATATAGGACTGTGTAATATGGAAGACACAGAGAGGGAGAGGGAAGAGAGAGAGAGAGAGAGAGAGAGAGAGAGAGAGAGAGAGAGAGAGAGAGAGAGAGAGAGAGAGAGAGAGAGAGAGAGAGAGAGAGAGAGAGAGAGAGAATGAGCGTCAATATGGGCGACCAGAGCAGAGAGACTCGAGACTAGGAGGGAGGGGAGGAGGTGCCTGATGAAACAAACGTATTAGCATGCTTATAAAGGGCCGCCCGCCCCGCCCCTGGGCCGACTCCTCCGAGGGGCCCAAAGGGAGCACACAGGGGAGGCACAGCGGTGGCCGGCGGGGTGGGTCCGTCCGCCTCAGAAGGCGGTAGCCGTGTGTCCGTGTGGCCTTTGTCCCCGCCAGAGGCACCATAGGCCGCCAGACCCAGCAATACCCCGGGAGGCCGTAACTAACCTCGCGGCGCCGCCCTCCAGAACCGGATCCCGGCTGGGGCTTGTGGCCTGGCGGCGACGGCGGCTATGCCCTGGCCGAGTGTGGGGCGGCGGGGCGGACTTTGTATCGCATTTCGATGGCCGTCGTCTGGCCCCCGCCGCCCCCGCCGCCGCCCCCACCGGCGTGGTACCGTGGTGTGGTACCGCGTGGGCTGTGTGGCCTGGGTACTCAGTCCGCAGGCGTCACGCGCGCTCTGCTCCGCCCCGCTCCGCCCCGCTCCGCCCCGCTCCGCCCCGCTCTGCCCCGCTCTGCTCTGCTGTCCTGCACACCGTTGCCAATGTTTGCCGCAGTAAATCTCGTCGGAGACGGTGCCGTCCGATACCGCGCGCCACCGCCATCCCCCCGCAGCGGGGCAGAGCCCAGGGCAGGGCCCAGGGCAGGGCCCCTGCACGCTCCATGAACCACCGCCTCCTTGGGGTCGGCCCCCTGCACGGCCTCCCCGGACCCGTGGGTCTCCAGCGAGACTCCAGCTAGACTCCAGCGCGTCTCCAGCGAGTCTCCAGCCAATCTCCAGCGGTTCTCGAGCGAGACTCCAGCCAATCTCTTAAAATTCTCAACTGAGACTCCAGCGAGCCTCCAGCGAGTCTCCACTGAGACTCCAAACGCGTCTCCAGCGAGTCTCCGTCTAGTCTCCAGCGAGCCCGAACAAACCCACGAACAACCCCACAGCAGGCGGTGCCGCCTCCAGCACCACCCACCCCAGTCAGTCACAGAGCAGACCACCAGCCGGCAGGCAACGCCCTTCCCTTTCTCCATCACAGCCGTCACTTCCCTTTCACTTTTCACGTCGGCGGTCACAGTGGAGCCGTCCGGCCGCCGTCCCATTGACCCGTCCCCACATGTCAGCGCCCGGCCGCCCATGGTCCCATGGCCCCTCCGCCATGACTCTTCCATGCCTACTGCCAGCGCCGCTGAAAGAGGAAACTGAAAAAAAAACACAATATCATGCGGCCTGTGGGGGAGGCCTGTGATTTATTTCTCCGTTTATTACACCCGCACTCCATGACGGACGCATCAGAAACGCTTCCGAAGCTGGAGCGGCGCGCGGTTGGTATTTCGTGTTTTCCCGCCGCCCCCTTGAGGAATGAGAGTGAAATGGTTTGCCCGCGGACCGTATCGGCGCGGGGGCACATCTGCAAGGCCAGGCAGAGCCCCCCTGGGGCCCCGAGGGACTCGGCTTGTTTGGCCTGGACTTGGGAGGGTTGGCAGGACTGCGCGTGACCCTCCCCGCTCGCCGAGTGGGCGAAGCGCGCGCGCTGTTGGCACCCCTGGGGGCGGGGCCATGGACAGCCGGCGTGCCGTGAGCGAGGGGATCCCCCGAAAAATGTTGTTTTTAATCCGTTTCGCTGCGGACGCACGAGTCAAGCCACGCCG
The DNA here is from genome assembly GCA_038380765.1 of Odontothrips loti. NCBI lineage: Eukaryota > Metazoa > Arthropoda > Insecta > Thysanoptera > Thripidae > Odontothrips > Odontothrips loti. The sequence goes on from CM076253.1 coordinate 9,371,811, forward strand.
CAGAGATAGCGGGGTCATGACGAGTCACTGCCCCTCCTCGATGTTCACAGATTGAAACCATGGCTGATTCTTTTGATTTTATTTTTTCTCTACAAAGAATTGATTTAAAAAAAAATATCGGCTTAAACCTGAATTTTTTGTGTTCGTTCTGACTTTCTTGATTTCTTCTCAATCTGATTTCTTTTGACTTTTCTGAATTTTTTTTTGTTGCCACAGCACCGATTTATTAAAGTGAATCCCCCTCAGGTCATGACGACGCCTCGCTGGCGCCCCGCGGGGGGTGCAGGGGGTACCACCGACAGCAGAGAAGCTGCTGAAACTCATCAGAAAAGGGTAATGACTGCCAGTCCCCCGAGTTGGCCGCTCCGTTGCCGGACCCCCGGGCCCCCGGGCCCCCGCCGGGCCCCCGGGCAGTGCGACTCGCCAACAACTCCTGTCAGCGTTGTCACCCTCATCCCCCCGCCGCTGTGGATGCCCCGGCCCCGGCCTGGTAGGACCCTGTCGGCCGTTTGTTGGGCCCCGTCTGGGAACGGCACCCGACGGGACGGGTTCGGTTCGGTGTACCATTTCACCGCTTTCAATGCTACGACCACTGCACTGCTCTGTTCTGTCCACTTGTGCGGCACAAACTGTCTTCGGTTTCCCAGGAGGGTATCCGGGCCGGGCTGGGCTGGGCCGGGGGCTGCAGGTGGGACCGGCCGCCTTGAGCTCCTTTAAGTCCGTCCTGTTCCGGGCCACGCACATGCGCGCGCGTCCACATGGACTAGAACAAGGGGAGCGCGGCGGAGGGCGGCGGCAGCATAGGGCCCCACCAGGGGCTCCACCGGGGCGCGCCGTTTAAAGTAATTGTTTCACCCACATCCCCGCAGCACCGCAGCAGCAGCAAACTGAATTCGTTCCCACTTCACCGAGGCACACTGCACCGAGGAGGACAACGGCCTGCCTGCGTGCCAGCGTGTGCGGGGGCGTGGCCGGGGCCGTGCCGGGCCGTGCCGGGCCGTGCCGGGCCGTGCCGGGCCGTGCCGGGCCGTGCCGGGCCGTGCCGGGCCGTGCCGGGCCGTGCCGGGCCGTGCCGGGGGTGGCTTGGCTTGGTCCCTCTATCCGCATAATGAGTCCCGGGTCCCCTCTGCGGAGCCCTTGCTCTGCACCGCGCCGGCCTTGCGTCGTCGGGGGCCTCGTCGGAGTGGCGGCGGTCGTCGGCCACCCTCACGTGGGGCCGGCTGCGCTGCCGCTGCCCTCGCCTCCCCCTCGGCCACCACCACCACCACCACCCCCTGCTGCTGGATTTAACGAGACTTTAGTCAGTTTATATTTCAGGTTCGGTCGCGCGGGCGTTGGGTGGGAACTGGAGGACGTAATTTCGTCGTGTGTTTTTTTTTTCACTCCGCAAAAAAAAGAGAGAAGCAGAAATTTGCATGTGGACTGTGTGCGCTTTTCAACCCAGAGTCAAAAACTGTGAACTCCAAACCCCCAGCGCCTGCGGGCGTCAGGGTAGGCCAGCCCGCGCGACACGCGTGCATGCAGGAGTCGGTATTGCCTACCCACCAGGCGCTTTGTGGTGGCCAAAAAAAAAAAAAAAGAAAAAACATTCGTTATCCGCCGTTGTTGCCACCGCGTCTGCCGATGACGGTTTAATTATCGACTCATTATTGGAAATATCTGTTATTTGGGAAATGATGCGAAAATAGTAGTAATAATCACGGCAGTCCCCGTCGTTGGCGCGGCTGCTATTCAATTATTGGCCGGTTGTGCACGAACAACCTTGGGGGAGAGAAAGATAGAGAGAGAGATAAATAGAAAGAGAGAGAGAGAGAGAGAGAGAGAGAGAGAGAGAGAGAGAGAGAGAGAGAGAGAGAGAGAGAGAGAGAGGTGCCAGCGCTCTATTAGTGACATAATGAAGCCTGTGGCATGGCGGATTGAGACGAAGGCAGCAGCCGGGGGCACTATTGCTGCCGTGTAAGAATAATGATCCATCACCGAACCTGCCGCCGCTGCCGCCGACACTACCGCTGCTCCCGCTCCCGCCTCAGATTAGGAAACAATGCCCGGCGTGCTGCTAACAGGCTTGTTGAAAGTTGTTTGGCGCCGTGCGGTGCAAAAGGTACGCCATGACGGCACGGCTGTGGACGTGGGAAAAGGAAAAAAGGAAAAAAAAAGCGCAGCCTTTTCCTTTTTTTTTCTGCTTGCAGAGCATTGGTTGCTGCGGCCCCCACCGAGTCGTATACGAACAAACGTGTGTTGTGCGCACAAAACTTTTATGCCTCCCGGAAGGAAAGGGGGGAAAAAAAGTGGTGCACGCCGTATTCGAACCAACGACCCGAGCGATTTGCGCGTTTTGTTTGTGTGGAACAACAGCCGGGGCCCAGCTCATTGCGAGCGGCATGTGTGCATGCGCCTCTTTGATCCGACTCCGCGGCGGCCGGCCGCGTCAACTGCCAGCCGGGGCCGCCCCCGCGTGTAGTGCACGCGTGCGCACGTGTGTGTGCACGTGTGCATGCACGTGGCAGGGTCGCCGTGATAACCCGTGGTATCGGGGGGCGGTCCTTTGTGAGCCACGTGCGCGCTGCAAATACTGGCCGTGAGGCACGTAGCGGCGCTGCCTGTCATGGTCATGTAGTGCGGCTGATATAACCAGTGCAGGTGATGCGGGCTGATGGTGTGCGTGAGTGTTCGCGGTGAATGGGCAATGTGACAACGGGCGGGTTATCGTGTGCAGTCTAATCTGACAATGCCATAAATTCCAGATGAGAATTGTGAGAGTGTTGTGGGGGTGGGTGGCGGAGGGGAGAGTGGTTGTGGCTGCGCCTTGCTCCACAACTCGGTTTGCGATCAGGCGGAGGCCGCTGTGCAGGTGGCGGCGGTGGCGGCGGTGGCGGCGGTGGCGGTGGCGGCGGCGGCAGCGGCGCGCCGAGGACCACTCGCACCCGCCGCAGCATCCGACGGCCAGAGGGAGTCGACGCGGCGACAAAGGGAAAAGAAAACACACAAAGTGCTATCGCTCTAATCTGAAGCGTACACACCCCCAGGGCGGGGCGGGGCGGCACGGGCGGTGCGGCAGTGCGAGGCGACGACCCTAAAGACCGCCCCCCACCCCCTCCACACTACAGCAAGAAGTACTCTACGATTCCTTGCCCTTCGCGGGGATTTGGCGACAGTATAAAACGATGCCTGTGGCGTCGACGTCGTCTGCGTCGCCGCCCCCTCCCCTTCACGACGCCCACCCCGCGCGCGGCGGCGGCGCGCTTCGCCGTCTGCACCCACCCGCCCCGCCCCGCTCAGCCCCCCCCCCCCCCCCCCGCCCCGCCCCGCCCTGCCCCGGCCCCGCCCCGCCGCACAGCGCAGACAAGAACCTGATTAATTCCTTTTCAGAAAAAATGTCGCAGAGAACACACGACGTCTTCAGCCGACGGGGTGGGTAATAAACCGAGAAACAAAACGGGGTGTCCGTCAGCGTGGGGAGGTCGACCGCAGACAGGGCCTGCTTGCAGGTGGTGCGGAGGTGGCGGCCGCGGCGCGGGGCCACAAAACACCTTGATGAGATGAGTGAGGGGGCTACGGCCGGCCACCGCCCCCCCCCCCCCCCCAAAGTGACACAAAAGGTCTGAATCAACATTGTCTACCCCCCGCGAGCCTGCGGAGCCTGCCTACCGGCCGGTCCTGTTCTGTAATGGAAATTGAAGGCCCCTCAGAATTCCCCTTCGAGATTTCTCTCGGCGACGCGTCTCTCTCTCTGTAGCTCTCTCTCTCTCTCTCTCTCTCTCTCTCTCTCTCTCTCTCTCTCTCTCTCTCTCTCTCTCTCTCTCTCTCTCTCTCTCTAGCTCTCTCTCTCTCTCTCTCCCTCTTACTTCACACGCCGGAGACTATTTACCATTTTTTGTGCCCCTCTCCGGAGGCGCGAGCTCTGCGCATATCATTATTCCGCCCGGATTTTCCATCCTAAGGGGCAAAAAAATCGTGGTTCCGGACTGAATCGTCGTTGGCTAGAATTCACGGCCCCTTCGGTCGGCATCGGGGGATGTTAGTCAGTGACACGTCCCCGAACTGTCTACCCGCACTGGGAGGAGGACGAGGACGGTGAGGTGGAGGAAGAGGGGGGGGGGGGGGGGGGTAATCGGGCAAATTGACCTTGTTCGGTCCTCATGATTTTTGCCATCTCTTGACTTTCCCGGCCTATGGCAGCCTATGGCAGCCTATGGAAGTCTATGGCAGCCTACGGCCTGCCTACTCTTTGATGTGGTGTCGCGTTTGTTTACGCGCGGAGGCCGAATTTCCGGTTGAGTTGCGACCTTGCCTCGGGTGAGAGAGAGAGAGAGCGCTTCTCCTGCCGTGCAGGCGACTCGGTGTCACGTGACACTCAGACCCGTCCTGATTGGGCCTAGCGAGGCGGCAGTGGCGGACACAGCGCAAAGGTGGCCGTTGGCCGACGGCCACCCTGTGCCTTTTTATTTACCCCTTGATGTGCTTTTATCCCCACCCCCTCCGTTTTCTTGTCGACATTTTTTTTCTTTTCGAAGGGAGGACAGTTTGGAGAGGTAAAAGTAGGTCGGTCCGAATGTGTACACAGAGCGAGAGACGAGGAAGCGTTTACATAAGTATACGGCTGCCAAAGCTCAGCAACACCAACAGTATTTCCGATTTCGATGAAATTAGAAATAATGTTGGTACGTCCGCCGAAAAAAAGGAAGCTCCAGTCCTAACGATGGCGTGTTATTTCTGTTCCAGGTGAGAACGCCGAACGTCTCGTGTCACCTGCCTTAATGATGACGCGTCGAGGCTGACGTGAAGTGAGTCGTACGACGTGTCTCTGACGCCGCGATGTGGTGCGTGTTGTTATCGATGTATCGATGTATCGATGTATCGAGGTATCGAACAAATACGATCGTCTCGAGTTTAGAATTGCTCGAATTGGTCGAGTCTGATACTTGTGCTTGTCGGGTCGGGGTGGTTCGGCGTGGCGTTGACCGATGGACGGATCCGGTCCCGGGCCGGTCGGCTGCGCGGCTGCGTGCTCTTTCCCCAACAGAAACATGATTTTATTTTTATCTTTCATACTTTCGGCGCCGCGCGCTGCGACACATTCTCCCCTCTCCATCCTTCGTCGACAGCAGCAGCAGAGCCTCCCTCTCTCTCTCTCTCTCTCTCTCTCTCTCTCTCTCTCTCTCTCTCTCTCTCTCTCTCTCTCTCTCTCTCTCTCTCTCTCTCTCCCCTGCGGGGCTGTGGTGCTGCTGGCGTCCTACTCGATCCCTCCCCTCCCCTCCGCCGAGCCTAGAGGGTGGGGGAGATTGATTGTTTTAGGTAATCCTGTTGGCGTGAGCGCGTGCGAGGTCGTGCGGGTAAATGTAAGCGAGCGGGGCTGGTGGGGGCGGCTTAGGGGTGACCGTCATGGTGAAAGGCCAGGCTGGGCCGGGCTGGGCCGGGCTGGGCCAGGGGGGGCCCCTCTGATAAAATATTCTTTCCAGGCGCAGGCGGGCGCGGCGGGGCGAGAGCTGTGTTTCCAGCCCATCCGACAGCGCGGTCGCCACTCCGCCATAGGCCGAGCGCCTTCAGCTGCCCCAGCCGCTACGGCGCTCAGGGGCCTCAAACACCTGCTCGGTACGGGATGGCGGTGCTCCTCACCCTGCCCCCGATGTCGCCCCTGACGCTGGCGACAACGCTGCTGCCCCTCCGCTGTGCATCGTGCTCTGCCCCCCCTCCCCCCCCCCCTGTTTGTCGGGGCTGATGGCTGACGACGGGGGCGTTGATTGCACAGCGGATATGGAAATCCGAAAAGCAATTGAGGCTCCGTGATGAGATGAACCGGGAAGGGAGCGGCCGGCCGGCCAGTCAGCCGGGCGTCGGGAGCTCCGGGGAAGGGTGCACGGACTGCTTCAAATTTTAACGGGGGAAAAAAAAAGAAGGAAAAACAGGGAAAAGTAATGCGAGCTGAGGAAGTAATGGAGGAGAAGGGTCTAAATGTTTGCCTCGTTTGTGGGCGTGTTTGCGCTGGATTCGCCACACACGTTGGCGCCCCCCCTCCGGGCCGCCGGGCCGGGCTGCCACCCCTCGGGTTTGCGCCGCATCGGGGCTGCGTTTGGGAGCGCAACAAGTGTTTTTCCGCCCCCAAGGCCGGGCGCTGCGGGGCGGGCGGCTGCTGCCGGGCCTAAGGGTGGCCAAAGCCCCCACCGAGGGCCTCTGCTGAGCCGGCCGGCTGACGGGGGGAGGCCGACGGGGGTTGCTAGAGGCCGGCCGACGCCGCCGCCACCACCACCGCCACCACCACCGCCACCACCACCGCCGCCGCCGCTGCTGCGGCCCCCAGGTGCACTCGCGTGGGCCGATTGGAGTGCCCCCTCCCTCACACCCACATCCACCCCTACACCACCCCCACCCTACCCTCCACATGCCGTCGAATCCTAATCGGGCCACAACGATTCCGGAGGCCATCCGCACAAGCGGAGGGCCCGCCGTGGCTGTGTGTGTGTGTGTGTGTGTGTGTGTGTGTTGGTGTGTGCGTGTTTGTGTGTGTACCCTGACAGCGGGCAGTGCGGTCACCTGTCCTGCTGACGGTGCGAGCCGCGAAGAAGCTGGTAGAAACGAGTTCAGTAAAAATACGAAAAGATGAAAATCGTCAGAGCAGAAGACGAAGTGATAGAAAGAAAAAGTGTAGCAAGCAGCAATCTGCGCAGTGGATTTACCATCTGGATACACAGGTAAGTCAGGGGTTTAACAGGTGCGGAGGCGGCTCTCTCCATCTCTCTCTTTCTCTCTCTTGCTCAGGGATGATGAGAATGGAAGTTATTCCCGTCTATCTATACAGGGATTTGGGTCAGGCCAGAGGCCCGAGCCCAGCCCCTATAATTCTTCCCCCTTTTCTGTTTTTCTCCTCTTTTTCCATTCCTGCCGCGGCTGGCTTTTGGTGTCTTCCTTATCTACACGGTGCCACCGCGTCTGGAGGCCTACCCTTACCCTTCGCAACGCTCTGCTGACTCGGCGCCACAAAAGCAAATAGGAGTGAAAAATATTGCGAAATTTTGCGGTTGAGATTCAGAATTTCTGTACAGATTCTGAATTGAGAATTTTGCGACGAAGAGTGTTTTGTCTGCTTCATGTGTGAGGCACAGGGCAGGTCGCGTGTGGACGCCGGCCGATCCTTTCGCCATCAGGCGCTGGCCCGGACTGGCGTGTCGCCGGGGTCCCGTCGACACAAAGTCGCTTTCGATGAGGCGTTGAGGGATTTACGATGTCGGGGCGGGGCGGAGCAGGGCGGAGCAGGCGAAGTGAAGGCCGCTGCCGGGGCCGCTGCCGCCGCTGCCGCCGCTGCCGCTGCCGCCGCTGCCGCCGCTGCCGCCGCTGCCGCCGCTGCCGCCGCTGCCGCCGCTGCCGCCGCTGCCGCCGCTGCCCTGCACCTCACTGCGCAGCGCAGCGCACCGCCGGCCTGCTTATGTACATTCATACGGCGTTCGTGTCGCCGCAGTGTGTGATTTATAAGTGCTCGCTGACCGCGCCGCTGAAACAGAAATAAGGTGACTATCCACTGGCAGAGAGAAACGTCTCGCATGTTAATAGGTCGAAAATTCAGAAGGTTCGAAAAAATTCAGAAATTTCTTTCATGCAAGATACAGACGCAAAATTTTATTTTTTGAATATTTTTGAATTTTATTTTTCTGAAGTTGAGACGCCGTCTTCTCTTTCCCGGTTGCCGCAGTGTCGCTGGCAGTAGGCGCTTTGGCTAAAACGGGGCGGCCGTTTGTTCGGCCCCGTTCATTTCATTTAACCGGGTCGTCCCGCCCTCTGCGGCTGAGTGAAAATAAAAGGACGGGGGAGGGGGGGGGGTGTTTTTGGTGCGGAAGGAGGAGAGAAAACAGGAGCAGGTGCGCGCGGGAAGGAGAGGGAGAGAGTGAGAGAGTGAGAGAGGGGGGGGGGAGAGGTGTTCGGGGTTGGAGTGGAGCGATAGTCATTAAACCGGGAGCTAGCCGAGAGGGGCGGATAGTGAGGCCCTCCGCTGTATGTGTGTGTGTGTGTGTGTGTGTGTGTGTGTGAGAGAGAGAGAGAGAGAGAGAGAGAGAGAGAGAGAGAGAGAGAGAGAGAGAGAGAGAGAGAGAGAGAGAGAGAGAGAGATGGAGAGTAGGGGTAGGGCAGGCCTCTCTCTCCCTCTCCCTCCTCCGTGAGGCCCCTGTGGGCCGCTGCAGTGCGGATGTGCATGGCGGCCCCACCGGGCGGGGCGGGGGCCTCTGTCCTGGCCCGGTCTGGCCTGGGCTGGCCCTGGTCTCCTAGTTCCCCAGATCACGATTTGCACGCCGTTGGCCGCCTGGCCGGACCGCCATGGCTGCGGCTCTCCCCGTTGCCAAAAGCGACACCGAACAAATCTCCATCGAAATTGCGCAAACCGTGGCGGTCGTAGTCGCCGCTATGCGCTGCATATGGTTCTCATGTAATGTGTGTGTGTGTGTGTGTGTGTGTGTGTGTTTGTGTGTGTGTGTGTACGGTAGCGCCGGCGCCTGCCACGCTGCTGCTGCTGCTGCTGCTGCCCGAGCCCCAGCAGGCCGTGGCACACCGCATTACACCACGCCGGCGCGGTGGAGGCAGGCCGGCAGGCTGACCCAGATCGCGCACCAGTTTAGCCTGGCTGTCAGCTGCACCGGGCTGCGCTGTGCTGCGCTATGCTGCGATGTGCTGCCCTCATGCCGTGCTCGTGCTCATGACGCCGTCGTCTGAGCCCCCGGATGTCTGCCTTATATTATATTAAGCCTTATAAGCCTAATATTAAGCAATTTTGTCAAAATTTAAAAAATTGGCATGGCTACCTTTCATGTTTTTTGTCAAAAAAAAATAATTATGCTTCAAGTTTTGAATTCACTCATCCGACTTTGTGCAGCGACTCCTAATGATGGGGAGCCACCTCAAGGAATCTGGTCGAGTAGCCACAACTTTAGCCCTGTCGTTTACGTTTTTTCCACTGCACCCTACACCGATTTTTTCGAGTGAGGTGCTCTGTTATTTCCGCACACGCCCCCCGCCTCCGCCGATCACGTCGCCGACAACGACTCTCTCCCTCCAGTGCCACACGTCGACTGATGTGACCCGGTGGTTTTCAATTAAAGCGCGCCTTGCATGAACTCCCCCCCCCCCTCTCCTCCCCACCCCCTCCGCCCCTCCGGCCCCTCCGTTTCCCGCGGCGGTGGAGCACAATACATGTGAGTGCGGGCGCCGGGGCGGGGCGGGGTCAACGACGCGCTGTCCTGCATTTCCATGTCTCGCCGTAATAAATAGGCAATTTGTAATCATGGAAACGACGCGGGTAAAAAGGGGGGGGGGGGGGGGGGGCTCGCGCCTTGCCCCAGGGGCCAGCGGGGGGGGGGGGGGGGGGGGAGGTCTCGTCTGCTCAGCGAGGGAAATGTAAGCGGAAAATACCCTCCGCGAAAATCAGCGCACTAAGTCAATGCCGTGCGCCGCGCCTCCAAAGTTTTAGCCCGCTTGCCGCGGTGTGGTGTGCGGGGCCAGGAAAGAGGAGGAGGACTGTCCGCCCAACTTCTGGCCGCTTGCTCCCTCTACCGGCGGCGTATCGAACGTGCGATGATCGGGTCGTCACAGACGGAGAGCGTGTGCCGTGCCGACGGCCCCGGCCGGTGCTCGAACCCGCGGCGGTGCAGTAGTAGTTGGTCACGTGGCCCTTAAACGACGTCGCTCCGAACAAACGCCTTGGCGTCGCCGCGATGGTATCCGTCCGCCTGGTGGAGCGGCGCAGCCCGCGGAGGGGGTACGTCGTCGGCGTGGTGAAAAAGTAAAGTACAGTCCGTGCCGAAGATAAACTCCCCCCGCGGCGTGGACGAGGAAGGAGGAGAGGAAGGCGGCGGACCCGGCGGCAGATGACCTGATTCGATCCTCGCGGACTTCTTTTTCGCGCCCAGCTTAGCGGGCCGGCGCCGCTGCCACACAGGGCCTGCCGGCCCCGCCCCCGCTCCTTTCTCTCCGCTATCGCCCTCCAGCCTCATCTCGGCCGGATGTCGCCGGTCCCAGTCGGTCCCCGCCCTGCATTGGCATCATCACACGGTCCGCGGCTACGCTAGCCGCGGCCGCGCAGAGGTCAATGCAGAGGCGAAGATCTACACTCAAAAAAAAAAAAAGAGGGAAGCGTACAGTTGCGTTGCTGCTCCACTTTAGATTCGGCCACATAGTTTTCAACCGCGTTCATTGGAACCTGTCTTCTAAAATGTATAACTGTACACATCACCAATTACTCGACGCTTTATGAGTTATATTCAATTATATTTATATTATATTTAAAAAAAAATCTGAAAAAAAAATGATGTGCATATGGAGTACACGCCGGTCCTGGCGGCAGCATCAGGGCGACAAGAAGGCGCCATAGTGGGTCACGCTCGTTGTGCTCTCCCTGCTTAACGACCCCCCTCCTTAGGAGACAAAGGGGCGTCGCCGTGGCCGTGCCGTGGCCGTGCCGTGGCCGTGCCGTGGCCGTGCCGTGGCCGTGCCGTGCCGTGGACGCCTAGGTGCCGGAAGTCCTATGCTGGCAACACCTCCAAGCGTGGGCGGCCGCAGCTCAGAGTGGAGTGCTCAATAGTGCCAGCGGGCTCACAGCACGACATATGCACCAACGTACTATACAACATTTTTTACACGCCCAAAAATATCAAATCAAACCGAGCTCATTAAAAATGAATTCGACTAATTTCTTGTAGTCGATTTTGACAAGAGAAAAAATTAGTAGAAAAAATAAATTGACCAAATTTTAGACGTACTGACATTTAAGGTTACTTTAAATTTCGGTTTCATTTTTTTTAGAACTATTATTGACTGCGTGGTCATCGCAATTTTGCGATCAGCGTTCAAAATAGTTCACCAATTACCCTGCCTCGTCAGCAGCAGCAGCAGCAGCAGCAGCAGCAGCAGCAGCAGCAGCAGCAGCAGCAGCAGCAGCAGCAGCAGCCTCTTCTCCCGCCGCCGAGCAGCGCGCCGCCCCCGCAGAGTGAAAGTATTGCGCCGGGACGGGCAGCGGAAGGGGTTTTGCAGCGCGTTTGCAGCTTGTCGCGAATTGTTTCGGAAGCACTCTGTCCTTGTCGCTTGCTGTCGGGATCAGGTTGCGCGGGAAGAGCGAGAGAGAGAGAGGGGGAGAGAGGGACAGAGAGAGACAGAGAGATACAAAAGCGCGCGCTATTCGTTAGCCGTGGCCGCGCCGGGTACTGCTGCTCCCGACGTCGTTTACATTCAAGTGCTCCTTTAGCTGCTGCAGCGGCCGCGCCTTTGTCCTGCAATTCCCGGCCGAGGCGTCCTGCCGTGATTGTGACCAGCAGCAGCCTCTCCGCGTTTCCGTGTGGTAATGATAGGAATGGTGCAGAAAACGGAAGGCTCCGGGAAATTGCAGAAATAATAGACACAAGAAAAATAAGCGAAAGCCACACCGATTTGGCTCCACTTTGTGGGGCACATCATGTGACGTCGTTTTCAGTCCCCCCCCCCCCCCCCGTTTAGTATGAAGTGTACACTTCTATCTGAAAGCATTCTCCATCGAAAAAAAAAACACGTTTTCAACTGAACATTTTTGACCCACTTTTCAACTTTTCGCGTTCTCCTTCTACCCTTCCTCCCTCTTAAAATATATTGGTCTATATTTTGACGGTCGGCACAGCGGGAGGTATATGGAGGTGCGCAGGAATAAGCTCTGATGCGTAGAGTGGAATAATGCATGCGTGCCGTGAGGGAGCTGTGACAGCAATAGCCTCCGCCTCTCCCGCCCACAAAGGTCCGGAGGGAGGTGTGTGTGTGTGTGTGTGTGTGTGTGTGTGTGTGTGTGTGTGCGCGCGGGGGGCAACGCTCCCGACCGTCTTGGTCCGCGGCCGGTCATCCGTGCTGGCCGCGGTTACGACGGCGTCTTCGTCTTGCAGCACGTTGGGCCCGCTGTTCCGCACCGCACGGCAGACCAGGCAGGTCCTTCGGCAGGTCCTTCGGCAGGTCCTTCGGCAGGTCCTTCGGCAGGTCCTTCGGCAGGTCCTTCGGCAGGTCCTTCGGCAGGTCCTTCGGCAGGTCGGCAGGTCCTTCGGCAGGTCCTTCGGCAGATCCTTCGATATCTGCCGAGTCAAGCGGCCTGGCCCGGACCGCTGACTGCGCGTGTCGTGGTGTCTTTCATACTCGCACCGTTAGTCATACCCAGCCCGGAATCTTCCGCGCGCTTTCCGGGTCAGCGAGTGCTATCGATTTATATCCGGGCTGGATTATTCCTTGTGCCGGAGAGGAGGGGAGGGGAGGGGGTCACAGGTGCGGCCGCCCCGCCGGCCCCGCGGCTGTTCGTTTCCAATCTGCGGCGACGCCGACGACGCCGAGTCGTCCCAAAGGCAAGCGGAGCCGACCGCAGCGCTGGGCCGCACACGGCAGACTCCCTTTGAATCGAGATGAGATGAGCTTCGCCACCTCTCAATCCCCGGGCTGGAGCCGCCGCTGGAGCCGCCGCTGGAGCCGCCGCTGGAGCCGCCACTGGAGCAGTATACCTAGGGCACAGCAGAGCAGTGTCGGCAGAGAGGGACTTGATTTGCTATGGATCGAGCAGCTGAATGGGAGCTCCATACTAGGCGCGCGAGGCGTCGGCCGCATCCTCGCACTATTACTCTCTCTCTCTCTCTCTCTCTCTCTCTCTCTCTCTCTCTCTCTCTCTCTCTCTCTCTCTCTCTCTCTCTCTCTCTGCACCTTATGTATATATATATATATATATATATATATATATATATATATATATATATATATATATATATATATATATATATATATATATATATATATATATCCTAAGACAGCTAGGCGAATGACCTCCCGAAGTACTTTGTTTGCAATCGCACGTAGGTTTCAAATACTAACACAAGACGTCTGTGATACATTTTTTTTTCTCGGGCCAGTACGGCCTGGGGCCGGGAGTGCGGGCGTATGCTGGCCGCGCGTGGGAAGTCCGGGCGGGAGGTGCCCCCGGGGGCGGCGGGGGCCGCGGGGGCGGCGGGGGCCGCGGAGCCCCGGCCGGGGTTACGTGGGTCTAGTCCGGCACGCCGTGAGGTCAGGTTCAGGTACGTGCATACCTGTCCGGCGCAGCCACGCAGTCGGCGGTACCCGGCGGCGCCCTGCATGGGATATTCTTTCTTTTCACGCGCACGGAAAGTCTTTTCATGCTCGTTATCTCGTGAGAGCTATTCCGCACGTACTATTGTATCCCTGGAAACGGTAATGTTATATAACGCTTCCGACTGCAGCCTTGATTCTTTGCCCTCATTTTTCGGGCGGCCGTGCACAAAGTTACGGAGCAGTTTTATTTTTTGGAATCGGATTGGCTATGCTTATCAGATGCGGTATAGTGTCTCGGCTTCCGCTCCGTTTGTTTGTGACGCTTTTACCCTGAGATTGCGGAGCCGAGATTGCGAGGAGTGATTCTCCCCTCTCCTTCCGCGGCAGGCCACTTCGGCGCACTTTTTGGACGTGATCACGAGATATGTGTGGGCGGTGGTGCTGTTGCCGTTTCCCCGTTGTGGACCACGACTGTATCGAGGCCTCCCGCGGCCGGCCGGCTGTCTGAATGGGGATACGGCACTGCCAGTCATGCTGGGCGCGTTGTACGCACCTGTCGGACCAGCATTGTCCTGCGCTGCCGTGTACCGGAGCCATGCAGCCATGCAGTACATGCGGCACGCCCAAAAAAATTAAAAAAAAAGATCGTTGCACAATTTTTGTTTGAGAGATTTCTATATTTTTTTGGGTACACTTCATCAGCAGCTTTGCAATGCCAGTCACTCTGTTGTCATCTCTTCGCATCCCTCTCGCTCGCACCCGTCGCGCACTGCGTAGCGTGTGACAGGGACGGGAAGTATATGGCCCCGCCCGCGCCCTAAACGGCACACTACGGTATTGCAGCGTGAAATCCTGGCGCCATCGAGGCGACGGCTATTGAAGGGGGGGGGGGGGGGGAGGGATGGCTGCTTCTGGGCATGTGTGTGTGTGTGTGTGTGTGTGTGTGTGTGTCTGAGACTGCGAAAAACCTTTTTATCATTCCGCGGCTTAATAAAGTGCGAAACTTTGCCAACAAATCATGGGGCTGGGGATTGCGTTATGTAGGCCGGGACGGGTCTAGATACAGAGCCGCCAGTAACGCTAATACTGGGGGCGGATGTAACCGGGGCTGCGCTGGGGCAGCACTAGCCAACGGCCGAGGCGCCCCGGGGACGGGGCCCGAGGGGTGCATCACATGGTAAAGTCACTGTACGACTAACGAAACAGTCTCATGTGCAGTCGGCCGCCAGCGCGCTCCCGGCAATCTAGCCCCGCAGAGCAACAGCACAATATTGCAAAAAAAAATAATTTGAAGGCGGAGGCAAGAATTGAACCCGTGACTCCGTCTCAGCAGAACATGAAGAATAATACTAAACCTCGCTTTCCAGTCCTGTTTAGTAATACCCCCCCCCCCCCTCTCTCTCTCTCTCTCTCTCTCTCTCTCTCTCTCTCTCTCTCTCTCTCTCTCTCTCTCTCTCTCTCTCTCTCTCTCTCTCTCTCTCTCTCTCTCTCTCTCTCTCTCACAGGATTGGTATGCCCTTCGACGGGGCCTCTCTGCGGAAGATTTCGCCTCCTCACAGTGGATCACAGGCGGTGGCGGCGCGTGCGGAGAAGGCAGTGTTATAGTGGCGACACAGCCAGCGCGATGTGCTCCAGTTCCAATATACACGGGATTTGAATGGCAATTTCGCTCGCCTTCGTCGCGCGCCCGCGCGCCCGTGTGTGTGTGTGTGTGTGTGTGTGTGTGTGTGTGTGTGTGTGTGTTTGTGTAGGGCGGGCGCGGCCAACGTCATGTCACCGTCGTTGCCATTGCGTTGGGGCGCTTCTGTAACGGCTATCACATGGACGCGGCCTTTTCGTCGTCACGCGACACACACTCACACACTCACACACACACTGTGTCATGGCACAATGTGGGTGAACATGCCCGACGAAACAAAGAGCCAGCTGCAAAAAGTGCGTTGTGTGAGTGAGTGTGAATTTTGGGGCGTTTTGTGTGGTCGTTTTCATTTTGCAGCTGCCGCGCGATGGACGCGCGTGCATCCGCGTCGAGGTCCGCGTTTGTTTGTCCGCTCGCAACGCATTGTGTTTAAAGCCCTTCTCCTTCGTTCTCCGGCGCGCGGAAAAGGAAAGGGAAGAGAAGAGCAACAACGGCAGACGTTTGTATTTCACGCCACGCCCCACATATTTCCCGCCCCCTCGGAGATTTTATTAAACTGTAAATACGCGTTTCAGAGTGAGACTCAGCAGCAGCAGCAGCAGCAGAGCATACCACAGCACTATTATTTTTTTGATGAGTTAATATTATTGTAATGAAGCGGTGCGCTGCGCTGCAGTTTTCGGCTCTGTTATGTCGACGCGGACGTTTTGGGGAGGGGTACCCTCCCCCCCCCCTCCCCCTCTGAGCGGCAGTCAGCGGGGCGGCCGGTTCCGGCTGCGCGCGAAAGAAACGGCAAGGCTTTCTGCTGCCGGTACCGCTGCTGTCGCTGCCGCCTCATACAGATTCATCGCGCACTTCATATGTATCAGCAGCGGCGTCATCCTCCCCCCCCCTCCCCCCTTTCCCTTTCCCTCTCTCCCCCTCCCCTCCCCTGTTCGTCTTCCACGGGAAAAGCCGTACTGATCCCGCTCTGCGGCGGCCAGCCCACCGCCGGGCGGTGACGAAGTCGGTGGGGGGTCGTAGAGACGTCGTTGAAATCGTATCGACGAGCGGGAAGAGGAAGAAAGTGACGGAGGACGCTAGAGGAAGAGGTGGCCTTTCATCATCTGCTTCATGCCACGCTCGTTCTCTATCTGTCTGTCTGCATGTCTGTCTGTCTGTCTGTCTGTCTCTCGATCGCCGAGGCGACACAACGCCACCACAAATGAGGCGAGTCTCTCTCATTAGCAGTGCGCGGCTCCTCCGCGGCGGCATCATTGTCCTCCTCCTCCTCATCCCCCTTCTGCTCCTTTTCCTTCTCCTCTTCCTCCTCCCCCTCTTCCTCCTCCTCTTCTTCCTCCTCCTCTTCCTCGTCGTCGTAGTAAAGCGGGCGATGAAGTTACGAAACGGAAGACTCGCATGCTACAATAGACTCTGTTTCACGTGCCGCTCGCGCGTTGTGACAGTTTGCGCCTCCGCCTTTTTGCTCCACTTTCTCGGAAAGATAAGAATAGAGTGCGGGCGTTTGGCGGAAGAGCGAATAAAGAGAGCATGGATGTACTCTATATAACGAGCAAACGTCAACAGCTGGCAAAGTTTGCAAGGTTGGAAAAAAAAATAAAAAATGGAAGGCGTTCTCTGCAGAGCCCCTGCTGGGTAGGCACGCCCGTTGTGCACGTGTGCGTTGCGGGGCTGCCTACCCACCCGATTGCAGGGGACAAGTCGACGTGGGACCCGATCAGAGTCATCATGGAGCCATGGACTTGCGGCGTTCGGGCTGCTTGCTGTCGACTTTGAGGAAAACCTAGAGAACGTGCACCTCTCGCTTGGTGTGCGGGAAAAGGAAAACCGAAGAAAACACGAAAAACTAAACAGAAAAAAAAATAGCTTGAGAGGAAACGTCGATGGTGGTGGGAAGGTCTGCAAGTTGTTGTTTTGCGAATCGGGCTCTGTGTTTGTCTTACCCCCCCCCCCCCCCCCGCTCTCTCTCTCTCTCTCTCTCTCTCTCTCTCTCTCTCTCTCTCTCTCTCTCTCTCTCTCTCTCTCTCTCTCTGCGGGGCGTGGTTCGGATGGTATCGGGGTCAATAGTCCGGACGGCTGCTGCACGGAATGAAGAGGTTTCCGGCCTGGGTCACGTCGCGTCCTCCGGCTGACGCCCACCGCCTGGCCTGTCCCTGCCCTGACGCAATATTCCCCGGACCACGGTACACAGACACATTTTTTCCTCTTTATAATTTTTGTTTAAAAAAAACTAAATTGATTTTATATTTGTTCTGCTTGTAAATTTTTTTTTTCAAAGATACTCCCCATGTATGACGAATCTACTGGCGGTCGGCAAGGGTGTGTGGAGTACGGAGTTCGGCGTGAACGGCGGCGAACACACGAAGGGACAGAGAAGAAGATGGGAAAGAGTGAAAGAAGCAAAAATGCCTGTCTCTCTCTAGCTCACTCTTTTTTTTTTTTTTTTTTTTTTGCGTGTCGGTTTCGCACCCACAGTATAAAAGGTAGAGAGGTGGAAGGGGAACATAAAAGATGTGAAGGACGGGGGCGTTCGCTCGAAAAATGGAGTTGCTCTTTTGTGTGATGAAAACGTTGAAATTTGGTGGTGCGAGCTTGGTGAGAGAGAGAGAGAGAGAGAGAGAGAGAGAGAGAGAGAGAGAGAGAGAGAGAGAGAGAGAGAGAGAGAGAGAGAGAGAGAGAGAGAGAGAGAGAGAGAGAGAGAGAGAGAGAGAGAGAGAGAGAGAGAGAGAGAGAGAGAGAGAGAGAGAGAGAGAGAGAGAGAAGGGTGAGGCGGAGAGTGCCCCATGGGAACATCCACGTGGGTGCAACGTGGATGCAACGTGAATAGTCACGTGAAATCCACGTCGATAATCGACTCGATGTCGAGCGAAAAGTGAAGCTCGAGACCACGTGGATGGGACGTGGATGCCGAACCGCGCCGGTTCCTCCTGTCACCCTCCTCGATGAGACGTTGACAGACGTTAATGTGGCGAGTTGCATTATCCACGCTCTTTCCACGTAGATACTATGCGGATAGGGTGAGTTGCACAATCCACCAACAATCCCTTAAATATCGACGTACCTGTGAACTTGGTGTGAAAAAAATATATGACACGGTTACTATGACGAATCTATCTTTAGAACCCTTCCAGTGGTGGGATTCGAACCTACATCCTGTGATCCCGAGAGCGCGCACGCTACCCCAGGACCACCACACCTGCCTTGCTACGGATGGGCGAGGTGCCGCTCTTATGAACAGATTGACAGCGAGTGATACGTCGAATCTATGTCGATATGACGTGGACTAAGTGCCTAATTGCTCTGACCAGTCGGCTACGCGGGAACGACGTTGCTGTTACGTAGATGGGCCAATGTTGGCTTCTTCACATAGTATCCACGTAGATTTTGCATTGATCTAAATTCAGAACTGTATATATGTAGTATTCACGTCGGTTTAGCGTGGATTCAAAACTTTTACTGATCGACGAAAATTCTACGTGGAGTTTCAGAGGATACCGAAATCCACCTCAAATCTACGTTATCGCGACGCGGATTTAGGGTAGATGGACTGTATCCATCCAATCTACGTAAGAGTCGCAACATCCACCTCGAAAGTAAAGGGATCAAACAGGGACTGCCACGGCAATATAGAAACGAGGTAGATTTATCGTGGAATATGTGAGGTGCATTTTCGACCAAAAATCCACCAAGATTTTGACGCGACATTAAACCAATGCTCTTTCGACGTAATTCCTACGTTGTTCGAAGATCGATCAGGCGAGTGGCAATATCGATGATATTTCGAGGTAGATTCTGCGTTCTCTGTATGGAAACCTACACACCACCTCATATCCACGTTGACTTTACGTCGATTGAAAGCGATCTATAATCGACGACAAATCGACGTAGATTTAACGTTGATAAAATAATCGACAAAAAATCCACGTTCCTGTGACGTGGACTTTAAGTGGAAAAAGTCCATCCACCTAATCCACGTAAGTTACGTGGATGCAACGTGGATGGAACGTGGTTGTTCCCATGGGGTGGTGGCACTTGAGCTTAGCGGTGGCGTTCGAAGAGCGGCCGGGTACTGCGGCCGGGCTCCCCGGACGCAGCCGTGCGTGTTTTCGGACGGGTTGCCTCCCTCTGTGGGGCGGGGCAGGTGAGGAAGGGCCGAGCCGAGGCAGAGTCCGAGGGCGCCCTCGAGATGGTGGTGTATAGAACCGGTTGTTAGTGGAACAAAGCGGGCGTGCACAAGATGGACGTCTCGAGAAGGCGCCGCCCTGCTGCCCGGCGGGGCCCCAGACTGTCGGGGACCCTCCGTGGTGCCCCCCGTGGGGCCCAGGTCACCCGCTGTCCGCAGGAGAGCGAAATGATAAGGAGGTCCGCTCATGATAAAGACGTCCACGTCCGTGGCGCTCGCCCTGCCGGCCCTGTCCGCTCCCTGTGTAAACGCTTCGCGGACCTTTCTCTCTCGTTTCCAGAGTTTCTCTCATGGAAGAGAATTGCGGACACACCTCTGCAAGGTCAGTGTCCCCAAGGGAGCGGCCGCAGCCGCGTCACCGCTGTGTCGGGGGCGGGGGGCGTGGGCGGGACGCGGTACGCAAATTCTGCGGCCGGCCGTCGTCCTTCGTCGGGGTCCCCCATGACGGCGGCCGCCCTCCCCTCCCCCTTCTGTATTCCGGGCATGCCGCCGTGGTGGTAGGGGACGTCGACAGCGGCGGCCAAAGTCTCGGCGTCGTGGCCGCCGCCGCCGCCGCCCTCCCCGGTGCAGAGTTGCGCGCCACACGCGCGGCGGGGGTCAAATTATGCCGCCATTTCTCAAGGATGTGACTCGGTGTAAAGCCCTCCGCGTCGTTGGTCGTGGCCCCCGCTGCACCAGCTAGGTACTCGCCGTAAAGACCTCCGCGTCATTTGGTCGTGGCCCCCGCTGCACCAGCCAGGTACTCGACGTCCGCACCGCTCGCAAAAACACGGAGCATGTTTACAGAAACCGCACCGACAGTCGACATGGCACTGTAACTGCGCCCCTCCCGAGTGCTGTTGTCCGTGTAAACACATTCGCTTATTGGTTTACAAACTCCCGTCTGCTTTGGCTTGTTGCAGTGGGCAGCCCATCATGAAGTCGTCCAGCCGCTAGCGCCCAAGCATCCGGCTGCAGACCACCACCTGCATAGGTAAGGCTGCTGATGCCGCTACTGCTGCTGCGCACAGCTCCGCTTTCGTTTGGGCTTGTGGGGGCAGGGGGTCGAGTCGGGGGGGGGGGAGAGGCATTTGCACAGACCCCCTGAGAGTGGGAGAGAGAGAGAGAGAGAGAGAGAGAGAGAGAGAGAGAGAGAGAGAGAGAGAGAGAGAGAGAGAGAGAGAGAGAGAGAGAGAGAGAGAGAGAGAGAGAGAGCTGTCCTCCTGTGGGAGACCCTACCACGAGGAATACTAATGACTGTTTTAGAATGTTTGAGTTTTGCCGCCAGCTGGGGAGGTCTTTGGGAGGGCGATATGGGGGGGGGGGGGCTGCAGAAGGCGAACAAGCAGCGAATTCAGCAGGAGGTGCATAGTAGGGGGAGGAAGGGGAGGAGGGGTAAGTCTATGCAGGGCGTGTTGGAAAGCGAAAGGGTTCGGAGGGAGAGACAGAGATGCGGGCGGTCATCGTCACCGTCCCTGCCGCGCCTGCTTGCTGTGCCCTTCAAAGTGCAAGTTGTTGTTGTCTAGAACGTGCCGCACAGGCCACCCGATGGTGGGCCGGAGCCGCAACTCTGCGGTGTGTGTGTGTGTGTATGTGTGTGTGTGTGTGGACCGTGGCTGAATTAATTCAGCGACGACGAGACGGTGGCGTGGCGTAGCGCCGGCGTGGCGTCTTAACCATGCATAGCAGTGCATGGCATGGCGGGGCAGGGCTGGCGGTGTCGGTATGCTGTGGAGCTCTACAGCTCTGGGTGTGTGGCGCAGACCGTTTTCGAGTCGGATCGGAGCGCCTCGATGCGGCGGGCCTTAGCCAGCTGTCTCACTGTATATGCGGACGACTATTGAGGCGTTCTCGCGTACGGAGGGCGGGAGGTGGGGGGTTAAAGTTTGACGACGCATGGACTGGGAAACTCAGGGTTGGCGACCTACAGGTTCGTGGTTCGATGCTTGGCGGTGGTTTGAATTTTTTTTTTCACGTCCAGAAAGGTCCCTCATGTTTAACATTTTATGGGGGGGGGGATATGTTTGATTTTTTTTTTTTGGTAGATAGGTGGATGATGAAGGATAGATACGGATACTAAGGGCCTGCAGTCTGGACACCTCGACAGTGTAGTGTGTGCTGGAGCTGGAAGACGGTGGAATTTAATTTTCGCGGTTCTTTTGTTACATCACCGCCCCCATTTAGTTCTTTAATGAAATCGCACGAAGCCCCGGCTCTCTCTCCTCTCCGCGAAACGCTCTTCTATTTACTTGCATTTTCGCGAAGCCTTTTGGGAAAGTCATTAATGGGCCGATACGATAGCGGGCGCGGCAGCAGCCGCAGCAGCGGTGGTCTTGAGGAATGAGATTTTATCCGGCCTCCTCCTGCCGCCGCACGCCGCGGATAAGGAGGAGAGGAGGGAGGGAGGGCGGACGGGGAGGGAGGGAAAAAAGTGGAGGAAGATGGGATAATCTGAGATGATTCATTGGGGGCGTTGAACCCGACGCGCGACCTCAGGTAATTTCCAGCTTTCGTAGTTTTAGCGAATGGACGTGATGTAAGGGGTAGAGCGTGCAGCTACTCCTCTGCACACCGTACAACACCCCGTGGTAGGTCCTGGTAGGTGAGCACCCTCTGCACGTATTTTTTTCCGTAAATTATTTTCCTCTCTCTTGTCGGGCGCGAAATTCCGCTGCTTTACGGTGTTGCGTTATATTCTTAAATCGCCTTTGTTCCGAATGAGATGAGATGGGGGGGGGGGGTTGTCAGTCGGGGCTACTGTGGTAGGGGTTGGGGGGGGGGGGGGGGGGGACTCCGCGGCTACCGTGTCGTGAACTCTATTTTTACTCCGTCAGGCTGCAATTGGAACACACCACGATCAAAGTGTTTTAAGCTGCGGCGTGTCCAGCGGTCCGCGGTTATTGCTTGGCGGACGCCGAGGTGAACACGGGCAGAGTGCTGCGCGTCCACAAGGAGAGGGACATTTTCGTATCAATCCATTCACAAGTAGAGTGACATGTTGCCGCGTTACTGTGCACCCGACGTGTGCGCTTTCGCGGGCCGTTCCATAGAAATTGCCGTTTCGCGTTTTGCGCGCGCGTTCGCGAATTCACTCCGCATATTTGATAAGGGATGCTTGCGAAACCGACCGACCGACGGGCCGGCCAGCCGTGCAGTGTGGCGGGGCCCATTCCGCGGGCACTAATGAAGTTCCATGGCACTAGACAATGGCCCTCCATACACCACTCTGCGTGTGTGTGTGTGTGTGTGGTCGCGTTATTGCGATTCACATTCGTAGATGGAGTGTTTGGATTATTTATATTAATATCCGTTTGATCGTCGATCTAAACAAACGGGGGCCGCTTCGCTACAACGTCAGTGAAAGGGTAATAATGATGCCATTATAGCGAATGCACAGAAAACAAGCAGCGCCGGGGTGCAAACTAGAGTCGGCGGTCGGCGTGAGAACTCGGTGTTCTTTTCGCAATGTGTTGCCAGTCGCGGTGCTGCATCAGCATCAGCATCAGCAGCAGCAGCAGCAGCAGCAGCAGCAGCATCAGGAGCAGCAGCAGCAGCAGCAGCAGCAGCAGCAGCATCAGCATCAGCAGCAGCAGCAGCAGCAGCAGCAGCAGCAGCAGCAGCTTCGCCGGCGGTCCGCTCGGCCTGCCCTGCCCAGCCCATCCCGGCTCGGCGGTGGCGTGTTGCATGACCGGGGCATCGGCTGCGCCGCTAATGATGGACAGTTCGCGACGCCGCCGCCGCCGCCGCCGCCGCCGCGTCGCTGCACATGCAACCCCGTTTTCGTTTCACCTGCTGCGAAATGGCGCGGACGTCGCGTTAACGCGGTGCTTAACCGCGACACTGCTGCCCCTGCACTGGCGGCCGGGGGCTGGGTGTTCACGCCAGACTATCCCGGCCGGCCCGATGCTGATGGACTGATGCAGTGCCTCGCGCTTGGCCAGGCCCTCTGGATCGGACCTCCGATCGGCGAAGCTACAGGGCCCCCTGCCTCAGAGGCTTTCTCTCGAACCACTCACGCGAGGGGCCGATGACCGTCTGTCCAATAGATCCTCTCCGCCTAGCGCTGAATCTGTCCTGCCGGCTGTTTCTTGTCGTGACCCCCCCCCCCCCCCCCGCACACTGTTTTTGTGCTGACGTGACCAGTTTTCCTCCTGATTTTTTTATCCCCCTTTAGTTATCACACGTTGTCCTTCGCCTGTGTCGGAGCTCGCTGTGGATCACGCCGTGGAGGCGTGTCAAGCGGACTGGCAAAGGCGCGCACAAAGGAAGAGAAGCAGTAGCAGCAGCAGCAGCAGCAGCAGCAGCAGCAGCAGCAGCAGCAGCAGCAGCAGCAGCAGCAGCAGCAGCAGCAGCAGCAGCAGCAGCAGCCTTCAGGCCGCCGATATTGGCGACGTCTGTGCTCAGATAAGGGCCGCTCTGCGCTGCCGCGTCTGTTTGCCGTGCGGTGGAGTCCTTCCGGGCGAAGAGCTTGCGGGGAACCGTCTCAACCCTCCAAACAACACCGGGGTACAAGGGACTGTTTGGCCCCCCTCCGGATGTGCCCCCGGCACACCAGCCCTAGGGATAGTGCCCCCCCCCCCGCCCCCATGACCGACTTGGGGGGCACACTTTTCCTAGGGATTGTGTGCCCCCGGGGGGCACATGGTCCCTAGGGCTTGTGTGCCCCCGGTGCATGGTCCCTAGGGATGGTGTGCCCCCGGTACATGGTCCCTAGGGTTGGTGTACCCCCGGTACATGGTCCCTAGGGTTGGTGTACCCCCGGCACATGGTCCCCAGGGATGGTGTGCCAGAGGGCACAGCTTGCCCGGGGGCATGCCATCACAGCCTCACCGGCACAAAACTCCGTAACGGGATCGGAAGAGTTTAACGCGGAATTCACCTAGAATTTTCCGGAGAAAAATTCGCAGATAACGATATTTTACTGCGTGTTTGTTCTCTACTTTTTTTTGGCCAGGTGAAGGCTGGTTTTGGGGTTAAAAGCCTGGGGCCATCGCGGGTGAAGTGTTGGCGCCGCGGCCCCGCTGCCCTGCTACGGCGCTGGCTGGGGGGCCCCCCTCTCCCTCACTTAGTGAGAGCACCTGCTACCGCGTGGAGGAAAACAAAAAGATTAGTGGTCTCAACTTAATTTCTAGTTGATTCCCAGACAAGAAGAAAAAGTAGCTCCACAAACAATATTTCAGTTCTCATAACCAAATTTACTGCTTGTCTGGAAATCAATACTTAACGTAATTTGCGAACAATAATCGTTTTTCTCCGTGCCCCCCCCCCCCCCCCCTCCCCCGCGTATTGACCGCACCACCACCCCTTGCCGGACGTGCGTGTGATTACGCGTCAACTCATCAATGTTCGCGGTCGCGGTAGTTGGTTTGTGTGGCCGTGCAGCTTGATCGTCCTGCTGATGCTGCAGTTGTAGTTGTAGCAGTAGTTCGGCCCGTAGACCTCGGCGTAAATGAAGATGATGATCCTCTTGTCCCGTGAGGGGGGAGGAAGGAGGGGGGGGGGCAGTGTCTCTTGGCTGTGGTGGTGGTCGTACCTAGCAGCAAACACCTCTCTGGCCGAGCTGCAGGAGGGGTTGACATATCCCCCACCCCTGCCCCGGAGAGACCGCAAAGCTAAGCCCTATTGACAGCTCTGTCTGTCTGTCTGTCTGTCTGTCTGTCTGTCTGTCTGTCTGTCTGTCTCTCTCTCTCTCTCTCTCTCTCTCTCTCTCTCTCTCTCTCTCTCTCTCTCAAACACACACGACTGCCCCTGTGTGCGTCCCCGGGATATATACCGTCCAGGTTAGCTTTATCGCGCACTCACATCAGAAGCGGCTCATTCCACAGATGGTCTTTCTGATGTTGTTGTTCGTAATCTTTGCCTCCCAACACTCACCGGTCATCCTTCCTATGGTCTTGCGCACAGAGACGGCAGGCAGAGTTGTGTAACGAATTCCCCCGGGATACGAGGGATGATGCCATCCAATTTGTGGCGCTGCTGGAGCGGAGCGCTTCGCTACTTCGGCCTGCGTGCGTGTGTGTGTGTGTGTGCGTGTGTGTGTGCGTGGCATGTCGTACCAAATCGTCTGAAAAATGTCACGTGGTTCTGTCATGTCGCGCTGAGGATCATCCTTCAACCCCCCCGCATACACATTCGCCGAGGTTGTCTTTTTGTTTACTACATTTTTTCCTTTTTTTTTGGTCTCTTCTTTTTCTGTCATTTGTTTTTGTTGTTGATTGTGTCAGTGCGATCTCGTCGTGCGCATGCAAACTCTTTTCCTCCCTTGATTTGCCAACGTCATTGGGGGCCGTATGCACTTACTCGCGTTGTCAAAATGCAGCAGTGCATGTGACGGGCTGAAAAAAAAATGAAATAAAAAAATAAATACGGAAATCAAGTGTATGAGTTGCAGTGACATGATTTCTTTGATTTTGTCCGCACTGTTCGGCCGGCGGGGCTGCCTCCGCTTCCGCCCCCTGGGTGAAGTCCTGGTCCTGGGCCGGGCTCAGGTGCGGCTGGGGCTCGGAAGTGGCCCCAGCTATCTCCTTACACGGCCCTAAATAAGTACAGACGCCTTAAAACGGATATCCCACCGGGGAGAGAGAGAGAGAGAGAGAGAGAGAGAGAGAGAGAGAGAGAGAGAGAGAGAGAGAGAGAGAGAGAGAGAGAGAGGTAGGGAGGGAGGGAGAGAGTGGGGGGGAGGGGGGGGGTATTCTCACTCTCTCTTCCTGGTTTGGGGGGTATAGTAGAGCGGCGACCAAAGAGAACTCGCCCCTCTGTTGTCGTCTCTGTCTTGCCTTTGAGGAGCGGATGGCGATCCCCCCCTCTCTCTCTCTCTCTCTCACACACACACTGCATCCCGCTGACACCACATCACCACTAATGGGCGATGACAGACAAGGACAGGTAGAGGTTGGAAAATCACGGGAGGTGGAAGGGAGCGAGAGCGAGAGAGACTGATAGCTGCCCATTACCGCCACCGTGATTGATCTCTATGCCACCTCTATCCTCCTCCTCCTCCCTCTGTCTCTCTGTCTCTCTCTGTCTCTCTCTCTCTTTCTCTCTCTCTCTCTCGCTCTCTATCCTTTTGCGACAGAGACCACCGTGGCCCCGGCCGGGTGTAAATACAAT
The DNA here is from genome assembly GCA_038380765.1 of Odontothrips loti. NCBI lineage: Eukaryota > Metazoa > Arthropoda > Insecta > Thysanoptera > Thripidae > Odontothrips > Odontothrips loti. Next base: position 9,397,760 of record CM076253.1, read on the forward strand.
CGGAAGCACACACCAGCAGCGTTTGGGTTGGCGCCCCCCACTGTGGCCGGCCTCCCCTTTACGCGCACGCACACACACACACACACACACACACACACAAATTCTGTGCGTGCCTCCAGCCGGACAAAATAAAAATAAAAACATTTCCTTTTATTTTGCCAAAGAATTCAACAAGGCCCATTGAACGCGTGAAATGGCAGTGGGTTGGGTATGTAGGGGGTGGGGGGGTGTTGGGGCCCTCAGGGTCCTTGCCCCCACCACGAGAAGCCCACCCACACCCCCATCCTGTACAGCGCGAAACTCCGCTCTTTGGTTTCATCCGGCTTGGCTCTTCCTTTCGCAACACTTATCGTCGTCGTCGGGTCGCGCGATCTGAATCTGAATGTGTGTGTTTTGCGGCGGTGCTATGTTCGCTTTCGCCTGCTCATTGCGATTGCGGTGCTCTGGTCGCGCACGGCGCGCCACCGCCCGCATCCGCCATCATCGCCATCACCGCAAAACGCGTGCGCTGCTGCGGCGCCTATCTGTGCGATTTCCCCCCCCCCCCTCCCCCCCCCCCCCCCCCAGCCCTGTTGTCTCCTGATTGATATGGTAATGAGGACGGACCACGTGGCCACACGGACAGCCCCACCCCCCTGCGGTGTCAGACCTTTCGGTTACGGACAACACACACCACTCATCGGCCTCAATTGCATATAACCTCTCACCCCGCCGTACACTGCGCGCACCAGCGGCGATTTTATGTGATTTCCCGATTTTCCGGTTTTCCGCGCACGGAGAGCGGGGGTACTTTCGCGCCCGTCAAGGCGTGTGTCGGTGCGCTGTGAATGTGTGTGTGTGTGTGTGTCTGTCTCTGTGTGTGTTTTTTTAAACCCCTCTCTGCCACACACCACCACCACCACCACCACCTGACACGTCGTGTGAATTTTTTCGCGACCGACCGACCATTTCCGTTCGTCAACGTGAGAGTATTTTTATCCGCTGACACAACGAGCCGTGTGCCCCTCCGGCTGCCCTGCCTGCCCTGCCTGCCCCCCGCGGCGAGCAGCAAGCGCCGGCAGCGAACAGATGAATATATTACGCGACACCGAAAGTCACTCCGCGGCAGCCAGCGAGACAGATAGACAGTTCGGCCGCAAGGCTTTGTAACGCCATGTGGAGAGAGAGCGAGAGAGAGCTGTGCGCTGCCCGCGGTCAGACCGTCACTGGCTGCCTCTCTCTCTCTGTCTCTCTCTCTCTCTCTCTCTCTCTCTCTCTCTCTCTCTCTCTGTCTCTCTTTCTCTCTCCGGTCGACAGCATGAGGTGTGACCTTTGTTGTGGTGCTCCCGGATATGGGAGGAGAGCCCTAGATCGCAACTAAAACCTTAAAAAAAAAAAAATCGTGATGCTGATTTTGTTTTCTGGTCAATTCATCCTTACTTCTCTGAGGGTGCTGCCGCCCGCTGCCCCCCCCCCCCCCCCCCCCGGTGCTGGTGTCGGAGCCCCTCACGGCGGCGCCCTCCGCGACACAGAGAGGAGGAGTGTTTCGCAAACAATGCTGTAATGAGCGCAGCGCGTTACACCCCCTTCCCCCTCGCCCGGCCCGTGAGGCGGGGGGCGTTCCGATATTACGTAGCGCCACCCGATGCAGATCAGTCACAGGCGGGCGTTTGAGGTCGAGGGAAGGAGTCTCTCTCCAGCAGATGGATTCGTCAATCGTGATGCAAGTGTACCATGATTCAGAATCAAAATTTTATTTTTCTTGTTTTGTATCTGATTTGAGCTGTTTTCCCCTAGCATCCCCCCCCCCCCCCCCCCCCCGATGTTTGCTGAACTATTGTGATTTCGTTCTTACTTTTTCTGATTTATTTCTCCTCTGACCTTTGACATTTTTGAGTGAGGGACACACCCCTCTCCCCCTTGCCTGTCCACCTGGCAGAGAACGGATCGTAATTGGTGCGATACCACCGCGACCACCGCCATCATCAGGGCCCTTCACACCTTTGGTCCGACAAGTGACGCGCGGGGCCCAGCGGGTCTGACAAGGGGCGGAAAATGTGTGTGTGTGTGTGTGTGTGTGTGTGTGTGTGTGTGTGTGTGCGCGTGTGCCATTAACGCGTGGAGGATAGCCCCTGAGCGACGCGTTCCGCCCGCTGTCATTGTCGCCTTCGCTCTCTCCGCCTCGCCCCTCGCACAAGAGTTTATTGCCATTATTTTCGCGGCCGCTCGGAGAGCAGGGGCTTCGGCGTCCGCCGGACGGACGAGGAATCCCCTTCAGACCGCGACTGATTGGCAGTGTGGGGATTACGCAGGATTGGGGCGGCGATGGGGCGCTGGATGACGCTGACGATGATGATGGCGATGGTGATGATGATGATGATGTGGAAGGGGTGGCGCCGGAAACAAGGAGAAATTAAATTGTCCGCGGCGGCAGCGGCGGCCGGGGGAGTTATCCACCGATTACTGTCCGACGATTTTTTTTTTTTTGTCGCACACGGTCACAACTTTAGGAATAAAAATTCTATTCAAACAAAAATAAAATGGTTTTGTTGGTGGGTGGGGCCGATTGGGTAGATGGGCGTTGCTGCAGTCGATGGGAAATGATTTCTGGACCGCTGGAACCCACGACACGACTGGTATTGGCGGTCGATTAAGCGCACGAAACCCTGTTAGTACTGCAATGTGAGTGCGATGAACTCCCTCCCTCCCTCCCTCCCCCCCCCCCCCTCTCTCTCTCTCTCTCTCTCTCTCTCTCTCTTTGTCTCTCGGGGTTCCGTTCGGCCGAAATGCAATATGAATATAAAACAGCGGATATTAACGGGTGGCGCGATATGCGATGCGGGTGCGGGCTAAAGGGTACATCCGTTTCATCGCCAAGCAGCCAACGCAACAAACGCTATCGCCATTGCCAACCACCCCGGCCAGAGAGGCACAGAGAGAGAGACCAACTTTCCGACACAACTTTGGCAGAGGCTGTGCGGGTGTATGAGAGAGAGAGAAAGAGATATCTGAGGTAGGAGTTTAAGGGGGGAGAGGGGAGTGGAGCGGAAAGAAACAAAGGGTGTCTGTGGCCTGGCGGGGTGCCCCCCCCCCCCCCCCCGCGGGGACCCCCTGGGGGCGCCCGCCTCTTCCTGCTCATCCACACCGGCACCGTGGACATCCGCACCGCTGCCGGAGGTGGGCAGGGAGGCCGGGCGCTGGCCCCGCTATGAAGGCTCTGATTGCGTTACAATGAAGTAAGCCTCTCAAAGGGATGGGCCGGGCCGGGCCGGGGCAGCAGCAGTCTCTGCAGCACTGCCTCCTGCCTTTCCCCACCGCATGTAGTGGAGTGGAACTCGCCGTCCGGCTCCCTTTGGACCGGATAGAAAGGTATATAGCAAAGCTCTGGCCGCGTTGACGCCGCCACAGCCCCCGGGGGGTGGGGGATACATAGTTGATAGAAGCTGGCCGGAGGGGCTGGCAGGGCATTAGTGCGGAGGGGTCTGCTGGCCCTAATTGGGGACGGGATGGAGGAGCGGACAGTGTTGTACACGTAGGCGATAGCAGTAGCAGCGAAAATGGATTTGCCGCGCACAAAATTGGTTCGGACGTTGGCGTTTACGGTGGCGCCGGCGGGATCACAGCGACGGAGGAGGTCCATACCGTCTCAGGGGGCCGAGGAGGCGGCCGAAGCGGTCTTTAAGTCGCGGCATCTCCGCGTATGGGGCCGGCTATGTACTACAGGAGAGAGAGAGAGAGAGAGAGAGAGAGAGAGAGAGAGAGAGAGAGAGAGAGAGAGAGAGAGAGAGAGAGAGAGGGAGATGGGCTAGTGTGTCGCTCGCCCCCTCGATGTGTCGAGTACGAAATCGGAACCAGTTCCTAATAATTGGTCCCGCCTTCAAGGCCACCATTGGAGGCCTGTGTGAAAGAGACCGTTTGCCTTTGCCCCCCCCCCCCCCCCCCGTCCCTGGATGTGCCCCCCATGGTCCCTAGGGATGGTGTACCGGGGGAGGAGGGGGGGGGGGGCATGCCATCACTGCCACACCGGCACCGCCCTGCTCAGCTCGGTTACTTGCTACTCTCGCCCCAACTCGAGTGGCACACACACACACACACTCACACACACGCACGGAGCATGGGGTGCCCGTTCGACCCGTCCGCTCTCTCTCTCTCTCTCTCTCTCTCTCTCTCTCTCTCTCTCTCTCTCTCTCTCTCTCTCTCTCTCTCTCTCTCTCTCTCTCTCTCCTCCCCTCCGCCCGGCCCCCAGCTCCCGCCGCATGCGCCGGACCGGGGAGTCCGACAACGGGGATATTTACGCTTATGCAAAGGACCTGTTCCTCGGGAATGTTTAGCGCAGATAGCGCGCGGCTACGCAGCAGAGCTGGGGCCGAGACTGAGTACAGTGAAAGTCAGAGTGGCGGTGGGGGTGAGTAGCCGGGCCGGGCCGGGCCGGGGGGGATGGAGTTGTATAAATTGGGCTCGCCATGCGAGACAGTGACACGTCGGCGTCGGGCGTGCCGCTCTGCCGCCGCTGCAGCGCTGTGCTGTGCTGTTGGACCTCATAACAAAGTTAATAAAATGCAGAGCCCTCTTTCAGACGGGACGGGACGGGATGAGAGGAGCAGCGTTTTCATTACTTTGTTTTCTGTGTCGCCGCAGCGCGGGGGACCGCAGAGGGACCTGGCGTTGAGATAGGTGTGACGGCGCTGCCATAACGTCTTCATGAAAAACGGCTCAAGATATCGGCTTGGTGCTCGCGTCGCTGTGTGTGTGTGTGTGTGTGTGAGAGAGAGAGAGAGAGAGAGAGAGAGAGAGAGAGAGAGAGAGAGAGAGAGAGAGAGAGAGAGAGAGAGAGAGAGAGAGAGAGAGAGAGAGAGAGAGAGAGAGAAGGGTTCAACACTGTGAGCGGACCGGGACGGGCAAGTTTTGCCAGCTGAGAGAAAGTGATTTTTTCGCTTTCGCTTTTATTACTCGTCCTACTCCTTCCTCCTCCTCCTTCCTTCCTTCTTCTTCTTCTTCTTCTCCTTCTTCTTCCTTGTCGTCCGCCGCGCCGCTTGTCGCCTGGGCGGAGACCTTTTCCCCCACCCCCTGCTCTGCTCGTACTCTGCTTCTTTACACTTCTAGCTTATTCCCAACAGCAGCTGACGGAGTTTGTTGGAGAGGGGGTGCATGGCGAGCCTCGCTGCATATGTGCGTCACATAGAAGTGGTCCTCCACAACCACCCCCTCACCCCCGCACCGCCCCTTACGATGCAGATCGAGAAGTGGAAATGGCACGCACGTGGTCGTGAACGTGATGGATACGGCCTGCAGGCTGCATGATGAATACGCACGCTGCCAACTGTCGCAAGCCAAGTCTGAGTGCGCTGAGACCAAAAAAATAATGAAAATAAAATACAGCAGTAGCATGAAAAGGCAGCAGCAAGCATAAAATCAAATTTGGTTTTCAGTTCATCTTTAAAATAATCTCACTCGCCTACTCCTCGTACGACAGTCAGAGAGGCGATACATCCGACTGGATCCGACTCCCGGTCCATGACGATGATGCCGGTAATGATGCTGCGGCTGCGGGTGTCGTAAATAAATGGGAATTAGCTTTCTGGGCCGACAGTTTAATTATTTCGTGTTCCCCGCCACCAGATGAATAATAACGCGCCAAAGTTCGCGCGCGCGCGCGACTGCGCCCCGTTCAGTAGCCCCCGCGGCCGAATTTTTCATACGGCGCGCACTCGACCCGTGATGAAGCAACATCAGTTAGAGGAAATTGCGAATCCCCGCGGGTCCCTGCTCTCTCTCTCTCTCTCTCTCTCTCTCTCTCTCTCTCTCTCTCTCTCTCTCTCTCTCTCTCTCTCTCTCTCTCTCTCTCTCTCTCTCTCTCTCTCTGTGAGGGAGACGGGCCGATACTCTCGACGGGTACCTCCGGTCAGGAGCACCCGCTGGAGGCCGAAGCCCGCAGGGGTGGGGGTAGCGGCAGTGACAGTTTCATGGTGTTGTTGGGGTTGAATCGCCTCCGGGCCTCCGGGCCTCGGGGCCTCTGGGCTCCGGTCTTTGGGCTCCGGGCTCCGGGTCCCGAGCCTCTACCCTCCCCCGGGGCGGGTTCAGCCCAGGTAGGAGTACCAGCACCCTTTCCAGGGTGATTACGGAGGCGTCGTTGGCTGGTAGTGCCGTCCCCGGCCGGACTCGATTGGGTGAAAGGGTCCGACACTCTCGGCTGTGCTCCTTTTGCGTCGCCCCTCCGGCCGGTCGGGGGACTACCCCATTACGGCACGGGTGTTTCCGAATAATATGCCGGAGCAACGGCCTCTGCGCTGCTACGAAAATGTCCACTAAATTCCCAATACATTTGCGTGTATATAAGAATTCGCGACAGAAAAAAAATATATGTGCTCTTTGGGTGATTCGGAAGCTGGCGTTTACTACTGTATCCAGCCCGTTTCACCGCGCCAGACAAAAAGAAATAGCCTCTGTATAGTTTTGGCCGAGGTATAATAAATCGAGACCGTTTCCCTTTGCCACTTTATCAGTCCATCCAATCGCCGGAGCCCCGCTAGCGACCCCAGATATGGCGGCCGGCCCCCAATGGCCTGCTTAATTCGGGTGATCACCTCAAGTCGTCGGGGGCCTCGGCGGGGCCACCGACCGCTTTTGGCAGCTGACCAAGTCCCGGGACTGTAAACAGAGGCGGCGGGGGCGGAGGAGGGGGACGGACGGAAGTCCCCGGCGGCGGCCTCGAGTCAAGTCGCTGCTGGGATCCACCCCCTGCATCTCATTTCGCAGAGGCTCTTCTGCCCCAATATCCTGTGGCTTCACCCCTCCTTGTTGTCCTGCGCGGTGCCCTTGGTGGCGCGCCCACACAGCAAGAAGCGGTGCGTGCGGTCTCGGGGTAAGGCGCGTGCTCGGCGAGTGACAGGTGGCGGGTTCGATTCCTTTTTTCCCGCGAAATATTTTTTTTCTTCTTTACCTTGGAGATATCGCTGATGAGGGCCGCACAAGACCGCCGCGTGTATACAGCACAGCGTTCGTTTCCAAACTGGGAGAAGGGGATGGAGAGATAGTCGGGACGTTTTATTTTTCATCGCAGCCGCGCACCAAACAAGAAGGGAGTGGGGAATTCGCCCCCAGTATTGAGGGTTAGGCGGAGCTCTCTCTCTCTCTCTCTCTCTCTCTCTCTCTCTCTCTCTCTCTCTCTCTCTCTCTCTCTCTCTCTCTCTCTCTCTCTCTCTCTCTCTCTCTCACGGCTCCTCGACATGGAGGTAGCTCTGTCTAGCAGTGGCGAAAAGTAGCGGCGTATGATTGTCTGGCGTCAATGTTCTTTTTCTCTGCTACTGTTTTGCCGGGAATAACCCACCCACTGCGTCCAGAAACTCCGCACACGACGTCGTTGCAGGTTTCGCTACTCTCCGATCCCCTACTTTCGGAGCGAATTGTGTTGCTGTTTTCTCCGCCATTTACCCGCGCGGCTGTACCGGCAGCATGTAGTCGTGGCCATGTCGCCGGCAGCGCAACGCTGTTGGGGGATGTGTGTAAGTAGGAAGGGGCTGCGCGGGGGCTGCGCGGGGGCTGCGCGGGGCTGCGCGGGGGCTGTGGGGGATGCGGGGGGCTGCGCGGGGCTGCGCACTGCTCGTCCCCACAATGTAGTAAGCACACGCATCATTGCTCTACCCCCGTTTTGGTTTACGACGGGTGGCGGGCCAAAGTCGTCTCGTCGTCGTCGTCGCCGGCCTCGTGTAATTGTGGGACGTCGCCTGCTGCAGACGCTAGCAGATCGACCTCAGATCGCCGGCGGAAGAGAGAGGGAGAGAGAGAGAGAGAGAGAGAGAGAGAGAGAGAGAGAGAGAGAGAGAGAGAGAGAGAGAGAGAGAGAGAGAGAGAGAGAGAGAGAGAGAGAAAGAGAGAAAGAGAGAGAGAGAGATTTGCGCGAGTGACGTTTTGGTTATGACGTTTGCACTGCACCGGTAGTCTGACGGTGTCCCGGTGGGGTGGCGATCGCTCTGCTGCACTGGTGCCCCCCTCCCCCCGGAATTCTCTCCGTTGAGGTGGAAACTTACGATAAGGGGTGGAAAGGAGAGGGGAAAGGTATGCGCAAGGCTGGCTGTGGCTGCCCGCCGGCTGGCGCCGTGGAGGTAGGCAGCGCGCTGGTGCTCCACACAGCGGTGCGCGCCGGGCGGCCTACCCGCCGGGCTGTGGGCGCGCACCGCGGTGCGCCCCGCCCGAACCCGTCGTGCTGGGACCGGCTGGGACCGAGTCCGAGACCCCATTATTTTCTATGCGAAAAACGGTGAAGCTGTAACGGCGCGTAATTTTGTCGCATCTTGAAGATAAAAAGAAGACGGAGAAAACAAAAGAATTTTGGTTTCTCTTTAATTTGTGGTAGTATCTTGGTTTTCCTCGCCCTGCCTGTGTGTGCGTGTGTGCGTGTGTGTGTATGTGTGTGTGTGTGTGTGTGTGTGTGTTTTCAGGAACTACCCGCTCCGCCCCCGAGCTGGCTGCCTCTGGCTGCCACCCGCTTTATGGACACGGCCCTAATCAGAGCCGCCTGTTTGTGTTGTTGATGGCTCAGTTTGAGTGATTAAGACGCGCGGCGGCGTACCTGCGGCGGGACCTGAGCCTGGCCCCGAGACCGTGCTCATTGTGCTGCCAGTTCATTTGTGTGGGAGTGAAAGTTGTGGGCGGGGGAGGCGGGGGACGCGCAGTGTAGTGCAGAGGGAGAGAGACGGAGAGAGAGAGAGAGAGAGAGAGAGAGAGAGAGAGAGAGAGAGAGAGAGAGAGAGGGAGAGAGGGGAGGGGGAGAAGAAGAGGAGACGCGGACTGTTATTGGGTGGTCCGCGTGTGTTTGTTATGAGCAGCCTCAAACGAGAACTCCCCGGCGGAACGCCTTTGGAGAAGGTTTCCTTCCCGCAGCGTCCTTTCTTTTGGAGAGAGAGAGACAGAGAGAGAGAGAGATATATAGAGAGAGAAAGGGAGAACACGAGACCATAACCCGAGGCAATGTACCGGCAAAACGTGAAACGTGAATAAAAGCGGACGGACTGAAATCGGGTACGTATGTGTGAGTTGGTGCACATTTCTCGGGCCAGGAATTCACACTTTCTCTCTCTCTCGCTCTCTCAATTTACATGTGGGCTCACACGACGAAATGCCGCTTTCTCCCTCGTCCTGGAATGCCCGATTATCCAGTGTGCACCTCTGCGTGTGTCTCTCGGATGTGTGCTAAATTGGAGGGAAAAGAAGATGCAAGCAGTGTGTCCCCCCTTTCTCCTGCTCGCCCCTCGGAGCGTAGCCCTTGCCCCTTTAACCCCTTAAGTCCTGAATTCTACTCCCCCTGCCCCTCCGGCCACGCCACCTTTTGCAGGGCGACGCCACTCCTTAAAAATTGGCAAAGTTTCGGAGGGGTAGGATTAGCTTTTTAATGGGCGGTACCGATCTCAGCCACCGGCGGCGAGGACGGCTTCCCAGAACTTGTTATTTTGCCACCAACTTAATGGGAATTTTGGTCCCGGAGGACAGTTTTGAGTGACGGTCCACTCAGATAGCGCGGCGGCTTCGCGTTAATTGGCAAGCGGAGACTCTACGCTTCTCTGCCCGAGATCCTCTTGATAGGGCACACCAGGAGAGTGGAAAATAAAAATAAAATCCAGGTCAGATAAATTGATGACACGTGTTGTTCACCAAGGCATGTGCCTGCGCAGGTCGGCTTCCGGTCGGCTTCCGGTCAGCTTCCGGTCAGCTACCCCGAGTGTACAGTCTCGCAGCGCAGGTTACGCTTGGTAATCCTCTTACACCTCGCGCACCTGTCAGTAACGAACCCAAATCCGCACCCCCAGGCAGAAGGTCGGACGGAGAATCTGGGGCGAAAATAGGAACAAATCGCGATACTTTAGACGTAATAGGCGCAGCAAGGAAATAACATGAGCGCGTTCTGTCGTCGCGGCCGGAAATTTGAAAATGCCGGAATTAATTATCAGGCAAGAACCAAACTGCAGGAAGGGGGCGAACGCGCGGGCCTAAGGGGCAGCTCAACCATAAAGCAAAGAGTTTGGCGAAACTTTGGGCAATGTTGTTTGACGAGCGGGCGTCGCTATCAGGCTGCGGTCGACTCTGTCGCGCACGGCGAGAGAGAGAGAGAGAGAGAGAGAGAGAGAGAGAGAGAGAGAGAGAGAGAGAGAGAGAGAGAGAGAGAGAGAGAGAGAGAGAGAGAGAGAGAGAGAGAGAGAGAGAGAGAGAGAACGAGAGAGCAGGACGGAGAACGCTCTCTCTGTCGGTCCTTCTGCGGCGCGCCCCGCGAGCTCGAAGAGACGGAAAAGTTAACCCTTTGGCGCCGAAACGAAGAGACTTGTGGCTGCCCCCCGAAAGACACGCCGCCCCGTTGGGGAGCGAACCCCCGCCACCCGCCGCGGCCGGTAACTTGAAATACACGGGGCCGCTGATCCCACTTGAATGCGTGCCGCTCTCCCCCCCCCCCCCCCCCCCCCCCCGCCAGCCTCTTCGCAGCAGTGTGCGTTCAAACTCGCTGTCACTTAACATATCAAAGACATTAAATGGCAAGTTTTGGCGGGCCGTGAGCGGCGGGGCGGGACGGGGTGGGGGCGGGCGGGCGGCGGCTGGCGGCGTCCCTCTGGTAGGCCTCTCTGACGGGACGACCCCCCGCCCCCGCCGCCGAAGACAACGCTGCCACCATTACCAAGTCAGCCGCCACCGCTGCCGGGCCGTACCTGGCGGGGGCTGACGGGGGCCTGCTGGGTCCGCCGCGTCACCGAGTCTTTCTCCCCTCGTTACCGACAATTACCGCCGGTAGCGCACTCCCCGGGGGGTGGGGGTGGGGGCACGAGGCGGTAAGCCGCCGCCGCCGCTCGCTGCGAAAGATGCCTCTGCCTGCCGTAATGCTCTTTAATGGCGCCGTTCAATGGCTGGGTTTGTCTCTGAGGGATGTTGGGTTGGGCCCCCCGGCTGGCTGGCTGCCGGCTGGGAGGCGCAGTATGGGGGCCTGCCTGCCTGCCTGCCTGCCTGCCTGCCTCAGGCGGAGCCCTCGCAATGAAAGGGCTCGCGCAGAGGATTCGTTCGGTGCTGATGAAAATTTGTAGGGAGGCAGAAGAAGGAAGGCGTGGGGTAGGGCGTCGGCGTTCCTCTTGCATGCATGCGTGCCGCTGAATGGACGCTGCGCGCGCGTGCCTGCGTGTGTGCCTGCGTGAGCGCCTGCGTGTCCCGGGGGAGGGGAGGGAGCCAAGGCAGCGGCAGCAAGCTCGGAAGAGTCGACGACACGGGGGCGACGGCATCCTTGTGAGGGCGGAGGGCACGGAAGGCAAACAGGGGAGACGCCGAGGCCATGCCCAGGGCCTCATCAAAGTGCACATACGTCAGGCCGTCAGGCCCCGCGCTGTAAACACACGGCATACGGCTGATTCTAATTTTTATCCGCTGCTCTCTCCTCCTCTCTGTCCTCTGGTCTCTCTCTCCCTGCTCTCTCTCTCTCTCTCTCTCTCTCTCTGTTCCCTCTCTCTGCTCTCTGTCTGCTCTCTCTCTCTCTCTCTCTCTCTCTCTCTCTCTCTGATTTCTCTCTCTCTCTCTCTCTCTCTCTCTCTCTCTCTCTCTCTCTCTCTCTCTCTCTCTCTCTCTGCTCTCTCTCTCTCTGCTCTCTCTCTCACTCTCTTCCTTTCGCAGTGCCCATTTGTCCCGCCTTTCTCGCTCTCTCGCCGTTGGCAATCGGAACACAATGCTCTCCCTTTACTTACCACTTTATACTGTTGCCTATAAGTTTTGGGGGCCGGAGCCGCGCCGCCTCGGAGGCTCGGGAGACAACAACAACTTTAATGTGGAATCGAAATGATGGTAATGCTCCACATTCATGGCGGAGCGGCTGCCGCGGGTGCCGTGCCGCCCTCCCCTTCGTTATGCTTTCTATTTGTCACGACTCCCCTCCCTTTCCCTTCCACTTTCTCCATAATCTGACACGCCTCGAAATTTGGCCGGGTCGTCGTGCGTTGTAAGGCGCGGCCCGGGGTGCGGGGGTCAGGGGAGGGGGGAGGTGGTGCAAGCCCCCCTCCAGTCAGACAGTCCCCGCTCCCCGTTCGTTCTGACGTTGCTTGCCAACTATGTTTTCCATCAAGAGGATGGTAGACCAAGCCTCTCATCAGGGAGTCGCACCCCCTAGCGCCCCCGTTGGAGCGACAGAGACCCCGCTCGCCACGACTCTCTCCCCCCCCCCTCTCTCTCTCTCTCTCTCTCTCTCTCTCTCTCTCTCTCTCTCTCACCCGGCTGAATATCTGCCGGCGCTTCCGCTTCCTCCCGGCCCAGCGCCTTCCCGGAATATGGGGGTATCGCTTTCAATTGCAAACCAAACGCGGACGACCCTCTTTGCTGAGGATTGGGGGCGGAGCCGCCCACGGTCGCGGTGGTGGCGGTGTTTGGGAGTGGGCGGTGCGGTTAGTGAGGCCAGAGGCCGGACAGAAACTAAGGAATGACACCTTTTATAAACTCCATTTCGTTGAGGAACTGCGGCGTTCTGCGGTAGGGATAGGGTTAATTTTTTTCTATTTTTTTTATTTTTTATTTTTTAAAGAATTTCCGGGTGCCATTCATCAGGGTGACTGGGCAGACGTCGCTGCTGAGTAACGAGCCACGCAGAGCGTCCTGGTGGAGCCCCAGAAGCCACAGACATATTTCCCACGACGCGACACCCCGAGCCGCGAGCAGAGCGCAGCACCTGCCCGCCGCCCCCGCCGCCCCCGCCGCCCCCGCCGGCTGTCGGATAGTCGTTAGGCGGCGGCACTCATTCATCTCCCTGGGACAGCCTTTGGGACTGACGGGACGGGACGGGACAGCACCCTGGAACCTGCACCTAGAGAAGCAGGGGCGGAGACGCGGGATATCACGCTGAAACTCTGAGGAATTTTTGGTTTCAATTTCGTTAGGTTGAGTACCTGTCTGATTTTTTTTTTTTTATCAGCCCCTTGTTGACGCATACTGCAGTAATTCATCAGCGCCCTCTGGGGCTCCGTCTTTGTTGTCCCGCTGCGGTGCTGGGCTGCGGGTTCCCTGCGCCTCTTTGAGGTCGCTGAGTGCCCGCCGCCGTCGCTGCACTGCGGTGACTGGCTACAAACTAACCCTCTGCGGCAAGGAATAACGAATCGCGGCGTGACAGGGTACTTTTGCGCGTGCCTGTACCGCACCACATTGTCCGCGACCCCCCGCGGAGCTGCCGCGATGACAGTCGTCATGTTTGCTGTGCTGTTGGCTTTGTCTGATGAAATGATGAATGCCGCCATTGTCTGGTCCGCCCTTCCCGCGCCCCCTGGCGATACTTATTTGTAGCCAGCCGCCCGCGACGCGGCCGCCTCGCTTCTGCTGCTGGCGCGGGCGCTGGCAGGTGGAAGGAGACCGGGGCAAGAGAAAGGATGTCTGAGGAATGCTCTTCAGTGTTTAGTCCTGCGGAGAGAGGGATGGGAGGACCGCCCGGGACCCGCCCCGCCCCGCCCCGGCGTGTTCTCATCTCGGAATGCCATTCAAATCCCGTTTGCGGATCATTTCGACCCGGCATTCCCGAGATTCTTTCTCAACTCCGGTTCACCGCTCTGCCACCAGCCCGCCCCCCCCCCCTCTCTCTCTCTCTCCCCGCGACTCCTTGGCTGTGCTATGTTTTTGCCTCGAAAAGGCTTACTGTCCACGCTGTTCTGCGCTGTGACATTTCCCCAGAAAGTGTCATGGACAAGACAGAGAGGGAGGAGAGGGAAAGGTGGGGGGGGGGGGGGGGGCTCAGGTGGCGGGCCTTGCCGTCGGCGGCCCGCCTCGGAGGTGCCGCAGAAGTCCCCCGCGTTCGCTTGTTTCCGGTTCTGCCCCCCAGCTTTCATCCCACCTTTTCCACTACTCCACAACTGTCACCCTGTTTCACCGTTTTCACGCCCTTCTAATCTGCTTGCCCTTCTGCTCGGTTGCAGGTGATGGTCCGCTGGATCCAGTGACTGGTAAGCTCTATTATCTTTTATTGTTTCTTTCTCATTTAAATGCCGAAATTCTACGGCGGATTGTGTCCAGGAAGCGGCAGTGATTGCTAATTCGTGGTCGCAGTCTCGATACAGCGTCATTAATTAGAATGTCTCTATCAAAAAGAAAAATTGTGTCATTGTTGATTATTTTAATTGAGCCATTTGCCCTAAAACGAACTCCCAGCCGTCCAATAATTAAGTAAATCTCGGCGCTCCAGTGGTTTTCCCTCCCCGAGGCCTCCTGAAACGGAAATCTGCTGCGAGAAATCTAGTCGTCGACGACGAGTCGCCGCCGTGGGTGCTGAGAAGACTTTTTCTTTCCTTTCGTGGGTCGAGTCGCCCCACAAAGAAGAAGAGAATAGTATAGCGAAGCGCCGACCTTTCCTCCGATAAATAAAATGGAGCAAAACTCGTGCGAGTAATCGATTGACGATTCGAGCCCTGTCATCCGAGACGAGCCCCGGGCCGACAGGCTCCAATCTCGCTGGTCCAGCGCCTGGGTGTTCCAACAATAAGCGTTTCCAAAAGGTTTCCTCTCTCTCTCTCTCTCTCTCTCTCTCTCTCTCTCTCTCTCTCTCTCTCTCTCTCTCTCTCTCTCTCTCTCTCTCTCTCTCTCTCATCTCTTCCTCGTTGTCATTGTTCCCGACGGAGACTCTGTGATCCTTGTTCTGGTCCAGCGACGACACTGGACCGGCCGACCGGGAACCCCGGAGGCCCGTAGCCGATGCCGGCCGGAGCCCGGAGCCCGGAGCCCGGAGCCCGGAGGCCGGGGGCCCAAACTGCAGGGACTGCTTGCCGGACTAGTGGGTCTATTTGTTCTCTCTGAAAACCATCTCGGACTGTTTCAAAGAGCGACGTCCCCGGCCGTCACCGGACCCAGGAAAGGGTAGCAGACCATGTGCACCCGGGGATCCGTCTGTGGTGTCTCCGGCTCCGGGCCCTCCGGCTCCGGGCCCTCCGGCTCCGGGCCCTCCGGCTCCGGGCCGGGCCCTCCGGCTCCGGGCCCTCCGGCTCCGAGCCCTCCGGCTCCGGGCCCTTCGGCTCCGGGCCCTCCGGCTCCGGGCCCTCCGGCTCCGGGCCCTCCGGCTCCGGGCCCTCCGGCTCCGAGCCCTCCGGCTCCGGGCCCTTCGGCTCCGGGCCCTCCGGCTCCGGGCCCTCCTGCTGCTACGGTTCCTCCAGGGCCACCCTTCGCAGTCCTTGCCCCATCTGGTTCGTGTTTTGTTGCAGAAAGAAACAAACAGCGCGCAGGGACGCAGTGGGAAAACCTGCATCCCGGGGAATGCGGGCAGCCGTTTTCGCGCAATCAATTTCTCATCCCCTACCCACCGGAGCGTAGGAGGCAGTGCGGTCACGTGTGCGTGGCCGTCAATACCCTCCTGATGAGCAGGGAGGCCCGGGACCTCCAGGATCGTCCGGGACGGTCCGGGACGGCGACGGTCCGAGCCGCCGCTCCTCATGATTAAATTGGTGTTCGGCGCTAAGGCGAGGCGAAGGGCCGAGGCTTGTAGGGAGGGGGCGGGACCCCGAGCCCTGCAGGCTCCCCGGGCCTAGGCTGCTGGCTCTGCTGGATCTGACGCGGAAAACAGTTTTCGCCGGCGGAGAACGGTGTGCAAGCAATTTGAATTAAGGCCTAAGTAAATTTACGCGCTGCCGGCTTGGCTGTGCCCCGCCGACCTGACTTTCTTATACATTCCCCTATCGGCCCCGTTCTCTCTCCCCCTCTCTGGATCTCCCTACATGCTGTCCCGGCCGCTGCCGCGGCATGTATGGGAATGATAATTTCATCTCTCGCCATGATGGCGGTGCAGACGCCGCCGTCGCCCCGCCCGGCTGGCCTCCTCCCCCCTCAGAGGGTGTATATCTAACGCAGAGCAGGGGATCAGCTCGGAGGCCCTTGGTCCTGTCCAGCCCCCGGCGGCCCCCGGCGGCCCCCTCGCGGGTCAGTGTGATCCTTCAGAGTCCGGCCGGGGCTCCGGGGGGTGCGGGGGCCGCCTCCCCGGCAGAGCCTCAAACAGACGCAGAGAGCGTCAGCAGGGCTCGGCAGGACCCGGCAGGACCTCTCCCCATCCGCCTCGTCCTGTAACTGAATCCTCTCCAGCCAGCCGCCCCTCAGAGCGGAGCAGCAGCGGGGCAGCAGCGGAGCAGAGGGGGGGGAGGGGGTCTTCCTGCCTCCAAATCGTGTTTTTTTCGCCGAATTCCATCATCTCCCCCCGATATGGCGTGGTGTGCCCGGGGCGGCCGTCGACGCCAGGTCGCCGTCCTCACCCACGGACGCCGCCGCCACCAAGGACGCCACCAGGTTCGTGGCGGCGGCGGCGGCGGCGGTGCTGCTGACTGATGACCGTGGAATTTAACGTCGTCCGCTGAAGCATAATACGGATGAGTTTTTTCTTCCCGTCCTCTTTCCACTTCTTTTTTTCTTCTTTTGCTCGACCCTGCGCTTTGGCCTTTTCGCGGGTGTTTCTCCTGCGCTGCTGCTGCCCCGTGTCATCCTGCCACCCTTGCTGCACGAAACAGGGGCAAAAAATAAAAAAAAATAAATACACAATTGCATTATACTTTGTGTTTACATCCTCGCGGTTCCGCACGTTTATTTGCCCACGCATGTTTCCCAGTTAGACAGCAGCGGGCGGCAGGGGTGGCGGGGGCGGCGGGGGGCGGTCCGCGCAGTGTTGGGCTCAGCGGTAATCCCCGGCCGGTCGATGAGTCCCCGTCCGCCCCCGTGCGTTATTGGGCATCTGTTGGGATCTCGGACCCCCGACGACTCCTTTTTATTATCCGTCGTCGAGGAGATTGGCTCTGGTGCTGCTAACGCCTCGAGGGCCTCGTCGGGGACATGGGGGGAGGCCGTCGGCTGCCGTCGGCTGCCGGACAGCGGGGGGGGGGGGGGGGGGGGAGTACTTGTGCCACTTCACACGCGTCACGCTGGGGCTGATTTGTGGGGCCGCAGAGCCGCCTGCTGTAAAGGATTATTTTGTAATCCGCCTCCAGTCCAGCCGGAGCCGGAGGCGGCGGAGCGTCTGCAGGGCTCCAGCAGGACTCCAGCAGGACTCCAGCAGAGGACTCCAGGTGCGGCCTCGCCTGACCCCGCCCCAGAGAGACTAGGAGCCTCGTCGTGTGTTTTTGTGCGCTTGCCGTGTGTGTGTGTGTGTGTGTGTGTGTGTGTGTGTGTGTCCTTGGAGGACATTAAGTACGCGTAATGGGTGAGAGGTAGGCAACCAGGCGTGCATGGTACCTCGTTAGTAACGGTACACACGAATACAAGAACGAGAGGCCCCCGAAACGTTGGAAACTGTCGCCCTCGTGCGCGCGCGTGTGCGTGTGCGTGCGTACGGCAGAGAGCGAGATTACAGGGTCGGATAAAATGTGGAAAATTGGTGTGTAACGAGGTGGGCCGCCGCTGCTTTAAATATGCGGCGTTTCCTGTAATGCCCGCAGTGCTGCTACGCACGCGCGCCTCCGCCGACTTTCCCTTCGTCTCCTCGCCGTGTAGTTCTCACCACCCCGCCGCGTAGCTCCGTGTAGCTCTCTCCACCCCGCGGCCTTGCAGACCAGCAGCAGAATTTTTTATAATTTTTATTTTCATTACACGTCCTTAGCCCCTGTAGGACGTTGTAGAACATCGGGCGCCTGTCTGCCGTGTAATGAGAAAAATGATTTCCGTACTATTTCTCGCCCTCCGCCACCCCGTCTCTCCCCGGCTTGCAATTCGTCTCTGACCCCGCGCTGCACTTCTGCTTTATTCCTCGCGAGTAAATTATATTGAATGCTCTCCCCTCCTCGTCTGGGAGCGGGCGAAGGAAAAAAAAAATTTTCATTTTCTCGTGGCGCAGCAGCGGCAGAGTCTGTCGCAGAAGTCTGTCGTCGTGTCCGACCGCTTGTAATATACCGGCGAGGGGGAGCAGCCGACGGGATGGGGGGCGGACGACGGGGACCTCCGACATGGCCGATCGCCGTCCCATTGCCCCCATAATCAGAGCGAGTGGCGCGGTGGGTGCGAATGCGCGACGCCATGCTGCCGCCATGCCGACACCCCCCGGCGCGGCGCCCGCCCAATAAAGGCCTCCGCCATGTGGTCGCTACGGCTCGGCGGCGGCCTCGGCGGCGGCCTCGGCGGCCTCGATGGCCTCGGCTACGACCGACCCCGGCCACCTTCTTTGCCTCAATTTCCCGGCCGCGCCACAGCGGCGGTGGCAGTATCTTAACGCTGGCGGCCTCGGGCCGTGGGGAGCTTCGGGGGCGGCGCGGGGGCGGTGCTGGGGGCGGCGGCAGCGCTGTGTAATCTACTGAGCGCCGTGATCATGACCCGCCACAACTTCGCTGCACTCCAGGCCCCGGCCAGGCCCCGGCCTGGGGGTGCTGGTGCGGTCCCTGCCGCCTGGTGGTGGTGGTGCTGCTGCTGCTCCTGCTGCTGCTGCTGCTGCTGCTGCTGCTGCTGCTGCTGCTGCTCCTGCTGCTGCTGCTGCTGCTGCTGCTCCTGCTGCGTACGCCGCCATAACACCGCCGGAAAGAGGCCACGAGGAAACTTGGCTGCGCAGCGTTATATTCGCTCCGATTCGCAGCGGAGAACGACGCAGAAGCGGTCCGATCAATAAATCAGAGCCCCGTTATTGTCCGATTTGTCGATGCCTGATTTGTTCCATTCAGTCAATCAGGCGACGGCTCTGCAATGACGCCACTCTGTGGGAGCTGAGGGACGGCCGCCATATTGTTTCCCGGCTGCATAGCAGCGGGGAATGTCGCTGTCGGCGCGGTCGCAAGAAGTTTGGCCGAGGCGGTCACGGTCCCAACCCCGGCCCCCGGCCCCCGGCCCCCGCCCCCGGCCCCCGGCCCCCGGCCCCCGGCCCCCGGCCCCAGAGACCCCGTCGGCTGCCGCCCGCCCCGGGGGATTGATGGTATGGCCGCCGGTGTCGCGTATTTGTCCGCCGCGGCCGTGGCCGCCGGCCGCTGGCTGTTGGCCGCCGCCATCCGTGCCCGTGAGGGATGGCGCCCAGCGTCGCAACTCGGAATGGATTGGCCATTGAATTATTTTTTTCCCACCCCCTGCTGCCCTCTGCCGGCGCGCGGCGTCTCAACTAGGCCACCATTTTGCTCCCTCGCCGCGCGCCGGAGCTGAAGAAAATAAGATTTATTCGGGGACGGACGAGGGTAGCAGAGCTGGATCGGGTACGAAACACACGGCGCTGGCCGTATGACTTGCAGCCCCGAAAGTTGTGTGCGCGGCCGGATGTCCTCCGCTGCCCCCGCTACCTGCCCCCGGCCACCCCCGGGCCGCCCCCCAGCCACCCCCCAGCCGCCCCCCGCACACAATCGCTTCGTCACGTCACGTCCGCATGCCCCGCGGAACTCGCGAAGAGGGAGGAGAAGAAGAAGAAGAAGAAGAGGAGGATGAAGAAGACAGGAGGAGCGAAGAGGGAGAAGCGAGATGAGCATGACACGGCACGGGAGAGACACCGCGGGGTGGGGAGGCGCGGGCTGTTCTGCCACTCGGCTGGAGTAACGGATGGAGCGTCGAAGCGAACCGCGCAGCAGCAGCAGCAGCAGCAGCAGCAGCAGCAGCAGCAGCAGCAGCAGCAGCAGCAGCAGCAGCAGCAGCAGCAGCAGCAGCAGCAGCAGCAGCAGCAGCAGCAGCAGCAGCAGCAGCAGCAGCAGCGCTGTCCGCCTGCGGCCTGAGGGGTAGGCAGTCCCGCAGCGCGGTGCCGCGGTAGGGTTGCCTACCTGCCGGGCTGCTGCCTCACTCCGCTGGGCCGGACGCTCCCCCTCCAAGAGGTGTTTACTCCCGTCGCCATGGCGACCGCTGCGAGATGAGCGGCGGGGTGTCGCGCCGGCTGACAAATCTTCTTAGGTCGGCCATTACCGGGGGAGGACGGCCAGGAGCTTTTCCGCTCTCTCTCTCTCTCTCTCTCTCTCTCTCTCTCTCTCTCTCTCTCTCTCTCTCTCTCTCTCTCTCTCTTACTCCCCCTCAAGGAAGGCGTCACATTTTACCGGACTAGAGCGCTTATTCGATACATAGCCAAGACAAAAAAACAAACCCTTGACAATTTCTGCTTTCCCAGAATGTTCCTTTCGCCTGCTGGAACACTACGTCGATCTCGGCGAGGATGGAGTGCGCCGTGACCCGAGGATGATGAGCTCTTCCTTGATCCCTCCCCGCTCCGCTCGCCTCCATCACCGCCGTGATCGTGGACGGGAGCCAGCCGGGCGGATGAGTGCCGGCACCTGTCCGATATTCCATTACAGCCCGGCCGGCCTGGGCCCCGAGGCTCCGCGCTGGTCACAAAACCCTGCCAGCGTTACGCAGCCCATGGACACGGAGCAGAGCGCCATGTTGGTGTTCACTTCCTGGCTCCGGGTCAGCGGCCTCTGCCCTGCTGCCGTTGCCATGGCAACTGGGCGCGGATGTTTTCCGCGTCTCAACTTTTAGCCGGCGGCAGGGCGGCGCGCTAAATTAGTTAGCCGGAAGGCCTGGTGTGCCGGGGCTGGGCCGGGCCCATCCTTCTCGATGCACCATCCTTCTCCCGCCGCCCTCCCAATCCAATTACGTAATTGCAAATTATCCACATAATTACCCTCGGAATCAGTAGTTGTCTATTAGGTGGTGGGTGCGTGAGTGCGGTGCCGCGGGCTCATCCCACCACTCGGCCGTGCCTGCGGCTGGAGCGAGACAGAGCGACAGCGAGAGAGAGAGAGAGAGAGAGAGAGAGAGAGAGAGAGAGAGAGAGAGAGAGAGAGAGAGAGAGAGAGAGAGAGAGAGAGACTGTCATTTGCGTACTGGCGTCCATTAGCGGCTGAGTCACGGAAGGTCCTCCGCCGCCGCACGCTCCTTGACCTCGTTCTAGGTAAAAGGGTAGGTCCTCTGGGAGGGTCTCGGCGAAAGGGTTGGGTAGGTAAGCGGCGACGGTGGAGGAGCACAAAGAGAGAGTGAGAGAGAAAGACAGAGAGAGAGAAAGAGAGAGAGACATACCACCCGATACGGAAGGGTAGAGCGAGAAAGATAGGGGAGCCGCAGCTAGAAGGGAATGAAGTGAGGCGCTTCTTATTCTTATTATTGCACCCCTTTTGGCCCGCTCTGAGCGATGACTGCCACACTGTTAAAAAGTTTGGTTGGAAATTTCTGACAATTGTTTTCAAAACTCCAAGAATGTTTTGGAATTTTACGAAGACTGAAAAACTGGGTTTTATAAGCTGCTGATCATTGTTTTCTAGTAGGACAATCTCACAAACTGTACGAATTTCGGGTTTCTAAATTTTCACCAAAATTTCGGCAAAATCGCAGACAGTTCGTGCTGAAAAATGTTTGCAAGTTTGTTGGAAATTTCCAACGCAATTTTTCACAGTGCACCATGTGCGGAACCCTGTTCCGTCCGCAGCCGTCCTACGTTCCTGGTGGCAGCCAGCTCCGCTGTGCGCGGACTCGTACTGCCGCGCGGCGCACTTGTCTGGGATAAGGGCTGCCCGGCTGTCGCTGTCGGGGTGTTGCACCTGTCGGGGGCGCCACCGGCAGGCGGCTGGGTACCACCGGTGCCACTCGAGGCGGCGGGGGCCCTTGCAGTGTCTGGGTATCGACAGCGATTTACCCAACAAGAGAACACAATTTGGAGTGGATGGCCGCGGCACACGCTCGCAGCCATCGCCTTTTATTGGCCGATGCAGCGGAACGGGGAGAGAGAGAGTCCCTGGCCGGACGTAAATCGCGTTATCGAACGCGACCGCAAAAAAGGGTACCGTCATCCGATATTTTGCATATCGACGACGAGGAAAAGGGGTATGCGTTTGCAAAAAAAAAGACAAAGAAAAACAAACATATGGGCACCGCGTTTGCTATCGTTGTCAATTTTGTTTTGTTGCTCTCTATCATCGCAAATTAAAAGAGAAAGAGAAAATGGCGTGCGTGGCTCCCAATATACGCTCGAGATATGGAGTAACAAAGCCTGGCACTGACCGCCCGGCCACTGACCCGGAAACGTGAGGGAAAACTCCGCAAGGCTCGCCGCCGCCTCTGCCATCCATCAGCAAGGAGGAAGCAAAGCAAAGGAAGCGAGGGCCTTCCGGGGCGATGCTTTAATTAAAATCCGACAGTCGTGTCCACTCGACGCGCGTGAGGACCACGCCCATCCCTCTCTGTCGCACTCTGTCATCGTGTCATCCCCTCTCTTTCTCTCTCTCTCTCTCTCTGTTGTGCACACATTCTCTCCGTGTTTGGCATTAATATCGATCCCCATGTGTGCAGTTGTTCTCCTCTCTCTTCCGCTTCTTTTTGGGGACAGGCGCGCGCAAATGCAAGGGAAAAAGCAGTGAGTCGTTGGGTACACTGGCCCTGTAAGAACCCAACCCCCTCCTCCGCTTGTCAACATGCCGGCAGCATTGCGCCGGGATTCTTTTGAAGAGATGTTTTAACCATGTTTGAGGCTGGTGTACCAGTCCCCAAAAGTCCTCGTTGCATCTGGGCATCACAAACAGCATCCGCACCGCAGCCCCGCGCTGCCCGCGGGCCCTGCAACTATGCTGCTATCGGATTGCGTTTTTCACACAACACCTTTCCGTTTGTTTCGTTTTCAGTCTTTTTGCTATGCAAATTTTCTGGGCCAGCATAGCGGCTGCAGGGCCCCGCGTGTGCGCCCTGCGCTTGCCGCCCGCTCCAGTTCATCCGCATCCGGGCGCCTCCCGGCGCCTCCCGGCCGCTGCTGGCGCCCGCAAGAACCGCGCAGACCCCCCGCGGGGCCCGCGGGGCCACAGGCAGCCGAAGCGCAGACCGCATCACGGCAGCGGGGCACCGCTTCGCAGGGCAAACTTTGCGCCTGTAAATGGGTTTGGCTGGCGCACAGCGTCGCGGACAGGGCAGCGCCCCGGGAAGCGAGACAGACCGTAAGGCCGACAGCCGATGAGCTAAGATGGAGATGCTGCACGGAGAAATAAGATCACTGGTCACCTGCATTCAACATAAGTTGCACTATTATTTTTTTTTTTTTCGCCGTTTGAGGCGTGTCCTGCTGGAGACGGGCGGGGCACCAAGAATCGTCCCCGACGTCGTCCCCGGAGATTCCCGCGTTGTGATACGCCGGCCTATGTGCGTGCATGTGTGCGAGAGAGAGATAGAGAGTGTTTGCGGAGCGCGGTGGGCCTAGGCATAGGCATGGCGGAGATTGTGTGACATCACCCCGGTGGCGCCTAGGAAGCGTGGCTGGCGCCTCTACGCCGTGTACTCCGCTGTGCTCCGCTGTGCTCCGCTGTGCTGGAAACGGACCGATAATGATGACACGGCCTCCGCCTGGATCACACACGGTGTGAGCCGTCGTGTCACTGCACTCGTGCGGCTCCAGCGGCTCCAGCGGCTCCAGCGTCTCCAGCGGCTCCGGTGCCGGCCCGATCCTTGCTCCACTCTGCTCCCACCCCTCGGCGGACTTTAGTATTACATTTGACTTGATATCGGAGCCAGCGTATCTGCCGCCCCGTTTCCCGCGCCGCTCGCCCCCCCCCCCCCCCTCTCTCTCTCTCTCTCTCTCTCTCTCTCTCTCTCTCTCTCTCTCTCTCTCTCTCTCTCTCTCTCTCTCTCTTTATACCCCTCCCCACGCGGATCCGGTATTCCGCTGAGCGATGTGTAATAGAGGCGAGAGCGCGGGCCGCGCCGTGCAGCGGGCGGCGGAGTGCAGTAGGTGCATCTCAATGAGGGCATTACACTGTGGCATAATCGGCAGCCAACTTGGAGCCGTGCGCTCGCAACATTCAAATCGAGGCCTCTTTCTCGCCCCCCTCTCTCTCTCTCTCTCTCTCTCTCTCTCTCTCTCTCTCTCTCTCTCTCTCTCTCTCTCTCTCTCTCTCTCTCTCTCTGAACCCTTTCCTCGCCCCTCGTTCTGTAACTGCTATACCACCACTTCTTATTCTTTTTCGGTCCCACGTTTTTCACCACTTACTATTTTTACTTTTTTCACCCTTTCCCGTTTAATTTTCGAGATAGAGGCTCATACTAATGGAGCCTGAAGGGAGAGGGAGAGAGACCAAGAGACTTAGCAGGTAATGAGACCACTATCTACCCCAATCTAG